>OZ007499.1:25026163-25651695 GCA_963931805.1 Microdon myrmicae
GGCGGATACACACTCTTCAATCCTTTAATAATATTGTTTATTAACGGGAAGGAATTCAAAGTAAGCATATCAAACAAAGCAAAGAGCAAAACCTTGATTTTTGAGGCAAGATTTCAACTGTTTCACGTCCCTCTTTAATCGCTTCATACCACTCCAGTACTCTTGTTCTCGATATTATCAAGTTTACTTTGGGTTTTCCCAATATGCGTGCCCGAAAAAGGAATTCTGTTCACAATACTACATTTCGGGAGCATCCCTGTATCAGAACTCGTTCTGGACCAGAGCGGGGAAGCTGTGGAATTGCCTGCCTGCGCGGGTGTTCCCGGAGCATTACGACCTGTAACTGTTCAAAAAGTATTGCAACGGACTTCACTATAGGTTCGCCTCACCCGAGAGAAGAAGAAAAAGAAAAAGAAATGTAAAGCAAAAACAACGTTGGAGCCAAAGAACCTTGAAGCACCCCCGAATTAACAGGATACAGATCCGAACACTCGCCGTCCACAACAACCCGGATCGATCGATTCTCGAGGAAGCTCCTCGTCCAGTCGCAAAGCTGTTGGGAAAGTCCATAAGAACGAAGTTTGCTCAGCATGGCCCCGTGCTAGACGCGGTCAAAAGCCTTGGAGATATCCAATGCGAACGCCTTGACTCACCATGCCGTTCAATCGCAGATAACCATATATCGGTTATAAGTGTCAAAAGGATTCCCGTGGACCGCCTGCCACGGAATCCATATTGACGATCATTCAGAAGTCCGTTGCACTCCAAATACTTAACTAACTCTGTATTGATGACTTTTTCCAATACCTTAGATAAAATAGACAGTAATACTATCAGACGGTAATTTTGTGGGAGACACTTTCTTCCCGTCGTTGGGATTGGCTGAACTCGGGCGATTTTCCAGCAGGCAGGAAAGGTCCTCCGTGCATAAGATAAGCGGAAGAGTCTGCCAAGAACCGACGATAGTTCTGGAGCACAGATCTTAAGGACTATTACTGGTATTCCGTCCGGGCCGGTTGCCTTCCTAAAATTCAGTTCACGTAGAATGCGTTGAATAGTACGCGGGCGAAATCTCATACCCCACATGGGAGACCGCAGTGGCGCGATCACAGGTGATTCCAAAAGACCGGGATCGAGGTTTGAATTCGCGGAAAATAAATTCGCGAACACATCAACTTTATCTATTGAATCTGTGCTTCACGTCCCACTGTCTGTCACCAACCGAGGGGAAGGGGGGAGGGCAGTTACTGCTGACAGCTTTTGCCATTAACCAGAAGGAGCGCGAACCAGTCGGGCACCGAAGGAGTTTATTGGTCACCCTGTCGTTGTGAGCTTTCTTCGCGGTATCAATCGCCCGGTGGTACGTGTTTCTGATTCGTTCTGTTAACATCGGTGGGATTGGAATGCCATTGTTTAAAAGCTCTATTTTTTGCCGCTGTAATCTGCTCGCATTTTTGTCAAACCACGGTTTATCAGATAAACTTCGTTTGATGGAATATGGAATATACATCTCCATCCCCAGAAGAATAATCTCTGATACCGACTCCGCGCAAGCGTTAACATCGGAGTCTTCGAAGCACACCTCCGACCATGGAAAGGATGCGAGGAAATCTCGCAAATCGTCCCAGTTAGCAGCCCGATACTTCCATACATGGCGAAGCTGCTTAGGCCGGTTATTCACGTGAAATGCAAGTGGTTGCGCGACAGATACCAAGTAGTGATCCGAGTTTCCCAGTGGCGCAGAAACCTCCACCGTATAAATACTTGGTTCGGATGTCAAAACCAGATCCAGGGTGTTCGTATAATCGCCTCGGCAATCCGACACTCGCGTTGCTTCCTCCACGAGTTAAGTCAAGTTGTGGCTAACAGGAAACATTTCCGCCAATCTCCCAGCCTCATCGGTTCTGTTAGAATGTATCAACCAGCCGGAATTGTGCACATTAAAGTCGCCAAGGACAACAATTTCAGAAGCTGGGTGGTTGATCTGTATCCAGTCGATGGTATGTGAAAGATGTTGGAAAAATGTCGCCGGTCAATCGTTATTCGGGGAGCGGTAAAGACAACAGAGAAATTTAACGGAATTCCTCAGCACGACCCTCAACCATATGATGTCTATACTATTGGGTTCCAGCGCCTCCATCCTCTGGAAACCCAGATTGGACCGCGCGGAGACGCAGACTCCGCCCTTAAAACGGAATCTCGAATGTAAGCCGTATCCTGAGCAACGAAGATATGTCGAATCAGTTGACGAATCGACCTGGGTCTCAGTTAGGGCAAGGATATCAGGTTTCGGTATTTGCAAATATTGGTGGACGGCGTTTACATTCGTATTGGTGCAACCGATGTCCCTGATGTTACAAAATGCTGTCACCAGTCGAGCGTGGGCAGCAAGCCCGGTTATGCGATGCCGAACCTCTTAATGCATGGTGTTCCTGTAGCGTTAAGCAAGGATAGTGAAGAAGGTGAATTGAACACACGATGAAACGGTTGAAAAGCGAAGCAGTGAAGCATCAGACTACTGACCGTATTTAGAATTTGATTTCCAAACTCGACTATATTCCACTGGTGTGAATTATTTTTATTTATCGCTTGGTATACGGTCCTGACGTATTTTTCTTATTCGATTTTTCGTTCGGTGTTCTTCACTATTTTTGCTTGTGAATTGTGTGTGAATCTGTTAGAATCGCTACACCACTCCCGCCGCAGTAACTTCGTTACGATCAGATTCGTATGCGGACGACGGACGAACGAGAGAGAAACGAGAAAACGTCGGAGGCTGGGCTCTATGCGGAAGTCTTGAACGTGTGTGAAGTTCTGCTTTACTATGGGAAGTGTATGCTGTGTGTACAAGATCACGTCGGGGTCACCAATTATGTAGCGTTAAGCAAGGATAGTGAAGAAGGTGAATTGAACACACGATGAAACGGTTGAAAAGCGAAGCAGTGAAGCATCAGACTACTGACCGTGTTTAGAATTTGATTTCCAAACTCGACTATATTCCACTGGTGTGAATAATTTTTATTTTATCGCTTGGTATACGGTTCTGATGTATTTTTCTTATTCGATTTTTTCGTTCGTGTTCTTCACTATTTTTGCTTGTGAATTTGTGTGTGTCTGTTAGAATCGCTACATTCCCCCTGACATAGTCCCACCCGGAGATCCGAATGGGAGACTAGTTTACCTCCGGAATTCTTTATATCAGAAGGTACCATCATGACTTATCCCCGTGTCAGTCCGGGCCATCAACCACACATCCGAAACACGGTCGAAGAATTCTCTCGACGATATCGCGGAATGTACAGCGTGACGGGGTGGTATCTCACCTTGGGATCGCGACCACCTGAACCAACCTTTTCTCGAGCCGGTCCATCAGCCAAGCTCCGAAAGATGGCCAGGGATTTCTCCCGACCATTTCACGGAGCCTAAAGCTTGATGAGGTGGTATTTCACCGGGCGACAGGGCGTTGAGACCCCGGCTACCACTCGGCCTTTAGTCGCCTCTTACGACAAGCCGGCCTAGCTGTGAGTATATTCTAATGCCCTACTCACAGAAATGGCAGCTTGTAAATGATTAAAACTTAGTCATAAAAACAACAATGAGTAAGATACATACATATATTAAAAATCGCTAGGCAATTGGATGCATTCAAATATGTTGTTAATGCAACCAATTTCCGAGCCGTGTTGCTACTTGGACACCTATTAGAATTGAGGCAACTACCAAATAGTAAAAGTTTTAAAATCCACACACTACATACTTTTTTAGATAAACATTCTGACGACTTATAACCAGAACCAAGCCATTAATGGTTTTAAAAAAACTGGATTGTAAAATGTTTTTTAAATTTAAAATGTTCCTATGTTGGTAGATTAAGTGCCACCTATTTTGGCACTGAGCTTGAGGGCCATTTGTCAACAAGTTTGTTTGGCGATTTTTAATTTAGAAAAAAGATGTGGGGCAAAAAATATTGAGCAAAGAGTTTGTTTGAATTTTTTATATTTTATATACATGTATACATAGATATGTATATATAAGATAAGTGTATATATATATATATATATATATATATATATATATATATATATATATACATATACATATAAGAGAAGTGTATAAATACATATATATATATATATATATATATATATATATATATATATATATATATATATATATATATATATATATACTTATCTCAGCAGAGGCGAACTTACAGCGCCGATTCGACGGCCCGAAATGCTACCAAATACCCATTCTAGTTCTTCTTAAAAAGGGGCAGGTAGCAACGTTCCTGAAACACTCGCTTGGGGAGCGAATTCCACACCTATCCTGCGCTGCTATGAAAATAGTTGTGATGCACGGATGTTCGCGCCGTCGAGAGATGAATCGCATATTGGTGCGATTCGTCGTATTGTCTATGGAACGCATATAAATCCATTTATTTGCGTGGAACAATACCACGAATCTCCGAATAAGAACAGACAGAAGGCAGCTAAACGTCTTCGATGTAATAGCGAATATAGTCCCGACGTCAGCGCCGTGCTCCCAATCAGGCAGACCATTCGTCTCTATATGTCCGCAAGTAGGTTGGGGGCATGTTTAGGAGCCGAGCTCCAAACACGAGAGCAATATTCGAACGCGGGTGTAATTTGGGATTTATACAGGAGAAGAATTTCTCCAGATTCGAGGGCCTGGCCATTCATCATCAGCTGTGGAACCGATGATCCGGTTTTCTTTGTGAATGTCGAATATTGTGTCTCCGTTGGATTGCAGTCGACGAGATGAGCGTTTTTCCCTCTGCAGGACTTTATCCAGATCCCAATTCAGAGATTCTATCGTCGCGACGTTGATGCACTATTTGGCCGGTCACTCGAAAAAGAAGAAACAAGTGTACTATACTCCGCAAAACTGAAACACTTTGTTATCGATTGACTCCAGCAAATCATTTATTGGGTTGTGCCACATGAAATGTCCGATTTTATAATAAACATTTAAAAGCCAATACTATTTTTCCGTAAATTTTTAATTAATCAAAATAGGATCCGTTGGCGTCTATGACACACTTCCAACGTGATACAAAGTCAAATATTCCTTTTTAGTAGAAGTGCTGACTTTTTGAGGCAATGAAATCTTCAAAGGGTTTTATAACCTCTGCTCGATTCCGGAAGACCTTCTGTCGGCAAAATGAATCCATATTTCGGAAAAGATTGTAGTCCGTTGGGGAAATGTCAAGAGGTTCGTCATAGCATAATCGGGCTCGCTCTCGAGACTCTGCCCACGCTCGACTGGAAACATACGGGGCATCAGTTTCACCACTATGAATGTAAACACTGTCCACCAATATTTGCAAACAGTGAAGCCTGATATCCTTGCCCTACCTGGGACCCAGGTCGATTCGCCAACTGATTCGACATATCTTCATTGCTCAGGATACGACTTACATTCATTATACATCAGAGATTCTGATGTTAACGCATGCGTGGAGTCGGTCACAGAGATAATTCTTCTCGGGATGGAGATCTACGTTCCACATTCCATCAAACGAAGTTCATCTGATAAGCTTTGGTTTGATAAAAAATGCGAGCAGATTACAGCGGCAAAAAATAGTGCTTTTCAACAATGGTGCTGCAATCCTACCCATCTTAATAGAACGAATTTTGTTAGAATCAGAAACGCGTGCAACCAAGCGATTGATACCCGAAGAAAGCTCACAACGACAGGGTGACCAATAAACTCCTTCAGTGCCCGACTAGTTCGCGCACTTTCTGGTCAATGGCAAGGGCTGCCAGCTGTAACTTTGCTTCCTCCTCTTTCCCTCCGTTGGTGACAGACAGCGAGACGTTAGTCACAGATCCAAAGGATAAAGCTAATGTGTTCGCGAATTTATTTTCCGCAAATTCAAACCTCGATCCCGGTCTTTTGGAGCCATCTGTGATCGCGCCGGTACGGTTTTCCATGCGGGATGTGAGATTTCACCCGCGTACTATTCAACACATTCTACGTGACCTGGACTGTAGGAAGACGGCCGGCCCGGACGTAATACCAGCAATAGTCCTTAAAAACTGTGCTCCAGAACTATCGTCGGTTCTTGGCAGACTCTTCCGCTTATCTTACTGGATGGACTGGCACCGTTTTTCGGGAAGGTATTCCATAAAATCTCCTTTGAAGACGACACTATATTAACTGGTGATCATTAAGGAGATCGTTAGATAATTACAAAGTCGATGGTTAATCGATGAGTCCATAACCTTTCGTAGACTAGACATCAGAGGAAAGTCTTAAAAGCATTGTAACAGAATGAGAGAAATTTAAACCAATGACCTACTGCCATATTTTATTTTAGTGACAGTAAAATAATGAAGATAAAACAAAATATAAGATTACGGTGCGAGCAGGTGGACCTCAGGGAACACACATAAACATCAGGGGCAAGATATTTGAAAAAGTTAAAGATTTTAAATATTTTGGAAATAATACTGACGGCCAGTAACGAAATTTCGAAGGAAATTAACAAAAGACTGCATTCCGGCAACGCTAGTTGGCACGCGATCAGTACACTGCTGCTATCCAAACTGCTATCACGTAATATAAAGCTCTGTGTTTATAGAATCATGATCATGCCGATTGTTCTATACGGATGCGAAACATGGCCTCTCACAAAACTGGAAGAAAACAAATTCCGCGTATTTGAGAATAAAGTTTTAAGGAGTATCTTTGGCGGTAAATACGATGAAAGAGCAGGACAATGGAGGAAATCCATAACCACGAATTGGAAGAGCTATACGGCCAACTAACAATAGTGAGAGTAATCAGGTCGCGAAAATTAAGTATGGTGAGAACGGGCAACCGTAGACCTGTGGGGTTCTTTAAGCATATCCGAAGAACCAACCATTTCCCTTAATCCAACTCCCCATTCCCAACCTGCAATAGAAGATATTTCGCTCACCTGCAATCGAGCAACGTCAAGCTCCCTTTCAAACCTTTTTTCACCTGCAATCGAACAGCATAAAGCTCTCTTTCATCCATTTCTCACCAGTAATATAACCCACGGCAAGATCATCATCTCGCCATGGCATCAAGCAACACCAATTTCATCCCAAAGCATTTCGGTTCATCCTTCACGAACCATTTGGGAATCTGATCGGTTCCTCTTGCCGGCAACCATGTCCATCATGTATACAGTAATTTCCCCGTGTATACTATGCCCAACCAACCGTGGGCCCAACGACAAGTCATGGCAAGTTGCTGGCTTACACAGCTGCATGACCAATTGCATGATCCGTTGCCCTATCTAGGAACAATCGTCGCAATGGTCATACCTCACAAGTTATTTACCTAATCAACAAGCACCCATTCTCGCGTTTACCATCGAAATCGTATTTCTGTATACATAACATACAGGCAGAAGAACCCGATTCGATCCATCCGGCAATGATCCCATAAACAAATCCCTTTTAGTCGCTATAGAACTAACATTTGTTTGTACAGCTGCCCTGGTTGGATTCTCTGCTTCGCATCCAATCTCTGATGCATTTTCGTTTGTCCTTCCTTCCAGTGTATGGACATACAACAGAACTGTACGATCACCCATGGAAATCTTACCAGCGTGACCTCAAACCGATTTCATTGGTCGCCGGCGAAAGAAAAATGCCATCCCCTATTCACCACGCCAGAGGAAAAACACCTCAACCGCGAATTGGCTCAGCATCGAGCAATGCAACAGGGGAGTCAGATTTTAGCCACCGAACCGTGCAGAAGAGTCCAATTTAACGTTCCAAGTGTGCGCACGCGTGAAGTGTAGAGTCATCAGTTAAAGTCGTGTCGGTCTGATTGTCCGGTTTTAAATATATTTATTCCTGTCACTTGCATTCAAGATCGATTTCAAACGTAGTAAGCGTACCGGCGGGGAATAACAAATTATGTCTGAGTGTGATCAGTATAATTAATTGGCGAATTAAATGTGATTAGTCGATCTAGTTAATACAATATACATACTTACAGCCACATCGTTTATTGTGTGAGAAATCTTTAAAATGTGCCATATATAGCGATCGAGAAACATTTAAAACGTAGGAAACTCGTTAAAAAACTTGATGTTTGGGTTTCCCATGATTTGAAAGAAATTCATTTAATGAAGCGCATCAACGCTTGCGATGTGCACCACGCAGTTAATCCGAACTCTTTTTTGAAACGAATCATCACTGGCGATGAAAATGGGTTGTTTACAGTGACGTCAATCGAAAATGATCTTGGTCGAGGCTTGATGAGCCGGCACAATCCGCCTCGAAAGCTGATATCCACCACAAGAAGATTTGCTCTCAATTTGGTGGGATTGGAAAGGTGTGGTGCATTTGGAACTGTTTCCAATGAATCAAACGATCAATTCGAATGTGTACTGTCAACAACTGGACAGATTAAATACAGCGATTAACGAAAACGGCTAGAGTTGGTCCATCGAAATGTTGTGATTTTTCACCAGGACAACGCTAGGCCACATAAATCTTTGGTCACTCGCCAAAAATTATTGGAGCTTGGTTGGGAATTGATGTTACATCCACCATATAGCCCTGATCTTGATCCATCAGATAACCATTTACTTCGATTTTAAACGTTCAATGATTATGGCGCTGTGAAATCGCACTACATTCAGTTTTTTGCCGATAAAGATCAGAAGTTCTATAAACGTGGAATTATGAAGTTGCTAGAAATATGGCAAAAAATCATAGAACAAAATGGAAAATATATCATTGCTTAAAGTTTATTCATTGTATTAAAAAAAATGTGTTTTATTTATCTGAAAAAATCAGCAATCACTTAGTTGCAAACCATATAGTTGTATATATTAAGGTGGGAAAACAATGTGGTGTTTTTTGTTTGCTTGACTTTAAAGCGTGATAACTTTCAAACGTTTAATTGCATCCGACTTCTGTTTTTTTGTTTTTTTTTTTTTTTTGATTTTCGCAGTATAATTTATACAGATTATTTTAAATAAAGGAATATGTTGTCAATAAATACAGTTACGTCACCGATTACCGAAAGAACATCGTAACTTTTTCTTTTGTGACAGATAATAGATCAATCGACGGTTATTACTTTACTATATTTTCACGGCCGCGGTTATTTACAAAAAGGACATTTTAATGGCAGGGCAACATTATGTATCATTATTAGACCGATTTGATCTCATCCTGATGGAAAGGGACCTTATTAGTTCAATACGTGTCACGTCACTGACTTTTGCAATAATTTCGACTTTTCCTTTTTTTGGGGGAGAACTTTATTGAGATTATTGCAGAAATATAAACATAGCAACATTTTATAATTTTACTACCATATAAGAGAGAATGAAGCACAGGCATGTAAAAAGTGTGAAAACACTTGTGAAGTTTATAGTGAAGGTACTATAGCGTTTTGCGACTATAAAGAAGAGTGTGTGATTCGAACCGGCGCTATCACGGTAAGAATCACTAAAAATTAAACCAATACTCAACACATAAGGCCATTGCCGCGTGTACGAATTCGGTTTCTAAACTCAAGTACATTCAACTGATGTGGAATTGCCATGTTATTTGCTTGGTATACGGCTGATGCTTTTTGCTTATTCGATTTTCTTTCAGTGTTGCTGTTTGTTTGCTTGTCTACTGTGCGTGTATCTGTTAGACACCCCACAGTACTGTTTAACAGTCAACGGTTCGCAAATCTTTAGGTCTGTAAATTTGAGGAGCACTTCGCTCTAGTTAACCTATTGTTCGGCTAATGGTTCTTTGTAAATAATAATATGTATAATTTGGCGAGCTCATTAATTATTGTTAAAATGTAGTCTCAAATTTGTAAACTATCCTCTCTCTCTAAACAAATACGTTTTTTAATTTCATGTTTAATTTCTGGTCGGCCTACCGCACAAAAAATCGATAAGGCTATGGATAAGGTTCAAGAAAACCGTCATGTGAACCATCACACCTTCGATGAGGAACTTTAGATCGACTAGAAAAGGATTTCAAAATGATTGCGTAAAATATGGACAAGCTTCAAGATGATTCACATTTTAAGCCGTGACAAGACCGAGAATCGAACAAAAAATTGTTTTAAACTATTTTCATAAAATATAGATAACGTCGAAGAAGACCGACAATCCGACCAGACACGATATGCATAAATCACCATCATCATCGCCACCACAACCGGGATACGGCCCTGAGTCTTGTTAAACTTTCCACAATAACTTGTTTTTCCGGGCAAGGTTATTACCCTTGCGCCAGTTATAAAAAGAAGCCTGCAGTTTGCGTACCCAACCAACTGAATGAAAAAGGCCACATTTCTATCTTTGGATCTGCTTCTAAAGCGAATGGAATATAACCATTTTTAAAGTGTATAATTGAAAAAAAAAAAAAAAAATATATATATATATATATATATATATATATATATTTATATATATATATATTTATATATATATATAAATATATATATATATATATATATATATATATATGTATATATTTATATATATATATATATATATATATATATATATATATATATATATATGTATTAGTGAATATATCCCTTATTGTAATGTTAAAGGAAAAATGTTCTGTAAGGTGCACAAACGGTGGCAAAACAAGGGAACTACGAGGAAAAGTTAACATAAGTTTGGTGGAACTACAACGGTTTCGTTTGAAGTACTACTGTCAGCAATAAGTGTGGTTGAAGCCAGAAATTGCAAAAAAAATTGACTAGAATTGATGAGCAGGAAGAGATTTCATCTATACAAAGCTCAAGCATACACATTTGTGATAACCTGGACAAAATAAAGACGCCTTGGTTGGAAAGATTTTATATATCTATCGTATAGTCCTAACACTACAACCGTCAGATTTCCAATTATTGTGATCTCTGCAAGATTGGCTTACTGTCATAAAATTGACCTCGGGCAAGGACCGTAAAAGACTTTTGCATCAGTTTTTAAAATATATAACGCGGTAATTTTACAATAGAGAAGTAATAGTTTCAGTCCGTGAAAACGGTACGTAGTCGGAAAAAATGGACAATATTAGGATATTACAAGGGATAAAAACGCCGAATACTTTTTCCTCAACCCCATTAAATGTAACTGGTTTTCTATGGCAGGAAACTTCTTATAATAACCTATATCGTACCGAAGGAAGTATGAAGACACAACCCTTTCTCATATATACAATAAATACATAAATATTTTGGAATCTACAGGATGAGGCAAGAGACAATGTCATAAAATTAATTGCTTGCCATTTCGTTTGAAATAAAAAAAATTCGACTCCGTTTACACGGCAAGTTTATTTCAAGGAGTAAATGGTAGTAATTCTCTACCTAATAATAATTTTCTATCTCTCTGTAACATAAAAGTGACGACAAAAATTATCGCACACTCACACTACGATATTCCTTACTTTTAACAAAGATTAGTAACAACGCAGACACATCTAAATATTTGTTTAAGTTCAGTCAGAAAGGCCCAATTTAAAATATCAAGTTTCATAGAAAATTGTTATATAAGTGTTTTCAAATGATAGTAAATATTAATAAGGTATGTTGGTGTACCGGCATCAAAAAATAGATTTTTTTTTTGTCTTAATCAATAACATACCACTTGTAGAATATGCTCTCAAAGCCCCAAATATGAATTTGTATTTTAGCGGGTCAAAAAGAGCTCGAAAAGTACTCATGCCCGAGCACACTGCACAGTGTTCGAAAACTTTAAATGCATATTTCTCGAAACCAAGTTTTCGAAACGCATGTGCAAGATAACTCATAATTTTATAGATAAATTCATATGATTTTTTCAAATGAAAGGGTAGTTAATTTGCCAATTGATGAATACATTTTTAGAAGTAAAGTTTTATTATTGATAATTAATCAACCAACATAAATTGAAAATTTTCGGAAAAAACGCCTTTTTCAATCTCGAAACAAAAAAAATTTTTTTAAATACCTTAAATACTCATGAATTGACCACACTCATAAACTAAACAAAACCTTCTTTTTACAGATCATCCAACGAGGCACTACACTGCACACCGAAAAAAAAAATTTTACACTGATGCCTTTTACTTATAACTTGCTTGTTGATGCATAGAACGTAATGAAAAAATGAATTGAAACACTTCTATGTATGCACAATAAATACCCAAATTTGCAAAAATATATCTAATACTAAATAGCTTTTTATAAAATCGAGAAAATCGGCTTTTTTGGTCTTCTAAAGAAAAGACTGATAACATTATTCGGATACATACTATACATATATACATATATATTATTTATTATTTATTGGACTGTAGGAACCCGGAAGTCCATGACCTCACCGACTCGGTTCCGCCATCGTTTCCTGTCCTGTGCACTCTCCTTCCACGCCCGACCATATATATATATACATATGTATATATATATATATATATATATATATATATATATATATAAATATATATCATCCTGAAAAAGGTTGGCGCAGGGCTAATAACCTTCCGCGCAAAAACGAGTTATTACGGACAATTTAACAAGTCTTGGATATGGACCGGATACTGGTCCAGAGACTTGCTAAATAAGACCAAGACCGGATCTCGGTTGTAGTACCGATGATGCTGATGATGACAAGTAAAAACTGTAGTCAGATACCTTGGAATCTGACTTGATCAGTATCTTTACTTTGATAAGTCTACAGCAGCCCTTCTTACAGCAGCTAAAAACGCATATGCAATGACATGACGTCTCTTCCGTAGTAGTCTTCTGGACCTCGAGGTGAAAATAATTTCAAACTCGGCATTCATCCGACAGAATGGGTTCATTCCCCTAGAAGCGTTCCCTTTCTTGGATAAACAAGGACTTATCCAAGATAACGAACGTGAAGTCCCTGTTATTTACCACACTTCCCGTGGTTCCAGGGATAGACGAATTCTCCACGATAACAATGTCTCTAATTTTCCAGATCGCCTGGGTTATAGTATGGTGATCGGTGAAAGGTCCGAATAGGAATAATCTTCAATTGCATTCACTAATTAAAGATCATATTTTTAGTTGGCGCAAAGCTAATAACCTTGCCCGGAAAAATAAATGATTATGATTAATGGACCGGATACCGGTGAAGACACTTGCTAAATAATGCCAAGACCAGTTCCCGGTTGTAGTGCCGATGATGATGATGATAATCGGTGAAAGAGATAAATCAATAAAAGGTCGATCCCATCCCAACCGGTGGTGGATCAGTAATGTAGAAAGGATTATACGTCCCCAAACATAGTATGCTTTCCTTACCCCCATTCCCAATTCCCAATTTTATTTTATTTCTGCTTTTAATTTAATTTTAATTTTTTATTTTTTTATTTTTATTTGTAGTCCTTGTCTATTTTTGTCCGTTTTGTTTCGTTTTTTTTTTTTTATTTTGCTTATCAACCCCCTATATATGTAATTACAAAAAAAATAAAATTATAAATAATACATGATATAGAAAAAATAGAATAAATTTTAAAAAGAAAACATCAATTATTATGATATGTTATAAAAAAACTAGTTTTGAAAAATGATAATGTATGATTTAGAATGCTTGCGAAGAGCCAGTAAGTTAATGTAAGAATGATATTTGTAAAATAGAAGTTAACATTTAGTCTTAGTAAAAGTGAAATATGTAATTGAATTGTTAAATAAATGTGGGGGTAAAACAAAAAAACAAAAAACAATAACGAATTTGTGCAAACTAATTTTTAGAGAATCATAAAATTGTAGACATCCATTTTATTACTCTAAACAATAGTTTCTGGAGATGAGTCTAGGCGTGAACATCTGGTTCGCACATTTACTTCGATTGAAGAATTTGAATCAGTGTGCGACAATCGAACATTTGGTTCGAATTGTGGTGCATTTGATATCAATGGGGATGTGAGAATATATGGGCAAAAAGCAGATGATAGTGCTTCGCGGAGCACTAGAAATTGGTTTTATTTTAATTAAAAAAAAAAAAAAATTAGCCAATATACATCGATACCTCCTTTCCCTACCCACTTCCTCTCCTTCCGCTCGCATTGTGCTTTGACATTTAAAGGGGTACTCCAAAATCCCGTTATGTGCGCGCGTTTGTGGAAAAAAATCACATTATACACAGTTGGTACGAGGGGAGTTTGATAAGTTAGCGACTGTTTGAATAAAAGATATTTTTTGTGTAAAATAAAAAAAACACGGACAGTTGGTCCGAGGGAAGTTTGATAAGTCAGTGACTTTTTGAATAAAAGATTTTTTTTTGTGTAAAAAAAAACAAGAAACATCATACACAGTTGGTACGAGGGGAGTTTGATAAATCAGTGACTTTTTGAATAAAATGTATTTTTTTCGGCAAATAAGCATTTCATTTCTCAACATAGTGTGCTTTTATCTCGATGTGTTTAGTCCAGCGTTTTGCCAATGGTTTTATTCATTGCAAATAATAGGTTTCCTCAAGACCCTCAATATAGGTGTTAGCTTCTGTGATGAATCTCTTACCGCCCAGCCATTTCTTCAGGTTTGGAAACAGGAAATATTCACAGGGAGCTAAATCTTGAGAATGTGCTGGATGAAGTATCAGTTCATAGCCCAATTTATGGATTTTATATATTTTATATATGATTATACTTAATCAGCACATGAATTTCACTTTTTTGCATTTTCGTTCAAATTCACGAGGTTGTCTGCTTTCAATAGCCGCCAAACAGAAATTAAATGACCCAGCTTGCTCAAACTTTGACAGTAGTCTATTTGTAGAAGGGAGTTGACGAGAGCAGTATTGCATTTAAGGTTACTGTGCGGGAAATTCACTGACTTATCAAACTGCCCTCGAATCATCATCATCATCGGCACTACAACCGGGATCTGGTATTGGCCCTCTTATAATGTGTTCTATCAAAAGTATTGTCCATCGATAGTTATGATTTTTCCCATCTTTCATTTTAAGTTACTGCGCGAGTATTTCGAAAAGACTTTGACTTATCCAAATGCCCTCGGATAATACTGTTTTCATTGGTTGAGTTCCAATGTAGGTGCGGAACTGAAGGAGAAATTATTTTATTATAATACTTCTATAGCGTTTGAAATAATAGTGAAGAAGATCGTGTGATTCGAACTGACGCTATGACAGCTCGAATCACGAAAAAAAATTTACCTAAGCGTTACACACTAGGCTACTGACCGTGTTTAGAATTTGATTTCCAAACTCGACTATATTCCACTGATGTGAATTATTTTTATTATTTATCGCTTCGTATACGGTTCTGATGTATTTTTCTTATTCGATTTTTTTCGTTCGTGTTCTTCACTATTTTTGCCTGTGAATTGTGTGTATCTATTGTTAGAGTTGCCACACCACCCCCTTCCCAGAAACTTCGTTACGATCAGATTCGGTGCGAGCGACGACCGAGCGAACGAGAGAATGTCGGAGCAGGCCAAGCGAGTGTGGCTTGGTGCTCTATGCAGAAGTCATGAATGCGTGTGTGAAGTTCTGTTTACTACGGGGAGTGTGTGTGTGCTGCGTCGTGTACAGATCACGTCGTAGTCACCAATTATAGCGTTTGAAATAATAGTGAAGAAGATCGTGTAATTCGAACTGACGCTATGACAGCTCGAATCACGAAAAAAATTTTACCTAAGCGTTACACACTAGGCTACTGACCGTGTTTAGAATTTGATTTCCAAACTCGACTATATTCCACTGATGTGAATTATTTTTATTATTTATCGCTTGGTATACGGTTCTGATGTATTTTTCTTATTCGATTTTTTCGTTCGTGTTCTTCACTATTTTTGCCTGTGAATTGTGTGTATCTATTGTTAGAGTTGCCACACTTCTCTCAAGAGAAGCGAGCAAATAGTGGGGAGGAAGCGCTGTGAGATGCGAATGCGTAACTTTTTTTGTTTTTTATTTTTTGTTTCTTCTTTCAAACAGTCACACATTTTGTATGAGAATTCGAGCAGTTTAAAAAGCGCACCATGCATGGAACTTCTACCGGGAAGCCCATGGCATGACCCAATAACCAACAAGTTGATTATAAAAATACGATTATCTGGCTAAATTTAATCATCATCATCATCATAGGCTCTACAACCGGGACCCGGCCTTGCGCTTATTTAGCAAGTAAAATTTGATAAATTTTCTATAATAATTTGTTTTTCCGGGCAAGGTTATTAGCCTTGCGCCAATAAAGCTAATCACAGATTCTTTATTGATGACGGGCAATTGGAAAAGCACCATCTTGCATCCGTAATCGGCCAGCAAGAATTGGAGAACCCGGTATTGGCAAACACAGAATCTGTGCTGTCATTAAAAGATGATGATGAAGGAAAAGATGAAGAACAAATGAAGAAATAAAAAAGAAAGAAAAGGTGATAAGGCGAGAGATGATAACAAGTTTAAAAATTACAAGTCGCCGAGACTAAACCGTGGTTTCTTTATGTGGTATTATTAAAATTTGGAGAAAACGCGGTTTACCTAATGGCCCGTGATCTAATAATACAATGGGAGTATGTAGCAAATAAAATGAAACTAGAAAAGAGGCATTCTGTATTCCGTAGAATGAGAGATGCGAGTTAAGGGAATCACCCTTGTAAACATAAAAAAATTCGATTGTTTTTTAGGTGGCAACACTCTTTCTTTCAAAATAAAACTGCTGTTTAGTGATTTCACAGCTTCATTGTTCGGCTACGTTTTTGTTTTTCAGTCTTGTGATATTTGAAACATGTGTTTCTTGATTTGTCTTTCTCTTGTAGACATTTTTTTCTTTTTTGCCAGCAAATCTTTTTATTAAAATGGATATTGCTTCTAAAATGAAATAATCAGTAATAACCTTGAATGAAACCACAAGAGAGACCGCACAATATGGTGCGGTTTATGGATGTCCTATTTTCAAAACTATGAAGCATGAAAATTGACACAGTGTTGCTCAGACAGAAAAAAAAGAGCCACGCCTTGAAATGGCCAACAAGTACAATGAAGTCTGCTTTAAACAGCAGTAATATGTCCTGTGTGGAAGGGCATTGTAACGCACTTGTGGGGGCTTGTTTGGAAAAGCGACTAAAGGGCTAGCAGCGCACGCTCAGATAATATGCGTACATATCTGAAAACATCTAGAAACATTTAGTTAACTTCATTTTGCTTACATATAACATCATGTGTCATAGTTGTCAGGGAAGAAATGAAAAACGGTTGTCATTAGCGGAAAAATAAAGTTTTAAATAGAAAATTGATTTCACGGGTTATTTTATGTGAATTATTAATCCAGCGATAGTATAGTGGTTAGTATCCCCCCTTGTGACGCGGGAGACCGGGGTTCGATTCCCCGTCGGGGAGCCTCCGGCGCAAAACTAATGACCTTGCCCGGAAAAAACAAATCATTATAGAAAATTTACCAAGTCTCAGGACTTGCTAAATAATGCCTAGACCGGTTCCTGGTTGTAGTGCCGATGATGATGATGATTAATCCAGCAAACCCTAGGCTCGCTACAATTGGTGTCAGAAGTGGGATTAATTAACATTTGCAGCTTGCACGTCCATTTTTATCATCATCATCCTGAACATCTCCGAAATGTCCAACTGTGACGAACTCTTCTCCGTTACCTTGGCACCATCTTGACTCGCTGTTTCTTCTCCATCTGGCCCAATTGTAAAAAGATATGTGTTGACATCAATATCCTCTTCCTCCATTGCTGCTTGCAGACGCTGTTGAAGAATTTGCTTCTGTCCTCTGCTATCCAGGTTCCGGTCTTGAAGTTCCTTCCTCAACCCAGAAACGCAAAGATCCTCCAAATGTCGATCTGACATCCTCGCCGCGCACTTTCACAGACTTATTTCTTCACCACTAATTAATCCAACTTCTGACACCAATTGTAGCGCAAGCCCAAAGGCAGTGTAGGAAAGGTTTCTTGGACTCGAAAGCGGAAGAATCTGAGAATGAGGAGGAATTGGAGCCACATGAAAGAAAGTAACTCAAGAAGAGCAAATGTATGGCCGACAGCAGTGAGGAAGAGGAGGAAGAGGATGATGATGTGTTACGTGAAGAACTGAAGGATCTCATCGATGATAACCCGATTGAAGATGACGTTAGTGGTGGTGAAGATACCCGTTCTAAGAAACGAAAAACGAAAAAAAAGTGGTGATGAGTTGGACAACCGAATGGAAGACGACGACTATGACCTTATTGAAGAGAATCTTGGTTTAAAAGTCGAACGCAGAAAGCGTTTCAAGCGTCGACGTCGTATACAGGACGAAGAAAGCGATGGAGAGGAACAGCACGTCGATGAAGGTTTAGCACGTGAAGCTACAGCCGAACAGCTATTCGACGACGAAGACGATGTTGAACGCCGCTCCGAGCGTAGTCACGGGGAAACTGAGGCTGCAGAACATTTCGATGATGATGAGGAATCGGAATCTGATGCTGATGATTGTTTTGTGGACGACGAAGGAAGGCCAAATGCTGATAGGAAGAAGAAAAGACGACTTCTCTTCACTGAGGCGTCATTACAAAAAGGGCAGGACATTTTCGGTGTAGATTTCGACCATGAAGATTTCACTAAGTATGACTAGGGCGGATATGAACCCGAATCGGAAGGTGATGACTACGAAGAGGAAGACGGTATTGGTGTACGTGAAAAACGACCCAAGAAATCAACCCGAAAGACTATTTTTGAAGTATACCAACCTAGTGAATTGAAAAGAGGTCACTTTACGGATTTGGACAATGAAAATCGCAAAACGGATATTTCTGGGCGAATGCAATTGCGCGAAGTTCCGGTTGCCCCTGTTGCAAAGGGATCTATAGCGTTTGGGATGATAGTGAAGAACGTGTGATTCGAACTGACGATATGACAGTTAGAATCACCAAAAATTGAACCAATGCTTAACACATCAGGCTACTGGCCGTGTTTTGTATTTGATTTTTAAACTCAAGTACATTTAACTGATGTGGAATTGTTATGTTATCGCTATGGTATACGGCTCTGATGCATTTTCTTATTCGATTTTCGTTCGGTGTTCTTCACTATTTGCTTGTGTATTGTGTGTGTATCTGTTAGAAATGCCACAGATCCAATGAACTACAAGATGAAGCTGAATGGATTTACAAACAGGCGTTTTGTAAATCAACTGTTTCCGAACAAGAGAAATCAACTGATGCTAGAGGTCGAGACCGCTATCGTAAGCCACCACATACGGTGGGAAAAATCAAGCAAGGTCTAGATTTTCTGCGTAATCAACAGCTAGAGGCGCCGGTCATTGCGTTCTATAGAAAAGAATACGTGAAACCAGTATGAATGTGCGACGATCTATGGAAAATCTATTACTACGACGCACGTGTTAAGTGTGTCGGTGACATCATAGACAAAGATGGTGTACATGAGGTCATTGATTCACTCAAACAGAAAAACGCCACCCAATTCTAAACTCAAATGACCCCACAGAACGATAATACAATTAAGTCCACATTTCAGAGCAATCGACAAATCGCATAAGAATAATGAGTTGCATATTCCGAAGCGATTAACGAATCATAATTGTTTGGATAGGCTGAAACGATTACCGGATAATGCAAAAGCAATTAACTGCATAGTCCGACACGAGCCGAACAATGGGTCAATTCGCAATCGCGAATGTGGAACTGTGGTACAAGTCAGTGACGGAATATCGACTAACACAGCAGTACAAAGCAATTGCGAATTAAAGTCAAAAATCGGAAATTGGGTCGGTTGAAATGATAATTGCATTGTTGTAATCAGGAGGTGTTGACCCCGAGGTGACGAGTTTTGATTAGGAACAAGTGATGAGGCTGTCAGTCGTTGGTCACGGTAGGAAGATCTTGCAGAGGAATTAAAACGGAGGGTTCGAAGGCTAGTGATAAATGGTTAAAAGCGGATGAAAGATTAAGAAGTGTAAAGGAAGAACAAATGAAATGGTATATTGAACGCTAGTGGAAATAAGTTAAATAGTGGATTAAAAAATTCAATATGTGAAAACTAAGAAATGTAAAGGAAGAACAAATGAAATGAAATATTGAAAGATATTGGAAATAAGTTAAATAGTAGATAGAAGTTAAGTAAGTTAAAAATAAGAAATGTAAAGGAAGAGTAAATGAAATGAAATGTTGGAACGTTTTTTTTTTGGAGATAAGTTAAGTAGTGGATTATAGATTAAAAAGCTAAAACTAATAGGTGTAAAAGTAAAGAATAAGTAATGAACCATTGTCAGTGAGAAAAGACAATGAATGAAGTGGAAAGAAAAGATAACAATAAAAATTGGATGAAGAACTAAGAACGAACCTGAGTTTTGTTATTTAATAACTGGTGATGTGGGAAAGAATAGTTGATTGTCAATCCCTCGGCGTCGAGTCTAAAACTAATCTTCTGTGAACACTAGAAAAACTGTAACTCACGCTGGTGTTTACTGTCAGCTCGAAAGAACAAACTTGTCCAGTTATTTGAAAAGATGGGTAACTACCAGTTGGATACGCTTATGAAATAGACAAATTCTCCAATACCAGATGATATGCGAATAATTAAAGATGAAGATCTCGATCGCTTACATGAGGTGCAACCTCCAGAAGAGCTTAAGGATGTGCACATGCATTTTCTCGTGTACTATTCGCATGAGATCCCTAAAATGCAAGAGGAATTCCGTCGTCGGGAAAAGGAAGAATTGCGGCAGGCTAGAACTGACGCGAGAAGGAGAGCATTAGAAAATTTGGAAGAAGGTCAAGAACTTCCACCACCGAACGCCAAGATGAAAGTGGTACATCGTGACCGACTGGCAACTCTTGTTAACCCAGAGGACCAGTGAACTTAGCTCGGGACGAACTAATCTAGGTGGAGGGTAGTGTGACGCATATGAGAATCAGCTAGACATCTGGCAGGTCTCCAAAACAAAGTACTGAAAAACTGGAGACTATGAGCAGAAAAACGATAAGTCGCCAGTGAGATAAGTTTCACAATTAGCGGAAAAATAAAGTTTTAAATAGAAAAGTGATTTCACGGCTTATTTTATGTGAATAATTAATCCAGCGAACCCTAAGCTCGCTACAATATGTTAATGCTTCATGTGACAATGAACTGTTATAGGTAATAATCAAGTTTCAACAGCGAAACGTGCCGGACAATATACCTTTTCAAATGTATATATTACATATATAATGATATAGATCCACTTAGAAGCATATGATGAAGTCAACGCAGTAAGATACGCGATAATTCGGAAGGAGACAACCAAACTTTTCAAACGCAAAAAACGCGAATAGGAGAAGACTCGGATCGAAAAAATCCTAGAAAATGCCAGAGCAAAGAATATCAGAGGTATGCCGGAATAAATTCAATTATAAATGGCTACCGAGGGAGAGCCAAAATAATCCGAGACACAAACGGCTGTCTGGTGATAGAAACAAAAAATATCGTGACAAGATGGAAGCAGTACTTTGAAAACCTGCTCAATGTGCGCAACCATCAACCACAAATAAACGCACCAGACGTACATACAGCCGAGCCCCAGATCCCAGAGCCCTCTTTCGACGAAGTTGTAGACGCGATAAATCGACTGAAAAACAACAAAGCTCCCGGAGTCGATTGCATACCGGCAGAGCATATGAAGAATGGAGGAGAAGCAACCGCTCGAAAGATCCACCAACTGGTTAAAACAATACGGGACAAGGAAGTTATAGCGTTTGAAATGATAGTGAAGAACGTGTGATTCGAACTGACGCTATGACAGTTAGAATCACAAAAAATTGAACCTAAGCGTTACCCATCAGGCTACTGGCCTTGTTTAGAATTCGATTTTTAAACTCGACCATATTCCACTGATGTGAATTGTTATATTATCGCTATGATATACGGCTCTGATGTATTTTCTTATTCGATTTTCGTTCGGTGTTCTTCACTATTTTGCTTGTGAATTGTGTGTGTGTCTGTTAGAGACGCTACAAAGTCATTCCGGAAGAATGGAAAACCTCAATAGTTATCCCCATTTTCAAAAAGGGCGACAGATCTGACCGCGAAAATTATAGAGGAATATCATTGATCCCAATCACATGCAAAATATTAACAAATGTCATACTGGCAAGAATCACACCGTACGCAGAAGAAATATTGGGAGACTACCAATGCGGATTCCGGAGGGACCGGTCAACAAGCGAACAGATGTTCACAATTAGGCAACTGCTGGAAAAAAAGTGGGAATACGGAGAGACGGTTCACCAACTGTTCGTTGACTTCAAAAAAGCCTACGACTCAGTCGCAAGGCAAAGACTCCACCATATTGTAGTCCCGAAAAAATATGCCGCCCTCATTCAAATTTGCATGAACGAAAACAAAGGACGAGTTAAAATAGAACACCACCTCTCAGAGACATTCGAAATCCCGGACGGACTAAAACAGGGTGATGGCCTCTCACCATGTCTCTTTAACCTTGTCCTCGAGTATGTCATCAGAAAGGTACAAGACGACAACATGGCCGGATCATCTCTGAACGGGGTCACACAAGTGCTCGCATATGCGGATGACATCGCCGTTCTGGGCGATAACTAGAAACTGTAAGTCAAAACTGTGAAATCATCATGCAAGCGGCAGAAGAGTTGGGCCTAGAAATAAATGAAGACAAAACAAAATACATGATTACGGCGAGAGCAGGTGGACATCAGGGAACACATATAAACGTCAGAGGCAAGATATTTGAAAATGTCAAAGAATTTAAGTATCTGGGAACGATACTGACGACCTGAAACGAAACGTCGAAGGAAATTAACAAAAGACTACACTCCGGCAACGCTAGTTGGCATGCAGCGAGTAAACTGTTGAAATCCAAACTACTATCACGTAATATAAAGCTCCGTGTCTATAGAACCATAATCATGCCGATTGCTCTATACGGATGCGAAACATGGGCTCTCACAAAACGAGAAGAAAACAAATTCCGCATATTCGAGAATAGAGTTTTAAGGGGTATATTTGGCGGTAAATATGACGAGGAGTCAGGACAATGTAGGAAAATCCACAACCACGAATTGGAAGAGCTATACCGCAAACCTACAATAGTGAGAGTAATCAAGTCGCGAAGATTAAGATGGGCCGGACACGTAGCGCGAATGGGCGATGATAGGACCGTACATAGAATTCTTGACGGTAAACTAACGGGAAAGAGACCGACAGGACGGCCGCGACGGAGATGGGAGGACAATGTTAGATTGGACCTCGGGGAGATCGGATCGGATGGACGAACGTGGAAGGAGAGCGCACAGAACAGAGAACAATGGCGGAGCCGAGTCGGTGAGGTCATGAACTTCCGAGTTCCTACAGGCCAATAAATAATAATAAAATAATGATATAAATATATCAGGCGTACCGGTGTGAAGTGAGCGTCAAGATACACATGTATCGATAGGGAATGTATGTTGTGAACGAGCCCATATATTTTTTTTATTTGGTTGCTATGACATCTGTCGAACATATTTAGTATGCATCAAGTCATTGTACAAACATCTTTTTTTTTAATCCTGTTAAAAATGTCGAATTTGGTACTAGAAAATAATGATTTGCGGAAAGCATTAATTTTTTGTTTTCATTTGAAGAAAAATGCAGCAGAGTCGCATCGAATGCTTGTCGAGGCTTATGGTGATCATGCTCTATCGGAAGCAACATGCAAAAGATGGTTTAAGCGGTTCAGAGATAATGATTTTGATGTGCGAAATGAAGAACGTGGAAGACCACCAAAAAAGTTTGAAGACGCCGAATTCCAAGCAATATTGGATCAAGATGACAGTTGAAGTCAAAAACAAATGGCACAAATGTTAGATGTTGCACAACAAACAATTTCTGGCCGTTTAAAAGTTATGGGAAAGATCCAAAAGTGTGGAAACTGGATGCCACATAATTGAATGACAGGCAGATGGAAAAGCGAGACACCACATGTGAAACGTTACTTCTACGACACGAAAGGAAGTCAGTATTGCATCGAATTATGACTGGTGATGAAAAATGGATTTATTTTAAAAAATCTTTAAGCGCAAAAATGATGGGTACATCCAGGAGAAGCGTCAACATCGACTGCAAAGCCTGATCTGTTCGGAAAAGAGACAATGCTCTGTGTTTGGTTGGACCAGAAGGGGGTGGTGTATCATGAACTTCTAAAACCTGGCGAAACTGTTGATGCGCAACGCTACCGACAACAAATGATAAATTTGAACCATGTATTGATCGATGTATTGATCGAAAAACAACCAGAATGGGCCACAAGACATGGAAAGGCAATTTTGTTGCATGATAATGCTCCGATTCATACAGTAAAACCCGTCAAAGGAACAATAAAAGCTCTCTGCTGGGAAGTGTTACACCGCCCGCCGTATTCACCAGAATTGGCTCCTTCCGACTACCATTTGTTTTCATCGATGGGACACGCATTGGCTGAGCAGCATTTCAATTCCTAGGAGGAAGTCGAAAATTGGGGCTCGGAATGGTTTGCCTCAAAAGACGACCAGTTTTATTGGTGTGGTATCCACAAATTGCCAGAAAGGTGGTCGAAATGTGTAGAAAGCAATGGCCAATACTTCGAATAAAATGTTTTTTACTTTTTCATTTAAAATTAGTTTTATTTAAAAAAAAACACTTCATACCGGTACACGCGGTATATTGGTTATCCTTTAACCATCTTACGTTCTGATACTGTTTTATTAGAGTTTCCTTCCTTCGGGGAAGTTTTTAAATAGACAGTCTAGTTATAACGTTCCCAGTGGGAAGATCAGCGAGGTCACAAGAAAGCGGACAAGAGTGTGTACGCGCGAGTTTAAAGTTTAAAGAGTGCCAGGACAGGGAACGATTGTGCACCCGAGTCGGTAAGGTCATGAACTTCCCGATTCCTATAGGCCAATAAACAGTAGTAGTGTGGCTCAACTGAGAAAAATACAATACATCGAATCTGCGGAGACTAACACCCTATCAAATCTTTTAAATTAAAATTCACTAATAAAAAGTCAATTTTTTTGCATGAAATCTACAACTGGAGCAATAAATATTGAACTTGGAAACCATTTAGCTGTTGAAGATTTCGAACAAGGATATAATCATCATCATCATCGGCACTTGTTAAATTTTCCATAATGATTTGTTTCTTCCGGGCAAGGTCATTAGTCTTGCGCCAAAGGATATAATAATACTTAGTAAATTAATAGTTAATACTGGTTGGTGGTGGTTAATGTGCAATGTATTGCAGGTAACCCTAAACATTCGATGATCAGCAATCTGTCGTGGCTGGATCAACAGTTATTTAAATGTTGTTGATGATTGATGGTTTGCCTCAAAAGACGACCGGTTTTTTTGGCGTGGTGTCCACAAATTGCCAGAAAGGTGGTCGAAATGTGTAGAAAGCAATGGCCAATACTTCGAATAAAATTTTTTCTGCTGTCCCATTTTCAATTAGTGTTTTATTTTTAAAAAACGCTCAATTCATACCGGTATACCTGGTATGATATAAATATATAACAATAAAAAAATAATATAACACTGCGAATATTGACAAAATTCCGGTTTTAAGACCATGTCCTAAATGTACAATGTATTGACGTAACAATGCAGAAACATTCATTTTAAAAGCTGTTTTATCTTATGTTTAAAAATTAAAAATCACCATTGGAAGTATTTTCAAATATTACAGATAGTTCTTATTCTGAGTTTTCCGTGTGACTGTGAAGCCCGCATATTAACCAATATAGAACTAGTTAATTGAATATAGAACTGACCTGCTAGCTACGAAATATCCATCGTTCCCCAGAGGTAGATCGTTCTTAGATATCTTGCTAATCGACTCACGACTGAGATTACTTAACACCAACAGACGAAACACAAACTGTTTACGGACAATTGAATACGACAGCGACCACTGTGCATTCACGGCAGTAATAGAGCTTCCGAACGAGCTCGCAGATCTGGAGGAATTCGTGATCCCGCAACCCTATAACTACAGGGCAATGCGATGGCCGCGGTTCACCAGATCAATAACAAGAGAACTTTGTTATTATGACTTGAATCTGCCAGTAAACAGAAACCTGACAAATGACGAAATCGACAAATACATTCAACAAATGGACGAAACCGTAAAACGAACAATGGACAAAACAATTTCCAAAACAACAGTTACAGATCACATTAACATGTACAGAAACGCAACAATAAACGCACTCCACAAGAAAAAGAGCAGACTGCTATCGAAATTAAAACAATTACACAGACAGTTTACAGACAGACAAGACCAGGAGATAATATCACTGAAATCTCAATTAAAAAACCTCCAACAATTACTTAAAGCTAATTATAGATTAGCAACAAATTTGTATTGGAACAACAGAATTCGAGCTATAAAAACTAATAACCCGAATATGTTCCCACAAATAAATAAAATATTCAGGAGAAATAATCAAAACGAGATTCAGTGTCTCCAAATTCCACGTACCGAGGTAAACAAGCAGCTGCTAACCAACATTGGCATAGATACAGAGAACGCTATCCTCAATAGTGAGCTCTTCGTGATCGAAGATCCTTTGGAAAAGGCGAACGCTGTGGGAGCTGTCTTTCAGGAAATGTACAAGGTGAATGAAAGCATTCACCGAAACCATGACCTGGAGGACAGAATTCGACCGAATCACCTGCACCTCCGGAATGAAATTTCACTTTGGCAATCGGAGAATCCTGGTTTTACGGAATTCAGTGACGATAATCTGTCAATTGACATTAATGCCAATGGTGGGGCTAATAGCCTTTTAATCACAAGGGAAGGAATCCAGAGTATCTTCGACTCATTAAGAAGCAAAAAGTCAGTGGGAATAGATGGAGTACCTAACATCGTACTCAAGAACCTGCCCCCAAAGGCAATAGATATATACACGGTCCTGTTTAACAACGCGTTGAATAATGCATATTATCCCGCGCGTTGGAAAACGGCTATCATTCAGCCCATCCCAAAAAAGGGCAAAGACTGTACAAACCCAATGAACATGCGTTCGATAAGTTTACTCCCAAGCATCAGCAAAGTATTTGAAAAAATCATTAACAATGCGCTGCTAAAATGGGTAGACGACAATAGCATTATTCCAAATAACCAGTTTGGCTTTAGGGCGGGTCATGAAACCACACATGCCGCAGCTAAACTGGTCTCCGACATACAATGGAATAAATGTAGGAACCAATGCACAGGTGCCTGTCTGATCGACTTGGAAAAAGCCTTTGATACCGTCTGGATCGAAGGGTTGTATTACAAACTGGTCAGACATGGCATACATAAGCCTTTACTATATGTACTTTACGATATGTTAAAGGACAGGAGGTTCGTGGTCAAAAGTGGTAATGTGACCTCTAATAAAACGTATAATATCAAGAATGGCTTGCAACAGGGTGCGGTACTCTCTCCGATTCTTTTTAACATTTACATTAGCGACTTATTAGATGCACTCCCGCAGGCTATTGCGTACGCAGACGATCTCATAATTTACAGAACAGCTCCGAAAGTTGAGATCATAAATAGTTTAATACAACGAGATTTCAACAACGTGCAGCGCTATTGTGACAACTGGAAACTTAAGATCAACTTCCAGAAATGTGAAGCCATCCTATTTAGAACCCCATTATATAAAGCCACGAACGACACAAGGAAAAACTGGCGAAAGCTAGTTATCGTGGAACCGCATGGAGATAAACTGGAAACCAAGAGTTTAGTTAAATACCTTGGCATCTGGCTAGACCAATATCTGTATTTCAACAGACATGTAGAGGCTGCTTTGCTCAAAGCAAGGAAAACGTTTGCTATGACAAGGAGGCTATTTCACAGTAGCCAACTTGACAGCAGGGTAAAAGTCATATGCTACATGACGCTAATCAGGCCAATGCTCATATATGGCTGTCCAGTATGGTTTAACATAGGTCCAAATTTGATGGAAAAGATTCGGGTGTTCGAAAGGAAGTGTCTGAGAACCTGTCTCAGATTATATCGAACACCGGAATCGGAATACAAAAAGTACTACTCAAATGAGACTTTATATAATGAAGCCTGCATAAATGGGGTGGATAATTTTATGATTAAATTAATCAGAGGACATATTGCGAGAGCAATAAGCTCGTCCAATGACCTAATTTTCGGGGCTTATTATCCAAATACCCTGTACTATGAGAACGTTCGTCGCAACGGTTTTGTTCCACCAGAGGCGTTCCTTGATTTGGACATGAAAGGGCTTATACAGGATAGATCCGGAATTCCGCTGATCTATCATGTAAGTAGATCATCCGTAGACGGGCGATTGTGCTACGACCGGGAAGCAACGCGCACCGAAGAAGAGCTCCTGCGCTTCAGTAGGGCTATCTCCCACAGAGACCGGGACGATAGTATTAGACAGCGTCAACAGTTCTGGTGGTTGAATGGCATATAAAGACCTGGATACCAAAGTCGGTATAGAATCACACTATCATCAGCTAGCTTACATAGACTTAGCTTTTCTAGAATTAGGGTAGTATAAGATTTAAGTTAAGTTAAGCTAAGTGATTTTACATAAAATAATAAAAAAAAAAAAAAAAAAAAGTAGATAAGTTTATGTAAGTTAAGTAAGTTAAATTTTAAGAAAAAAAAAAACAAAAAAAATTGACAAAGTTTTTCAAATTTTTCTTTGTCTTTCAAATAATTATAAGTATTGCCACAAAGTTCTGTCGCCGAAAGGCAAATTATACAAATATTAAGTAATGTTTAGCTTAGAGCGTCTGCGAAGGACCAGTAAGTTATTATATAAGCTATTTAAGCTAGAATTTAAGCATTTTTTGTCTAGCCTTTAATTTAGAAACTAAGAATATAGAAAGAAAATAAAAAAATGTTTAAAAATGGAAAAAAAAAAGAACTAGTTAATTCTCACAGAACTAATATATAATATACGTAAAAATATTGTTGGTTAAACAATAAATATTCGATACTTTTGCACCTACAAACTGTACCGACGGCGAACATTCGTAAGAATTCAGAAACATATCTACAACTCATTTTTATCTTGAGTTACAAAACAAAAATCCCAATTGGAAGTATCAAGTATTACAACTAGGTCTTATGTGAACAAAAATTACATTAATCAATGCACAACTGCAACATTTGTTTAAGTGGAAAATGTAGTGGATCAATGCATAACAAAAAAATGGTTAAGGTGGATTCAATGGATTAGTATATACATATAATATATATCTATATATAGAAAAGAATTGAATTTGATTTTCCTCCAAATAGCTTCCCCCAATTACAAAAAAAAAACAAAAACGTACTTTACATAAAGTCAAATCCCTAAACGCTGACCATTCACAATTGATTTGACATATGAAACATCTCAAAATGAATTTCAAAACATTGAAAATATTTTATTTTATTTATCGTTTTTTGTATATACATCGTTAATTTAATGTTATTACTCGTA
Source organism: Microdon myrmicae (assembly GCA_963931805.1). NCBI lineage: Eukaryota > Metazoa > Arthropoda > Insecta > Diptera > Syrphidae > Microdon > Microdon myrmicae. The sequence goes on from OZ007499.1 coordinate 25,055,620, forward strand.
GTAGTTATATATTCGTGACAAAATCTGTATTAAGTTTTATTTAAAAAAGATTTTTCTTAATATATTTACTATTTTTATTACTCCAATAGGTAAATTTTTTAACATATTTTTAATATAAACGGAATTTATGTTATCTTCATTAATCGTTCATTACTTAAAGTAAAACAATGTTTACATATGCTTGTTTGTTTTTCTTTTTTCTTCTTCTTTTTCTTGGAGATACTTGGACTACTGTGGTAATTTATTGTTATAAAAATATTTAAGATTATTAATTTCTTCAAACAAAACTTGTATAATTCGATTAAACAAGTTTTTCACCCTTTTTAATTACATAAAAATCTGTTATTTATTGGTTTTCATACTTTGTAAAGTTCTTTTAAATTGAGAACAACACAAGTGGTTTAATTAAAAATAAGAATAAAGCAAATTTAGACTTCGTCCAACTATTGGTTGATTGAATTTTTTATGTTACATGTTAGTAGTGATGATCGATTTTAGAACCCCTTTAACTCATGACTTTTTACATTATTCACTTTAATGTTTATAGATATTTATTTAGTATTACATTCTAGATTGCATCGAATTATGGTAAATTATTTAAACGAAAATGGCACGAAGATGGTTAGCACACGTACTTTCCGAAGTCAGTGTAGTGTGCTTACGAAACAGATAAATTTTTAATGTCTACTATATATCTATGACTTCGTTGATTCTCTTTGTTTAGAAATGGACTTTGTTTTTGGGCAAATATTAAATATATGTATATATAAAACCAAATGAAATTAGTTCTAAGCCTTTGATTTTAATAAAACTAAAACGTTGATTTGTTACATATTTTACATCACCATCCATTACACAAATTATAAAACCTTAATAGCTATTCTTATAATCTAAATCACTTTTGATTGTTGCCTATACCTTAACACATAACATAAATCAAGTACTTAGCAGATTATGAAAAGGCATTACTGCTGGGAAACTAAAGAGCTTTTTACATATAACAAAGCACTTATTAATTTTATTTAAAAAATAAAAGATTATGTACACACGATTAAGTTAATCTGTGTCCTCGTTGATCCTTTTAAGTTTATTCGAATCGGAAATACGCACCCTAAACGGTGTCATAAATTCATTAGAAACCAAGACGTCGCAAAAAGCTTGAATCCGTTTCCTGTTTCATATCGAGATTCAGAATATCTGCCATTTGTTAAATTTGTTCTAATGGTAAGTACTGTCAAAGTGTGTATTAAATATATTGAATATGGTTTTAAAAGCTCTTAAGCTAAGGGGTATTGATGTCACAAACTAGTAGTACCTGCCGGACCGTGATAGCCTAAACTCTGGTAATAGGAATCCTGACCTAATGCCGCATGGGAGTTGGTTAGCGGGCTCAAAGCATTGTAACTGGCGTACTGGCTCATATCGTACATTTTAATATCAGCTTTAGATTCCGTTGGTAATAGCCGATTTATCGAGAACGGGTGATTCGAGGGAGTATATCCAGTTGGTTCTTGCTTTAGGTGATGCATTGAATGGTAATCGGTTATAAGCGACGGATGACATCGATTCACCATGGCTGAAAGTTCTTCCTGCTGTAGTTGTTGATGATGGTGGTGGTGGTGTCCGGGTGGTATATGCTGTCCGCCTTGTTGCCCAAGGCATAATTCGGCATTAGCATGTAGCATTGCTAAAGCTTCAGCATCTTTACTGTGTGCTGATCCTAACAGACCTCCGCCAGGAGTATCTTTACTATGGTGGTGGTGATGATCTCTGCTGTGGTGCTGATGATGGTGGGGATGATCTTCGTGATGTCCATCTTTTTTGCCCGGACTAGTAGCCTCAATACTGCTATGAGATGGGCTCTTATGCAATTGCCTTATGGCTTCCTTTTTCTCATCTTTAAACCGTTTTTGACGTCGCAAATAACATCCGTTTTCAAACATGTTACCAGAATCAGGGTGTAAAGTCCAGAATGAGCCTTTTCCGGGTTTGTCTGGGGTGCGGGGAATTTTCACAAAGCAGTCATTAAAACTAAGTGAATGTCGTATAGAATTTTGCCAGCGCTGTTGGTTTTGTCTATAAAAAGGGAATAGATCCATGATGAACTGATAGATTTCCGAAAGGGTTAGCATGCGCGTCGGATTATTTTGAATCGCCATTGTTATAAGGGATATATAGGAGTAGGGGGGCTTTGCATGAGTATAACTCCGACGGTAAGTGGTCGGTTTCTCCACACGGGCTCTCTGTAATACATTCGAATTTGGTGATCCAGTGTCTAAATCTCGGGCGTTTGCCATTGAAGTATATCCACTCATCGCAGCCATGGTCGACATTCCACCACCGCCCATGCAAGATCCCATATTTCCTAAAGGTGATCCCATTGATGCATAACTCATTGAACTAGGTGTCATACAATTATTGGCCATAGAATTCATTGCGGCCGCTGCTGCTCCCATACTACTCATGCTCGCCGCTGCTGCTGCTGATCCCAAAACACTAGACCCAAAAGTGGCGGCGCTTTGTGGTGATACCGACGACATACCAACCGTCATTCCACCCATTGCGTTCATACTATAAGCCGAAGGTGTTAGCGGGCTCATAGTACCACCGTTAGAAGATGAATTTGCCACACCGCCTCCACCGCTACTATTACCACCGCCACCTCCAGCGCTGCCGCCGCTACTCCCTCCTGCAGACATACTGACCGTTGCACTGGTCGGAACATCCGCATATAATTTCTGCATAATATCGATTGTTAAGGCTTGAGGAGGGTATCCTCGATCTGTTTGGAGCTTAATGTTTGCAGTTTTTTCTTACCACCGTTTTCAGAAGAAATGTAATTGATTAATAGTTTTTAATAAGGTTTAATTAAGAAAATTTGAATATTCTATGTACCGCGTGCACCGTCTTGAATTATTCTTATACACTTGAATATTATTTATCACTCAGCAAAGCAGCATGCAAAACCAATGTTTCCAACGCATGTGATAGGTACGCTCAATTTACACTATAGTAAACATTTAATTAATAGTAAATAATACCAAATCCACACGGTGTATTATCAAAATTGATTTGTCAATGATTTCAGTAAACATATTTTATGTTGTTTATACCGGTGAAACTAATATTAGACAACAAAATCATTTAATCGGAGATTTCACTTTATGTATACAACCAATTAGGCAATCACTTAATATATTTTTATCCGTTTAATATCTTTTTTCTTTTTATTTTTATTTACATTAACTCGCGTGCTACTATTTTTATCGCAACAGGTTCCACCATTGTAATCGAAAAAATATTCGTTGATTTTTATTGACAATTGCACAAGATTAATTAATTTATTTTAGCCGCAATCGATTTACAAAGGAACAATAGCAAACTGTGTGTTTACAATGACATCAATCTCGAGTCGACTATTATAAGTTGGGGATGTGGAAAATTATTTCTCATAACAAAACTTTTAAGAACGATTCATTTTCGATTGCCAATAAAAAAAAAATCTAAATATCAACATAAAACCAATGTGACCACAATAATAGCAAAGACAACGACGGCAATGTTGATGCGCTGGTGATCTGTAGCTGCTCTCGAACGCGACTGTTTGCAGAGGGGAACACCTACTTACTATTTGGCTTACTAACAAACATTGAGCTCTCAAGTGTTCTTTAGATGCATTGCAGTACGCTTTGTTATACGAGATACCCACCCCATCACACACACATCCACTCATCTAACTTATCTGCCTTACTCACCAACCATATTCATTATGGATGGCCATGTTCTCCAACTCGTCAAGCTGGGTGTTCGTAGCGCTTGCGTGTTCAAAAACCAGTTGCTTGGAATCCCTCTTTACATTCGTCGGGGGTGTTGCCCAGTTCTTTTGCTTGCTTCTGCTTGGTTACCAGGGTGACATGCCACAAGCACCGCCCCCCGGCCACGCCCTTATTTAATAATTATTTCAGCTACTGTAATTCGCCCGTATTCCCACTCGGTCTTATTGCAATTTTCAGAGGTACACGTTTATTATCACCAGCAGTGATATAGTGCAGCTGCTCTCTAAGAAAGGTAATCATAACGATTATCGTTTTTGTGATGAATCGTAGAGTTGTTCCGACACACATGGCCGATATTCGACTGTCTCTTTTCCTTGTTTGCTTAGAGAACGATTATGGGACGTAGAAAGTTACAAATGAAAAAAGACAATGAAATCTAACTCGGAGTATACGTACAAAAAGGGGAGGTATGTACAAATGTATTTCGGATGTTACTTCGTCCCATCTGCCACAATGAAATTTAAAATTATACTACTCAATGAAGGACATGAGGCGCGCATGCAGTTGACATATCACAAAACCAGTCTAGTCGCCATCTCAACTCGAATTTGACGCTTATAGCCGTTTTTTATGGGATTTTATCTTGTAATTCTTTTTTTTTTTGTCTGTAACTTTACACAATTCTTTATTTTACCAACAACAGAAGAAATCTACAAGTTGTAACCTGCAACAGTGGGATCAGTTAATTACTTCCTGGATTTATATAATTAATTGAAGTTGGTTAAATTCCCCATTTGAAATAACTCGAAATTCTATGTATTTTAAATTTGTAATAGTGAACGTGCTGAAAACTACAAGAAAAAATTTCAAAGTTCAGATTCCGCAAAAGTCCTTGATGTTCAATCGGTGATAGTCCAAGCTTAATAAAAAAAAAAACACCAACAAATTTAAAAAGATATATGTGATGTACATTAAATTCATCTCTGCGTGCAATTACCCATCAAAGTCATTCAACTCGATTAACTAATACATACTAACAATCGAATATGAAAAGCATATTATGAGATACATGTAATTAAAGAGCAATGCGAACTGTAAGTTTTCTATAGTTACATTTTAATCATAAACCGATCGACCGAGATTACCTCTTTCATGAGAAAAATAGTTTCCAATTGTGTGGTGAATTTTTGTTTGGGTATTTCTAATAATTTCTCTAGTGGCATTTTAAAAAATGCACACGTTAGCATCAAATATGATATTGCTTAATCAGTTACTAAAATGGGTAAATATTATTGTTATTTATGCTTGTTACATCACGTAAACTAAACACATACTTTTATTCCCCATGCAATGTTGTTAAGTAACCATTTTGTGATTTGAAAATATAAGAGAGGAGGTGAACAGAACACCTGGCAAAGAGTTTTGCAAGTCACTCCATAATCCACAAAAGATAAATAAACTTAGAATACAAAAAAAAAACTATTTAAAAACAAAATCTCTTTTTAAAGTGCTCTTAGAACGTATGCCACTGTTAACCATCAAACACATTGATAGGACCAAATATATATTATCTATATCGAATGTAGCATTTAAATTAATGCAAAAAGTATGTGATCTGAACTTTATTTTGAAATCATAAAAGAGTAAACGATGATTTTACAATCCCTTGACACCTACCCAACAAGTTTTGTACATTACTCGAAAACCCATCGATATCTATATCGAATGTAGCATTTTAATTCATGCAAAAAGTTGTGATCCGAACTTTATTTTTGAAATCATAAAAGAGTAAACGACGATTGTACAATCCCTTGTACATTACTCAAAAAACCAACATTAAATATAGCATAAATAAACATGTAGGAAAGTAAAGACTATTTCGAAACACAACATTTTTGAGCAGAGTATATACATTTTGTTACGATACCACCCTTAAATAGCAACAAAAAAAGAACCATTTAACAGTTTTCTAACACTCTCAGGCCACTTCTGCGATACTACTCTTAGTTAAATAACAACACATCCATCAAACACATTGATATACAACTTAATCCACTATTTGCTATTATTTAACTCTGAATATCCATTGCCCACTACTAACAAGAATCTCTTTCATTAAAATGTCGGTTTCTTCTCCTAATAGCTTTATGTAACCCGAGCACCTTTGTCATCCTTAGCGCACTTAGCATTGTTTACAGTATAAGTGGCTTCTAAAACGTCGAGCAAATATTGAATTTGACTTTTGAAAAATCTTGTAGTAGTTACTGTCAAAGGCTGGTGAATGAATTCTCTCCAAACATTAGCTCCAACGATATTTATCAACAATTTTAAAAGAGGAAAGTGTGGAAAGCGTTGCTTTTATTTTTCATAAACATTAGACCTCCAATTATTTTCATCATCATCATCATCATCGGCACTACAACCGGGATCCGGCCTTGGCGTTATTTAACAAGTATGAGGCTTGTTAAATTTTCCATAATAATTTGTTTTTCTGGGCAAGGTTATTAGCCTTGCGCCACCAATTATTTTAGGGTTTATTAACTTTATTAAATATACGAGGATTGCCTTTTATATTTCGGGATTAGAGAACAAAAACAAATATTGATCATCGAAAATCACTTTATTGTTTTTCAAAATATTCCCCATGAAGATCTATACACTTTTGCATGCGTTTGAACCAATTGTCGAAGCACTTTTGCCACTCTGATTGAGGTATCTCCAACACATGCATTCTGAATGCAGCAACCGCTTCTTCAGGTGTCGAAAAACGTTGACCTCTCAGTTTGTTTTTTACGTACGGGAATAAAAAGAAGTCATTCGGTGCCAAGTCAGGACTATACGGCGGATGACCCATCAAATCGATGTTTTGGGTGCTCAAAAATGCAGTTGTCGCAGCCGATGTGTGAGAGCTCGCATTGTCGTGGTGAAGAGTGATCCGTCTTCGGCAGTTGGTTTTCCTGATTTCTTGGAAGACAACTGGCAAACAAATGGTTGTGTACCACTCAGAATTGACTGTTCTGCGTTGTTCTAGTGGTACGGTTGCGACATGTCCAGTTTTTCCGAAAAAACTGGCGACCATTTGCTTGGAAGTGCTTCGTGCGCGAACAACTTTTGTTGGATTTGGCTCATCTTGAAACACCCAGACAGTCGACTGCTGTTTACTTTCGGGCTCATACGCGTAAATCCACGATTCATCACCTGTCACGATGTCATAGACGTGTTTCGAAGCACCGCGACCGTATTTTTTGAGCATTTCTTTCGACCAATTGACACGAGCCGTTTTTTGGGCGATTGACAAATTGTGTGGGATCCAACGCGAACAAATTTTTTTGACAGTCAAATGTTTATGCAATATTGAATGTATGCTGGTCCCATCAACGCCTAAGGTTGTCTCAATCTCACGATAGGTCACATGACGATCTTCCAATATCAGTTCGCGCACAGCATCAATGGTTTTCGGAACAACAACTGATTTTGGACGACCTTCACGAAATTCATCTTGGAGTGAACTACGACCACGATTGAATTCACCATACCATCGATAAACACTGGTCCTTGATGGAGCTTCATCGCCAAAAATTGAATTAAGTTCATCCATGCACTGTTGCTGAGTTAATCCACGCCGAAAGTTGTAAAAAATAATCGCAAGAAAATGTTGACGATTTAATTCCATTTTTGGGCCGAGATGAATCTTTTAAGTTACTGTAAACAACACAAATAGCGCTCGTATGTCAAAACGTTCTGAGTGCGTATATCCTCAAAAATGTCCAACTTTACGACAGAGCTGTCAATTGCCGGATTGCAACACTGGGGTTGCCAAATCCCGAAACATAAGAGGCAACCCTCGTAGTTCACCAGTAAGTACATCCCATGTTCGGTAGTTAATGATATAGTTGATTCAATGCAAAGCGACATTCAATTCAATTCAATTCAATGTTTATTAAGTAGATAATACATTTATATTTTAAAACTAGTATGTCAGAGTTTCAATTTATGTGAATGGATTTTAATGCAAAGTACTGGTAGGCTAATCGCTGATAGAATGTTCGTTGCACCGAGAGATTGCAAAATACCGAAAACAAATATGTTACCCAATACTTAGCAATGACGGAGCATGTCAATGTTAGGTATAAAACAATTTTCTCTTTTCAAGTATATAACAAGATGAAATTTTAAAATAACTGATGACCCAGCGACGACAGATTGCTGAACATCGAATGTTTAGGGTTACCTGCAATACATTGTACATTAACCACCACCAACCAGTATTAACTATTAACCCTTATGTCAATGACCGGGTACCCAAGTACCCGCAATTTCACGATTGCCCGGCCTAGTAGACGAATTTCGGTCCCATGTCTTAGATCATCTCCATTCAAACGTTTCTGAATGATAATTACGAAATTTCAATGAAAAAAAAATTTTTTTTTACTTTCAAATTGACATTTTAAAAAATTGTATTCTGTATTCCACGACCACGACCCCATTTAAAAAGCATTGAGAATGATGAAGAATGATGCAAAATTGAATGTTAAATAGTTAATTAATAATTAATTATTGATAATTAACTATTTAAATAACTAATAATTAATGAAAAACAATAAAAATGCATTTAAATTAACAAACAAATTTATTCAGAAGGACTTTTGTGACATGCATTACATTCAACCAACGTAGTTGCGTGTTCGTCGCAAACCGGCATTTCACATTGCCGACACGCCTTTCTTGTTTTCTAAAAACAAAAATACAACAACAATATTATTTAATATTTTTAAATACATTAACAATATTAATTTTAATATTATTACCTGTTGAATTGAGCACGTGTCAACTAAGTCGTCATTTTGAAGATGCTCAGATGCACAAAAGACGTTGACTGAACCACGCTTTCTCTAATGCCGGATTCGAATGGTTTCACCATAAACACGCAAGTTATAAATAGAAAGTTGACCGTACAAGTTATTCGTCAACCGAATACTCGAGAGCCCTCTAGCAGGTATAACTGAATTTGTTACACACCTACCGATCCTGATCTTGCTCTGCGCCGATTTCAATAGGCCTTTTGTAGCCGCAGATAGTCAAAATTCTTTATATTTATAAAAAATAATTATATAAAATACATAAAATATTCACAATATATTTGTTTCTGATAAACAAATTAAAATCTATTGCAAAATATTTGTTTTTACATTGTTAAAACAATGTTTCTATATGTGGGTAGCCGGGTACCCGGTCATTGACTACTGTCGGTAAAGTTGGTCATTGACATAAGGGTTAATTTACTAAGTATTATTATATACTTGATCGAATTATTCAACAGCTAAATGATTTCCAAGTTCAATATTTATTGCTCCAGTTGTAGATTTCATGCAAAAAAATTGACTTTTTATTAGTGAATTTTAATTTAAAAGATTAGATAAAAAAAACTATTTAAAAACAAAATCTCTTTTTAAAGTGCTCGTAGAACGTATGCCACTGTTAACCATCAAACACATTGGTAGGACCAAATATATATTATCTATATCGAATGTCGCATTTAAATTAATGCAAAAAGTATGTGATCTGAACTTTATTTTGAAATCATAAAAGAGTAAACGATGATTTTACAATCCCATACCCATCCAATGACATAAGGGTTAATTTACTAAGTATTATTATATACTTGATCGAATTCTTCAACAGCTAAATGATTTCCATGTTCAATATTTATTGCTCCAGTTGTAGATTTCATGCAAAAAAATTGACTTTTTATTAGTGAATTTTAATTTAAAAGATTAGATAATGTGTTAAGTCTCCGCTAGCAGATTCGACGTATTGTATTTTTCTCAGTTGAGCCTACACTACTACTGTTTATTGGCCTATAGGAACCCGGAAGTTCATGACCTCACCGACTCGGGTGCACAATTGTTCCCTGTCCTGTGCACTCTCATTCCACGCTTGACCTCCTGATTCGATTTCCTAGAGGTCAAACATTACATCGTCCTCCCGTCTCCGTCGCGACCGTCCTGCCGGTCTCTTTCCCGTTGGTCTTCAGTCAAGAATTCTACGCACGATCCTATCGGTGCCTATTCTTGAGACATGTCCGGTAGATCAATCGGTAAAGCAGTATATGCGATGTGCGTCCTCGTTCGTAATGCAATATCTGGAGTACGATTTTGGCGGATTAGAGCTATGTGTTCGGCCGAACACTGTCCACATATAAAAATCACTTGTCCGCTTTCTTCTGGCCTCGCTGATTTTCCCTCTGCGAACGTTATCACTGGACTGTCTATTTAAAAACTTCCCCGAAGGAAGGAAACTCTAGTAAAACTGTATCAGAACGTAAGATGGTTAAACGATAACCAATATACCATGTGTACCGGTGTAGTATTCCAGAATACTACTGTCCTTATAACTATTAAGTTTAATACTGAATCTCATTATTTATCTAACACATCATTAAAACATTCTCCTTACATATCTAACATTCTCATTTAATACATATCATAAATAAACGTCCACAATATTCTATATCAAGCCAGTCCAGTACATTTCATAACATGCCCCTTTTTTCATTTGAAACATGGCTCTTTGACTTTCGTTCAAAGTTTATTCAAAATTTAAAAGTCACAGTAGAGTAAATAATACTTTGATAAAATTGATTTTGTTCATATTATAATTTACAGTAAATTAGATCTCAAAGTTCTATAAGAAGAGGGAACATTTTATTGTAAAGTTAGTTTGAGTTAGGAGTTCGAAGTCAGTTTGAGAAATAGAGAGTTCGGAGGAGTTTGAGTTTAGTCTGAGAAATACAGAAGTTTGAGTTAGTTGATATTGGAAGTTGTCGAGAAGGAGTTGAGAAATAAAGAAGTTGTTATAGAAATAAAGAAAATTCGAAAAGAGAAATAAAAGAAGAAGAATTTTAATTCGAAATATCGGACTGAAATTTGATAATCTAAATAAAAGGTCCACGCCCTTCCCTCAACCGAGGAAGCACGGCGCTGGAGCCATAACATTTTTTTAAATAAAACACTAATTTTAAATGGGAAAGTAAAAAACATTTTATTCGAAATATTGGCCATTGCTTTCTACACATTTCAACCACCTTTCTGGCAATTTGTGGATACCACGCCAATAAAACCGGTCGTCTTTTGAGGCAAACCATTCGGAGACCCAATTTTCGACTTCATCGTAGGAATTGAAATGCAATACGTGACCCATCGATAAAAACAAAAGGTAGTCGGAAGGAGCCAAGTCTGGTGAATACGGCGGGTGCCGAGAGCTTTTATTGTTTCTTTGACGGGTTTTGCTGTATGACTCGGAGCATTATCCTACAACAAAATTACCTTTCCGTTCATTACACCTAAACTACAGTTGCTGTGGTTTCTTCAAAAAATAAAACCAACCAGAACGTAATTATCAATTGCACTCGACATCACGCCATGATAATGACCTATTTGATGTCTGAGATTGAAGTCTATGATCTCGATATTTTAGTTCAAATAAGGGGACGCTGCTTGCCATCATCATCATCGTCATCATCGGCACTACAACCGGGAGTCGGTCTTGGCCTTATTTAGCAAGTCCTGAGGCTTGTTAAATTTTTTATCAAGATTTGTTTTTTTCCGGGCAAGGAGTCTTGCGCCAGAGGCTCCCCGATAGGGAGTCGAACCCCGGTCTCCCGCGTGACAGGTGGGTATACTAACAGCTATACTATCGAGGAGCCCCAATACATGGTTCAAATTGATCATTTGTTGTCGGTAGCGTTGCGCATCAACAGTTTCGCCAGGTTTTAGAAACTCATGATACACCACCCCCTTTTGGTCCCAGCAAACACAGAGCATTGTCTTTTTTCCGAACCGATCAGTCGATGTTGACGCTTCTCCTGGATGTACCCATGATTTTTTGCGTTTAGGATTTTTAAAATAAATCCATTTTCCATTACCAGTCACAATTCGATGCAATACTGACTTCCTTTCGTGTCGTAGAAGCAACGTTTCACATGTGGTGTTTCGCTTTTCCATCTGCCTCATTCAATTCATGTGGCATCCAGTTTCCACACGTTTGGACCTTTCCCATAGCTTTTAAACGTCCAGAAATTGTTTGTTGTGCAACATTTAACATTTGTGCCATTTATTTTTGACTTAAAGTGTTGTAGCGAGTCTAACAGATACACACACAATTCACAAGCAAAAATAGTGAAGAACACCGAACGAAAAATCGAATAAGAAAAATACATCAGAACCGTTTACCAAGCGATAACACAAAAATAATTCACATCAGTGGAGTATAGTCGAGTTTGGAAATCAAATTCTAAACACGGTCAGTAGCCTGATGTGTAACGCTTAAGTTCAATTTTTTTCGTGATTCAAACTGTAATAGCGTCAGTTCGAATCACACGATCTTCTTCACTATCATTTCAAACGCTATAGTGTCATCTTGATCCAATATTGTTTGCAATTCGGCGTCTTCGGACGTTTTTGGTGGTCTACCACGTTCTTCATTTCGCACATCAAAATCATTATCTCTGAACCGCTTAAACCATCTTGTGCATGTTGCTTCCGATAGAGCATGATCACCATAAGCCTCGACAAGCATTCGATGCGACTCTGCTGCATTTTTCTTCAAATGAAAACAAAAAATGAATGCTTTCCGCAAATCATCATTTTCTGGTATAAAATTCGACACCATAGGATTAAAAAAATGATGTTTGTACAATAACTTGATGCATACTAAATATGTTTGACAGATGTCATAGCAACCAAATAAAAAAAAAATATGGGCTCGTTCACAACAAACGTTCCCTATTGATACATTTGTATCTTGGCGCTCACTTCACACCGGTACACCTGGTAGATTGCTGTTCGATGAACCAAAGCTTGCTCAAGAATCGTCTTCCGCCATAAAACTCCTTAGATACCACAAATGAGGCAAAACTGTCCCTAGAACATCTAGGAGTTCCGGTTAAACCGGAAACGTTTTGATTTACCATCATCATCATCATCGGCACTACAACCGGGAGCCGATCTTGGCCTTATTTAGCAAGTCCTGAGGCTTGTTAAATTTTCCATAATGATTTGTTTTTTCCGGGCAAGGTCATTAGTCTCTCGAATCCCGGTCTCCCGCGTGACAGGCTGGTATACACTATACCATCGAGGAGCCATACCCTCCAGAAACTTCCGCGTACTACTCGAGCTCAGTGGGACTCTCTCACATCGAGGTCAGTGGTCAGTGGGACTATCTCACATAGCTTCTTATATTGACTATTCGACCTACAGCTCCTGGAAGATTTCTCGTTAATGAGGGCAATAACCTTGGAAGTTGTGGGTCCATTTTCCTCAGGTCTATTTTAACCAAAGGCAACGAAACACATGTCGAGCACAGTTCTTGTGCATTCAACTCGGCCATTGGCAAATGATCAAGGGTGTCAGGGGTCGCACTCCATTAGGAATTGTTACAAATTCAAGGCATTATATCCAAAAAACAAGGCGAGAAGTTGTTAGGAACAACAAACTGCGTTCTAACGGCCTTTCAAATGCACATACTACATACAACTGCACAATCACGTTCACGTGTATGACATGCACAAATAAACATCGTTACTGTACATAACCGACTCTGCTAACGAAATGCATGTTCATAAATCACGTTCCATGGTGGCTAGCCAGTCACCACCTCAATCCACTTCCTCTTCCACTCAACACATTCAATTAGAACAGTCTCAGAATCCTGTGTTTCCCACCAGGACTGCCTCAGCACATAACACGTACATAGCCGAAAGCCGTAAGGTAGAAACGGTTCTTCTGGCTACTACGCTAGTCAAGGTCTTCCCAACCGTTGGGCAACATTTGCTGCTGCGAGCATAACTCGATCCTGGATCCGAGACTTCTTTCATCTCCGAGTCTGCCATACAATTGCTGAAACTCAAAATGGGAAGGAACATCAACATGTTTAACGACAACATCTCACATCCCTTCGCCATCTAAATCACCTTCGCAACTCCGTCAGCTCGATCTTAATATTTGCGACCTGATAACTCTTACTATTGTAGGTTTGGGGTATAGCTCTTCCAATTCGTGGTTATGGAGTTTCCTCCATTGTCCTGCCTCCTCGTCATATTTACCGCCAAGGATACCCCTTAAAACTCGATTCTCGAATACGCGGAATTTGTTTTCTTCCCGTTTTGTGAGAGCCCATGTTTCGCATCCATATAGAACAATCGGCATGATTATGGCTCTATAGACACGGAGCTTTATGTTACGTGATAGCAGTCTGGATTTCAGCAGTTTACTGACTGCATGCCAACTAGTGTTGCCGGAGTGTAGTCTTTTGTTAATTTCCTTCGACATTTCGTTACTGGCCGTCAGTATTGTTCCCAGGTATTTAAAATCTTTGACATTTTCAAATATCTTGCCCCTGATGTTTATGTGTGTTCTCTGAGGTTCACCTGCTCTCGCCGTTATCATGTATTTTGTTTTGTCTTCATTTATTTCTAGGCTCTCTTCTGCCGCTTGCATGATGATTTCACAGTTTTGACTTACAGTTTCTAGATTATCGCCCAGAACGGCGATGTCATCCGCATATGCGAGCACTTGTGTTACCCCGTTCAGGGATGATCCGGCCATGTTGTACCTTTCTGATGACATACTCGAGCACAAGGTTAAAAAGACACGGTGATAGACCATCTCCCTGCTTTAGTCGGTCCCAGATTTCAAATGATTCTGAGAGGTGGTTTTCTATTCTAACTCGCCCTTTGTTTTCGTTCATGCAAATTTGAATGAGGGCGGCATATTTTTTCGGGACTACAATATGGTGGAGTCTTTGCTTTGCGACTGAGTCGTTGGCTTTTTTGAAGTCAACGAACAGTTGCTAAACCGTCTCTCCGTATTCTCACTTCTTTTCCAGTAGTTGCCTTATTGTGAACATTTGGTCGCTCGTTAACCGGTTCCTATGGAATCTGCATTGGTAGTCTCCCAATATTTCTTCTGTGTACGGTGTGATTCTCGCCAGTATGGCATTTATTAGTATTTTGTATGTGGCCGGGAGCAACGATATTCCTCTGTAGTTTTCGCAGTCAGATCTGTCACCTTTTTTTGAAAATGGGAACGACTATTGAGGTTTTCCATTCCTCCGGAATGACTTCCTTATCCCACATTGTTTTAATGAGTTGGTGCATCTTTCGAGCGGTTGCCTCTCCTCCATGCTTTACAAGCTCTGCCGGTATGCAGTTGACTCCGGGAGCTTTGTTGTTTTTCAATCGATTTATTGCGTCTATAACTTCGTTGAGAGAGGGCTCTGGGATCTGAGGCTCGGCTGTATATACGTTCTGGTGCGTTTATTTGTGGTTGATGTGTGCGCACATTGAGCAGGTTTTCAAAGTACTGCTTCCATCTTGTCACGATATTTTTTGTTTCTGTGACCAGACAGCCGTTTGCATCTCGAATTATTTTGACTCTCCCTCGGTAGCCATTTCTAATTGAATTCATGCCGGCATATATACTTCTGATTTTCTTTACTCTAGAATTTTCTAGGACTTTTTCGATCCGAGCCTTCTCCCATTCGCGTTTTTTGCGTGTGAAGAGTCTCGTTCTCTCTTTCCGAATTGTGGCGTATCTTTCTGCGTTGACTTCATCATATCTTTCTAAGTGGATCACTCTGAGGCGTTTACGTTCTTCGGTCTTCGTCCTGCACTCATCGTTAAACCAAGGTTTGGACTTAATTGTTTTCTTAAATCCTAATACCTTTTGGGCTGTTAGTTTGATTGTGTCTCTGATCGATGTCCATTTAGTGTCCACACTATTAGCTTCCTCTTCCTCACTGCCCACATTCTCTAGAATGCTAATCTATTAGTTAATTCGTTTGATATTCATCTCTTTTGCGCAGGTCTTTTAGTTTATCAATGTCGAACTTTCTGATTTTGCCCATCACTAGAAGATGATCGGAGTCGCAATCTGCTCCTCTATATGATCTTACGTCAAGGATATTCGAGTGGTGTCCTTTGTTTATGAGGAAGTGGTCTATTTGATTAGGCGTTATGCCGTCGGGTGATATCCATGTGGTTTTAAGAATTTGCTTGTGCTTGAACATCGTACTTTTCACTACCAGATCTTTTGACGCTGCGAACGTGAGAATTCGAATTCCATTATAATTTGAAACGTCGTGTAGGGTTTCTTTATCTATAGTTGGTTGGAAGATATCTTCCTTTCCAATTTTCGAGCCGAGACTATCTATCATACTGTCTATTGGCATATAATAACCCGAGAGTTCATGTCCTCACTGACTAATCGACGTCTTCTTTTTGCCGAGTTGGGGGTTTCTTAGTGAATTCTGCCCTTATGGCAGTGGCGGCTCATCACACCTACGTCTACCGGGTTTTTCGTACCAAGAGTTACTTTCACAAAAAGAATTTTAAATCGATTGAATGAAAATTGTTTGAGTTATGTTTTAAAAAACAATCGCATTTCGAAAAAAAACCCATTTAAAGTTTTAAGTGACCGTTTCGAAACAGTTGAAAATGAATCGGAATTTCACAGAAAAGTGCAAATATAAAATTGTTTCGTTAAGAGAATGCCATTACTATGGGAGCGACCCCGATGGATAAGTATTTGGGGGTGGCAGTAGAAAGTTCATGACCTCACTAACTTTGCCACCCAGCCGTTTTCTGTCATGTGCACCTTCCCTCCATGGTTTGACAACGGTTATCGTAATGAACTGTAATACTTTACTCACTAATCCTATTTTACCATATTATTTTATATAGGTCTGAAAATACGTGGGAGGACATCTAGCACTGAGTCGGTGCCCTAAAATCCTATTTTTTCTTGTCCGAGTCCATCAGCCAATTTCTGAGAAATTGTCAAGGATTTGTCTCAACCATTTCACGAGATAATAGGGTGGTATTACATTGGGCAGTTGAGCTTTGGTGCACAACCTACCACACAGTACGAGTAATTGTGCCGACTCGCACAATAACTAGTCTTTTTTTTTTCTTTTTTGAGATCCGTATTTATTTTAATTCAAAATCAAATTATACATATGTCTTCATGTAGGACTAATTGCATGTCCCATTTTACAATTATTGTTCTAATGTTAACTTATTGGGTCTTTCAAGCAGTTTAAATTATACAATATCTGATTTTTGTTTATGCCTTTCCGCGTACAATGCTTTTTATAATTTTGTATACAATGTAATCAGTCTATGCGAGGTTTTCCTATTTTACATGTTTGCTGTTGCAATATACATATAACTAATCGTGGACACCGGCGCTGAGATCAGCCAGTTGTTGCAGGTTTTGGACGTTCCAAACGTTCATCGTCTCCCATGGCCACGTTTAAATTCAGCTGCCCAAAATTGCACGGTGGTAAATGATGGTGCAGAGTCCCCATACACAGAGTCCAACTCATCTTTTATTTGCGTAGGCCCATTGCCTTTCAAAAACAAAAATGACAGCTCGATTCTCAATTTTGTCCATTTTCACAAAAACACTCACATCGACTCACCCAAACGACTGTCAAATAAAAACTACGCATCCAAAATGGCTGAAATTTTGGTGAGTAACTGTCAAAAGCGTATATTGACAAGTGTCGCTATCTTCATGTTGAGGTCGGAAACTTTTCAGTCCACCCATTGGAATAGACTGCTTCCGAAATAAGATCATTTTCACTGTACATTGCCTTTGGTGTGTGATTATGAATAATTAATTTTAATAGTGAAACTGTCTATCCTGGTTAGTCCTGACTTGTCATATAGGCTTTTATTGGGGTAGAAGTTCGTATGTTGCGACTCTGGGGTTCTATACATTCCGAAGCACGAACGGATCCCCATGTAGAATGGGGATATGTTATACCATATCGGGCAGCCATACACTAATACTGGTCGGATGAATGCCGAGTATGAAATTTTTTTCACCTTGGGGTCCAGAAAACTACTACGGACGAGACTTCGTCTTATTGCATATGCGTTTTTAGCTGTTGTAAGAGCAGTTGCTGTATGCTGAACAAAGTAATGATACAGATCAAGCCAGATAACAAGGTATCTGACTACGATTTTTGCTTTTTGGGGAAGATTATTACTTCCTGCAATGGAAATTTTTTTCCAATTCCATTTTGTATCCCTTGATGCCCTGGACCGGGGCGTTCTGAAAAGGATAGTCTCTGTTTTCTGGAAATTTATTTTTAATTTCCATTCGTCGTAAAAACATTTGATTTTGTTGAAATCATCTTGCAGAAGTCTGTTGATAATATCAATCTTTTCTCCAGATCTATACACCACCGGAGTACGCAACTGTATGGTTGAGAGAACCCACTAGATCACTAGTGTAAATATTAAATAAAATGGGAGAATGCACTGCTGCCTGTTGTAGGCCGTTTTTGATGTGGAAGGTCTTCTTTAGAGATTATATTTCCACATTTCACCACAAATTGTTTGCCCATTATCATATCATAGATAATGTCTAACAAATAGCATACCTAAATTTGATAACTTATATACAAGTCCTTCTAACCATACGGTATCGAAGGCCTTTTCAACCAGATTTATTTCCAGCGGACGCGAAATGCGAAGTAGACCCAGAATCGGCATCCGTTACCCGTTATATTTTGATTATTAACGTCTGGTGACGGAATCGGTATGTTGTTAAGCTCGGCTTCTAATGGAGCATCGTTATTATATGCCCCTTCACTAGTTCGAACGGCCTTGCGGATTCGCATTTCCGTCTGTGGAAGTTCAAAGCCAACCAAACAGGCTCCTGTGCATTGTGGCTTTGCCTAGTTCTGCTGTATGTCGGAAACAAGTTTAGTCGCAGCATTGTCGTGTTTCGATTTGAAACCGAACTGATTGTTCGGAATAATACTATTTTCGTCACACCAGTTTATCAATGTTTTATTTATAATTTTCTGGAATACGTTGCTGATGTTTGGAAGGAAACTAATCGAGCGAAGATTGGCTGGATTGCTCCTATCCTTGGCTTTTTTGGGGATGGGAGGGTCTACTGCATATTTCCATAGGGTTGGATAATATGCATTCTTTACAGTCTTGTTGAATAAAACAGTGTAAACCTTCACTGCTTCAAGAGCCAAGTGCTTTAGAACAATGTTTGGAATACTATCTATTCCAGAAAATTTCTTGTTCTTAAGAGAGCTAGGGACGTCCGTAAGTACATCCTTATGCACAAATACATGTATACGTGTGTTTAGATTTTTAAGAGGAGAATCAGCTTTATTGTTTTTGTTAAAAGTAGTGAAACTTCTGTTTCGGGGACGCCTATTGCTTACGTCACTGTGTAGCGAAATATGTTTTTGGAGGGCCCTGGCTTTGAGGACTCGGTTCAAATTAATAGATTCGTTCACTCTGTACACGGCTTCGAAAAAGGCACCAATTGAGTTCGCTTTATCTTGTGGATCCTCTGCCAATATTAGCTCTTCGTTGGAGTTGATCCAGGATAAGCCCTACGTTCAGCAGTGTTTGACAATTTTCTGGAGTCCGCGGGACTCGCAGACATGGAATGTCATTATAATCTTTCCTTCTAAATTCTTTATTTATTTGTGGGTACATATTCGGTCCACTAGTTTTAATGGTTTGGATTTTTATTTTCCAATCTTCATTAATTACTGATCTATAATTGTCACTGATCAGTTTTTGACGGTTTTTGATTAGTGACGTTTTTATTTCTTTACAATTTAGATCTCTAAACTGTGTGGTTTCTGCATCTGTTTGTATGACCCTATTTGAAATAATAGTGAAGAAGATCGTGTGATTCGAACTGACGCTCTGACAGCTTGAATCACGAAAAAAATTGAGCCTAAGCGTTACCCACCAGGCTACTGACCGTGTTTTGACTTTGATTTTTCCAAACTCGACTATACTCCACTGATGTGAATTATTTTTTTTTTTGTTATCGCTTGGTATACGGTTCTGATGTATTTTTCTTATTCGATTTTTCGTTCGTGTTCTTCACTATTTTTGCTTGTGAATTGTGTGTATCTGTTAGAGTCGCCACACCACTCCCTTCGCAGTAACTTCGTTACGATTAGATTCGTATGCGAACGACGGACGAACGAGAGAAGGGGAAAACGTCGTAGGCAGGGCTCTATGCGGAAGTCGTGACCGTGTGTGAAGTTCTGCTTACTATGGGAAAGTGTATGCTGTGTGTACAGATCACGTCGGGGTCACCAATTATAGCGTTTGAAATAATAGTGAAGAAGATCGTGTGATTCGAACTGACGCTATGACAGCTTGAATCACGAAAAAAATTGAACCTAAGCGTTACCCACCAGGCTACTGACCGTGTTTTAACTTTGATTTCCAAACTCGACTATACTCCACTGATGTGAATTTTTTTTTTTTTTGTTATCGCTTGGTATACAGTTCTGATGTAATTTTCTTATTCGATTTTTCGTTCGTGTTCTTCACTATTTTTGCTTGTGAATTGTGTGTATCTGTTAGAGTCGCCACAACCCTCCATGTGAACTCTTTGAACCCGCGGACAGCTTTCTCAATCCTAAATCTTGATTTAATAGAGTATATATAATAAATAGACAAACACGTTCTTTGGACATTTTCATAGCCTCTGCTATCTCTCTCACTTTAATTTGGCGGTCGTCTATCACCATTTGGTGAACTTTAGAGATGTTATCGTCAGTTGTTGCAGTTTTTGCACTTCCTGAACCTTCATCGTCTCCTAAGCTCTCACGACCACGTTTAAATACAGCTGCCCAAAATTTCACTGTGGTAAATGATGGTGCAAAGTCCCAATACAAAGAGTCCAACTCATCTTCGATTTGCGTAGGCGTATTGCCTTTCAAAAACAAACATTTAATGACAGCCCGATACTCGATTTTGTCCATTTTCACAAAAACACTTACATCGACTAACTCAATCGACTGTCAAATAAAAACTACGTATCCAAAATGGCTGAAATGTTGGTGAGTAACTGTCAAAAGATGCACAAATACATTTGTGGCGTTTCCGCCAAACCCCACGCTTCGCTTACCCGAAAAAGCCCCATAACTTCGACCCAACTTATAAGTTTCACTTTAAGTGCTTTACACATCTAGGTTATCAAATTCATAATCTAAAAGTCCCTGTAAAAGAAAACTTACCTTTCATGCATCTCTTCGCATACAATTCCCCGTAAGATTTCTTTTCTACCTTTTCAGGAATCCCAAAACCTATTCGGTACCTTCGGTTGCCAGGCAAATTCCAACTTTCCCACACCTGCACCGCAATCTTCACCCAGCATAAACATTTCCTACTACAAGGACATTAATGCTTTCAACGCATTACATGAAAATTCCTGAAAGATTTTGTTCACACATCTAATGCATCATTAGAATTCGCTGGAAAATAATTCGTTGGCATACATGTATTATAAGTAGGAAAACTATTTCGGCACCATTGTTTGCCAAGCAATTGTGTTCCTCATGTGCACCCTTATCTTCCCACATGCACGTACCTCGCAGACTCTTTGTCCAAGGGACAAAAGCAATACGCGCATCTAGCG
Organism: Microdon myrmicae; assembly: GCA_963931805.1. Taxonomy (NCBI): domain Eukaryota; kingdom Metazoa; phylum Arthropoda; class Insecta; order Diptera; family Syrphidae; genus Microdon; species Microdon myrmicae. Next base: position 25,076,876 of record OZ007499.1, read on the forward strand.
TCTAATGCCATAAAACCGAATTCCTACGCATGTAAACATGCGTAATATCCATCCAATGATTTGTTTTCCCACTAACAAACAATCTCCAATTCCTTTCTCTGCCGCAACGAATTTCCCTGCATATACAAATGCAAGCAAGGGGTTCGTTTTGGCTACCGATCCAAGATATGATATACAATTCTCATTGTATAAAGTATTGTAATACATTAGCACCTCTTTCGGATGGCTATTAGTATATTTACACAAGGGCATCACTCATCTAAGACTTTTATGATGCCCTCGTCTCATCTTTTCTCTTACCACATTTCTTCGAAGTATCGTCGTCTATTTATTTAGACGCGATGCACTTCATAGACAACGATCTTTTCGATCCCTTTGTCCTTGCCGCGTGCTGACTTTGTTTCTCCATTGCCTCCGCGCATAAGTAAATAACACAGATCTGAATGATCACACACATACCACCATGATCGCCATTGCGAGATCTGGTTTCCTATTCCACCAAGAGAGACTTTACGTTTCTCTGGTGGTAAGTAAATACATATCCTTAGTGGGGAGGATATCTACCACCACACCACAAACTCACCCCAAACGAAGGTTGAATCGCGGAGTCCATTTACATCGGCCGATCACCCTGGTCGCGCGAACTCCCGCTCCTCGTCGCGCGCCAAGGCCGCGATAATACCGGAGTCGTGTGTGTATTGAAATAAAATAAGTAAAAATTAACTAAATGTCACAAATTCCCTTAAGGAATATATATTTATAGAATAAAACTGAACAAATAAATTCCCGTGGGTTTCATCTTATTCTCCCATGTTTCATTTAACTTGTTTGCTGTGTTGTGAGGTTTTGTTTTGTGTTGTCTTGGGAACGATACGTGTCGGGACTTTATTGACGGTCGGATGGGGATAAGAGTGAACGGAGTGCCCATGCCTGGCACAATACTCCTAATCCCCACACATTCACTAGTTCTATTGACGAGTGCTGATATCTTCACGTTTAGGTCGGAAACTTTGCAGCCCATCCGCGTCCTCGTACATAGAGATGCTTATGACTTTTCAATGGAATATCTGTAATGCAGACTTTTAGCACCTGGAACTTGTGTAGATCTGTGCTGTAAACGACCTTGTGTTGCAGCGAGAACTAATGTTTCACCGGTTTTTCTAATGTTACAGGCACGGCATGGAAGGTAAGTACACGCTTTTTAGGTGTACAGTTAACTATTGGTTGGTTACGAGCCGTAAGGTAAGTAGTGGCGTTCAATGGAACTGCCACAATACTTGTTTTTTATGCCTTTCGCATGCTCTAGATGGGGGTTTTTACCTGAATAATGGGAAGATGGACGGTGGCGTTCAGGAGAACCGCCACAGCGGCATTGCAATAAACCGAAAAAAGCAATGTTTGTGGTCTATTAACACATTTAGTGTTCTTATCGCCTGAGATTTTCGGAAATAGCCGACATACGTAATGCCTTCGGCTATCGATATTTGACGATATTAGAATTTAGATGTGGAAATATGGCTCTTTGGCGGATTTGTTGGAGGATAGACTCACCATACGGTACAAACGGGCACGAGCGTATAGCCTCACTAAACAATGCAAATTTCTCAAAATCTTCACTGGTTTTCGGTGAGATGAAGCCTATTCTTTCACGTGGCGGTGGAGATAGTGTAGCCAAATTTGTGCCTTTGCTTCAGCTTTGTTTCGCTAGCCAAAAGTAAATCTGGGCGTTCGGCTTTCAGCAGATTGTTCAGATTATCCCTTCTTTCCATTCGGATTAGTGAATTAACATTCACAGCAATAATTTTTAAGGTTAATTCAGCCGAAGAGAACATGTTGTTTATGGTGTTGAGTTATCTAGAGACAGTGCCGACACACACACACAATACACAAGCAAACAGTGAAGAACACCGAAATAAAATCGAATAAGAAAATGCATCACCCGTATACCAAGCAAAAACATAGCAATTCCACATCAGTTGAATGTACTCAGTTTAGAAATCGAATTCGTGCACGAAGCGGTGGCCTGATTGTTGAGCATTGGTTCAATTTTTAGTGATTATAACCGTCATGGCGTCAGTTCGAATCACACGTTCTTCACTATCGCCGCAGACGCTATAAGTTAATTTACACAATTTAATAATATATTTAGCCTCCATGAGGGTGACTATAATGGGAGGCACCTTCTCCTTCCTGTGGTGGTTGTATCTGCTGCCGTTGTTCATTTGGTTGCTGCTGCTGTTGCTTCTGTTGCTGCCGTTGTCTCTGCTGTTGTTCCTATGCTTGTAAAGCTTCTTGTATTTGCTTTTGCAATTCCTCGTTTTTTCTCCATAGCTCGGCAATTCATTTGTCTCCCTCAATGTCTTTTTCGATGCTGTCTTCGTTGTTGGACACTTTCTTTTCATCGCCAGTTCTTTAAATTTGTTCGCTGCTCCAGTATAATTAGCATTATTGTGAACAATTGATTCTTCCCCATTCTTATTGGACTACAGCCGCTTGGCCTGAAGATTCGTTTCTGGATTGAGCTTTCTCCGTGGCGCCATTTTAATCCAGCCTCACCATCGTCCATGGGTAGTAGTACAGTTAGTCACTTTATTTACTTATATAAATGTTTTATTCACAAGTTTTTACGTATTTGTTTCCGCATACTATGCGCATACACACGCCCACAGGAACACTTTGTCTGCCGCGTCTTAGTACTAATCGCTTTTTAATAACGGTTTGGCGGATTAAATTGTTGCGAGTCGGTTCGAGTGATGTGTTCCGCCGAACACTGTTCACAAAAAAACAAAACGACACGGGAGCTGATTTGCCACGAATGAAACTCTGTACAAATGTTTTGTTTTAATTTTTGTTTTATTTGTATTCACGTATACATATTCTCGTTAGATTAAATATTCTCGGAAGTTTCCACTATTCAAAAGGTTATTTATTTGTTCAGTTTACACTATTCAAAAAGTTAGTTATTTGTTCTTCCCCACATTTAATTTTTGCACGTATGCCTAATTTAATTTTCGATAATACTTTTGTTTCTGGTTTCGCGTCACTTTGCTAAACCACAAGTTCTTCGTCACTGGATGTTATCTTAAGCGACACTAAACAAATCGCGACAGCACTCTCACAACATAAGCCTCCCGGAAACTCGATGTTTACACCACCGTACATAAATTATCACCTCTCCGATTACATTCTCAATGTCGACTATTTGCTTGGCGCGGACTACCTCCCCGTTCGGGTTCTCTAGGTGGACTGAGGTCACTTTCTCTGGGGATGATCCTATTCACCCCATAGTTTTCTTTTCCCTTTCGCTGGTGGTGACTTTTTCTCCCTTCGCTTTCCTTGGGTGGTGACTTTCTCTCAATCGAGAATCTCTCCGCGGGGATGATCGCGCTCACACATACAGACGCGGAGGTTGCTGTCTGTTTGCTGTAGATCATTCTATGATCATCAGAATTCTCACACTTCTGTTGCATTGCTTACGTACACAATCGAGTGTGTGTTTTCTTTTATGCGATCACGGGATAATGGTAATTACCATTGTGTACTTAACCCTATGGGAACAGCATTTACTTTATTGCTGTTGCTCCGCAATGGCCTTTGTTTAGGCGAAGTACATTGCGGCAGAGACAAGGGTTTTGTCGACGGATTGGTTTTCCGGCAATTCGCTTATCGGCGGGGACGTGATGTTGGTCGACATCTGGCGCAGCTGTGCCAACCGTTTGTGTATATCCAGTTGATGGATATACACAAACGGTTGATGACATCTTCCTATCAGCAGGAGAAGAAATATACAATGCACGGAAGCAAGTCATCAGTAACAGCACGACTTCTTTTTTGTTGGATTCCAGCTCATGTAATTCCTTCTTTGGTGGTTTCTCTACTGAGTCCCCTTTTCCCTTGAGATGTTTTTGTGGATTTTTGGTCTTTTCGTCGATGTCTCTGAAGTGTTCTGCCGAACACTGTCCACAAACAAAAGAACAACCTGGAACACGGAGCGACTGCAGCACAAAATAAAACGCAAATTCTTTCCTTCTTAGAAACGCTCTTTTTTATTTTATTGTTCGATTTTTTTGTCTTTTAGTTCAGAATTTTCGATACATCGAATATATATAAAACACGAGTATATATATAAATAACGAGTCAAATTTGCAATTATCCTTACTTATGTCTGTCGATCGTATGTAGTCTATAACTTATTGTTTGCACGAAATTGATTACATATAAAAAAAAATCAACCGTTGGAATGCCAAAAAACGTCACGACGAGGATAACTTGTCAGTCTCAGTCTTAGCTGTCCGCACTTGATCTAATTATTCGGGAGAACAACGTAATACCCGAAAAACACAATTCCGACGTCCTTCGCGAGGCTCACGGGTCGGCGCACGTTGAAATGCGGAGCGCTGAACGCCGAATATATATTTGCCTTCGGTGGCAGTTCGGTCAATTGACTTAAATCGCGTATTTAAAAGTTACGAGACTTCGGGTCGGTCGGTTTCTTTTTCGGTTTAATGCCTGTGCGGATACCTCCTCATCGGGGTTCTCTATCTAGACTGTAGTTACTTTCCCTGGGTATGATCCTATTCACCCCATAGTTTTCTTTCTCCTAGGTGGTGATTTTCTCTCCCTTCGCTTTCCCTGGGTGGTGACTTTCTGTCCCAGGGAAGAGCGCGCTCACACATACAAACGCGGGGGTTATTTTCTGCTTGCTATAGATCATTCTGTGATCATCAGGATTTTCACACTTCTGTTGTGTTGCTTAAGCAAACAATCGAATGTGTGATTTACTTTAGGCTACCCTGGGATAATGGTAATCATTATGTTTACTTTGCCCTATTGGAACAGCGTTTTCCTTTATTGCTGTTGCTCCGCAATGGCCTTTATTTACGCGAAGTGCATTGCGGCAGGGACAAAGGTTTTCCCGATGGATTGATTTTCCGGCAATTCGCTTATCGCCGGGGATGTGATGTTTGTCGACATCTGGCGCAGCTGTGCCAACCGTTTGTGTCTATCCAGTTGATTGATCGATACACAATTTCTGTGCTGGGTCTTGTCCTTCGATCGCCGTGCAGGCGTAGGAAAGTTGTTCAGGACTTGTCGCCCACGTATCTGGTTCGTAGAACCTCCACGATGTGCCAGGAAAACTCCTCATCCTATTGCATCCTACCCCATAAACGCTGATAGGGTAGCTATGCAGTACACGGGCCTCCTCGTTGCCGCCTGTGTGATCGACGATGCGATGGGGATCATGTTTGATACCAATTTTCAGCAACAACACGAAATTATTTGGAATTTTTAAAAAACCACTTACAGCTATTGCTAGAAGATGTTGCTTTGACATTGAGACGAACAATGTGGATACAAAATGATGGATGCTCTGCCCACTATGCTATTGAGATACGAGATTATAAAAATAAAGCCGACTGGGGGTCTCAACCCATTAGATTTTTTTTATTGGGCTTTTTAGATACCGAGTCTACGCTAATCTGATCCACAAAAAGGTGTAGCTAGGGTAATGATCAATCAAGCTGTTCGGAAATTCAGTCAATTAAAGCGTAGATGTCGCCCATGTATTAGTGCAGGTGAAAGACATTTTGAATGGTTATTATAGAATTATCTTCAAATTTAAAATGTAATAAGATACATTTTAAAATAGAAATTATTATTTGCCTAAGTACGTTAATTTTCTATCAACTTATGAAATGAATTTTAGGAAAAATCGCCCATTTTAAATAAAAATATAAATATATACATGTTTATCCTCTCTTTGTTGAGATGATCTAATAGCGTAGCACCTTCATAAATAACAGATGTTTTCAAATTAATTTACCAGCACAGTCCAATAATTTTTTTATCCACCACAACAGTTCAAATTTGACCGACGATACGAGGGTTGCCTCTTATGTTTCGGGATTTGACAACCCTAGTGTTGCAATCCGGCAATTGACAGCTCTGTCGTAAAGTTGGACATTTTTGAGGTTATACGCACTCAGAACGTTTTGACATACGAGCGCTATTTGTGTTGTTTACAGTAACTTAAAAGATTCATCTCGGCCCAAAAATGGAATTAAATCGTCAACATTTTCGTGCGATTATTTTTTACAACTTTCGGCGTGGATTAACTCAGCAACAGTGCATGGATGAACTTAATTCAATTTTTGGCGATGAAGCTCCATCAATGACCAGTGTTTATCGATGGTATGGTGATTTCAATCGTGGTCGTAGTTCACTCCAAGATGAATTTCGTGAAGGTCGTCCAAAATCAGTTGTTGTTCCGAAAACCATTGATGCTGTGCGCGAACTGATATTGGAAGATCGTCATGTGACCTATCGCGAGATTGAGACAACCTTAGGCGTTAGTGGGACCAGCATACATTCAATATTGCATAAACATTTGATTTGATCCCACACACTTTGTCAATCGCCCAAAAAAGTCTCGTGTCAATTGGTCGAAAGAAATGCTCAAAAAATACGGTCGCGGTGCTTTGAAACACGTCTATGACATCGTGACAGGTGATAAATCGTGGATTTACGCGTATGAGCCCGAAAGTAAACAGCAGTCGACTGTCTGGGTGTTTCAAGATGAGCCAAATCCAACAAAAGTTGTTCGCGCACGTAGCACTTCCAAGCAAATGGTCGCCTGTTTTTTCGGAAAAACTGGACATGTCGCAACCGTACCACTAGAACAACGCAGAACAGTCAATTCTGAGTGGTATACAACCATTTGTTTGCCAGTTGTCTTCCAAGAAATCAGGAAAACCAACCACCGAAGACGGATTACTCTTCACCACGACAATGCGAGCTCTCACACATCGGCTGCGACAACTGCATTTTTGAGCACCCAAAACATCGATTTGATGGGTCATCCGCCGTATAGTCCTGACTTGGCACCGAATGACTTCTTTTTATTCCCGTACGTAAAAAACAAACTGAGAGGTCAACGTTTTTCGACACCCGAAGAAGCGGTTGCTGCATTCAGAATGCATGTGTTGGAGATACCTGCTCCGAAAGTTGAGATCATAAATAGTTTAATACAGCGAGACTTCAACAACGTGCAGCGCTATTGCGATGACTGGAAACTTAAGATCAACTTCCAGAAATGTGAAGCCATCCTATTTAGAACGCCATTATATAAAGCCACGAACGACACAAGAAAAAAAGGCGAAAGCTAGTTATCGTGGGACCGCATGGAGATAAACTGGAAACCAAGAGTTTAGTTAAATACCTGGGCATCTGGCTAGACCAATATCTGTATTTCAACAGACATGTAGAGGCTGCACTGGTCAAGGCTAGAAAAATGTTTGCTATGACAAGGAGGCTATTTCACAGTAGCCAACTTGACAGCAGGGTAAAAGTCATATGCTACATGACGCTAATCAGGCCAATGCTCATATATGGCTGTCCAGTATGGTTTAACATAGGTCCAAATTTGATGGAAAAGATTCGGGTGTTCGAAAGAAAGTGTCTGAGAACCTGTCTCAGATTATATCGAACACCGGAAACGGAATACAAAAAGTACTACTCAAATGAGACTTTATATAATGAAGCCTGCATAAATGGGGTGGATAATTTTATGATTAAATTAATCAGAGGACATATTGCAAGAGCAATAAGCTCGTCCAATGACCTAATTTTCGGGGCTTATTATCCAAATACCCTGTACTATGAGAACGTGCGTCGCAACGGTTTTGTTCCACCAGAGGCGTTCCTTGATTTGGACATGAAAGGGCTTATACAGGATAGATCCGGAATTCCGCTGATCTATCATGTAAGAAGATCATCCGTAGACGGGCGATTGTGCTACGACCGGGAAGCAACGCGCACCGAAGAAGAGCTCCTGCGCTTCAGTAGGGTTATCTCCCACAGAGACCGGGACGATAGTATTAGACAGCGTCAACAGTTCTGGTGGTTGAATGGCATGTAAAGACCTGGATACCAAAGTCGGTATAGAATCACACTATCATCAGCTAGCTTACATAGACTTAGCTTTTCTAGAATTAGGGTAGTATAAGATTTAAGTTAAGTTAAGCTAAGTGATTTTACATAAAATTAAAAAAAAAAAAAAAAAAAAAAAAAAAAATAGGTAAGTTAAGTAAGTTAAATTTTAAGAAAAAAAACCAAAAAAAATTGACACAAAGTTTTTCAAATTTTCTTTGTCTTTCAAATAATTATAAGTACTGCCACAAACTTCTGTCGCCGAAAGGCAAATTATACAAATGTTTAGTAATGTTTAGCTTAGAGCGTCTACGAAGGACCAGTAAGTTATTATATAAGATAATTAAGCTAGGATTTAAGCATTTATTGTCTAGCCTTTAATTTAGAAACTAAGAATATAGAAAGAAAATAAAAAAATATTTAAAAAAAAAATGATGTTGGAGATACCTCAATCAGAGTGGCAAAAGTGCTTCGACAATTGGTTCAAACGCATGCAAAAGTGTATAGATCTTCATGGGGAATATTTTGAAAAACAATAAAGTGATTTTCGATGATCAATATTTGTTTTTGTTCTCTAATACCGAAATATAAAAGGCAACACTCGTAATTTGCAAAAGTGTTTTTTTTTACACAACGCGCGCACAAAAAGGGGTTTTGGAGTACCCTTAAATGTCAGAGCACGGTGCGAGCGGAAGTGGAGGAAGTGGATAAGAAAAGTATAAGTTGAAAAGATTTTTTTTCCTTCAAAAAACTTTTAGGTAAAGTCAAAATAGCTATTTTTCATTCGGCGAGACAGCTATTCAAGAATTTTTAGCAAAATAAAAAAGTATGACCAAAGATGTCATAATATGCACAAGGCATCAAACCCTCCGCAACAAGCGCAGATACTCCAAAAAAAAAAATAAAAAAAAAACTCGAAAAAAAAAACGGTGCAACCTTTACTAAAGTCATGCTTTGCCTCTCTAGTAGGTCATGAGGTAAGGAGTAACCTCCACAAGGTGTCAGGTTATTTACGTATAAAATATTAGCTTGTGACATATATGAATAAAAACTAATTTAAAAACCCATAAAACCAAAAAGTGCACAAGGAAAGAGCTAATTTATCTGGTGAAGTGAATTTTAAGATAAGATAAACTTTTGGAGATTTTAATGTGTGGAATGTGTGTGAAATGATGACTCAATAGAAGGTATGAGAAAAGCTACTATGGCCTCAAAGTATCACACTTTTCCAACAGATAAAAGTCCAAGGCATCAACATGGTCCAGGCGGAGAACCCACCTGGTGTAAGTGGAAGCAGACTGAAGCTGTTGTTGAACTGGTAAATTATTACCATGCGGCTCTAGTGATGCGTCCAGAATTACAGATACGCCTTTTACCTGTTTATCAAGCTTTATCAAAAGAAGAACTTTTTATTCTATCTTTGGGCGGACATACACAGAATTAAAACGAAAGTTTCAAATTCAAACACCTCAATTCTATCGAAAAAATTATTGAAATATCAGCTTTTATTGCTTCAGGTATTTTCAACGAAGGTTACACCGCTATTTTGAAAATGAGGGCTGTTAATATGCAGATTGGTAATCTGTCTAAATGAGGGCTTCTAATATCCAGATTGGTAATCTGTATAAATCTAAAATGTATGATGAGCGTTATGAAACCTAGAATAAGCCTTTTAGAGCCGTATCCTTAATTCCACTATACAGGCTCGTAGAATGCAAAATTTAGCTGAAAATGATGATAAAGAGGTGGAAGTCGAACCCTAAACATGTTCTTCTCAAAAGTACTCTTTTGAAGTCGGTAACTTAATTTTGTTGTAATCTTTTTAGTAAGATGAAACACTATCGATGCGCTTAAAAATTTAATAATAAACACAATTTTCCTTTTTTTTTTTGTCTGGGAATAAGTGTAAAAATAGGAGGGGAAATTCGAAAATACTTTTAAATGTTTTCTCTTCATTTTTAATTTCGCCTTTAATATAATATTGGATATTATGTAATGATAAATATACATAAATCTTACTTTTTTAAGAACTGTTTTACATAAAAATAAAACTTTTCAGAGCGCCCACCATTTACCATCGCTACCACTACCGGATTACCTAAAACAATATCATCATTTTTCAACATTTTTTATTTCCGTTTTTTTCTCAGATTCTCAATTACAAGCTAAACAAAAAATGCTTAAATTTTAGCTTAATTATCTTATGTTATAACCTACTGGTCCTACGCAGACCCTCTAATCTCAACTTTACATGTCTATTGTAAAATTTGCTTTTCGACGACAGCACTGGGTTTGTTTTTTAATTATGTTTATTTTAATAACAAAGAAAAACTAAAAACACGTTATGTCAATTTTGTTTTTATTTTAACTTAAATCTAAATACACACACTTTTTTTAATTGCTTAAGAACCTAATTTAATATAACTTAAATCTTACTCTACTCCAATCCTAGAAAAGCTAAATCTGTGTAAGCTGGTTAATGTTGGAGTTATTTTACTGACTTTGGTACATAGGTCTTTATTTGCCATTCAACCACCAAAGCTGTTGGTGCTGTTTAATAAAGCCCTCTCGGTCTCTATGCGAAATAAGTCTATTGAACCGCAAAAGCACTCCTTCGGTGCGTGTGACCTCGATCGTAGTACAATCGCCCGTCTACGGAAGATCTACCTACATGACAAATCAGCGGAACTCCGGATTCATCCTGTATAAGACAGTCCATATCAAAGTCGAGGAACGCCTCTGGTGGAACAAAGCCATTGCGACGCACCTTCACAAAATACAAGTATTTGTATAATAACCTCGGAGAATTAGGTCATTGGACGAGCTTATTGCTCTCAAAATATGTCCTCTGATTAATTTGATCATAAAATTATCCACCCTGTTTATGTAGGCTTCGTTACATAAGATCTCATTTGGATAATATCTTTTTCAGTCAGATTCCGGTGTTCGATATAATCTGAGACAATTCTAAGACATTTTCTTTCGAACACCCGAATCGTTTCCATCATATTTGGACCTATATTGAACCACACTGGGCATCCATATATAACCATGGGCCTGATTGGGGCCATATAGCATATAACTTATACCCTGCTATCAAATTGGCTACTGTGAAATAGCCCCCTTGTCATAGCAAATGTTTTCTTGGCCTTCACCAAAGCTGCCTCCACATGTCTGTTATAATACAGGTACTGATCTAGCCAGACACCAAGATATTTAACCACACTCTTCGTTTCCAATTTGTGCTCATGCGGTCTCATGATAACTAACTTTCAACAGTTTTTTTTTGTCTCGTTCGTGGTTTTATACATCATCATCATCATCATCATCATCATCACCATCATCATCATCATCATCATCATCATCATTATCATCATCATCATCATCATCATCATCGTCATCATCATCACCATCATCATCACCATCATCATCATCATGATGATGATGATGATGATTCCTCTCGAACACGGGTAAGAGTTCAGAGTGCCTTTTATTGAGCACCCAGGTCTCGGATCCATACATGAATAGTGGTAAGACCATGGTCTTGTATAGTAGCAGATTGGATGTTCTGGATAACTTTCAGGATTCAAAGAGGCTTGATAGACCATTTGCAAAGATTTGATTATTATATCTATAGAACTCTTATCGCTATATGGATGAAGGGGTTCAGAATCCCTTTATTCACTGGATGGAGAACTCGACGTTTCACTTTTATGTCCTGAAAATTAAGGTCTCTGCCAAATAATATTAGGATGGGGTTCTTTTGATATTCTACTTTAACATTATAATCGGCGAGTAAGATTAAGATTAAGATTATGATTAAGATTAAGATTAAGATTAAGTTTAAGATTAAGATTAAGATTGAGATTAAGATTAAGATTAAGATTAAGATTAAGATTAAGATTAAGATTAAGATTAAGATTAAGATTAAGATTAAGATTAAGATTAAGATTAAGATTAAGATTAAGATTAAGATTAAGATTAAGATTAAAATAATACCCAGATATGCAATTTTTAAGCTCTCGTTAGAACTTGAAAACTCGTTTGGGGATATTATATTTTTCAAGGAAAAGGTCTGTCAATTTACTGCATAGTTGAAGACCTTCGCGTATTTAAGTTGCAGTAACAACGACAAGTTTTTAATCTTCGTCAGATTCGTCTTCGTTTTCTGGATCTTTGATGATATCAACTATTAAACCAATAACAGTATTGTTATTCAAGGCATTCATCATCATCATCATCATCATCATCATCGGCACTACAACCGGGATCCGGTCTTGTCCTCATTTAGCAACTCTCTCCACCGGTTCCGATATCTTCGCTTATTTGAGCTAGGTGTCCCGCCTACCGGAGTCTATCGAGCTTGATTTTTCTTACAACGTTAGCATCGAGATAGATCGCGTACAACTCATGGTTGTAGCGTCTCCAGTATCGTTCTCCCCCACGCAAGGGGCCAACAATTTTCCTTAAGACCTTCCTCTCGAATGCGGCTAAGAGTTCAGAGTGCGTTTTATTGAGCAGCCAGACTCAGATCCATACATGAGTACTGATAAGACCATGATATTGTATAGTAGTAGTTTGGATGTTTCCTGATAAACTGAACAGCCTTGATAGACCATAGTAGGCTTTGTTGGATTTGATCAGCCGTTCGCGTATTTCTTCTTCCATATTGTTATCGGCTGATACTATTGACCCAAGGTAGTTAAAGGATTGCACTACATCAAATTTGTGCTCCACTACCCTAAAAGTTTGACCAACGTTAGGTCTTCTCTTCGCAGAAGTACCACCATGTATTTAGTTTTACCCTCATTAATGTGCAGTCCTAGTTTTTGCCCCGCCTGCTCGATCTGGGTCAAGGTTCTACCGATGATGTCGATGTCATCTGCGTAGGCAAGTATCTGGCTGGACGTGGTAATAATAGTCCCTCTAGTTGTGACGCCAGAGTCACGGATTGCTTTCTCAAACGCCAGGTTGAAGAGGAGACAGGCCAAACCGTCCCCTTGTCGGACTCCATTAAAGATGTTTATTGGTTTGGACAGCAATCTCGCTATTTTTACTTGACTAGTTACGTTGGTTATGATCAACCTTTATTATTATTTATTGGCCTGTAGGAGCCCGGAAGTTCATGACCTCACCGACTCGACTGCGCCATGGTTCCCTGTCCTGTGCACTCTTCTTCCATGCTTGACAATTCGATTCGACCTCCTCAAGATCAAACCTAACATTGTCCTCTCATCTCCGTCGCGGCCGTTCTACCGGTCTCTTTCCCGTTGGTCTACCCTCAAGAATTCTACGCACGGTCCTATCATGGCCCATTCGCGCTACATGTCCCGCCCATCTTAATCTTCGGGACTTGATTATTCTCACTATTGTAGGTTTGCGATATAGTTCTTCCAATTCGTGGTTATGGAGTTTCCTCCCTTGTCCTGCCTCCTCGTCATATTTACCTCCAAAGGTACCCCTTAAAACTTTATTTATCGAATACGCGGAATTTGTTTTCTTCCCGTTTTGTGAGAGCCCATGTTTCGCATCCCTATAGAACAATCGGCATGATTATGGTTCTATAGACACGGAGCTTTATGTTACGTGATAGCAGTTTGGATTTCAGCAGTTTACTGACTGCATGCCAACTAGCGTTGCCGGAGTGTAGTCTTTTGTTAATTTCTTTCGACATTTCGTTACTGGCCGTCAGTATTATTCCCAGATATTTAAATTCTTTAACTTTTTCAAATATCTTACCTCTGACGTTTATATGTGTTCCCTGAGTTCCACCTGCTCTAGCCGTAATCATGTATTTTGTTTTGTCTTCATTTATTTCTAGGCCTACCTCTTCTGCCGCTTGCATGATGATGTTATGATCAACCTACAAAGTCGTATCAATTTGTTTGGAATACCGAACTCTCCCATGGCATTATATAGTTATACCCTGGCTATGTTGTCGTAGGCGGCCTTAAAGTCTATGAATAGATGATATAATGGAATCTTAAATTCGAGACATTTTTCCATCGCCTGCCTAAGGGTGAGTATCTGATCGATTGCTGATTTGCCTGGAATGAAGTTACAATGATATTGACCAATGATGGCTTTACCGTATGGGGCTATCCGATTTTGTAGGATAGTGGAGAGTATCTGATAGGTGGTACTCAGCAATGTTATACCCAGACAGTTGCTGCACAGGGTGATATCTCCCTTCTTATGTATGGGGCAAATTATTCCACGACGCCAATACTCCCATGCGACTCCCGCGCGCACGTCGCATAGGGTAAAACTTCACTTCCCGTGTGTGCGCTCGTTGGTGGTTGAATAACGACTGTGGTACTCAGTGATTAGCCTCGAGAGACTCGTGGTGAATACTCTTATGGGGGTTGAAGTATTATGCCGCGTATGGCACACGATTCACTTAAAAATGAAATTTAGGTACACAATGGTGATTGTGCACTGTATCCTTGCTGGTGGAAAGGGTCGAATTCTTTATATGCATGTTTATATGCTGAAGAAAAGGCTGCCGAGACTGTGGATAAGCCAGGAAAATGTGGTGGGCACGTGTGTGGCGGGGTACACTGGCGCCGATAAGGTTTTCTTAATTAAGGATGATGCTTTGCCTGTAAAGAATTCTTTTTAGATATTTTGATAATGCATTGAATGCATGAATGTTAGCAAATTCTTTACAGCGGGTTTTGAGTGATGCATTCGATTTCCTTGGGAAGGAAATGTTTGCAGGTAACTGCAGGTTTGCAAAGGAAATTGGTGTTGGAATTGTGGGTGGTTCTTTGCGTAGCTTTAAAGAACCCCCACAGAGCCTCCAATTGCTCTGTGAGCCGACCATTTAGCAATTCCTCAATGCTTGGTAGCGGCAGCATTTGGTCTTGATCTTGCATTGGTGGCGCCTCCAATTCTTCTGTGACCTGACCATTTGGCAAATCATTGAAGTGCACTTCCCATCGCTCCAGAATGCGTTCAGGATCGGTGATCAGATTACCCTCTTTATCCTTGCAGTAAGTGCAGCGTGGTGTGTACCGTGTCACACTGCGGATTATTTGGTAGAACTTCCACCCCTGGTGCGGACCTCGCTCTTTACTTTTCTCTATTTCACAGACAAGGTTTTTTTCCCAGGCAATTTTCTTCTGTCTGTGAAGCCTTTTTTCGGATCTTCTGAGCTCTTTATATTACTCCTCGCGTATCCGAGACCTATGAGACTGCTGCATTGCCCGGCATGCAGCAGTCTCATAGTCAGTCTTATGTTCAGTCGCTAGTTTGCACTCATCATCAAACCAGTCGCTCCGATCTTTACGACTACTGACAAAGATGGAGTTGGCAGTACCAACGACAGTATTCTTAAGGCGTGTCCATTTCTCTTCTACGCCCGGCATTCTGGCCCCAGAATTTACTCTCCCTCCGTCGAGCTCTTCAAGGGCGAGTCTTAACGCATGACCAAAGGTGTTACTGGTATTCTCTCTGCGTAAGGCGGCCGTGTTGATTCGGAAAACTGTACCAACAAGATAGTGATCCGAGTCGACGTTGGCACGTCGGTACGTTCGTGCCATCATCAGGCTCGAGGAGTAGCGGCGATCTATCAACACGTGGTCAAAAATTTGGTTGCGAGTGGCTCCATCAGGTGATACTCAGGTGGCTTTGTGAATATCTTACGTGGAAATCTGGTACTTGCAAAGATCAAGTTTTTTGATGCTGCCAATTCGATGACTCGTAGCACATTGTCATTAGTGTTCTCATGTAAACTATGGGAACCTGCGTAGTGCCTGAAAACCGGCTCCTGACCTATTTTTGCATTCAAATCACCAAGAACGATTTTTACATCGTATCTTAGGCAGGCATTGAGGGCCCGTTCGACGTTCTCGTAGTATTGTTCTTTTTCGTCATCAGGGGACTCCTCTGTAGGTCTGTGAACGTTTATGAAGCTTATGATCTTAAACTTGCCTAGCACGCGAAGAGTGCATAGCCTTTCGTTTATTGTATTAAAGCCGATGATGGCAGGTTTCAGTTTTTGGCTGACTAGAAAGCCTACGCCGAGCACTTGATGTTTTGAATGACAGCTGTAATAAATGTCATACTCGTTTCTTTGAATAACACCACTCCCCGTCCATCTTATTTCTTGTAATGCTGTTATGTCAGCCTTATATTCGGACAGGGCATCGGCTAGCTGCTGTGCAGCTCGAGCTCTGTGTAGTGAGCGAACATTCCATGAGAAAGTTCTAAAATCATGTAGGCATTTTCATTTCCGTGGTCGTCGTCGTGTATCCGGTCCATATCCGAGGCTTGCTAAATTTTCCATAATAATTCGTTTTTACGAGCATGGTTATTAGCCCTGCGCCAACCTTTCTCGGGGCGTCGCTCCATGCATTGGTTCACTACTTGGTGGGTGCCAAAGTAGCTATCCAGGGGTGTCACATGGAGACTGCATGTCAACTTGAATTGAACAGGGACAAGGATCGTCCTGGCCTTTGCCGGGTTGAAAGCAATCAGTAACTTTGCCCTGTATGTTCGCTCCCATTCCCAGGCATCACAGATTCAAAACATCTCAAATGTTTGCGACCATGTTTAAAATCATAGATCAGTCACGAATACCTACTATTAGTTACAAATATTATATTTTATCATAATATATATTCAAAGTAAGAGTCAACAATTAAATAGTTTCCATCATTATCTTCATCGGCACTACAACCGGGATCCGGTCTTGGCCTTATTTAACAAATCTGTCCACCGGTCCCGATTTCGAGCCGATGTCATCCAGTTTGGCACTCCCTGGTCTACGCCATCCCTCCATCGCAGACAAGATCTGCCACCATGCTGCAGTCATCATAATGCAGTTGTATAGTTTATCTAAAAGCACAGTAAATTTATGCCAGTTTATTTGAATCTAAAAAACCCGTAATTTCTTAACCACCAATTCAAAATGTTACATTAAATCTGCACTTTTAATTCATAATTATACATTTAAATTAAAAAAAAAAAACGGTTGGATTATTAACCGCCGATAATAAATTCGGTGTACTATTCTCAGCCGAAACACCAAGAAGAAACCCAACACTAAACAATGACAGAATATGCAAATGTTGCGTTCAATACAAATTATTGTTTTCAATTGCGTTACATAAAAAAGTCTTCAAAAAACCATTGATCCGATCGTCTGAGATTGCCAAGAACTCAAGCTTTCACGGCTCATAAAAACATCGTACATTGCCGATTCCGTACAAAAACGTCGAACATTCACAACCGCCTGGATACGTCAAACAATATGTAAATCTGGAGTACCTATAACTTCTAATGTGCCAATTTGACGGACACAGCAGTATGCTAATTATCTTGGATAAAATGAATAATTGGTGTTAACCAGTGAAGTGTATACAACAATGTGGAATCCTGATCCTGATACGCTCGTTTGCCTCTGATAATATCGCAAACAGAAAAAAATTATACTCTCAGAGCCAATGAGTTAGATAATGTGACCAAAAATGATTTAACCTTGGATATGATACATTACCACACCCCTACACCGGCCTTGCATTGGGTCGCCAAATTCCTATTGCTTCGAAATATTCTACGTGGGCACAGTTAACCATTTATTTCCCAACCAACACCCAATCTAATGGATTTATATAATACAATGCGAAAGCTATAGTTAGTGACTGATATGAGTTCTCAATCATTTTAGTTATACTTGAAAGAATGTCAGTTGCATAATAATATTCTTTTTGAACACACAATAGAATCCTTTCTTGATCGTTCTAGAAATATCAGAGCTTTAATAACATCACAGAATAGATCATCAGTTTTATTCGCTTTTCGTGGGAAGATACCAGGAGCTCTGACCGGTTTGGTTGGCACGCCTTTAGGATGGTGAGTGATAAAAGACTTCTAAAGGCCGACCGCCGATAACATTACAGTCGACAATTACTAGCGTTCTTGTACCATACTGGTGTTTTTTCTTGACCTATGTCGGCACCATTTGATCTTTTATTACGTTAGAACTACGTTTGCGAAGGTTGCGTTGCAACCAAAAGGTGTTTTTAACAAGGTGCAAATGTTCAAATGGTACTTCTGAACGGATACAGGGATATATAGAATTCTATCCCACTAAAATCACCTTCCGCGCACTAATTCCCGATGTTACAAGTAGAACATACCGTTTAGATATTCCTTTGTGTGGTGGGATGGAGTTTACCTGTTACTCTATTCCAAAAGAGTGGATGATGGTAGACTGGTAGACCAACTCACTTTGTTGTGCAGATATAACACCAACGATAATTCATGTTTATTTATTCATTTACTTAAGCGTAATTCTAAACCTTATCATGACACAATACTCTTAATTTTTAATTTCTAACTTTACGTCTAGCTTACAATAATTCTAAACCTAAAGAGTGAGGGTGACAAGGGTGCGATAGCAGATTTTTAGTGAGCTTTTGAGCGTCAGTCAGGAAGTCAAATATTCCCCCTTAAGTCGTTCCATTTATGCATTATGGTGCATTATGGCCGTAGCCAATTCAATGGAGATAATGCATCTGCTAACAGAGATTGCTAATTATAATAATCGACAGTCAATGTTACCATTCTGTACTTAAGATATGAATGGTAAGTATAACAGCTATATTTCTGCTAATTAACAGAATTATTAGTTTAGTTTAGTTTAGTTTAGTTTAATGATGGCAAAACCCTCATTTATTAGGGTTAATCCAAGCTTAAATTAAATTAATATAGACTAACTTAAAATCTAAAGTGGTAATTCCAACATAATTAAAAAACGGAAAAAGGAGAAAAAACCAGGAAGGTGAAGAGTACTGGCCGGTAAGGGAGGCAGGGGGCTGGGGAAGAGCGAGTGTATGTGGCGGTGGCAAATGCGGCATTTGTGAGACAACGACAGTGAACGGCATGTGTAGGGACTGGTAGTAGGACGGGGTTAGTGAGCTGGAGGAGAGAGGTTGAAATTGTGGATGGTGCTAAAAAGGTGTAGGGGGCGGGGAGGGGGCTAGTTTGAGAGCGGGCGAGGAGAGGTAGGATTGTAGGGTAGAGGGGTTATTGGAAGGACGGGGCGGGGTTAGGGCGGGTATCTTCTGAGACGTCGGTTGAGAGCAGGAGTGGAGAGGTTGAAATCGAAGAAGGTGGGGAAAGAGTTGGCCCGTCGTAGCATACGCGAGATGGGTTCGTTAGCGCCGTAAGAAGTGTGAGGAGCGGGCACGTAAAACAGTCGAGGGTTACCTACGTTACGGGGGTTTGTGTAAAATGATATAGTCGAGAGCAGGCAGCTGGTTGAGCCTGACAAAAGACGATAGACAAAGCTGATGTCGGCATAGATTCTGCGCTCTTCAATTGTGTTAAGGGGGATTCTAGTCTAGACGCACGAATTTAACGCAATTTTTGAAGTGCTGTAAAAAAAAAGCAATCAATATTTTTACTATTCATTTTTTTATAGGATGTTTATTAATATTTCAAGAATACAGTAAAAAAAATTGAAAACAAAAAATTTTAAAATTCAAAAAGTTAGCAGCTGATGAAGTGGGGGATCTCAAAAAGTTGGCACGCGACCATACCACTACTGACCCGATTCACCTCAAATTTAGTATATGTCTGCTTTATAGGCTTTTCTATTACATGAACTAACCTCATCCCCAAATTTTAATCTTAACTATGTTTTAAAAATTCGAAAAACTAAAAAAGAGTGGTACAAAAATAAATTTTTTTTTCAAGCAGCCGCCATTTTGTCAAAAAAAAATTTTTTTTCAACTTTTTTAGTTCCAACGATAGAGGCATTTCTGTAAATTAATAATCTTTTTTTTCAGATTGCTAGGAGGGTTGAATCGTGGGTATTGTCGCGTGCCAACTTTTTGAGATCCCCCACTTCATCAGCTGCTAACTTTTTGAATTTTGAATTTTTACTTTCAATTTTTTTTTACTGTATTCTTGAAATATTAATAAATATCCTATAAAAAAATGAATAGTAAAAATATTGATTGTTTTTTTTTACAGCACTTCAAAAATTGCGTTAAATTCGTGCGTCTAGACCAGAATACCCCCTTAAGATTGATTAGAGCGAGCCGGCTTGTGTATGCTGGTAGAGTCAGCAGATTTTCCCAGTTTAGTCCACGGAGGGCAAAGCGCAAGAAACGACGTTGAACGCTCTCGATCCTGCGATTTTAAGGCAATTGATACGGGGACCAGACTTGACTATCGTATTCAAGTAGTGGGGGGACAAAGGTTAAAATCGCTTAAGACTACAATGTCGTCTTGGGAAGAACTCACCTCAGTTATGCGGTCGATTACAGCAATTACGAGTTCGTATGACTCGATAGTTTGCGAAGGCGGTATGTAGAAGCATATGATGTACAAGGACTTTAAGTAATGTTCAATTTTTATAGCGAGATAGTTGGGAGAAGAAGAGATGGTGATAAGAGAAGTCCATTTTGGATGGCAAGCAGCACGCCTCGGCAGGGTAAGTCTAGACAGGAACGATGAACATCGTCGTCGCGAAAAACTGTGAAGAAGGGGGGGAACAATTCTAGGCTATTGATACTGGGGGTGAGGTTACTTTCGGTCAGAGCGTATATATCAAAGGGAAGGGAGTGATTATTTTGTACGATCGAATCGGTTTTGGACCGAAGTTCTCTGACATTCTGATAGTAAATAGTTAGGGGGAGAGCATTGAAAGACCCCGTAGAAAGCGGGGTGGGCAGCCACTTAGGGCCGATAAAACTTATTTCTGACGAGTTCGGTGCATTGGAGACCAGATGCCATTTTCGTGCAAATGTATTGTCGAAAAGCCGAGATGTCTTTTGTTAGTTTAAGAGGGGGAATATTAAAGTTTTCATGGAATTTTATGTACAGATTACGAAGGCTACGGAAATCGGTGGAAAGGCCTTCCTGTTGATTGAAAACCTTAACAAAAGATCTCCAGAGAGAATAGTGCGGCTCAACGAGAAAGCTATTTGGACAGGCTTAACCACTTTATTGAGTACTTAAATTTGTCGTTATTCTTCATCAATAACGATGTTAACGTCACAGTTAACGCAATCACAAGTAGTATACTTGATATGCGGATCCCTATTTTGTATACTGTCAAACCCAACTCGAATTTGATTCCGCATGAAGGCTGGAACAATACAGAGAAAACCAGGAGACGACTTGGGAAGACAAGGATTGACTCTAACACACAAATTTCTTATGCGTCCATAAAGTGAGTCAAGGAAGATTATATCCAGCATTCAGTAAATCTCAAAACGACCGCAGAAATGGAACCTTTAATGAAAAATGTTTAAGATTTTTACGATGCACCATCCTTCAAACCATGATATCAAATTTCATGAGAGTTCCACGGTAACATATTGAGTCATGGTGATTTAAGGGACGCAATTTTAAAAAGAGTGAAGAAACCCGAACTTCATGTGATTCCAACGTATTTTTTAATGGGAGAAGACACTGTGTAAGCTCAGCAATAGTTTGAAAGGTCTTATCCGAACTTCGTCTAAACCAACTATTTGGCTGTGGTTTGCTGATTTCGAATATGGTCGTATGAAACAAACGATGCTGAACGATCTGGTCCAAAATATAGCGGTGATTCTAGAAAACCACAAGCAAGATCTGAAAATGGTAACGAAAGGTTGGTGCACTGTATCCTTGCTGGTGGAAAGGGTCGAATTCTTTATATGCATGTTTATATGCTGAAGAAAAGGCTGCCGAGACTGTGGATAAGCCAGGAAAATGTGGTGGGCACGTGTGTGGCGGGGTACACTGGCGCCGATAAGGTTTTCCTAATTAAGGATGATGCTTTGCCTGTAAAGAATTCTTTTCAGAGATTTTGATAATGCATTGAATGCATGAATGTTAGCAAATTCTTTTCCTTGGGAAAAAAATGTTTGCGGGTAACTGCAGGTTTGCAAAGGAAGTTGGTGTTGGAATTGTGGGTGGTTCTTTGCGTAGCTTTAAAGAACCCCCACAGAGCCTCCAAAAGCTCTGTGAGCTGACCATTTAGCAATTCCTCAATGCTTGGTAGCGGCAGCATTTGGTCTTGACCTTGCATTGGTGGAGCGTCCAGTTCTTCTGTGAGCTGACCATTTAACAATTCATTGAAGTGCACTTCCCATCGCTCCAGAATGCCTTCGGGATCGGTGATCAGATTACCCTCTTTATCCTTGCAGTAAGTGCAGCGAGGTGTGTACCCCATCATACTGCGGATTGTATGGTAGAACTTCCGCATCTGGTGCGGACCCCGCTCTCTACTTTTCTCTATTTCACAGACTAGATTTTTTCCCCAGGCACTTTCCTTTTGTCTGTGGACTCTTTTTTCAGATATTCTGAGCTCTTTGTAGTTCTCCCCGCATACTCGTGTCCTATGAGACTGCTGCACTCTTACGTTTAGTCGCTAGTTTGCACTCATTATCAAACCAGTCGCTCCGATCTCTACAACTACTGACTAAGATGGAGTTGGTAGTACTAATAACAGTATTCTTAAGGCGTGTCCATTTCTCTTCTACGCCCGCCATTCTGGCCCCAAGACTTACTCTCCCTCCGTCGAGTTCTTCGAGGGCGAGTGTTAACGCATGACCAAAGGTGATACTGGTATTCTCATTGCGTGAGGCAGCCGTTTTGATTATAACCTGATCCGCGGACGCAATAGGTGTCCGTAAGGCCATCTGCGCTCGGAACAGTGTACCAACAAGATAGTGATCCGAGTCGACGTTGGTACGTCGGTACGTTCGTACCGGTACGTTCGTACCGTCGTCCGGCTCGAGGAGTGTCGGCGATCTATCAACCCGTGGTCAATTTGGTTCCGAGTGGCGCCATCGGGTGATACCCAGGTAGTTTTGTGGATATCTTTACGAGGAAACCTGGTACTTGCAACGACCAAGTTTTTCGATGCTGCCAATTCGATGACTCGTAGTCCATTGTCATTAGTGTTCTCTGGCAACCTATGTGAACCTGTGTAGTGCCTGAAAACCGGCTCCCGACCTATTTTGGTATTGAAATCACCAAGAACGAGTTTCATATCGTATTTTGGGCAGGCATTGAGGGTCCGTTCGATGTTCTCGTAGAATTCTTCAATTTCGGCGTCAGGGGACTCCTGTATGTCCGTGAACGTTTATGATGCTTATGTTCTTAAACTTGCCTCGCACACAAAGAGTGCGTAGCCTTTCGTTTATTGCATTAAAGCCGACAATAGCAGGCGTCAATTTTTGGCTGACTAGAAAGCCTACCCCGAGCACATGGTGTTTTGCATGACAGCTGTAATAAACGTCATACTCGTTTCTTTGAATAACACCACTCCCGGTCCATCTTATTTCTTGTAACGCTGTTATGTCAGCCTTATATACGGACAGGGCATCGGTTAGCTGCTGTGCAGCTCGAGTTCTGTATAGTGAGCGGACGTTTCATGAGAAAATGCTCATATCGTTTAGCCATTTTCGTTTCCGTGGTCGTTGTCGTATATCCGCATCCATATCCAAGGCTTGTTAGTTTGTTTATAATAATTTGTTTTCCGGGCAATGTTATTAGCCTTGCGCCAACCTTTCTCAGGATGTCGCTGCATGCATTGGTTCTCTACTTGTTGGGTGTCAAAGTAGCCATCCAGGGGTGTCACGTGGAGACTGAATGTCAACTATAATTGAACAGGGACAAAGATCGTCCTGACCTTCGCCGGGTTGAAAGCAATCAGAGACTTTACCCTGTATGTTCGCTCCCAACCCCCTACGAGTTCTATTAATACTACTATTTATTTGGTGCGGGCGTTAGTGTTAAAAAAAAATTGGATTGAATAGGGACGAGGATCGTCCTGACTTCGCTGGGTTGAAAGCAATCAGTGACTTTGCCCTGTATGTTCGCTCCCATCCTCCCAAATGGGGGTTCCGCCCCCACCAAAACAATACTGGTTATACTACTTTACGCCTGCTTAGTTATCTCGACATATGCACAATCTCGTTATTTAATAGCCAGGTACTTATCTCTGCCCTGTAGGTGCAATCATTGCGCAAGCAAACTTGTCAGCAACATTCTACATTTTTGGCAAGTGTGCGCTCAGTAAAAGCGTAGTTGAAGAACAGATATTCTATCAGGCAAACCCACGTGCTTCTCTAAATGGCCAAGATCGATTCCCAACCGGAATCATTTTATGTATCCATTTCTTCTCCTGAACGCACATTTAAGGATGTCACAAAATATCCTTTAAAACGCGTGCAATGTTTAGTACAAAAAGCACGTTCCCTCACATGTTGGAATTTTAGAAGTTTTTCAAGCAAACCAACAATGGTGAGAGTAATCAGGTCGCGAAGATTAAGATGGGCCGGACATACGGCACGTATGGGCAACGATAGGACCGTGCGTAGAATTGTTGCTGGTAGACCAACCGGAAAGAGACCAGCAGGACGGCCGCGACGGAGATGGGAGGACAATGTTAGGTTTGACCTTGAGGAGATCGGATCGGCTGGTCAAGCGTGGAAGGAGAGTGCACAGGATAGCGAAGGATGGCCGAATCGAGTCGGTGAGTTCATGAACTTTCGGGTTCCTACAGGCCAATAAATGGTATAGTATTAGTAGTTCAAGTGGCGCAAGGCTAATAACCTTGCCCGGAAAAACAAATTATTATGGAAAATTTAACAAGCCTCGCCCTTGATAAATAAGGCCAAGACCGGATCCCGATTGTAGTGCCGATGATGATGATGATTAGTAGTTCAAGCATAGGTGTACCGGTAAGAAGTGAGGGTTTTTTTTTTTAAATAAAACACTAATTTTAAATGGGAAAGTAAAAAACATTTTATTCGAAGTATTGGCCATTGCTTTCTACACATTTCGAACACCTTTCTGGCAATTTGTGGATACCACGCCAATAAATCGGGTCGTTTTTTGAGGCAAACCATTCGGAGACCCAATTTTCGACTTCTTCGTAGGAATTGAAATGCTGCTCAGCCAATGCGTGTCCCATCGATGAAAACAAATGGTAGTCGGAAGGAGCCAAGTCTGGTGAATACGACGGGTGGTGTAACACTTCCCAGCAGAGAGCTTTTATTATTTCTTTGACGGATTTTGCTGTATGACTCTGAGCACTATCGTACAACAAAATTATCTTTCCGTGTCTTGTGGCCCATTCTGGTCGTTTTTCCATCAATACATGGTTCAAATTGATCATTTGTTGTCGGTAGCGTTGCGCATCAATAGTTTCGCCAGGTTTTAGAAGTTCATGATACACCACCCCCTCCTGATCCCACCAAACGCAGGGCGTTGACTTTTTTCCGAACCGATCGGGCTTTGCAGTCGATGTTGAGGCTTCTCCTGGATGTACCCATGATTTTTTTCATTTCGGATTTTTAAAATAAATCCATTTTTCATCACCTGTCACAATTCGATGAAATACTGACTTCCTTTCGTGTCGTAGAAGCAACGTTTCACATGTGGTGTTTCGCTTTTCCATCTGCCTGTCATTCAATTCATGTGACACCCAGTTTCCACACTTTTGGATCTTTCTCATAGCTTTTAATCGGTCAGAAATTGTTTGTTGTGCAACATTTAACATTTGTTGCCATTTGTTTTTAACTTAAAGTGTCATCTTCATCCAATATTGCTTGCAATTCGGCATCTTCAAACTTTTTTGGTGAAAGACCACGTTCTTCATTTCGAACATCAAAATCATTATCTCTGAACCGCTTAAACAATCTTTTGCATGTTGCTTCCGATAGCGCATGATCACCATAAGCCTCGACAAGCATTCGATGCGACTCTGCTGCACTTTTCTTCAAATGAAAACAAAAAATTAATGCAAATCATCATTTTCTGGTACAAAATTCCACATTTTTAATAAGATTAAAAAAAAGATGTTTGTACAATGACTTGATGCATACTAAATACGTTTGACAGATGTCATAGCAACCAACTAAAAAAAATATATAAGGGCTCGTTCACAACAAATGTTCCCTATCGATACATTTATATCTTGACGCTCACTTTACACCAGTACACCTGCTAGTACACGGTATATTGTTTGTGAATTTCTGGTAATAAAACTACCTAACATAAAAACGGCAAAAACCCCGATCCATGCATCATACTTAACGTCATAAAACTACCTTCGTCAGTAAGGTGGACTGCGTTTTATATGCCCGATCGAATCCAAGCTGGCGATTCGGCCAGAAACTAAATGAAATACGTTAACAATCATATATTTAATATGAGCAAGTTGAATATAATATTTACAATAATATTGGTCTGGAAGATAATATTACGAGGGTTGCATCCCATGTTTCGGGATGTGGCAACCGTAGTGTTGCAATCCGGCAATTGACAGCTCCGTCGTAAAGTTGGACATTTTTGAGGTTATACGCACTCAGAACGTTTTGACATACGAGCGCTATTTGTGTTGTTTACAGTAACTTAAAAGATTCATCTCGGCCCAAAAATGGAATTAAATCGTCAACATTTTCGTGCGATTATTTTTTACAACTTTCGGCGTGGATTAACTCAGCAACAGTGCATGGATGAACTTAATTCAATTTTTGGCGATGAAGCTCCATCAAGGACCACTGTTTATCGATGGTATGGTGAATTCAATCGTGGTCGTAGTTCACTCAAAGATGAATTTCGTGAAGGTCGTCCAAAATCAGTCGTTGTCCGAAAACCAGTGATGCTGTGCGCGAACTGATATTGGAAGATCGTCATGTGACCTATCGTGAGATTGAGACAACCTTAGGCGTTAGTGGGACAAGCATACATTCAATATTGCATAAACATTTGACTGTCAAAAAAATTTGTTCGCGTTGGATCCCACACAATTTGTCAATCGCCCAAAAAAAGGCTCGTGTCAATTGGTCGAAAGAAATGCTCAAAAAATACGGTCGCGGTGCTTCGAAACACGTCTATGACATCGTAACAGGTGATGAATCGTTGATTTACGCGTATGAGCCCGAAAGTAAACAGCAGTCGACTGTCTGAGTGTTTCAAGATGAGCCAAATCCAACAAAAGTTGTTCGCGCACGAAGCACTTCCAAGCAAATGGTCGCCTGTTTTTTCGGAAAAACTGGACATGTCGCAACCGTACCACTAGAACAACGCAGAACAGTCAATTCTGAGTGGTACACAACCATTTGTTTGCCAGTTGTCTTCCAAGAAATAAGGAAAACCAACCGCCGAAGACGGATCACTCTTCACCACGACAATGCGAGCTCTCACACATCGGCTGCGACAACTGCATTTTTGAGCACCCAAAACATCGATTTGATGGGTCATCCGCCGTATAGTCCTGACTTGGCACCGAATGACTTCTTTTTATTCCCGTACGTAAAAAACAAACTGAGAGGTCAACGTTTTTCGACACCTGAAGAAGCGGTTGCTGCATTCAGAATGCATGTGTTGGAGATACCTCAATCAGAGTGGCAAAAGTGCTTCGACAATTGGTTCAAACGCATGCAAAAGTGTATAGATCTTCATGGGGAATATTTTGAAAAACAATAAAGTGATTTTCGATGATCAATATTTGTTTTTGTTCTCTAATCCCGAAATATAAAAGGCAACCCTCGTATAACCAAGTAATAAATACATGCTTCCCAACTCCCACCAGTTCATAGACAATAACCCACAACTTGAACCACTGTAAATCTCTAGCCACTTACATTGCTTATGTTAGAAAAGAAAAGCGGATATCCTTCCGAAAGTAAACGTTATATACTTCTCGCCGCACCCTAAAACGGAAGAAGAAACGAAATAATGAAATAGCATTTAAATTATAATATTTACATAGAGCGTATATGTTTTCAATACTTTGAATGAGTGGACAAAGGAGTGAATGACACGTTCTTATTGTGCGTCTCTGCTGTGAATCAGATGCTTTATAAGCAACAACAACGACCACCCAAGACGTACTAAGCTGATGAATTAGAAAGATTTTCTTACCGTTTTTTGTATTATCCATCGATGGCACTCTTGTATCCGTAAAGGTCCTTGAGACCTATGGGTGTATCATACACTGAACGACCATTGAGTATCTCTCTCTACAGACGATATAATTTTTTTGTATCATTTACTTGAACAATGCTTAAAAGGAAACATCAACACACTCATTTTACGAACATCCAATCAACACCCTGTCCAGTATGGAACAGGTACAAATTCTGAGCGCCGCTGTTCAACTCCGAGATGCGCGTCTTGCAGAAGTGGCACAAAGGCAGTCAGAAGCAGTCGAACAACATATATTCGAATAGATTATCACCAACATTTTATACCATGTAAGACGATTTGATTACGCACTCCAAATGCAGACCAATTTACCTTAACCAGTCGACGAGGATGATGGGGCATATTTATCGTGTTGGTTCCTCTCCAGACTCTTCCTTATTGAATTAGACATGAAGAGCTTTTATAGAAACAAGTTCCATTCTGAGATGACGATTTATTAATAATAAGGTACTCCATTCACACTTATAAAAACAATACTGCGTCAAAGGTAAGAAGCACCTTTTGCACAATTGCCAACATCATGATCGAATAATAATTCTAACGCAAACGCACTTAGCTTTATTAGCGTAGATAGATGTGCTTTATATATATATCTAAATATTCTACATAATGCCACCTAAACGAAATTGAAAAATAAGAAAAAAACCGAAACGAGTTCCGATTCGCAGTGAAGTGTGCAAATTTTACACTTCTGAATCATCATTGGAGTAGATACGAGAATACCTACACAATGACTTTATTCATGAACATGGTGAGATGCGTTATCTCTACTGCACCAGCAAACAAACTATATTTGCGGAAGATAAGACAACCATGACAGAATTTAAATCTTCTGCCAGGAGCCCACAAAAAGAAAAAACATCTATCTGGCATTTATCTTAAAGTAAACACCCCATTTACATAGAATGTGTACTGTAAGATTTCAACATCTTTACATGTTTTCGTTTATAAATCAATAAGTTGTAAACTTAATCGAGAGAACCGTGGTTTGATTTAAATCGTGTCAGTTCAATAAATTGTTGTAGATGTGTGTGCTCCGGCTGCGGCTGGGCCTTGGTTGCCGAAATGAACATCATCGAGTTTCAATTTCTCTGTTCTGCCTTTACATTTTTGCCACGGAATATAACATTGAGGTGTTAATTTTTCTTCTAATTAACAGATCCCAGATCTCATGAGTATGTGTACATTTGAAATTCAACTTAATCAATTTGCATTTGTTAATTGAATTTAACTGATTATTTACAGAAGGAACGTACAACCGTTACAAGTTGTTTTATAAAATTATATTTCGATAATGGCAATGCTTTAAAAACCAATTATTAACAAAATCTTTTATATAAATTCCGGTACGACGCTTATCTATAAAACATTCATTTATAACGATAGCTAATTAATTACAGCTAATTATTATTTAATTGCCGAAAGTTGAGATACGGTTTTTAAATCAATCCTGAGATAAAAGTATCGATTATAAAAAAAACATACAGATTAGTGATAAATCAAGTTCTGTGATATTCAAAGTGACTTATCACATCCGATAAGGTAATTCAATTAGAAACTTATCGGTTGATTTCAATTGTTCTTCTTGTAGGACATTGATTTCATTTGTTTTTGTCAGCAACTGATTCGTAGATAACCTGGCCTGATAGTGTCCGTAGTCCGTAGCAAATGAAGGGGGACAAATTATTTTGGTTCCGGTATGATTTCCACTTAAGGTAGGTCACCAGTTTCGGGATAGATAACACCTTTCATAGATTGTATGGTGTCACTCAGATAAGGTAATCAATGTGAACTTTATGCCACGGCATAACAATACAAAACATTGCACATACATACTTGAGGAAACACCTTTGAATACTATTTTTAGGGTCGGCCCATAGTCGATAACACGTCATCTAAGAAGTGTAATTTAGGGACTTACCAGTATGTAAGATATTTGTTACAGTTAAGTAAATTACTTCAGTTTTGCAAGTCATTTAAACTACGTTTCTATTTTGAGCTGGCTGTAAGAATTTTGAAGTACTCTCAGGAATTAAATTGGGTGCATGACAAGCAGAATTTGAATGAAAATTGTGGTCTTCAAGTCAAGTCGGTGGCTGAAGAGGGGCGACATGTTAGCTGTTATTTATTGACTTTGTTTTTGTTATTTTATGTTTCAATATTGCACCTTTAGTGGTATGCTCAGTTTTGAATAAGCATGAAATTATGGTTTCGTACGATTAAGTAATCAAAAGGAAATACTGACTTCACCTGAGACAAGCCCTTGTTCGACCTCTGGTGCGGTCAAATTTCTTACAGCGATCGAATTATGGGGGTAGCAATCAAGAAGAAAGTCCTGTGTAGGTTCAAGCAATTTTCAAAGGATTTTTAAACCCCACTAACTTACAGTGGCAGGGAATTAAAATGTGGCAGCAACAAAAAGGATATTAAACTTAATGCATGTTTATGTGTTAAATGTTAAATTTTACCACGTAATATGAACATACTGATACAACAAATATGAACAATATGAACATACTGAGCTTATATACATAGACTT
The DNA here is from genome assembly GCA_963931805.1 of Microdon myrmicae. NCBI lineage: Eukaryota > Metazoa > Arthropoda > Insecta > Diptera > Syrphidae > Microdon > Microdon myrmicae. Next base: position 25,107,291 of record OZ007499.1, read on the forward strand.
AATAGTAAAACATGCTTATGGAGCACGAACAAAAGCAATATAGAAAGATCGGGGAAGTAGTGTATTAAAGTACAACTATTAAGCTTCAAAATCATATATTTATTTTTCAACATAGTCAAAGCTAACACATTTCTCCCGATTTGTAATAAATTTTTTTATTCCGTCCCTGAAAGATTCGTTAGACTTTTCTCAAATCCAGGATAAACAACAACGAACAATATGAACATACAGAACATACAGTTGTGGCGAACTAATTAAGAACGATACTATAAATTTTGTTTACAATAATTTTTTATTAAAATTCTTTGCTATAAACGGTTTTTAAAATGTTTGTTTATATATGTATTTTAGTATATTTGGCGCAAGGCTAATAACCTTGCCCGTAAAAATAAATTATTATGGAAAATTTAACAAGCCTCGAGACTTGCTAAATAAGGCCAAGGCCGGATCCCGGTTCTAATGCCGATGATGATGATTTTAGTATATTAATTAAAATATAAATAATATTTACAAAAAAATAACAAAAAACAAAATTAAATTCGAATGGTTTTGTAAAACAAAATTAGCTGGCGATCTAATTAAGAACGATTGATTTTTAGTCGAAATTTGATGTCTTGGCTTAGTATTTTGTAGGAAAACCTTTGTTTTTAATCACTGCCTTACACCGCCTGGGCATTGCAGCAATAAGGACCTGACATTTATTCGTTGTTATGTTTGCCCAAGCTGCTTTAGCAATCTCATACAATTCATTTAAGTTACTTATTTTATGCTTGTTTACATCGCTTTTTAATTCGGTCCAGAGATTCCTTAAATTTTTCTCAAATCCAGGACAAACAACAGCGGCCCCTGTGGCGGTTCTTTAATACATTCCCAAAGAACCGCCCATCCTCTTAAATTAACCACCTTCCTCTTTCCATGCAAACCCATAGTACTTACCTGCAATTAGGGGCAGCGTAAGCTCCCCTGCAGCGTCATACCTGAAAGGAAAACCTACCCGACGGCATCCATACATCCTGAACTTTTCTGGTTCATATTCCATGAACCAGTTCATCTCTTAGCGGCTCAGCCTGTCTTCAATTACGATAAACAAACGATGGCCAGCGTATTGTTGACATAGCTGTAGCCGATATTCTTTCCATAGGTCACAATTGTATATCGCGCCTATACCCTTAGGTCCGCGACAGTTGCGACAATTCCCCGTTATCGGCTATCAACCGATCATGGAATTTGGGCATGGATAAGATCATTGTTCAGGCAATCTTACCCATGCCATGCCTATGATGACCCGCCTGAAATCCAAATTAAACATACAGTATCTCACTGTGTTCGTGAGATACTGTATGTTTATTCAAACATATAGCCATCCAGCCTGACGCTATGCCGCCGTCGACGAGGTTTCTGCTGACTTATATCAACAAAATAATTTGCCTCCTTGTGCACCGGAGCCATACGGCTAGATTGGATATTGCCTACATCGGTGTTTCCAAGGAATCTTAGGCAAATACCATGACGACCCCTTTGTATCATAGGCACATCATTTACATCATGTGTACCACCATTTGATCTGTGAAATAGCGTTTTTGTTTACTTTGAAACAAAAATCTATTTCGATCCCTGACATACATCATCAACGATGTATGAGTACCTCGCCGCAGCCCCCGATCATCGTACGTCTGTTTAATCAGGTGTCCGCCGATCATCGTCCTCATCGCAGGGCATCGTACTTGTCTTATGCGGACACATAGAATCCTCCCCCATCGATGCAATTCGCGGCCATTGAGTCTGATGGATGCGAATTGCATCGTTGAGTCAGATTGTAACCACCGCGAAGCGTACACGTACCAGGGACGTGGCGTTTATCAGAGTCTAATTTCAACGGCATATGTCGAGATAACTAAGCATGCGTAAAGTAGTATAACCAGTATTGTTTTGGTGAGGGCGGAACCTCCATTTGGGAGGATGGGAGCGAACATACAGTGCAAAGTCTCTGATTGCTTTCAACCCGGCGAAGCCAGGGCGATAATCCAAGCTTTTTTTTTTTACACTAACGCCCGCACAAAAAAAGTTGACATGCAGTCTCCACGTGACACCCCTGGAAGGCTTTTTTGACACCCAACAAGTAGTGAACCAATGTATGCAGCGACATCCTGAGAAAGGTTGGCGCAGGGCTAATAACATTGCCCGGAAAACAAATTATTATAGACAAATTAACAAGCCTTGGATATGGATGCGGATATACGACGACGAACACGGAAACGAAAATGGCTAAACGATTTGAGAATTATCTCATGGAACGTCCGCTCAGTATACAGAGCTCGACCTCCGCAGCAGCTAGCCGATGCTCTGTCCGAATGTAAGGCTGACATAACTGCAATATATGAAATAAGATGGACGGGGAGTGGTTTTATTCAAAGAAACGAGTATGACATTTATTACAGCTGTCATGCAAAACACCATGTGCTCGGGGTAGGCTTTCTAGTCAGCCAAAAATTGAAGCCTGCCGTTATCGGCATTAGCGCAATAAACGAAAGGCTATGCACTCTTTGTGTGCGAGGCAAGTTTAAGAACATAAGCCTCATAAACGTTCACGGACCTACAGACGAGTCCCCTGACGACGAAAAAGAAGAATTCTACGAGAACGTCCAACGGACCCTCAATGTCTGCTCACGATATGTACAAATCGTTCTTGGTACTTTGAATGCGAAAATAGGTCGGGAGCCGGATTTCAACTCCTACGCATGTTCCCATAGTTTGCATGAGAACACTACGACTCATCGAACTGGCAGCATCAAAAAACTTGGTCGTTGCGAGTACTAGGTTTCCGCGTAAAGATATCCACAAAGCCACCTGGGTATCACCTGATGGAGCCACTCGCAACCAAATTGGCCACATGTTGATAGATATCTGCCACTCCTCGAGCCTAATGACGGTACGAACATACCGAGGTGCCAACGTCGACTCGGATCACTATCTGTTGGTACAGTTTTCCGAGAGCGAATTTCCTTCCGGAGACGTATTGCACCCGCATATCAGGTTCGGATCAACATGGCTGCCTTACGCAATGAGAATGCCAGTAACACCTTCGGTCATTAGCTAGGACTCGCACTCGAAGAGCTCGACGGAGGGAGCGTAAGTCCTAGGGCCAGAATTCCGGGCGTAGAAGAGAAATGGACACGCCTTAAGAATACTGTCATTAGTACATGGCGCCCGAGATGCCACCAAATAACTGTTGCAGTTCTTTTTGAACAGTTGCAGGTTGTAACGCTCCGGGAACACTCGCGTGGGAAGGGAGTTCCACCAGTTCCTCGCTCTGTAACGGAACGAGTTTTTTTGTTTTGTTTTATATCCACATTTATTTAACAAACTAATTACATATTTTACTTAAGACTAAATGTTAATTTCTATTTTACAAATATCATTCTTACATTAACTTACTGGCTCTTCGCAAGCACTCTAAATTATACATTATTATTTTTCTTATGCCATTCGGCGTACAATAACTGTTTTTATAACATGTCACAATGCTTCGGTAGAACATATACTAAAATTGGAACGATACAGAGAAGATTAGGATGGCAACGGAACGAGTTCTGATGCAGGGATGATCGCGCCGTCGGGAGGTGAACCACAAACTGGTGCGATCCGTCGGATTGTCTTGTGGAGTGCACATAAGCCGAAATGCATGGAACAATACCTCGAATTTCCGAAGAACAGTACCCGTGATAATATCTTTAAACAGACATAGGTCGGCTACGCGCCTTCGATGTGATACCGGCTGTAGTCCCGACGTCAGCGACGAGTCCCCGATCAGGCGGATCACTTGTCTCTGTATGCTCTCAAGTACGTCGAGGGTATTTTTAGATGCCGAGCTCCGAATATGAGAGCAATATTCGAGCGTGGGTCTAATTTGGGATTTATACGGGAGAAGAAGTTGGGCCGAAGTAAAATATTTCTTCGCTCTAAAATGATAGCTCCGTTTTCCTGAGGCTGACCTCGCGATGCTCGACACGTGTTTATGCCACGACACATTCCCGCAGACCGTGACGACCAGCAATTTCAAGCTTTCACCAGATTCGAGGGCCTTGCCATTCATCATCGGCTGTGGAACCGACGATACATTTTTCCTTGTGAATGTTGTATACTGTGCCTTCGTTGCATTTAAGTGGACATGATCGACCCTTTCCCACTGCAGGACTTTTTCCAGATCCCGATTCAGAGAGTCAATCTGCCTACATCTCAGCTGGTGTAAGGTTGATGAACCAATCATCAGCAAAACTGAACACTTTGTTATCCGTTGTGCCCAACATATCGTGTATGTGAAGCAAAAACAAGGTGGGAGCCAAAATAGAACCTTGAGGCACCCTCAAATGAACAGGATACAGAGCCTACCACCCACCGCACACAACAACCCGGATCGATCGATTTTCGAGAAAGCTCATCATCCAGTAGCAAAGCTGCTGGGGAAGTCTATATGAACAAAGTTTGCTCAGCAATGTCTCGTGCCAGACGCGGTCAAAATTAGGCACATTACTTCCTCCCCACAACTCCGTGATACAACCCTCGTTTGGAATGAGTTTGTGGTGTGGTGGTAGATATCCTCTCCACTAGGGATATGTATTTACTTACCACCAGAGAAACGTAAAATCTCTCTTGGTGGAATAGAAAACCAGATCTCGTAATGGAGATTATGGTGGTATGTGTGTGATCGTTCAGATCTGCGTTGTTTACTCTTGCGCGACGGCAATGGAAAAACAAAGCAGGCAGGCGGGAAGGACAAAGGAATCGGGGCAATCGTGGTTTATGATTTGCATCGCGGCTAAATAAATAGACGACGATGCATCGAAGAGATGTGCTAAGAGCAAATACGGGACGAGGGCATCATAAAAGTCTTAGATGAGTGATGCCCTTGTGTAAATATACGAATAGACATTGGGAAAAGTGCTAATGGGTTGGTGGACGAAACGAATCCCTAATCCCTTGTTTGCATTTGTATATGCAGGGAAATTCGTTTGTGGGAAACGAATTCTATATCTGCATTGTTTACGAGTTGAATTCAATCGGGCGGCTATGCGCGAAGTCGATGATTGTTTGTTTTCAAACAAAGGAGCATTTCTGGTTAACGTTCTTGCAGCTGTATCGATAGTTGCAAGTCATTGCAAAGCAGATTAGATGGTTATACAATGTCGGTTTGTATATACCATCTGTGTCAATTGTACATGGCATCTATGGCGACGCCAGGATCGAACTCTAGTGTGAATCTCTACACTAATTGGAAATTCGGTTCTGGGTCGCTAATGCAGAGATGCATTGATACATGTGTGAATGCCCTTGTAGGAAAAATTCTTTGCAGGCATTTCCAGGTAATGCATTGAAAGCATTAATTATCCTTGGGAAGGAAATGTTTTTGCTGCGGGGAGATTGTGGTGCAGGTGTGGGAAAGTTGGAATTCGCCTGGTAACCGAAGGTACCGAATAGGTTTTGGTTTTATGCACCTGTATAATGGAAAGAATTCTTGTAGGGAATTTGTATGCGAAGAGATGCATGAAAAGGTAAGAATTCTTTTACAGGTACTTTTAGTTAAATAAATTTGATCTATTTGATGCGTGAAGCATTTAGGGATGGGGCTTCTTTAGGTAAGTAGTCTGTGAGGTTTGGTGGAGCCGCCACAGACTCGTTCTACTATGTCTTCAGCAAGCTTTACGCGATTGAGTTTTTGAAGAAAAATCACAACACACATGGACGATGGGATGAACTGTAACATCGAACACTGTAAACAAGCTAAAAAACAGATTGCTCTCAAACTTCAAGTTAGGATAGAGGACAGTTGGGCTAACTTAGCGACAAAAAAAATTTCATCGATCCCTTTAAGTGGGCTATTGATCTATTCCAAGTACTTTTTTGACAGAATGTTATTCCAGAGATTTGGCTTACATGTTTGCCTTTAGCAAAACAAGATTGTAAAATATACTGAATTTTTTCTTTGCTAACTTCCTTATTTGAGTTTAGAGTTTAGTGGGGCCACCACCCCATTTATTGGCTTCATTCAAGCAACATAAGTACCTACAACTAAAGTATATATAACTTGCAAACTAAAGAACATACATCTAACTTAATTAAGCTTAACGTAATGTAACCAGAACACCCCTAACTGTCAATTGAACCGAGCTATCAGAAAACTGTCAAGGATTTTGGTTAGGACAGGCTGTCACTTTTCCGACGACACCAGTCTGAATTAGATTGATCAACATTTTACAAGACACATACCACTACAGCATCTAGTGAAAAATATATGGACTTAAGGGACTTACATTTTTTTCGCGTTTTTTTTTATTTAAAAGTTAATTTAGCATCTAAAGAATGTATTCTCAAAGTTTGGGGCTCAATAGAAAGTCCTTAATGCCCCTAAAAAGTCGCCAAAGTGATGCGCAAAAGTACCGATAGCAGGTAAGTGAACAAGGGCTCTTTACGGCCTCTACCGTTCAATTTCTAACCCAAACAAGTTTGCTAGTTTCTTTTTTGAAAAGTTGGGGAACATCGAGCTCTTTTACACCCAGAAATACAAAAGAATATTCTTCCAATATACGAAGATTTATCACGAGACGATCTACTGTAGCGTTGCATTGGCAGTTTCACTGAAAACGCTTCAAGAACGAAAACCTAAATGGCGTTTTTCTCGAAACACGTTTTTTCCCGCGCCGTGCAGCGTAACTCACGAAGTTTTAAACCGATTGCCTTGAAATTTTACACAGATATTCTTTAACTTATTGGCCTCTGTAGGAACCTAACAATCTGTAAAAATTATAAAACAAAGTATTGTTTTTAACAATTTGTTTATGAAAAGAAAGTGTTGTATCCGTTTTGTCCTCAAATTTGTATGTATCAATTTTTTTTTTTTTTTTGTTAATTGAGGTCCATTCAAAAAAGAATTTCATATTTAATGTAAAAAATGTTGTTGGTTGATTTCGAATAACTACAAGGACCTGGGCGTTGCTCGGCGCAAATCCGAGGAGACAAGTTTCGTCAGCTGTAGCGTCGCTATTTTGATTTTTTTATTCATAAAAAAATTTGTTCGTACACATTTTAACGTCTATTGTAATATGTAGGCTCCTCGATAGTATAGTGGTTAGTATACCCGCCTGTCACCCGGGAGACCGGGGTTCGATTCCCCGTCGGGGAGCCCCTGGCGCAAGACTAATGACCTTGCCCAGACAAAATAAATCATTATGGAAAATTTAACAAGCCTCAGGACTTGCTAAATAAGGCCAAGACCGGTTCCCGATTGTAGTGCCGATGATGATGATGATGATGTAATATGTAACTTCAGAAATTGCAAAAAATGCTTTCAGGTTTTTGTTAAAAATTATTGAAAAACACGTCGTTTACAAGGACTTCTTTTTTAAGTGCAAAAATTTTCGAAGAACCTGTAATAAGAAAAACACTTTATTTTTTAACTTATCATATTTAAGTTTGAAAAAAAGTAACACATAAGAATCGGTTGTAATTTTACAAGAAAATAAATAGCTTTATCATTTAGTTATCGATCTAACCGTTTTTTTCTTCTTTTTTTTAGGTCTGACTGAAAGAGAAGGCTTATTTCAACGCTATCCCCTCAACTGAAGCACTCAAAGGCAACGCCAGATTGTTATCGATGAAATAGAGTCGAAATTATCTGCAGTTCACGAGAAATTTCTTCAAAAGTGTGTGCCATCCTGGAAACCAGTTAGTTAGTTTTATTTGCAATCATTATTTTAAAAAGCTTCTGGATTGTTGAAAATAAAAACCAAATCTCGAATAAAAACATCGTTTTTATTTTTTAAATTACAGCGAAAACTCTAATTAAAAATCTACAGATGCTGAACAAGATATTTTTATACTTAAAATATATTTTGAGGTAACTTTAAGTAAGGAAGGAATTATTTTTGCGAAATTGATACGTCTTTCCTGAGAGAAGTAGAAAACAAAAACATGCAAGGCTTAATTTGAAGCACCTGACCAAATATAGAAATTCGATCTTAATATTGAACTGTGGCCAGATCTAATTTAAAGAAATATTTCTTATATCGTATATATACGGTAATTTCCTTTTATACATTTATTGAATAATGTTACACACTAACTATACTATCAACATTTTTTAATATAGTTTCCTGCGTGGCCTACGCACTTTCGCCACCGATTTGGAAGCTTTAATATCCCTTGTTCCTAGAAAGTTTTAGGTCGAGTTGTTAGCCAATTGCCAAAGTGCTCCTTGACTTCTTCATTACTTTCGATTTTTTCCCCTCCAAGTGATTCCTTTCATTTCGATGCAAAAATTCTTTCCGATTTTGTCTTCACGCACGTGAAAAAAAAGTCTCTCGACGTCTCTTGACTTGGGTTAATACGAAACCCAAATCCATTGTATTTACACCATACACATGATCTTAAGACGGTTTGGAATCGCTTGTTGAGTCACTCCCAAGGTTTCAGCAAAATCCTCTTGGATTTGGTATGAATCTTTGTCCAATAACGCCGCCAACTCAGCATCGTCAAACTTTTCTAACCTCCTTTCGCGATCTCTGTCGTTGGTGACAAAATCGCCGCTTTTAAAACGCCGGAACCAGTACTCACATAGCAATCGATATCCATCATCTGTTTCTTCAAATTAAAACAAAAAAGTCAGCGCTTGCCGCAAAAAACTCAGCGCTTGTTGTTACAAAGGATGACATGGTTAGAGCATAAAGTAGGAATGTTGTTTATACTTCCGCAAAACGAAACATACTGATTTTTACAGTGAAGTGGTGACATTGTAACATGAATAAAGTTAGTTGTCTAGTATATAATTTAGAAACTAAGAATATAAAAAGCAAATAAAAAAATGTAAAAATGAAAATGAATAGTTACAAGATGGTTCGATAGGTTTTAATGCTAGTTGCGCCATCTTTTGTAGAACCCCCAAAATCTATTTGTTCACCCAATCATACAAGAAAAAGGCGCATATTCATCCGAAGTATCCCAACCCTGTTAAATAAAGTCTTTGAAATAAAATTAAAAAAAAACTTTCCAAAATAGAGCTATAGGCTCCGTGAAATGGTCGGTAGTACTCCCTGGCCATCTTTCGGAGCTTGGCTGATGGACCGGCTCGAGAAAAAGTCGGTTTAGGTGGTAGCCGGTCCCAAGGTGAGATACCACCCCGTCACTCTGTACATTCCGCGACATTATCGAGAGAAATCTTCGACGGTGTTTCGGATGTGTGGCTGATGGGCCGGACTGACAAGGAGATAAGTCATGATGGTACCTTCTGATATAAAGAATTCCGGAGGTAAACTAGTTTCCCATTCCGATCTCCGGGCGCGGGGGGGTGGGGGGGGGGGGGGCTATGACTATGAACAACATGCAGATATTATGATAAATAACCGAACTTTAAGAAGTTCATCATAATTATCATCATAATTATCATCATAATTATCATCATAATTATCATCATCATCATCATCGGCACTACAACCGGGATCCGGTCTTGGCCTTATTTCGCAAGTCCCGAGGCTTGCTAAATTTTCCATAATAATTTGTTTTTCCGGTTATTAGCCTTGCGCCGGGGACTTTAAGAAGTTCGTCATCGCATAATCGGGTTCGCCCTCGAGTCGCCGCCCACGCTCCACTGATAACGGCATTTTGTAACATCAGGGGCAACGGTTTCACTAATACGAATGTAAACGTCGTACACCAATATTTGCAAACAACGAAACCTGATATCCTTGCTCTAACCGAGACCCAGGTCGATTCGTTAACTGATTCGACATATCTTCGTTGCTCAGGATACGACTTATATTCGAGATTCCGTTTTAAGGGCGGACTCTCGCGCGGTCCAATCTGGCTTGCGAGAGGATGGAGGCGTTGGAACCCAATAACATGAAACATCATATGGTTGAGGATCGTGCTGAGGAATTCTGTTAAATTTCTTTGTTGCCTTTACCGCTCCCCGAATGACGATCGACCGGCGACATTTTTCGAACAACTTTCACATTCCGTCGACTGAATACAGATCAACCACCCGGCTTCTAAAATTGTCGTCCTTGCCGACTTTAATGTGCACAATTCCGGCTAGTTGGCACATTCTAACAGAACCGACGAGGCTCAGAGGCTGGCAGAGATGTTTGCTGTTAGCCACAACTTGACTCAACTCGTAAAGGAACCCACGCTAGTGCCGGATGACCGGGGCGATTATACAAACACCCTGGATCCGTTTTTGACATCCGAACCGAGTATTTATACCGTAGAGGTTTTTGCGCCACTGGGAAATTCGGATCACAGCTTGTAATCTATGGCGCAACCACTTGCATTTCAATCGAATAACCGATCTAAGCAGCTTCGCCACATATGGAGGTATCAACTGATAACTGGGACGATTTGTGAGATCTCTTCGCATCCTTTCCATGGTCGGTGGTGCGCTTCCGAGTCTCCGATGTTATCGCTTGCGCGGAGTCAGTCACTGAGATTATTCTTCTCAGGATAGAGATCCACATTGCACATTCCATCAAACGAGGTTCATCTGATAACCATTGGTTTGATAAAATGCGAGCAGATTACAGCGGCAAAAGATAGAGCTTTTAAGCAATGGTGCTCCAATCCCACCGAGGTTGCCAGAATGAATTTTGTTAGAATCAGAAACGCATGCAACCAGGCGATTGATACCGCGAAGGAAGCTACAACGACAGAGTGACCAATAAACTCCTTCAGTGCCCGACTAGTTCGTGCTCCTTCTGGTCAATGGCAAGGCCTGTCAGCAGTAACTTCGCTTCTCCCCATTTCCCTCCGTTGGTGACAGACAGCGGGACGTTAGTCACAAATTCAAAGGATAAAGCTGATGTGCTCGCGAATTTATTTTCCGCGAATTCAAACCTCGATCCCGGTCTTTTGGAGCCACCTCTGATCGTGCCGGTTCGGTCTTCGATTCGGATGTAAGATTTCGCCCGCGTACTATTCAACGCATTCTACGTGAACTGTAGGAAGGTAACCGGCCCGGACGGAATACCAGCAACATTCCTTAAGAACCGTGCTGCAGAACTATCGCCGGTTCCTGGCAGACTCTTCCGCTTATCTTATGCACGGACGACCTTTCCTGCCTGCTGGAAAATCGCTCGAGTTCAGCCAATCCCAAAGATGGGAAAAAAGTGTCTACAACAAAATTACCCACCGATAGCATTGTTGTCTATGTCATCTAAGGTGATGGAAGAAGTCATCAATACCGAGTTAGTTAATTTAGAATGCAAAAGACTTCTGAATGATCGTCAATACAGATTCCGTGGCGGGCGGTCCACGGGAGACATTTTGACATTTATAACCGATATATGGACATCTGCGATTGAATGGCATGGTGAGTCAAGGGCGGTCGCATTGGATATCTCCATGGCTTTTGACCGCGTCTGGCACGGGGCATTGCTGAGCAAACTTCGTTCATATGGACTTTCCCAACAGCTTTGCGACTGAACGATGAGCTTCCTCGAGAATCGATCGCTCCGGGTTGTTGTGGACGGCGAGTGGATCTGTGTTCTGCCAATCCCAGGGTGCTTCAAGGTTCTATTTTGACTCTAACCTTGTTTTTCCTTCACATGAATGTTTTGTTGGAGATAACGGAGAACAAAGTGTTTACTTTTGCGGATGATATTATGCTTGTTTCCTCTTTTTCCAGTGATCGGTCGATTGGTGCATTAACGCGCGCATCAGCTGAGATGTAGACAGATTGACTGTCTGATTCGGGATCTGGATAAGGCCCTACAGTGGGGAAATGTCAATCTCGTCGAGTTCAATGCCCCCGCTTAGTAGAAACCTTGACGTGGTGCGGGGGCTTAAACTACGATGAATCACTCAGGCTATGCTGACGGAAGCATACCCTTCCAGTAGGGCCACCCATGTCAGACAGGTCAGCGACGAGTAACACACAAAAATCGACCACCCATAATCCAGGGTGTTACGTGTCATCGTGCCCATTGGATGGTTTGCAGCCAGAGGTATACCGGCTGTATTATAACGGCGCCTCTCTGACACCGGGTCGAATCTGAGCAGTAAGCAGACCTTACCATATCAATAAGGGGCTCTGATATGGCGGACTATTTGAGACCCCAGAGTGTTCCCACGAAATGAATAATCAATATACAAAAAACAATCTCACGAAAAACCCGGTAGGCGTAGGCGTGACTATTATACACTACCATAAGGGAACAAATCATCTATAAAACACAAAATCGGCAAAAAAAAAGACGTAGGAAAAAACGGAAAAAGCAGGATATACGCGTTGGCACGTGCAATGTGTGTGTAGAGGTACCAATACACACAATCTCGGGACTGACTTCATCATAAGCAAGAAGATTACGCCCCATGTAAAAGATGTCCAATTCATTAATGACCGAATGTCGGTGCTAAAAATACAGGGACCATGGTACAATTATGTATTTATAAACGCACACGCCCCAAACAGAATCTATAGGCGAAGAAACGAAGGACACGTTCTACGAGACTCTAGAGGAAGTATTTGATGGGAACTCATCATTCGATGTTAAAATCCTCCTCGGGGACCTCAATGCGAAAATTGGAAAGGAAGACATCTTCCAACCAACTATAGGTAAAGAAAGCCTACGCGACGTTACAAATGATAACGGAATTCGAATTATCACGTTCGCAGCGTCAAAAGATCTGGTAGTGAAAAGCACGATGTTCAAGCACAAGCAAATCCATAAAGCCACATAGATCTCACCCGACGGCATAACGCGTAACCAAATAGACCACTTCCTCATAGACAAAAGACACCACTCGAATATCCTTGACGTAAGATCATATGGCGGAGCAGATTGCGACTCCGATCATCTTCTAGTGATGGGCAAAATTAGAAGTCGGCTCGCAGCAAACCCGCATGGGCAGTCACGGGAGACGAGCAAAACGTTCGACATTGATAAACTAAAAGACCTACGCGAAAGGACTGAATATCAAGAGGAACTAATGAATAGATTTAGCATCCTAGAGAATGGGAGCAGTGAGGAAGAGGAAGCCAATAGTGTGGACACTAAATGGACATCGATCAGAGACACAATCAAACAAACAGACCAAAATGTATTATGATTTAAGAAAGCAATTAAGTCCAAACCTTGGTTTGACGATGAATGCAGGGCGAAGTTCGAAGAACATAAACGCCTCAGAGTGATCCACTTAGAAGGATATGATGAAGTCAACGCAGAAAGATACGCGACAATTCGGAAAGAGACAACGAGACTTTTCAAACGCAAAAAACGAGAATGGGAGAAGACTCGGGTCGAAAAAATCATAGAAAATGCCAGAGCAAAGAATATCAGAGGTATGTATGCCGGCATAAACTCAATTAGAAATGGCTACCGAGGGAGAGCTAAAATAATCCGAGACACAGGCGGCGTCTGGTGACAGAAACAAAAAATATCGTGACAAGATGGAAGCAGTACTTTGAAAACCTGCTCAATGTACGCACCCATCAACCACAAATAAACGCATCAGAACCCTCTCTCGACGAAGTCGTAGACGCAATATATCGATTGAAAAACAACAAGGCTCCCGGAGTCGACTGCATACCGGCAACCGCTCGAAAGATCCACCAGCTCATCAAAACGATATGGGATAACGAAGTCACTCCGGAAGAGTGGAAAACCTCAATAGTCGTCCCCATTTTCAAAAGAAGCGCCAAATTTGACTGCGAAAACTACAGAGGAATATCATTGCTCCCAACCACATACAAAATATAAACAAATACTGGCGAGATTCACACCGTACGCAGAAGAAATACTGAGAGATTACCAATGCGGATTCCGTAGGAACCGGTCAACAAGCGACCAAATGTTAACAATAAGGCAACTGCTGGAAAAGAAGTGGGAATAGGATGAGACGGTTCACCAACTATTCGTTGACTTCTAAAAACCCTACGACTCAGTCGCAAGGCAAATACTCTACCATGTTGTAGTTGAGCTGGGAATCCCGAAAAAATATGCCGACCTCATTCAAGTTTGCATGAACGAAAACATAGGGCGAGTTAGAATAGAAAACCACCTCTCAGAACCATTTGAAATCCGGAACGGACTAAAACAGGGAGATGGCCTGTCACCGTGTCTTTTTAACCTTGTGTTCGAGTATGTCATCAGAAAGGTATGACACGAGTGCTCGCATGTGCGGATGACATCGCCGTTTTTGGCGATGATTTAGAAACTGTAGATAAAAACAGTGATATCATCATGCAAGGGGCAGAAGAGGTGGACCTGGAGATAAATGAGGACAAAACAAAATACATGATTACGGTGAGAGCAGGTGAAACTCAGGGAATACATATAAATGTCAGAGGCAAGATATTTGAACTTAAATATCTGGGAACGATACTGACGGCCATTAACGAAATGTCGAAGGAAATTAAACTGCTGAAATCCAAACTGCTATCGCGTAACATAAAGCTTCGTGTCTATAGAACCATAATCATGCCGATTGTTCTATATGGATGCGAAAAATGGGCTCTCACAAAACGGGAAGAAAACAAATTCCGCGTTTTCGAGAACAGAGTTTTAAGGGGTATCTTTGGACGTAAATAGGAGGAGGCAGGACAATGGAGGAAACTCCACAACCACGAATTGGACGAGCTATACCGCAAACCTGCAATAGTGAGAGTAATCAAGTCGCGAAGATTAAGATGGGCCGGACATGTAGCGCGAATGGGCAGCGACAAGACCGTGCGTAGAATTCTTGACGGTAGACCAGCGGGAAAGATACCGGTAGTTCGGTCGCGACGGAGATGAGAGGACAATGTTAGGTTTGACCTTGAGGAGATCGGATCAGATGTTCAACCGTGTAATGGGGTGCAGAGGACAGGGAACGATGGCGGAGTCGAGTCGGTGAGGTCATGAACTTCCGGGTTCCTACAGGCCAATAAATAATAATAATAAGTCGACTTCAATGCAACGAAGACACAATATACAACAGCTGATGATGAATGATCCTCGAATCTGGGGAAAGCTTGAGATTGGTCGACGTCACGGCCTGTGGGAATGTATCGTGGCTTAAAAACGTGTCGAGCATTGCCAAGTCAGCCTCAGGAAAACTGAGTTATCTTTTTAGAGCCAAGAAATATTTTACTGCGGCTCAACTTTTTCTCCCGTATGAATCCCAAATTAGACCCGCGCTCGAATATTACTCTCATGTTTGGAGCTCGGCTCCTAAACATACCCTCTTCCTACTTGAGAGCATACAGTGACGAGCGATCCGCCTGATCGGGGACTCGGCGCTATCGTCGGGACTACAGTCGCTATCACATCGAAGGCGCGCAGCCGACCTCTGTCTGTTTTACAGATATTATCGCTGGTACTGTTCTTCGGAGATTCGAGGTATTGTTCCAGGCAATTCGGTTTGTATGCGCTTCACAAGACAATCCGACGGATGGCACCAGTTTGCGGTTCATCTCCCGACGGCGCGAACATCCCTGCATCAGCCGGAAGATTGGCGTCGTGGTATAATTTGCCCCATACATAAGAAGGGAGATATCACACTGTGCAGCAACTATAGGGGTATAACATTGCTGAGTACCGCCTATAAGATACTCTCCACTATCCTACAAGACCGGATATCCCCATACGCTAAAGCCATCATTGGTCAATATCAGTGTGGTTTCATCCCAGGCAAATCAGCAATTGATCAGATATTCACCCTTAGGCAGGCGCTGGAAAAATGTCTGGAATTTAAGATTCCACTATATCATCTGTTTATAGACTTCAAGGCCGCCTACGACAGCATAGCCAGGGTAGAACTATATAATGCCATGAGAGAATTCGGAATTCCAAATAAATTGATACGACTTTGTAGGTTGACCATGACCAACGTAACTAGTCAAGTAAAAGTAGCGGGATTGCTGTCCAAACCAATAAACATATATAATGGACTCCGACAAGGGGACGGTCTGGCCTGCCTCCTCTTCAACCTGGCGTTGGAGAAAGCAATCCGTGACTCTGGCGTTACAACAAGAGGGACTATTGTCGCCAAGTCCAGCCAGATATTTGCCTACGCAGGTGACATCGACATCATCGGTAGAACCGAATCGGCGGTACAGGAATCCTTCACCCAGATCGAGCAGGCGGCACAAAAACTGGGACTGCGCATTAATGAGGGAAAAACCAAGTACATTGTGGCAACTTCTGCGAAGAGAAGACCTAACGTTGGTCAAACTATCAGGGTAGTGGAGCACGAATTTGAAGTAGTGCAATCCTTTAACTACCTTGGGTCAATGGTATCAGCCGATAACAATATGGAAGAAGAAATACGCGAACGGCTGATTAAATCCAACAAAGCCTACTATGGTCTATAAAGGCTCTTTAAATCCCGAAATTTATCCAGAACATCTAAGCTACTACTGTACAAGACCATGGTCTTACCAGTACTCATGTATGGATCCGAGACCTGGGTGCTTAATAAAAGGCACTCTGAACTCTTGGCCGCGTTCGAGAGAAAGGTCTTAAGGAGAATTGTTGGCCCCGTATGTGAGGGAGGACGATTCCGGAGACGCTACAACCTTGAAGCTCATATTGTAAGAAAAATCAAGCTCGGTAGACTCCGGTGGGCGAGACACCTAGCTCGAATGAACGAAGAGGACCCTGCCCGGAAAGTCCTTTGTGGCAGGATGTATAGAAGGAGACAGCGCGGCAGACCTTGTCTGCGATGGAGGGATGGCGTAGACCAGGACGCCCAGAGCCTGGGAGTGCTAAACTGGATGACATCGGCTCGAAATCGGGACCGGTGGAGAGATTTGTTAAATAAGGCCAAGACCGGATCCCGGTTGTAGTGCCGATGATGATGATGATATATATATATATATATATATATATATATATATATATATATATATATATATATATATATATATATATATTTAATAAACTGATCAAGATGGTTCAAGCAAATGTAAGTTCATTGTATTCAATTGGTTCCTGGCATATTAGAATTTGAACCATCCTATGATGTGTAGGTTCAATTCAATCGTTTATCAGTCGGCTGAGAGTCATTGCTTAGAAACCGTAGTACATAAAACAACATTGGCTATGTTTTATTGTTCACAATATAATTTAGAGAACTTGAAACCCAACTATTCAGTTTCTCGATCATTAAACTTAATAAAATAATCGTTAGCCGTTATGATTAATTAATTTACAAATCGATTCGGCTTTCTCTCAGATACTTTGACGGCATTATAATATTTTTAGTAGGCCTCTGTATGCCTTATTTGAAAACACGTGTTTTGCATATACCATAGGTAATATACGATTTAAGCAAATGCTACTCAAATATAATATTTCCGATGTTCAACAAGACCGAAGTTACAGTGAGCAATGCACAGATATTCTCCAATAGAGCAATCGTCAACCTAAACATTAATCGGGTCTGACGTGCTGTTTACAAAGGAATATACCAACAAATTGTACACAGCCAAGCCTTCCGGATCGAACTCAGCTCTTGTGTTCTTTATTGTTGTTTTGCTTTTTATATGAACGACAGCTATAAAGTGCCCAAAAAGGTGCTAATAAAGTGACCGGCGATGGAGTACATTTGACACCTTTATCATGCCGCTACGGACAAAGATTTATTAAGTGAAATAACACTACATCTATCTTTTGATTAGATGTTCTAGTAGCGCTACCAGCATCCACGCAAAAGTACTTTTGAAGTGTCCCTTTTTTCTATTCTCTCTTCCAGTAGCTGCATTCATCTTGGTTTCTCAACTCACCATAACAGAAGTTTAAATTAATTGCCACCCATTTGTAGTTTTATTGTGGTGGCTTCCTGTAAAACGATTGTCAGAGTTGCGTGAAATGTTTTTATGATGGAAGATATTGACAGGTACGTGGGCAGGTAACTTTACATTGTCTACCGTGGGCTATATAACGTAAAACTTAAGTGGGATAAATAGTGGCGGCAACTGTTTTATCTGCAAGACGTGTGGTCAACACTACTTCAAAGGTAAGATGAAATTGAAATAAGTCTACAAGAACCGTTCAACTCCGTGTTGATTAATGCTGAATTTGTTTGCTGAGAATAATGATCAGTGAAACATGTTTCAAATGTTAAGTGTACATGCACTATATTAAAATGTCGTGCATTATTTATGACAACAACTGGACGTTGGTGGGTACTTGTACTTTTTATTTAGCTTTTTTTCTCTCCATATTACAAAATTTATATTTAAGTGGCATAGGACACGTGTATGCCTCCCTCAATGGTGGTCGATCTGCAAATAATTGCGGTGTTCTTCTTCAGTTCCCATCATTACTGAAAGAAAGAAAAAACAATGCTTGTCACGAAACGTGCACAACACAAGAAAATTACATGTGAATGTTAAGGAAGGGTATCAACGCAAATTGATGACTCTTCGTGTCAGTAAGTACAAAATCAATCTCGAATCCACATTAAATTGTATGACAATTATCTATTGAATAATATGGAAATGGTCATTTTCAACGAACGCTATTTTAAGAATAAAATAAATGAAGGATTTGTGATTTATTAATTAAAATAATTTTGCTTCTACCTAAACGCATTTTAAATTAATAAATTATATTCATTATACACAATATCGTTAATGTACTAAAGCCCATCCCCTTATTTCAGATTATTGAGTGCAAGCATTTGTGACACCTGGACTACTGCTGGCACGTGCCTCTTCAGTCATAGGTTATTGTTATTAAGACACTTTAATTGCAGATACGCCACATCGTTTGTCCAGATCACAGGGCGTTCCCTCAAGACAAGGGACAATCTATTTGGTCTCATGACGGTGACGTAAAGTGCTTGTGTTGTTCGAGTGACTCTTTTTATTCCCATACTCATTAAGAGCTACGAGTTACGAACCCAAACTACACAAAGAAGATGTTTACCCCTTGACGAATATTTAATTGTGTATATTTTCCGATTCAATGTTCCAAAAAAAATCAATAAATTAAACATATATTTACGTGTTTCATTTTTATATTACATATCAATCATTATTACCTAATGCTGAGGTATTCATAGGAAGGGTCAAATCAAATTAATTTTGAGTGCATAAACTGAACCTAGTTTATAATTCGACGTTAGTAACTTTATACAACCCTGCGCTATTTCAAAAACGTGGGGCATAAACGCATTTTTTTTAATAGCTACGGGGAATGAGAAAATTGTGATACCATGCACGAGGCATCCAAAGAATAAGTAGAGGGCAGGGAAAGGAAGTGTCAACACACGTCTTGAATGCCTGAAAATGAAAATCGCAGGAGAAAATATGACCAGATAGAGTGAACGGCTACACACTCTCTGATTGGCGGCTTTGATGGGAGGAGAAGACGAAGCGAGAACTTCGTAGCACCGTTAGTGTAGGTGTTCAGGTTTTCGAGGTACCCGTGTACAAGGGTTGTCAAGACATTAGAGTATACCCACAATAGAATCGACTTATTTTTTATAATACACGCACAAAAAAAAATGATTTTTTTTTGGATACCTTCGAATATCAATTTACATGGTGAAATGAATGCTTAAATGCTAAAATTGCCGCAGCTCGTGTAATTTAAGTGAATAAAGAGTCCCTGTATTATGTCCGTCTAAAATTGACTTTAGCGTGAACCAAATCCTCTGATTGAGGCTCTCGTGGGTAAATACTTCCAAACTACTGACTTCCGATTCGTGAAACGATGGTCTAAGGAATGCTCCGACCCTTACGTTACTCGATCCCTTTACCTTACCCTCATCCGGCCACTGCCTGAATATGCTAGCCTCCTTATCACAACTTCCATATCCGCTGAATTGAAAGTATTCAACGTCGCTTCCTTCGGTTCGCTCTCCGAGGGCTAGGATGGGAAAACCTCTTAATCCTTCCCCCGTACATTAACCGCCTTAAATTAAGCAACCTCAGAACCCTTGAGGAGCGCAGGACTGTGGCTGACATAATATTCATTGATCGGGTCCTCTCCGGCTCGGTTGGCTGCGCCTACCTCCTTAAGGGGGTATTCTGGTATAAAGGGCCAAATATGAATATTTTTTAGAATCGTGTTAAGAAAAAAAAAAATATTGTTACTTACGGATTTTTGCCCAATATTTATTTATAACATAACAATATAGAAAATTAAAAATGTAAACAAAAATATCGAAAATTTCCAAAATTCCAGGGTGGTCAAGTGGGGGGTTGAAACAAAAGCCTGATTGACATAATTTTGACTCTTCTAATTATCTGAAAAACAATAACAAAAATGGATTCTTAATCAGTGAAGGTGTTGTAATCGTCCCTACCTCGAAGAAATAAAAAAAAAATGTTCGCAAAATGGCAACTGTTTGAAAAAAATTGTAATTTTTCTCATTATTTTTTTTCCGGTTATTAATTTTTTTAAAATAGTGAAAATTCTTTTGTTTTTTTTTATTTGCTTGGTAGGGGCTTTAGAGCGTTATATCAAGAAGGTGTGTACCGAATTTCGAGTCAATCGGTTCATTAGAACTTGAGATATCGTGTCAATAGACTTGAAAAACGTGGTTGCGAGAAAAACGCGTTTAAAAATTTCCGGGTATAGTAGCTTCAGTGACGCAATATCACGTTATACTTCCATTTTGTTAGTCGGCAATTCCTGGTTCAAAGTCATTTTTCCGAGACAAATAGTTTGTATGGAGGGACCTCGAGCTTGCAGGTAGTTGGGGAGTATGCACCATCTATTGCTCGATTCGTTCCGGCAGGACCGGTCTAATTACCGCGTCACTAAAGGAGCTGTAACTTCGCCAATTATTGGAATTTTAAAATTTCAGCATATTCTTAAAAGTATAAACTATAAGAAAATATTTTTAAAAAAATCGATTTTTTCAAAATTCCAGACCAGAATACCCCCTTAACTTAATTCCTCTAAACACAAACCCTCGAAATACGCATAATCTCCGCCCTCTGCACATTTCCCCCCACCAGACCTCTTATGGTCTGAACAAACCCCTTTCGCTGATGCTAAGAAATATCAACTCCAATTCCGCCTTGTTCGACTTCGACCTCTCTACCCATACTCTCAAGCACCGCATCCAAAACTATTCTCTCCACCAATCTTAACCGGCGCTTCTACACTCTACTATAACCTGTCCCTTCGCCTTCCTTCCTATTTTGTCCTAGTTACCTTAAGTTAAGCCTAGTTATGGTAGTTTTTAAGCTCTCTAGTTTGTAATTTAGATATACTTTAGATGTAGGTAATTATGTTGCTTGAATTAAGCCGATAAATGGGGTGGTTGCCCCACTAAACTAAACTAGACTAAACTAAACTAACTTCCGAGTTCAATTAAGCAATCTTTATTATTTCTTTTGCAAAAAAGGGCCTACGAAAACGAAATAGAGGTACGAGTCGAAGAAAAATAAGTTGATAAAAAAGGAAGTACGACTATTGGTGCATATTTGTCATGAATGCAGGGATATAAAAATGACAAGGAAGAAACACTCCACAACCGTATGGGTCGACTTAAGAACAATTGATAGCTGATGCACTCTCTCTGATTGACGGTCATCGTGGGAAGACATTCACCAAGTTTAGTTGAACAGCCGCCATGATAATACCCAAAGAAAACAAATAGTCAGGATATGTTGCACCTATTTTCGACGGAATTAACTTGTGGTGATTCCAACACATTACGCACACACCACATAAGGGAAGAAGATAGCAGCAAAAGTAAATTATAATAACCATCGGTGCCATGTACCAGAGCATTAACATAGCAATAACTGCCTATGAGGCGATTTGAGGCGTCCTCGCGTATATGGAGTCGTCTTCCGATGCCCCGGTACTTTGGTTTTAAACTTTTCTAGCATAAATTCGAATCACGTTCTTCAGTATCATAGCAAAATGCTATAATTTATAACGTCAACGTGGTCTGCAAGAAACAAAGCATTATCCCATAGTAAACTAAGACTTTACGTCCATCGCTCACAAAGGACCGGTCCACGCTCTTCTCGCTCTGTGGCTTGCGTAAACACCTGATTAAATATTCGTTTGGTTCGACTAAAGAACGTTCTTTTTTCTTTTCTTTTTTTGGTTTCGGTAGGAAAGGGGAAATCTTCAAAAGATGCCTCGTGACCGATCCAGAGGCATGTCGGGTTTTTACCGACTAAAACCAGTTCCCGCCAGGCAAATATTCATATTAATCCCCGCTGAACTTTCTTCTAGATATTCTATCGCGGGGCGGGACGGAGTTTACCTGTTACTCCGCTCGTCGCAGCGCAACTGCTGCATCATTTCACAGAGAATATCATTTGTTTTGAACTCAGCATGTACTATTACTCCCCCCGGAGTAACTGTCCGTCTCATACGTCTCTCCAAAATCGTTCGTGCGGTCTCGATCCCAGGCATTTTGTGAGTACGTGTTCCGCTTTTTCTATTTTGCCTCCGCAATACAAGCAGTATGAGTGATTCACATGTTTATACTGGTGCAGGTGGGAATTCATCTCCCCATGTTTCCTTTTCACCCATGTTTCTACATCAGGTATCATGGTGTGGGTCCATCTTCCTTTGGTGGGAAAATCCCACTTTCAATGCCATTCTCTTAACTTGAGAGCTCTAATTGTGATCGCGCGACCTTAAACCGGTTTGGAATCGCTTGTTTCAGCAAGATCATTTTGAGTTTGGTATGAATCTCTAATAACGTCGCCAGCTCAGCGTCTTCAAACTTGTCTGGCCTCCCTTCGCGTTCTCTATCGTTGGTGACAAAATTAACGCTTGTAAATCGCCAGAACCAATACTCACGTGTTGTAGTATGGCGGAGAGCATCCATGTTCTGATATTAGCTGAGTCAAGTTGTAATTCAGCTCGCCATGTTTTCTTTGTACCATCTTCCTTTGGTGGAAGAACTCCAACTTCAAGCCATTCTCTTAGGGTTGAGAGCTCTAATTGTGATAGCGCTACCTTAAACCGGTTTGCAATCGCCTGTTGAGCCACTCCCGAAGTTCCAGCAAGATCATTTTGAGTTTTGGTATGAATCTCCAATAACGCCACCAGCTTAGCGTCTTCAAACTTTTCTGGCCTCTTTTCGCATTCTTTGTCATTGGTGACAAAATCGACGCTTTTAAAACCCCGGTACCAGTACTCACATGTTGTAGTATGGCGGAAAGCATCCATGTTCTGATATTAGCTGAATCAAGTGGTAATTCAGCTCGCCACGTGTTCTTTATACCCATGTTTCTACATTAGGTATCATGGTGTGGGTCCATCTTCCTTTGGCGGAAGAATCCCATTTTCAATGCCATTCTGTTGGGCTTATGAGCTCTTAGGTTTGAGAGCTTGAAAGCGGAAAGCATCCATGTTCTGATACTAACTAAGTCAAGTGGTAATTCAGCTCGCCATGTTTTCTTTGTACCCATGTTTCTATATCAGGTATCATAGTGTGAGTCCATCTTCCTTTGGTGGAAGAACCCCACCTTCAATTCTCTTAGGCTTGAGGTTTGGAATCGTTTGTTGAGTCACTCCCGAAGCAAGCTTCTCTTGAGTTTGGTATGAATCTCCAATAACGCCACCGGCTCAGCGACTTCAAACTTGTCTGGCCTCCCTTCGCGTTCTTTATCGTTGGTGACAAAATCGACGCTTTTAAAACGCCGGAACCAATACTCACATGTTTTCACACAGCGATTGATATCCATCAGCTGTCTCTTCATATTAAAACAAAACAAAAATCAACGCAAATTGTATTTTGTTGGCACAAAGGATGACATGGGTAGAGCACAAAGTAAGAATGTTGTTTATGCTTCAAGTATAGTCGAAAGCATCCATCATCTGAAATCAGCTGAGTCAAGTGGAAATTCAGCTCGTCGTGTTTTCTTTTCACCCATGTTTCTATATCAGGTATTACGGTCTGGGTCCATCTTCCTTTGGTGAAAAAATCCAACTTCGTTGCCATTCTCTTAGGGTTGAGAACTCTAATTGTGACCGCATTCGCCGACGATTCGCTTGTAAGACCTCGCAACACAGCGTTATCCTTAGCTGCAATGTCTAGTGGTTTCCTCCCAGCCAAGACATTTATGGCATCTTCGGATACCGTTCGGAATGCGCAGCATACTTTTAATGATGTACGACTTAGTCATGTACGACTAATATTGTGGCACTCCTGTCCATATGTGAGCTACATACATTATACGGAGTTGTTGACGCTGGATATTAGTTTCCTTATGTGGGGGCGGGGTTCTCCAACATAGGGTAGCAGCCTGCCCAAAATATTGCATACTCTTGGCGTTTTTTCACTCGTTTTCCGCGGGTGCACCAATATATTTAATATTATTTAATTCACTGAGAGCAGAACCCTCATATATTTAACTTAATACATGCGATAACTTAACAACTATCTTAAAACTATAGGACTGCATCTGATTGTTTGTCCATCTATTTCCAGGTGTTCAAATTTCTTGGGGCTGCTTATTAAAACTGCCTCTGTCTTATGTGCGGCTAGTTTCAGTCCGGACATATCTTAATGCATTTAATGCTCTGGATTGTATGAGCACAAATATTCTCCAGGTCATCTAGATGTTTAGTTACACCCACTATCGCCAAATCATCTGCGTACCCAATTGCTACTCCGCTCGCACTATGCTCTGACATTTAAGGGTACACCAAAATCCACTTTTGTGGTCGCCGTAGTATAAAAAAAAAAAACAAAAAAACCATTGACACTGATCACACCATCATATATGATATTCGATAACAGCGGACCTAATACAGACCCCTGGGGTACACCCGCTGTTATTTCATATTCCTGTGGTCCCTCAGCTGTGTCATAGAACAGTTTTCTATCGGAGAGATAGTTTGCTAGTATACGCACCCAGTAGGTTGAGACTTGTAGATCGCGCAACGCTTCTAGAATCCGATTCCAGTTCACTGAATTAAATGCATTTTTAACATCTAGTGTCACCACGGTGCAATATTTTGTCATACTGTGGCGATTCCACGAACCGCACAAACCACCATAGGCTGAGATACCTTCGTTCAACAAAGGAACATACTCACCTTTAACCAAACTTCACGTGCCCACAAACACGTTTCCCGAAAGTCCACCTTTTCACCTGACCCAAAGTGACATCCATACTGGTGGCAACAGCCCCACGTATCCACAGATACGTGGGCCGCAAGTCCCGAACAATTTCTCTACGCCTGCACGGCCATCGAAGAACACGACCCAGTATGGAAATTGTGTACCGACCCATTAGCTGAATAAACACAAATGGTTGGCACAGCTGCGCCAGATGTCGACAAACCTCAAATCCCCGGCGATAAGCAAATTGCCGTAAAACAATCCATCGGCTAAACCGCTATGCACTTCGCCTAAACAAAGGCCATTGCAGAGAAACAGTAATAAACTAAAACACTGTTCCCATAGGGCAAAGCAAATCCAATTATCACAACCAACGATAATTACCACGATCCCAAGATCGCCAAGAAAAATAAACCACACACCCGAATGTATACAGAAGCAACGCAACAGAAGGTGTGAAAATCCTGGCGAATTGTGAGTGCAAACACACATCTGGCCTGCGACGAAGCGGAAGCCGCAGTACCAATAAAAAAAGATTGCCATCATTCTTGGTGGAGCGATTCTCGATTATGAGAGAATCACCGGGACAAGGGAAACGAAAGGGAAAGAGAACTATGGGGAAAATAGAATCATCCCCAAAAGAAAATTGTAGTTCAGTCGGCATAGAGAATTACAACGAGGAGGTTGATCTGCATAACGCGATAAAACGAAAAAGAAACTGCTCGACCCGAAGTTTTAAACTTTTTAAATACGCGACTTAACTTGAAGACATTCACTGAACTGCCACCAAAAGCAAACACCATAAACGTATATATTTGTCGTTCAACGCACAGCAATCCAACGCGCGCAGGCCTGTGATCCTCACTAAGGACATCGGATATTTATTTAACGGTTAATTCCACTGCTCTCTAAAATAATTAAATTAAGTGCGGACACTCAATACGAAGACTGACACGGTTATCACTTTCGTTGTATCCTAACGTGTGCAGTTTGATATTGTCAATTTTAATTCACGATTTTTTTTTGTGCTGAAAACACTGAGTGAAACACTACATACGATTTACCAAAAATAAATGTAAAAACTGGCTCCTCGATAGTATAGACGCGGGAGACCAGGGTTCGATTCCCCGTCGGGGAGCCTCTGGCGCAAGACTAATGACCTTGGCCGGAAAAAAAACAAATCATTATGGAAAATTTAACAAGCCTCAGGACTTGCTAAATAAGGCCAAGGCCGGCTCCCGGTTGTAGTGCCGATGATGATGATGATGATGAAATGTAAAAACTAAAAAAAACTGAAATAAAAGAGCGTTTCCTAAAAAAGAATTTGTGTTTCATTTGTGTTAGTGTTCTCCGTGTTCCAGCTTGTTTTTGTTTGTGAACAGTTTGCGGCGGAACACATCAACAATCGACTTTCAAAAATCCGCCAAAATACCTCATAGCCATGTGCTCAGATGTTGCATTGCATCCGATCTCGCATACCGCAGATAGTGCCTAACCGGTTAATCTACATTTCCGGAATCCCTACTGACCTTCAGAGAGCCCCAATCTCCCCTCAGTTCCAAGCGAGTGTGCCAATTACTCGCTCAAGCAGTTTTCCTGTTGTGTCCAGCATGCACAACGGACGATAAGGCGACTCCTTTTGGTATAAACACAAGTCGCTGTTTTTCCATCATTGAGGAAAGTGTCCTGTGTGGAGGCAGGTCGTGAAGAAACTGCCGAGGACCTCCGGCTTTTTTGTTAAAGCAGTCTTCACCAGAGCGTTAGAAATCCCATCCAGTCTCGGGGCCTTGTTTTTTTAACAACCCTTGCAGTCAAGAGCACCTCGTCAGTGGTCACGGGAGGTGTTTCTCTTACACTGCGGTAAGAGGACAGCAACGATTCTGGCCATGTCACTTTTTTTGACTACTGTTACACAACAATCTTTTCATGACTAACCTGTAGGTGCTGCCCCATGGATTGTTATTTAATTTATACGTTAGGTAGCAGGACGCGTCATATTTACTTTTACATGCATCAACTCCTTCCTTTGTAGGCAAATTCCGCATGTAACTGTGGGTAGGTGTTACGGTTTCTTGCTCTTTGTTGCAAACGTCGTAATCTGGTGCACTCCGATCGCACATGGCCGATTTCTGAGTTCCACCAATACACTAGTTTGTCTTTGTCGTGGCATAGAAGCATCACATGCGGTAGTTAGCCACTTCATGATTTTTCCAGTCTGCCTGTTCGCATCGGTCTCTGCGTTGAATTGCTGTAAAATAGAGTGATCCACTTCATCATCATCGGCACTACAACCAGGATCCGGTCTTGGCCTTATTTGTAAGTTCCTCCACTGGTCCCGGTTTCGAGCCGATGTCACCCAGTTTGGCACTCACAGGCCCTGCGCCTTCCCGCCGTCGCAGACAGGGTCTGCCGCGCTGTCTCCTTTCTCCGGAAACGTCCTCCCTCACACACAAAGCCAACAATTCTCCTTAAGACCTTCCTCTCGAACGCTGCTAAGAGTTCAGTGTGCCTTTTATTGAGCACCCAGGTCTCCGATCCATACATGAGTGCTGGTAGGATCATGGTCTTGGTGATCCACTTAGAAAGATATAATGAATTCAACGCAGAAACATACGCGAAAATTCGGAAAGAGACAACCAGACTTTTCAAACGCAAAAAACGCAAATGGGTGAAGACTCGAATTGAAAAAATCCTAGAAAATGGCAGACCAAAGAACATCAGAAGTGTGTATGTCGGCAGGTATTCAATCAGAAATGCCTACCGGGAGAGGGCCAAAGAGACGCAAACGGCTGTCTGGTGACAAAAACAAACAATATCGTGACAAGATGGAATCAGTACTTCAAAAACGCGCTCCATGTGCGTACCCATCAACCATAAATAAACGCACTCGACGTACATACGGCCGAGCCTCAGATCCCAGAGCCCTCTGTCAACGAAGTTATAGACGCAATACATCGATTGAAAAAAAATAAGGCCTTCGGAGTCAATTGCATAGAGGCAGAGCTTATAAAGCATGGAGGAGAGGGCACCGCTCATCAAAACAATATGGATAAGGAAGTCACTTCGACAGAATGGAAAACCTTAATAGTCGTCCCCATCTTCAAAAAAGGCGACAGATCTAACTGCGAAAACTACAGAGGAATATCATTGCTCCCAACCACATAACAAATACTAACAAATGTCATACTGGCGAGAATCACACCGTACGCAGAAGAAATACTGGGAGACTACCAATGCGGATTCCGTAGGAACCGGTCAACGAGCGACCAATTGTTCACAGTAAGGCAGTTGCTGGAAAAGAAGTGGGAATACGGAGAGACGGTTCACCAACTTTTCGTTGACTTCAAAAAAGAAAAGACTCTATCATATTGTAGTTGAGCTAGTGGTCCCGAAAAAATATGCCGCCCTCATTTAAATCTGCATGAACGAAAATAAAGGGCGAGTTAGAATAGAAAACCACCTCTCAGAAACATTTGAAATCCGGTACGGACTAAAACAACGGGATGACCTGTCACCACGTCTTTTTAATCTTGTGCTCGAGTATGTAATCAGAGAGGTACAAGACGACAACAATGGCCAGATCCTCCCCGAACGGGGTAACACAAGTGCTCGCATATGCGGATGACATCGCCGTTCTGGACGATAATCTAGAAACGGTAAGTAAAATAGTGGAATCATCGTGCAAGCGCTAGAAAGTGTGGACCTAGAAAATAATGAAGATAAAACAAAATATATGATTACGGCGCAAGCAGGTGGACTTCGGGGAGCACACATAATCCTCAGGGGAAAGATTTTTAAAAAAGTTAAAGAGTTTAAATATCTAGGAACAATACTGACGGCCAGTAATGAAATGTCAAAGGAAATTAACAAAAGACTGCATTCCAGGAACGCTAGTCAGCACACAGTCAGTAAATTACTGTAATCCAAAGTGCTATCACGTAATATAAAGCTCCGTATTTATAGAACCCAAATAATTCCGATTGCTCTATACGGATGCGAAGCATGGACTCTCACAAAACGAGAAGAAATCAAATTCGGCGTATTTGATAATTAAGTTTTATGGAGTATCTTTGGCGGTAAATATGATGAAGAGGCGGTAAATGGAGGCAACTTCATAACCACGAATTTGAAGAGCTTTACCGCAAACCAACAATAGTGAGAATAATCAGGTCGCGATAATTAAGATGGACCGGGCATGTGGCGAGAATGGCTAGTAATAGGACCGTGAGTAGAATTCTTGACGGAAAGACCAACGGGAAAGGTAGGACGACCGCGACGGAGATGGGAACACGAATGTAAGGTTTGACCTTGAGGAAATCGGGTCACATGGTCAAGCGTAGAAGGAGAGTGTAGCGTTTCTAACAGATACACACACAATACACAAGCAAATAGTGAAAAACACCAAACGAAATTCGAATAAGAAAAAGCATCAACCGTATACCAAGCAATAACATAGCTGTTGGCGATGCATCACGAATTCCCAGGAAAGGCAACAACTGCGGGCCTATATAAGGCGAGCACATCGGTGAAGCAGCAGGAGCACACCGACCAAAGCGCAGCTCATCAGAAGCCAAAGATGTGATCTGCGTTTACTACCGCACTCAAGACCTACCGGTCTTGTATGGTTTCTTTCCCACCATCCCTCCATACAAGTAGTTAGAGAACACCTGGACTAACACTGTCCACACTATCCTTGGATACCCCCCATCCCCTTGTTTTCTTTTCTTTTCAGATATCGCGAGACCGAGCCCTACATTCTCACGGATGTAGGTGATTCTGGTTATCGCAAGATGACCAGAAGCCAGAGACAAGATGAAGGACACATCTGTCCTTGTCTCGCTAAAGTCGGCCCTCTCGCCAACCCATTTTTTTTTGAAGCAGCAGGAGTCGTCGAAGGAACTCCTAGCCCATTGGTCTTGATCTAGACCAGCTCCAGAGAGATCAGGAATTAACAATTAATAAATAAAACATTATAAAAGAAAATAAACGATAGGAAAATAAGCAGCTAAGTGTATTCGTATATTTGGTTTGTCTTCGTCGTTGGTCGCGTCGTATTCGCCTTTTTTTTATCAGGTATCCGCACTGGTCAAGACAAAAACGCCCGCCAATCCGAAGAAGACTCCGGCTCTGGAGGTGCAATCCCTCTAAGTAAAAAAATAATCGTTGGCCGCCCAGTGCCGGAAAATACAGTCCGTTAAGGTGAAACTGTTGGGACGTCGCTGGAGAAAGCGCCGACCGCGATTTCAGTTTCTTTTCGTTGCAACAACAATAGCTGTTCCACATCAGTTGAGGGTACTTGAGTTTAGAAATCGAATTAGTACGCGCGGCAGTGGCCTGATGTGTTGAGCATTGGTTCAATTTTTAGTGATTCTAACCGTCATAGCGTCAGTTCGAATCACGCGTTCTCCACTTTTGTCACAAACGCTATAAGAGGAACGATGGCGCAGCCGAGTCGGTAAGGTCATGAACTCTGGGTTCCTATAGGCCAATAAAAAGTAATAGAAGTAAATAGTGATACTAATCCGATGGATCAACATCTGATGAATAGAAAGGATGGGGTAAAAGTTCACTTTCCAAAAACTGAGAATTCACAACTCTACTTCCATCAAATTATACCTCGTGCTAGAAAGGAAATCATTTGTAAAAATGAAAAACATAGTGCGGATCCTTGCCATAACGAACTTACAGACCAGACCAGATCTCGGCAGGATATCACGTTTGCAAGGAAAAGTTTACGAACAACTGGGAAAGACATCTCAGACATCGAACTATAACAACTATTGTCACAAATCCAGGAATAGTCCAACACACACACACACAGCATCACCTTCCGTTGACAAAGAGTAGGTTTAGTATTCAAAGGCATTAGGTCGTGTAACGAAGGCTGGTACGGTCTTTTTTTTTTTTTTTTTGTTGCAGTATATCGTCTACTTTTCGTCACAAGTCAAAATCCGGTCCAAAATTAGACGATTTTTATTCCTAGCGAGCAAAGAAGATCAAATGTTGAGAAGAGCAGCAGTCAGTTCGTGGGGGACCCATATACTCATGTTCCTCCATTTTCCTAACTGATACAAGTGGACACGAGTTGTTTCATCGCATATCTCAAGCCATTGAGCAAATTCCTGACATGTTTGGTTGGAATCCTCTTAGGTGCTGCCTTTAATTGGTCCAAATCGAGATATTTTGTTCTACGCGATAGAGGCTTATCCTCATGGGTCTCATCGCCAGTCGAAAAGTTCAGAAACCAATTTTGAGCTGTTCATTCACTAACTGTACTCTTTCCGAACGGTTCACATCTTTTTCTTACTGCCTCGGCACTTTTCGCAACCAATTTCAACTTGTACAGTAAACAAGCCCTAATAATCGCGTTGAACAGAACCATACTTAAGGGGAGGTTTTCATTTGGAGACCCGAAAATTATGTGTTTTTCCGGAATTTTTTTTTCAAAGACAGAAGGAAATACGAAGGTGTGCTGAAAAGTTTCCAACCTAACAAAGATACAAGACATTTTTTCTTAAAATTTATTTTTATTTTTCTACAGAGTCGCCTTGTAACTCTACACACTTCTCCCAGCAATGCTCCCATCTCTGTAACCCGTCCAAATAGTACTCGGCGTTTTTCTCTGCAAAATAACTCTTCACGAAGGTGATTGCCTCCTCATTTGACGAAAATGTCTGTCCTCCGAGCGCAATTTTTAGATTAGGGAGCAAAAAGAAGTCGCTTGGGGCTAGATCTGGTGAGTAAGGCGGGTGGTCAAGCAGTTCAAACCGTAATTCGTGGATTTTCGCCATGGCAACCGCTGAGGTGTCAGACGGCGCGTTGTGTTGGAGAAACAGGATTTTCTTTTTCTGCAAATGTGGCCGTTTTTCCGCAACGTTTGCCTTTAATTGGTCAAGTAATAATGCGTAGTATGCTCCTGTTATGATTTTTCCTTTTTGAAGATAATCCATTAAGATAACTCCATGACCATCCCAAACAACAGTCGCCATAACTTTTGCAGCCGAAAAAACAGTTTTTGCTTTTTTGGAGCCGATTCGCCCTTTGCAGTCTGTGGGGGTACGAGGTCATTGTGCCGGCGCACGACACGGGGTTCTACCTCGTCTCCACCAGTTCTAAAAGGTTCCGCCAAACCGTGTTGTTACTGCGCTAAGGAATGCACACCAAGTAGATCGTTCGCACCGTCACGAGCCATTAAGGAACAAGTCAAACGAATGAAACACCGGAATTTACTAGTTCAGTTTTATTCTCTTTGTACTCAGCCATTATTAAATATGTTAGTGTTTTTATACTTCACTTAGAACTTATTATTAATATTAAATTGATTGTTATAAATTCTTATACATGATGAAACACTTCTTTCTCGACACGACTTCGTATATCTACGCTACTCCGCCGCGCGACGGAGAGCGGGGGCGGCAACGACCGTGGTGGTTGGCGGATGTAATAAGACTCAGCGATAAACGGCTCGTGCAGAGCCGAATCGCTAATGGAGTGAGTTTGTGGTGTGGTGGTAGATATCCCCTCCACTAAGGATATGTTTTTGCTTACCACCAGAGAAACGTAAAGTCTCTCTTGGCGGAATAGAAACCCAGATCTCGTAATGAAGATAATGGTGGTATGTGTGTGATCGTTTAGATCTGTGTTGTTTACCCATGCGCGAAGACAATGGCAAAACAAAGCAGGCAGGCGGCAAGGACAAAGGGATCGAGAAGATCGTTGTATAGAAAGTGCATCGCGTCTAAATAAATAGACGACGATACATCGAAGAAATGTGGGAAGAGAAAAGATGAGACGAGGGCATCATAAAAGTCTTAGATGAGTGATGCCCTTGTGTAAATATACGAATAGACATTGGGAAAGGTGCTAATGGGTTGGTGGACAAAACGAATCCCTTGCTTGCATTTGTATATGCAGGGAAATTCGTTTGTGGGAAACGGATTCTATATTTGCATTGTTTATGCTTTGAATTCAATCCGGCGGCTATGCGCGAAGCCGATGATTGTTTGGAGATTCAAAGAAAGGAGCATTTCTGGGTAAAGTGCTTGCAGCTGTATCGATAGTCGCAAGTCATTGCGAAGCAATTCAGATGATTACACAATGACGGTTTGTATATACCATCTGCCGGATCGAACTCTAATGTGAATATCTACACTAATTGGAATATCTACACTAATTGGAAATTCGGTTCTGGGTCGCTAATGTATGAATGCCCATGTAGGAAAAATTCTTTGCAGGCATTTCCAGGTAATGCATTGAAAACGTTAACTATCCTTGTGAAGGAAATGTTTTTGCTTCCGGGAGATTGCGGTGCAGGTGTGGGAAGGTTGGAATTTGCCTGACAACCGAAGGTACCGAATAAGTTCTGGTTTATGCACCTGTATAATGGAAAGAATTCTTGTAGGGAATTTGTATGCGAAAGATGCATGAAAGGTACGGATTCTTTACAAGGACTTTTAGATTATAAATTGCTCTATTTAATGCGTAAAGCATTTAAGGTGCTAATGTAATTGCATTAGCGAACTAAAGGAAGTTGGGTAGCAGTTATGGGGGTTTTTCAGGTAAGTGGGCCGTCGGGTTTGGCGGAACCGCCACAAGTCTACTGTTTCGACTGTATTTTTCTTTCGGGCGTATAATGGTGTATCCAAGTTTTATCGACAATAATTAATCGGCGGCAAAACTCGTATTTCTGCGCCTAAACTGCGTCAACAGAACGTTGGAAATGTTCATTTGAACACGTTTTTGATCTCACGTGACCACACGCGGCACCCAACGCGCGGACAGCTTTCTCATGCCTAAATTTTGATTTAATATGTAACAAACACGTTCTTTGAACATTTTCATTGCCTCTGCTATCTCTCCCACTTTAATTCGGTGGTCGTCTAGCACCATTTGGTGAACTTTAGCGATGTTATCGTCAGTTGTTCCAGTTTTTGGACGTCCCAAACGTTCATCGTGTCCCAAGGTCTCACGGCCACGTTTAAATTCAGCTTCCCCAAACTTCACTGTAGTAAATGATGGTGAGAGTCCCATACAGAGAGTCCAACTCATCTTCGATTTGCGTAGGCGTATTGCCTTTCAAAAACAAAAACTTAATGAAAGCTCGATACTCAATTTTGGCCATTTTCACTAAAACACTTACATCGATTAACTCAACTGTCAAATAAAAACTACGCCTTCAAAATGGTTGAAATTGTGGTGAGCAACTGTCAAGAGATGCACAACTACATTCACTAGCTTTTATTGAGGAGTGCTGCTATCTTTACGTTAAGATCAGAAACTTTTCAGTCAATTTAATAAATGTCGCAGTGTGACGATTCGAAAGAAAGGTACCCAATCGGTCTACATCGAAGCGCTGTTTGCAGTTGGCTGTAATCTACTATTACTACTATTATTTATTAGTCCATAGAAACCTGGAAGTTTATGACCTCACTGATTCGGCTGCGCCATTGCTCCCTGTCGGGTGCACTCTTCTTTCACGCTTGACCATCGTCTGTAATCATACAACAAAACGTTTTTTTTTTTAAATTATATAATATTTGTCGGAGTCTGAACATATTTTCAAGAAAAAAAATCGAGAATAAACAAAATGGCGGACATGCAAACTTTAGATACCGATTTTCACATTTTTTTTTTGCTCTTTAACGTTGAATTAAAAAATTATGAAATAATCATCTACATTTAGGTTCAGACTCCAATAAATTTAATTTAATTTAAAATAAAAAAAAGCCGATCCATCGAATGGGGATTGGGGAGACCAATGTGAAAAACATTGTTTCGATAAAAACGCGTTTAAAGTTTCAAAATGCTATACGAGGGTGGGATGAAAACTTTCCGGCTTGACGTACATATGGCTCCAGTGGGTGTAAATTCTGTGTCCGGTTCTATAGTACTATGTCTCATTAGCTTGTGTACACATTTTCGAGTCGATTGCCCTGTTACTATACGTTTGAGAGCCTACTGAACAAGACGCCTCGAAGTGAAAAATAAACGACCTCGTTATGCTGTAACTTTTTTATAAAATTATGTTCGCAAAAACGGTTTTGGGGACTTATTCTACATACTATCATCATCATCATCGGCACTACAAGCGGCATCCGGTCTTGGCCTTATTTAACAAGTCTCGAGGCTTGTTAAATTTACCATAATAATTTATTTTTACGGGCAAGGTTATTAGCCTTGCGCCGACTTCTACATACTATCAGCTATCAAAAAATGAATAAAAAAAGTCGATTTTTTTTTCTTAAACTTATTGATGAGAATATCCCATTAATTTAAAAAAAAAACATAATAATTTTAATAACCTCAGTCGAATATTCTCCCTACACGATATAAACATTCAAAGGCTAATATTTGTTTTCAAAACTACACAATACAACAGAACATTCGTCCGAATGTTGATCTCCTCAACACTACACAACACAGATAACCCTACGGAGTATTACACGACACATTTCACAATACACATCGAATGAAGACAACCCTACATAATAACACCTTTACACGATCTAGACCAGTCAACCCCACACAAACCACATCACATAGAGATTCCCACATGTATAACTAACTCCACGCGGTACGAAAAACAATAGACTTAAACTACGGTACATGACGCAATAACTTATTCTTGGGCTAATAAGACCTGATATTAAATTCAACAGGATACAACAATCAGGATCTGGTCGTTTATATAGGACGTTTACCATAGCATGACAAGTTACGTCTGTTTTAACAATCGCACGAACTTCCTTGGTTACCTGATATTTGACGGCTAGAGTCACTTATTCACTGAATCAGTCAACGGCGTTAAAAACCAAAAAAACCAATTTCGACGTACAACTGAGTGCCAAACTTGCGTACGTGTTTGAAACTTCTACTTCCACCAAATTATACACCGTGCTAGAAAATAAATCCTTACCATGACACCGGCACTTACAGACCAGGCCAGACCTCGGCAGGATTTCAATTTTGCAAGGAAAGGTTTACGAACAAGTGGGAAAGACATATCAGATAAGAACGACAACTATTACCACTATTCCAAATTCGAAGCGACAGGGCAATTCCTTTTTTCGGAAAAACATACTGACCGATAATTTCTCGCGCTGGGATTGTAATCCAAAACTTTTTGGAGTTCCTGGTCTTTTTAATATACTTCTTTCGGGAGAGATGAACCTATAGCACCAACACGGCGCCCCGAGATGCCACCAAATAACTTTTTGAACAGTTAAAGGTGCAGGGGCCGTAGGGAGATGAGCCGCAAATTGGTGCGGTCCGTCGGATTATCTCGGCGCATATAAACCGAATTGCTCCCAACAATACCACGAATCTCCGAGGAACGGTACCCGTGATAATATCTGTAAAACAGACTGAAGTTAACTACGTGCCTTCGATGTGATAGCGACTGTAGTCCCGATGTTAGCGCCATGTCCCCGATCAGGCGGATCGAGTAGGTCGAGGGTATGTTTAGGGGCAGAGCCCCAAACATGAGAGCAATATTCGAGCGTGGGTCTAATTTGGGAATTATATAGGAGAAGAAGTTGAGCCGGAGTAAAATATTTCTTGGCTCTAAAAAAGATAGCTCAATTTTCCTGAAGCGGACCTTGCGATGTTCGACACGTGTTTATGCCACGATACATTCCCAGAGACCGTGACGTCGAGCAATCTGAAGCTTTCCCCAGATTCGAGGGCCTGGCCATTCATCACCAGCTGTGGAACCGATGATCCAGTTTTCCTTGTGAATGTTGTATACTGTGTCTTCATTGCATTGAAATCGACAAGATTGGCCTTTCCCCACTCCAGGACCCTATCCAGATCCCGATTCAGAGAGTCAATCTGGCTACATCTCAGGTGCGACGTTGATGCACTAATCGGTCGATCACTCGAAAAAGGGGAAACCCGCGTACTATCATCCACGAAACTGAACACCCTCTTATCCAATGACTCCAACAAATCATTTAAATGAACCAAAAACAAGATTGGAGCCAAAATAGAAGCTTGAGGCACCCCGAAATTAACAGGTTACAGATCCGAACACTCGCCGTCCACAACAACCCGGATCGATAGATTTTCGAGGAAGCTCTTCGTCCAGTTGCAAAGCTATAGCGTTTGAAATAATAGTGAAGAAGAACGTGTGATTCGAACTGACGCTATGACAGTTTGAATCACCAACAATTTACCTAAGCGTTACCCATCAGGCTACTGGCCCATTTTAGAATTTGATTTTTAAACTCGACTATACTCCACTGATGTGAATTGTTATGTTATCGCTAGGTATACGGCTCTGATGTATTTTTCTTATTCCATTTTCGTTCGGTGTTCTTCACTATTTTGCTTGTGAATTGTGTGTGTATCTGTTAGTGATGCCACAAAGCTGCTGGGAAAGTCTATATGAACGAAGTTTGCTCAGCAATGCCCGTGCCAGACGCGGTCAAAAGCCTGTCGAAATAGTCATTTCAAAATTCTCGTCCACCACCACGCAAGACACCTGCTGAGATGTAGCCAGATCGACTCTCTTTGTGGTTCTTGAATGTACTACATAACTATTCCTGAACCGGTAATACTCATCATCATCATCGGCACTACAACCCGGATCCGTTCTTGGCCTTATTCAGCAAGTCCCGAGGGTTGTTAAATTTTCCATAATAATTTATTTTTCCAGGTAAGGTTATTAGTTATTAGGTTATTAGGTAATACTCACCCCACCTTAAAACATCGATATTTTACTTGATTGCCATTGTAAAGAGGCATTCAACTCTGTTTTGTTACTTTAATCGTATAAAAGCACTGAATGCCTTCTAGTTTTCTTATATATTATTATAGTCGATAATATTTGTCAATTGTATTGTATTATTTAATGTATAAACTATATAAGAAATAAAACTACTACTACTACTACTACTTCTCTGCCCATGTTTTTATAAGTAAATACGCGGTATTTCTCTAAATTTTTTAATTCGAATTTGATGAGAACAGAATCCTCATTTATTCGGCTTAATAAAAAGCTCTAAATTTACCTAAAAACTAACTTAAAACTAGTAACCGAAACAAGAGGTGACTAATTTGATATAGACTGGAAAATTCTTAACGCGCAATAACAGCAAAATGATTATCTTTGTAAACACTCCGCTCCCGTGAAACGTTTTATAGCGATTGAATTTCCAACGGAGGAGTTTATCTACCGGCGTAGGCCTAACGCATCTCCCAGTGGTAATATTTACACAGAAAAAAAAATCAATTGAAGGTTACTTTCGGGACACCCTGTATATTTTGATGTTATTATTTTTTTTATTATTTACTGGCCTGTGGGAACCCGGAAGTTCATGACCTCACCGACTCGGCTCCGCCATTGTTCCCTATCCTGGGCGCTCTCCTTCCACGTTCGATCATCCGATCCGATCTCCTCGAGGTCCATCCTAACATTGTCCTCCCATCTCCGTCGTGGCCGTCCTGTCGGTCTCTTTCCCGTTAGTTTACCGTCAAGAATTCTATGCACGGTCCTATCATCGCCCATTCGCGCTACGTATCCGGCCCATCTTAATCTTCGCGACTTGATTACTCTCACTATTGTATGTTTGCGGTATAGCTCTTCCAATTCGTGGTTGTGGAGTTTCCTCCATTGTCCTGACTCCTCGTCATATTTACCGCCAAATATACCCCATAAAACTTTATTCTCGAATACACGGAATTTGTTCTCTTCCCGTTTGGTGAGAGCCCATGTTTCGCATCCGTATAGAGCAATCGGCATGATTATGGTTCTATAGACACGGAGCTTTATATTACGTGATAGCAGTTTGGATTTCAATAGTTTACTGGCTGCATGCCAACTAGCGTTGCCGGAATGTAGTCTTTTGTTAATTTCCTTTGACGTTTCGTTTCTGGTCGTCAGTATCGTTCCCAGATATTTAAATTCTTTGACATTTGCAAATATTTTGCCCCTGACGTTTATATGTGTTCTCTGAGGTCCACCTGCTCTCGTCGTAATCATGTATTTCGTTTTGTCTTCGTTTATTTCTAGACCCACCTCTTCTGCTGCTTGCATGATGATTTCACAGTTTTTACTTATAGTTTCGAGATTATCGCCCAGAACGGGGATGTCATCCGCATACGCGAGCACTTGTGTGACCCCGTTCAGGGATGATCCGGTCGTGTTGTCGTCTTGTATCTTTCTGATAACATACTCGAGGACAAGGTTTAAAAGGCATGGTGAGAGGCCATCCCCTTGTTTTAGTCCGTCCCAGATTTCGAATGGTTCTGAGAGGTGGTTTTCTATTCTAACTCGCCCTTTATTTTCGTTCATGCA
Organism: Microdon myrmicae; assembly: GCA_963931805.1. Taxonomy (NCBI): domain Eukaryota; kingdom Metazoa; phylum Arthropoda; class Insecta; order Diptera; family Syrphidae; genus Microdon; species Microdon myrmicae. Next base: position 25,146,610 of record OZ007499.1, read on the forward strand.
GATTTAAATGAGGGCGGCATATTTTTTCGGTATGCCCAGCTCAACCACAATATGGTAGAGTCTTTGCCTTGCGACTGAGTCGTAGGCTTTTTTGAAGTCCACGAACAGTTGGTGAACCGTCTCTCCGTATTCCCACTTCTTTTCCAGCAGTTGCCTTATTGTGAACATCTGGTCGCTTGTTGGCCGGTTCCGACGGAATCCGCATTGGTAGTCTCCCAATATTTCTTCTGCGTACGGTGTGATTCTTGCCAGTATAACATTTGTTAATATTTTGTATGTGATTGGGAGCAATGATATTCCTGTGTAATTTTCGCAGTCAGATCTGTCGCCTTGTTTGAAAATGGGGATGACTATTGAGGTGTTCCATTCTTCCGGAATGACTTCCTTGTCCCATATTATTTTAACCAGTTGGTGGATCTTTCGAGCGGTTGCCCCTCCTCCATGCTTCACAAGCTCTGCCGGTATGCAATCGATTCCGGGGGCCTTGTTGTTTTTCAGTCGATTTATCGCGTCTACAATTTCGTCGAAAGAGGGCTCTGGGATCTGGGGCTCGGCTGTATGTACGTCTGGTGCGTTTATTTGTGGTTGATGGGTGCGCACATTGAGCAGGTTTTCAAAGTACTGCTTCCATCTTGTCACGATATTCTTTGTTTCTGTCACCAGACAGCCGTTTGTGTCTCGGATTATTTTGGCTCTCCCTCGGTAGCCATTTCTAATTGAATTTATGCTGGCATACATACCTCTGCTGTTCTTTGCTCTGGCATTTTCTATGATTTTGTCGATCCGAGTCTTCTCCCATTCGCGTTTTTTGCGTTTGAAAAGCCTAGTTGTTTCTTTCCGAATTGTCGTCTATCTTACTGCGTTGACTTCATCATATGCTTCTAAGTGGATCATTCTGAGGCGTTTACGTTCTTCGATCTTTGCCCTGCACTCATCGTCAAACCAAGGTTTGGACTTAGTTGTTTTCTTAAATCCTAATACCTCTTGGGCTGTTTGTTCGATTATGTCTCTGATCGATGCCCATTTAGTGCCCAGATTATTTATTTCCTCTTTTTCACTGCTCCCATTCTCTAGGATGCTAAATCTATTGGTTAGTTCCACTTGATATTCAGCCCTTTTGCGTAGGTCTTTTAGTTTATCAATGTCGAACCTTTTGCTCGTCTCCCGTGACTGACCATGTGGGTTTGCTGCGAGCCGACCTCTAATTTTGCCCATCACTAGAAGGTGATCGGAGTCGTAATCTGCTCCTCTATATGATCTTACGTCAAGGATATTCGAGTGGTGTCTTTTGTCTATGAGGAAGTGGTCTATTTCGTTACGCGTTACGCCGTCGGGTGATATCCATGTGGCTTTATGGATTTGCTTGTGCTTGAACATCGTGCTTTTCACTACCAGATCTTTTGACGCTGCGAACGTGATAATTCGAATACCATTATCATTTGAAACGTCATGTAGGCTTTCTTTACCTATTGTTGGTTGGAAGATATCTTCCTTTCCAATTTTCGCATTGAGGTCGCCGAGGAGGATTTTAACATCGAATGATGAGATCCCATCAAATACTTCCTCTAGAGTCTCGTAGAATGTGTCCTTCGTTTCTTCGTCGGTAGATTCTGTTGGGGCGTGTACGTTTATAAATACATAATTGTACCATGGCCCCTGTATTTTTAGCACCGACATTCGGTCATTAATAAATTGCACATCTTTTACATGGGACGTAATCTTCTTGCTTATGATGAAGCCAGTTCCGAGGTTATGTGTATCGGTACCTCCACACACCAGTGTAAACCCGTTGGTTTCGATTACTTGATGTGGGAGTCGAACTTCCTGAAGCGCGACGATGTCCATTTTATATTGTTTCGTGTTTTCTACGACCGTCTGTATCGCGCCCGGTTTATATAACGTTCGAACATTCCACGTGCCGACGCGTATATCCCGCCTTTTCCGTTTTTCCCTACGTCTTCTTTTTGCCGAGTCGGTGTTTTCTTGATGATTTTTTCCCTTATGGTAGTGTCGGCTCATCACACCTACGCCTATCGGGTTTTTCGTGGGATTGTTTTTTGTATATTAGTTATTCACGAGACTTGGTGTTTCAAATAGTCCGCCACATCAGAGCCCCGTTTTGATGTGGTAAGGTCTGCTTACTGCTCTGATTCGACCCGGTGTCAGAGAGGCGCCGTTATAATACAGCCGGTATACCCCTGGCTGCAAACCATCCAATAGGCACGGTGACGCGTAACACCCTGGATTAGGGGTGGTAGATCTTTGTGTGTTACTCCTCGCTAGCCTGTCTGACATGGGTGACCCTACTGGAAGCATATGCTTCCGTCAGGATAGCCTGAGTGATTCATTGTAATTTAAGCCCCCGCACCACGTCAAGCTTTCTACCAAGCGGGGGCTATATTTTAATGTGAAGAACTTAATATAGTTCATCTAATGACAATTGTATGACCATCGACCTATTTGCAGGATCCTTATGCAAATAAAATTTATTTTTATACTGCAAACATATAAGTACTCTCTTTCTTTAAAATGTTAACATCAACCTTCACATTGTCCTAATTCGAAACAGCGATTAAAAGAAACCGTGTCTCCTAAAGTTTAATAAAACAATATAACACAAGAGAACTGCTCATTGTTCTGTTTTCCCTTGTATTTTACTAAGTCGTGCATAAATTTGATTTCTAACTCCCAAAGTGCCCACTTTGTGGTAAGCAAGTGCATTGTGTAGTTTTAATAAGTTAGCATTAACCTGGTGCTCGTGGCGCGTACACTTGTCAAACGAATCCCTTGAGTAAGTCCTTTTTATAACGGTAATCTTCATAAAACTAAGGCGGCGCACCAGCGAATTGAGGGCTACGAGGGAGATTGTGCTCCGGGCCATCGTACAACTTTGATTTAAGTAAGCCAAGCATCAGCAATCGAAAGTGGTGAGTTTTTTAATATCCTCAAGAGCCTGCCTAATGCCGGGGATGAAATAATCAAACTTCTTGTAGTCTAACAAATATATGCCCGATAATACACGTTTAAACATCCCCAAGGGTAAATCCTCTCTCCATTTCAATCATAAGGGATGACGTCGAGAAATTGATTTCGACCCCTTAGTCTCACGCTATTTGTTAATGCGTACGCTACAACCCCGCCAACTATATGGGACACATGTAGTAAATATTTTGTTTTATTCCTTTTTCATTTGAATACTATTACCACTAAATTATTACTATTTTCTTTTTAAGATGTAGTATTTGCAACATTTTATGAGCTCAAAATCATGAAGATTATGCACTTTAAATATTGTCTTTCATTTTTCCGGGGATGAGTGTGAGTACACAAGCGAAGTATATGTTCGCAAAGGCACTACTTCACGCATAGTATACCATAGTTGTATAGATACATCTCTAGCTCCGACAGAAAGTATTATAGGTGCAGTACGCTCCTCCATTTGACTATAGAAAACACCGACACACTCCGTGGCAGAGACGATTACTCTTTATCTGTGCATTCACTTTCTGTTTATCTACAGATACGATTTTTCTCACCTTTCGGTACGCGCTGTATTTCTTGCCGCACATCACTATTATTCTGATTACAAAAAACCTTTTAGCGAGTCTTCGGAAGTCACGTCTCAAATTTAGATATAAATACAAGAGGATGTACACACACATGCGTATACATCCAGAGGTTGGTTCGCGCACTTATTAAGGGTCGATCAAAAAGGATGTTTATTATTTTCGTTCTGTTTATTTATTCCTTTCAAAAACTGTATGGGAGGTCCGACCCAATTGATAACAGAACCCATTGACGAGTCGGCCGTCTTGTTAATATATAGGTGTATGTGTATATAATATACAGTAACGAAATCTTTACTATAACTGCAAGACCGTCCATTGCAAGGTTATCCCGAAATTGGAAATTATTCTTAATCAAATATTTAGATTGTTAAGTGGATATAATGGATGAGTGTCCCATAAGTTGACATTCTTGTATTCAATCCATCACAGAGAGATGTCAAGGATCACGGCATTAATATTTTGGTTTCTTTAGTTTTTCGGCGTCTATTAGTTGTTTCAATAGAAAACGATGGCTTGCTTGTATTGTTAGCCGCAAATTTAAGTTTTGGCGGAAATTAACAAAGTAAATATAAGGCATTTTTGAAATGGATGCTTCCTTTGATGAAGTGCAGTCCATTACCTCACACTATTTTATATAAAATATTAATATTACACTTTTAACCCTCTACCATTAATAGATGTTCATTGCAATGTATTACCACGACATAAGTTTCCAACATATTCAGCAGTTAATCAAATATTTTTAACTATCTAGGTTACATAATCACAGTGAATTTCAATATTTAAAGACATTCAAAAAGAGCAAATCATCTGGGGAAAATTATACGAGGACAGGATTTGAAATTATTAGCTTAGCAGTGAAAGAATGAATTTCTCTTTATTTTTTAACCTTGTCTGCTTTTAGTTCAATACACTTGGTGTAAAGTTTCTGCAATAACAGTATTGCGTTCTTTAAAAGCACTTCTGTGAGGTCTTCAAAATATTATTTTACGTCAAATATCGCCTCTTCAATTGAACCAACACGTTTTCCAGCCATAAATATCTTAAGATTTGAAAAGACAAAGGTATCCAAGTTTGCCGAATAGGGAATAAGTTCAACCATTCATTCAAGTTCCAGAAGTAGCCGACCTAACATGAAGTAATTACGAAAACTATATTTACTTCTTTATATTGTCTCCTTTTAGGTTGATATACTTTTAATAGCGATGTTCAATAGCTTTTTTTTTAGTTTTTAAACCACATTTATTTTCCTAATTCTTTTTACATGTGTAATATTAGGGGTAAATGTTAAACCCTTTTCTACAATCACAGTCCTTAAATTAACTTACTGGCTCTATGCGAGCTCTCTAAATTACACATTACAACTTGATTTTTATATATACCTTTCGGCGTACATCTTTTTTTGTTTGTTTCTTATATATATATATATGTATATATATATATATATATATATATATATATATATATATATATATATATATATATATATATATATATATATATATATATATATATATATATATATATATATGAAATAAGTCATATATTAGAGGGACTCCTCGTTTACATCTATATGTATACACTATTATTACAATTTTTTTTTTTTTTTTTTTTTTTGTTTTTATAATTATAACAAACAAAAACTTCAAAACAAAACGAATAAAACATAAAATAAGAAATAAAAAATAAAATAAAAATAAAAGTAATGGGGAAAGGAGGACAGGGGGAGGGGGGACAAGAGGAAGTAGAGCGTTGCTCTTGAGAGGCATACTATATCTGAGGAAGTGAAGTCCTCTCCTCGTTGAGAAGCCACCACCATTTTGGGAGATGTTCGATCTTTGGCTGATTTATCTCTTTCACTGATCGCCGTGCTAAAACGCATGCGGTCTGGGGCATTGGAGATATCACTATCATGGAGAATTCGTTTCTCCCTGGCACCACGGAAAGCGTGGTAAATAATCGGGACTCCATGCACGTCTTGGATAAGGCCTTTTTGATCCAAGAAAGGGAACGCTTCTGAGGGAATAAACCCATTCTGGAGGGTATTCTCTAGATACATATCATTGGGATAGAATGCTCCCGCGATAAGATTATTGTCACTGCACATTGCCCTTGCTGTGTGACCACGAATCATTTTAATTATGAAATTGTCTATCCTATTTAACCCTGATTTGTTATACAGGATTTTGTTGGGATAGAATTTTTTGTATTGCGACTCTAAAGTCCGAGGCAGGAACGCAAACACTGCCGTTCGAACACACGAAACTTCTCCATATAAAGTGGAGATATATTATACCACACTGGACAGCCATAAATCAAAACTGGTCGGATGAATGCCGAGTACGAAATTATTTTGACTCTGGGGTCAAGAAGACTACTCCGGAATAGACTTCTTGTCATAGAATATGCGCTTTTAGCTGCGGAGAGGGACGCTGCTACGTGCTTGTCAAAATATAAATACTGGTCTAGCCAGATACCAAGGTATCTAACTACAGTTTTCACTTGCAGTGGAAGGTTATTGTTACCTACAATAGAAAAGTGTTTCCAGTTGTATTTTGTATCCCTCGAGGCCCTGGATAGGGGCGTTCTGAAAAGAATAGTCTCGGTTTTCTGGAAATTAATTTTTAATTTCCAGTCGTCGCAAAATTGTTTTATTTTGTTGAAGTCATCTTGAAGGTGCCTATTGATGTCGTCTATTTTTCCTTCTGTTCTGTATACCACTATGTCATCGGCGTAGGCAATGGCGTTTTCGAGAGAACTCACAGCTCCCTGCTGTAAGCCATTTTTAATTTAGAAGGTCTTGTTGGAGAGTATGTCCCCGCATTTCACCACAAAATGTTTGTCCATTATCATATCATAAATAATGTATAGCAGATATTGCGGCATACCCAGGTTTGTTAACTTATAGACAAGTCCTTCTAACCATACGGTGTCGAAAGCCTTTTCAAAGTCAACCAAGCAGGCGCCTGTACATTGTCGCTTTGCCTTGTTCCACTGTATATCGGAAACAAGTTTCGTCGCTGCATGAACTGTATCATGTCGCGCTCGAAAGCCAAACTGGTTGTTGGGGATGATATCGTTTTCATCACACCAACCTATCAGTGCTTTGTTTATAATTTTTTCGAAGACCTTGCTGATGTTGGGAAGCAGGCTGAACGAGCGCAGATTAGCTGGATTGCTCTTCTCCTTACCCTTTTTGGGGATAGGGTGGACTACTGCAGCCTTCCAATGGGTTGGATAGTGTGCATTGTTTAGAGCGTTGTTAAACAAAGTAGTTTATATGTTCACTGCTTCGCGAGGCAAATGCCTTAGAACCACATTTGGAATGCTATCTATTCCAGATGATTTCTTATTTTTTATTGAGCTAAGTATGTTTCTAAGTTCATCCTTACGCCCAAACATATTTGTATTTGCATTTCTGACGGGAGAATCCGCCCTATTATTTTCGCCGAATGTGATGAAACTATGGTTTTCGGATCGCCAGTTGTGAAGTTGGTTGCGCAGCGAGCAATGTCTTTGACGGGCATTGCTTTCAATTTCAGTGTTAGCATGAACTGATTCGTTAACTCTGTACACTGCTTCGAAACAGGCTCCAATTGAATTCGCTTTCTTTTGCGGATCTTCGACTACTATTACTTCATCATTGGAGTTGATGTGCTCTAAGGTGAGTCCTGCGTTCAGCATTATCTGACAATTCTCGGGAGTCCGTGGAATTCGGAGACAGGGAATGTCATTGTGATCTTTTCTTCGACATATTTTCTTGATTTGTGAAAACATGTTCGGTCCGTTTGCTTGGACAGCTCGAATTCTGTTGCTCCACTCCTCATTTATTACTGCTCGGTAATTATCCCGGATCAGTTTTTGAAGGTTTTTAATCAAGGACTTGAATGTTTTGATTTCATTGCTATTTGGGTCACTGAACTGCCTATAGCACAATTTCAGCTTTGAGAGCAGGGTGCTCTTTTGCCTATACAAAGCATCGATAGTTGCATTTCTGTATCGGTGGGTATAGCCATCCATATGAGCTACTTTGGGGATGGAACGATTCATTGTGTTAGTAACAATATCGTTCATAGTTAAGAGGTAATGATCGATTTCATCATTACGGAGGTTTCTATTAGTCGGTGGGTCTATGCCAATGTTGCGTATTTCTCTTTTTACTATGCGATCGAAACGCGACCAATGTGCTTTTCGGAAATCGAAAGAGTGTACCTGGTCGTACTGCTCAAGTAGATGGTACTCGTTTGGCACGTGTATTACGGCTCCAAGTCCGTAATGATCGCTATCGTACTCAATTGTGCGAAGACAATTTCGAGTAGTTACCTCGGTATCTGGTAACTGAATTCGATCATCTGTCATAAGTAAATCCAGGAAGGAGTTACCTCTTGGATAAGACGGTGTACTTGTAGCGTACAATTCTAGTTTATGCTCGATCGCATTTGTTTGCCGCCAATAAAACAAGGCATTGCCTCTGGTGTTCGAGGTCAGATTGCCCCAGGCGCTGTGCTTGGCGTTAAAATCACCTGCCATTAAAAAGTAATTGTTTTCCGAATCTAACTTGAGACTTCGGAAAAGCGTATCGATTTCACTGATAAATTGGGTACCTTGAACAGATTCAGGAGCGTAAGCAGCGACTATATATAGATGCCTTTGACTTTTTAGCGGAATGTCTATAATGCATGCCTCTAGCACCTGGAATTTGTGTACTTCCGTGCTGTAAACGACCTTATGGTGAAGACCTTTCTTAACTAAGATAGCGACCCCACCCCCTCGAGTAGAGTGTGGTCGATCTCGTCTAATTATGTTATAATTTTTGTAGCCCATTTTGTGCCTTTGGTTTAGCTTTGTTTCGCTAGCCAAGAGCACATCTGGGCATTCGGCTTGGAGCAGATTGCCTAAATTATCTGTTCTTTCGATGTGGATTAGTGAATTTACATTCACAGCTATAATTTTTAGGTTAAGTTCAGACGGAGGGTTGAAGATTTTGATGTGGAGAGTTATTTGAGAACAAGGTTGAATAGAGAGTATCTATTCGTGCTCTTTGTTCAGTCAGTGTTCTTTGAAATTCGGCAAATTGTCCTTGCATGGTTAATAACATTGTTATTATTTCTGAATGTGCCTCTGGTGCAGGCATTTTCCCATTACTATATGTATGTTCCATGGATGCTGGTTGCTTAGGAGCACCGGCCATTTGTGCATATGACACACAAGGAGCCACGAAATTGTTGTAAGAACGAGTTTTCATTTTTTTTCTCTTCTTCAACTTGTTTCTTTTTGGATTCCAATTTTAATTTCATTTGTTGAAATTTAGGACATCCTCTAAAATTAGCAGTGTGACCTGTATTTTTACAGCGGACACAGGAGAGTGTTTTCCTATCTGGAAGCTGTTCCATGCCCAAGGGGCATTCACCAATGGTATGGTCGGAGAGGCACTTTACGCACCTGAATTGCATGTGGCAGTTTGATGCCGCGTGCCCGAAGCGTTGACAACGCATACACTGCAATACGCGATCGATTTTTCTAATTTTTTCCCAACCTATTGTTTGGTGGTTGAGGTGTTTGATGTATCGGAGAGCATCAACTTTACTGTTGGGACTCAGTGATACAATAAAGAAAGGCAATTTGCGATTGCGTTTTCTGGAGTTGGCGGTAGAGAAGGCTTTCACACCTGTAAATTTTAAATTGTCGGTTTCGACATTTTTTAATACCTCTAATACCTCCTCAGGGGAAAAACATGGATCAACGCCTTTTAGGAGTATGGAGATTATTTTCTCCGATTTCGGGGTGTACGTGTAGTACTCGCTTTTTGTCCTACCCAAAGCAGTCATTACTTTGCGATAACCTTCAATATCATCGCACATTAATTTTATTTTAGAATTATTAATTTTTTTTTGTTTTGAAATTTTTGCAAGTTAACTCACCTAATTTTATAACGTCCTTTGTTTCCATGGACGTAAGTATTATAGGCGGCGCCTTTTCCTTTTTGTTGGTTACGATGTGCTGGTTTGTTTGCTGCTTCTGCATCTCCTTTGTTTGCTGCCTTTTGTTTGCTTCCTGATGTTGTTGCTGATTTTTCCGTTGTGCTGTTGTATTTTCTTGGCTTTGTTGTTGCTGCACCAGGTCTTTTAATTTGAGGATTGCTTCTCTTTGTTTATTGAGTTCCTCTTTTTTTGTGTCAATATCCGCAAGGAGTTTTTCTAATTCCGCCGGATCTGTTGCAGTACCTGTGATATTGTTTTCTTCCTCAGCAGGTAATTCGATTTCACTTGGGTCAAGGTCAATCAATTCGTTGAATTGGTTACCTGTGCCTGTGTATTCGTTTTTCTTTCCTTTTGCATTTTTTTCGCCGTCTGAATTTGGCTTGTGCCGCTTTGTTATAATACTCGGCTGTCGCTCGAGTCGACTCCGTGTCATCGCTTTCAGGTCTGCCTGGCCCCTTTTCATGAAAGGCGACGAGCTCTTTAGCACTTTGTTTGATTCCATAATTTTTTATTTTTTTATTTTTTATTTTTTTTTATTTTTTAAACCGCTCTCAGTGGCGGCCAAACCGTGTAATCCACACTTGTTCACTTACACTCGCGCGACGAATTTATTTATTTATTATTTTTTTTCCTTTCTTTTGCTTTCTCCTGTTGTCAGGTATACGTCTTATCTCACTGACGTGTTGGTAACGACTGTGGTGTTCAATAGCTTTATAGTGAGAATTATCAAGTTCTTCTAAACATTATCAACTGCACACTCCGCTTCTTCTTTTTCTACCGCCATTCTTAAGCAGTTTAGAAACAGAGAACGATCGAAGAGAGCTAAATTTTGCGAATATTAAGCACGGGGAAAAATTCGAACTTCAACCCGTTGATTTTGGCAATCAAAGAAATAAAACTCGTGGTTGAATGCCTCTTAGAAATGGCTGATCCAACCAAAATAACAATTTTTGGCTTGGAGTGACCATTAGGAATTAAAGAGAAATTTATTCTACACATGAAAAACTTGAATCAAAAATTAAGATCTACGACAAAAAGGGTTTTAAACCATCTTCATAAAGCTGATTTAAAAAAAAACCCTCGATATTTGGATTCCACATAAATTCTCGCAAAAAAACATGATAGATCCAATTTCTATCTGCGAAGCTTTGGCTAAACGACAGGGAATTGACCCATTCCTTAAACGTTTGGAGATTCGGGATGACGAATGGGATATCAACGACAATACTATTTTTACGACCTATTAATCTATTTTTTTTTTTTCATTTTTTGTATCATTTTTTATTACTCCCTCTTATCATAATTTACTTACTCGCTAGACAAAAATGATTAAACTCTAGCATATGGTATCTTATTTCCTAACTTACTGGTCTCTTGAGGACTCTCTAAGTTACATGCATACGCTTAAGGCCCACTTCATTTAGTGAAGAAACGTTACGGGGGTGGCGCCCATGCTGGGATTACCGACTATTAAACGCAGCAACAATCCCTGACAGATACCCAATCGCACACCTCTACGATTTCTCATACAAATTACGAGGGTGCAAGGTTTTCACTACGCTGGATCTCACCAGGGCTTACCACCAGATTCCGGTGGCACCGGAAGATATCCCGAAAACGGCAGTCATTACACCCTTCGGACTCTTCGAGTTCAAAATAATGACTTGCGGTCTCAGGAATGCCGCGCAGACATTCCAGAGATATATCGACTCGGCATTACGTGGTCTCAATTGCTGTCATGCTTACCTCGACGATATCCTCATCGCCTCACGAGATCACGTTGAACACAAGCGCCATTTACGACAGGTCCTCGAGCGCCTCCGCGAATTTGGTCTCGTCATCAACCCAGATAAGTGCCAATACGCCAAAGAGCAAATCACTTGTCTGGGCTACGTCACTGACAACCAGAGCATACGCCCACTCCCAGACCGTGTGGAGGCACTCATGCAATACCCACGCCTAACCAACGTAAATGAGCTCCGACGTTTCCTCGGGATGCTCAATTTCTATCGCCCAAACACTTAAAGACGCTGCCCAAACACAACCCCCCTTGATTGAATTTCTCAAAGGAGCGAAACGCAACGACAAGCGCCCAATCCCTTGGACAGAAGCCTCGGACCGTGCGTTCCAACTGTCCAAGAAGCAACTGGCTAACGTCACATTACTCCGATACCCCTTAGAGGGAGCGGCTTTGCCCATCCAATGCGACGCATCGGATACCGCAATCGAAACAGTCCTGGAACAGGACTTTGAAGACCTGCCGCAACCACTCGGTTTCTTTTCAAGGAAACTGAGCCCCACAGAGCGACGATACAGCGCATAGGACCGGGAACTGCTGGCGATCTATAGCGCCGATAAATATTTCCGTCATATGGTGGAAGGTCGTCCCCTCTCTGTTTCTACAGACCACAAACCGCTGGTCTTTGCGTTCCGGAAAAAGTCGGGAAGCCCCCGACAAGAGTGTCAACTTGACCTCATCGGCCGGTATACTACCGAGAACAAACACATCTCCGGTAAACAAAACGTCACGACTGACGCCCTTTCTCGAATCGATACGATCCACTTGCGTGCCGTCCTGAACAACGCCGACCTGGCCCTGGCCCAACAGGAGGACAGCCAGCTCGAATCCCTTTTAACTGCTGATACAGCACTCGAGCTGCGGAAAATCACCCTCCGCGAACCCCTGGGCGAAATCTGGTGCGATGTTTCAGCTGGAACCGCTAGACCCTACATTCCCGAGAAGCTTATTAGGGGCGTGTTCCAGGTCTAACACAACCCAGCCCACCCCAGCGGATGCGTGACCACTGCCGCCGTCCGTAAAAAATTCATTTGGCCCCGAATAAGCAAAGACCTCACCAGTTGAGCCCGTTCTTGCCCCCAATGCCAACGCTGCAAAATAGTGCGGCATAATATATGGGAACCGGCACAATTTAAGCTTCCCACGGCACGCTTCGCCCATGTCCACATCGACATAGTGGGACCGCTTACTTCATCAAGGGGATTTTCCTATATCCTCACCATGATGGATCGCTTCACGCGATAGCCAGAGGCGACCCCCCGCAGAGAACTTACTGCTGAATCAGTCGCCAAAGCCTTTTATTCGACCTGGGTCACACGTTTCGGCGTGCCTGCTACAGATTTTAGAATTTGATTTTTAAACTCGACTATACTCCACTGATGTGAATTGTTATGTTATCGCTAAGGTATACGGCTATGATGTATTTTCTTATTCGATTTTTCGTTCGGTGCTCTTCACTATTTTGCTTGTGAATTGTGTGTGTATCTGTTAGAGTCGCCACACTTCCTTCACTTTTGATGGTGGGACTAAAATCTGCATTCGATGGGATTTTCCGTCCGTGGCTTCCCATTTACGCATTAGAATTCCATCTTCCACCAGCAAGGAATTCCATTGTGCCCAACATGGTTTAAATGTTCCACTCTTGTCGGAAATATTGTTTCAAGTTGACCGCTCATTCTTTTCTTTGTGTTCCAGGATTAGCGACATATCTTCATCCTGACGTTGAGCTGCGCGTATAGCATCACTCGTCCACCCATCTAGTACCTCTACTTGTACATTTCGAAGGTCGTACGCCTCTTGTTTTAAACGATCAATTTCTACTTCCGAATCCTGAAGGCGACGTTTTAGGGTCAAAATTTCAGCTTGCCTCTCTGCTAGATCAGTTGATAAGCGATTGTTCTCCTCAATGACCTTTTCTCGGCTGGTCTTAAGAGCAATTATCTGTTGATACAAGGATTTATATTCGGTCGTGGTGCTGTCCAAGTCTGAATCATACTGAAGGCTTCTCTTGTGATTAGCGCATGAAAAACAATTCTCAATTGATGTTTCATTCATTCGTCGACGTTTCCTACAGTCAAGAGAGATGTGGCCGACTTCGCCGCATGTCCAACACTTCATATCAGGTCTTGGGGTTCTCCGTTGTACATGCCCGATTCTTTGGCAGGAACATTCCTGGACGGACATTTCTCGGACTCTATATGTACTCCTGGTAGCCAGTTTAGCAGATTCATATGCCAATGCGAACGCCAATATTTCATTAGTCGTCTTCTTTCTCGCCAAACGAACGGCCTGTTGCAAATCCTGATCTTGGAGTGCGTTTATAAATGCATCCATTGCTACCTCGTTCAGAAATTCCTTGGTCATATTTGAATAAGACAAGTTTGCCAATCGCTCAATGTCTGCCTGCAACTGTTGAAGATTTTCTCCAGGTTTCTGAGTTCTGCTCCGCAGTTGCATGCGGTAAACCTGCTGCATGTGGTTGTCTCCATACCTAGCTTCAAGGTCGTCTCTTACCGCTTGGAAATCTGTTTGCTTCTCTGCTGGTAGGGTTTGTAGCAATTCTGCGGCCGCCCCGCGGAGTAACAAGATTAGTGATGTTGACTTTTGCTCATCCGACCACTTATTATAATTGGACGCAGCGTCAAACTGACGTATAAACACAGAGAAGAGTCCCGTTCCATCGAAGGTTGGCGGTTGCATCCTTGTATCCTTGTACGAGGGTTGCCTTTTATATTTCGGGATTAGAGAGCAAAAACAAATATTGATCATCGAAAATCACTTTATTGTTTTTCAAAATATTCCCCATGAAGATCTATACACTTTTGCATGCGTTTGAACCAATTGTTGAAGCACTTTTGCCACTCTGATTGAGGTATCTCCAACACATGCATTCTGAATGCAGCAACCGCTTCTTCAGGTGTCGAAAAACGTTGACCTCTCAGTTTGTTTTTTACGTACGGGAATAAAAAGAAGTCATTCGGTGCCAAGTCAGGACTATACGGCGGATGACCCATCAAATCGATGTTTTGGGTGCTCAAAAATGCAATTGTCGCAGCCGATGTGTGAGAGCTCGCATTGTCGTGGTGAAGAGTGATCCGTCTTCGGCGGTTGGTTTTCCTGATTTCTTGGAAGACAACTGGCAAACAAATGGTTGTGTACCACTCAGAATTGACTGTTCTGCGTTGTTCTAGTGGTACGGTTGCGACATGTCCAGTTTTTCCGAAAAAACAGGCGACCATTTGCTTGGAAGTGCTTCGTGCGCGAACAACTTTTGTTGGATTTGGCTCATCTTGAAACACCCAGACAGTCGACTGCTGTTTACTTTCGGGCTCATACGCGTAAATCCACGATTCACCACCTGTCACGAGGTCATAGACGTGTTTCGAAGCACCGCGACCGTATTTTTTGAGCATTTCTTTCGACCAATTGACACGAGCCTTTTTTTGGGCGATTGACAAAGTGTGTGGGATCAAATCAAATGTTTATGCAATATTGAATGTATGCTGGTCCCACTAACGCCTAAGGTTGTCTCAATCTCACGATAGGTCACATGACGATCTTCCAATATCAGTTCGCGCACAGCATCAATGGTTTTCGGAACAACAACTGATTTTGGACGACCTTCACGAAATTCATCTTGGAGTGAACTACGACCACGATTGAATTCACCATACCATCGATAAACACTGGTCCTTGATGGAGCTTCATCGCCAAAAATTGAATTAAGTTCATCCATGTACTGTTGCTGAGTTAATCCACGCCGAAAGTTGTAAAAAATAATCGCAAGAAAATGTTGACGATTTAATTCCATTTTTGGGCCGAGATGAATCTTTTAAGTTACTGTAAACAACACAAATAGCGCTCGTATGTCAAAACGTTCTGAGTGTGTATAACCTCAAAAATGTCCAACTTTACGACAGAGCTGTCAATTGCCGGATTGCAACGCTAGGGTTACCAAATCCCGAAACATAAGAGGCAACCCTCGTAGTCATGTTGATTGCTAGGCGATGTCTTATTTCTCTCAACACACTCAAGTCTCTTTTCGATTCGCGTTATTTCATCGGTGACTTTTAGATCCAGACTTTCTACTTCGTTTCGAATTTTTGACTGAATTTCTTCCTCAAAGTGTTGAAAATAACATTTCATCCACTGCTTTTGGGCATCCAGTTTCGCATTCAGATCTGCGGCCTGTGCGTCGAATTTTGAATTTCGGGCATCCAACTTTGCATTAACATCTGCAGCTTGCGCGTCCATTTTTGTCATCATCATCCTGAACATCTCCGAAATGTCCAACTGTGGCGAACTCTTCGCCATTACATTGGCACCATCTTGACTCGCTGTTTCTTCTTCATCCGGACAGTCTGGCACAATCGTAAAAACATATGTGTCGACATCGATACCCTCTTCCTCCATTGCTGCTTGCAGACGCTGTCGAAGAATTTGCTTTTGTTCTCTGCTATCCAGATTCCGGTCCTCAAGTTCCTTCTTCAACTCAGGAACGCGAAGATCCTCCAAATGTCGATCTGACATCGTCACAACACACTTTCACAGACTTATTTACTTCACCAATAATTACTCCCACTTCTGACACCAATTGTAGCGAGGTTAGGGTTCACTGGATTAATTATTTTTAATAAATAAGAGCCGTTAAATCGATTTTGAATTAATGTAACACTTTATTAGTCCGTTAATAACAACCGTTACTTTTACCGTACACTTAACGATTTCTTGACTCATCATTTCCGTACTTATCGCGTCTTTTACTGCTTACTTCTTACTTCTTACTTCTTACTTGTCTTCCTGATCTGTGTGCGACGTATTTATACCAGTTTTCCTCATTTTGATTCGGCGTTTCGTTTCTGTCCGTTCCATAGCCTCGAATTTTCTACTGTTCATAGTCTCCAGTTTTCCAGTACTTTCTAGAATATTCTAGTACTGATTGGCATATACGTCACAATATATGTATATATATATTTTTATATATATATATATATATATATATATATATATATATATATATATATATATATATATATATATATAAACATGTGGGAAATTTCGTTTCATTAATAATACATTTTTCCCATCCAAAACAATACCAAAGAAGCAGTCAGTTTTCGGGTCTCCACAGTAGCATAATCCCTTAAGAGACTCAGAAGGGATTGCACGCTTGATCCGATGGTACGGGCCGCGGTCACAACTCGACTGTACCCAACATTAATATATGCATATAGACATTTTGCTACATTATCAAATCTAACAATCTTTTTTACTATAATAAAATTTTCCCTCCGTTAATATACACAAAATAAATTATAAAAGTTTGCAATATAATATGCCATAAATCCTCAAAGTATATGAAATCTGTTAGTATTAAAAATTCCATAATGAATTTTGAGATGAGAAATGAACACTACTACTACTAGCTCTACTATTATCTATTTTAGTGTTATAGGCTCGGCTTACGTAAATTAAAAAACAAGCTGTATATGAAAAATTCAAGTAAGAGTTATAAAATTCAAAAACCAAATCATCAGTAATTTTATTAAATGTTCTTTTTTTTTTTGCATAATAAAAAAACCTCCATCAACGGACCTGAACCATTCAACCTTGTTTTGTTAAACTCTGAAATTCGTGGTTTTTACCGAAATCCTTTTCTTTCAGTTGACGCGCATCAACAAATTTAATTCGGACAAACAAGAAACTAGTAGACACCAACATTTAAAATAAAATAGTAATGACATCGAATAGAAATCATTTATGAGTAAGTAACACACGTTATATTGATATTTGTATATCAAATGTCTTCACCTTTATTTCATACTCATTTTTTTCTCACATACTTATGTAACATTATTTTCACTTTAATTCAAAATAAATTCTTTCTCTTCTTAGTGAACACACACAATAAATTTTATATGAATATAGTAGACAATAGTTATACCAAAATTTAAAAAGAAACTGTAATGACACGGGAGCGAAACCATTTAGGGTATACGTATACACATTATATATATTTATATCAAATTTCTTGGTTTTTATTTCGTACCATATTTTCCGCTAACATATCTAACATAATTTCCACTTTCACTCGATATAAATTCTTCTCTTCTTCTGAAGCTTTAAGTTTGCTATTCAAAGACGTGATTTCGTTTTCATCGCCTTTTTTATTGCAGTAAATCCATATACCTTCGGTGAACTTTAAAGTCTTTTTACCCAACACTAAGGATATGTTTTTGAAATCGTCCAAATCTTCTTTTATCTGAGGACAATTTATGTTGTTTCTTTGAAGTCTCACGGGAATCGGCTTAGATTCAAACTTCTTATTAAAGAGCGGCATATTTTATTTATAATCCTGGATATTACAGGTTGACTGCGACTGCCATTCGCGTAGAATCCGCACTGAATTAAAATTTGTTTTTAACATGTAGCCATGGAAACATTCAAATAAACAACATTGGCAGATACTCTGTTTTGTTAGACACAACAGTGAACCCTTCAGAAAACGTCACATACTTCAATTTTAATTGTGCTTTAATGAAAAGAAAGTTATTTATATTATGACCGACACATCATTACTCTTAGAAAAGTATTAAAACTAAATTCCAACTTTACTAAATTTGTTTAACTTCAACTTTTAATCGTATTTAGAGATTTTTTGGAAATCAGAAAAAATTTTGATCATCTAATTAAAAACGTTTCACAAGAAATTGATGCACATAAAGTAAGCATGTCTACTTGAACAATATATTTAGTTTGATATTATTTTTCGTTAGGAAGAACAATGTAAGATCAAGCAGCAGCTTCTCACCTTCATCGCAGCGAATGATACCAACCTTGAAAATCAACCAACTCCTGAGGTAGCTTCCGAGTTCGATGCATTAACGTGTGACGCTATATCAAATTTAAAGCAACAGGTTCATCATTTACAAATCGTGAGTGAAGTGCTATTCAAACATTTAAAAAAAAAGTGAAACAAGTCAGTACTGCACGTTCAAGTATATTTACAGGTTGTGCAATGCAATATCTAATTTATTATCTAACTCTACTGTGGGAATCCGCTCTCGACCTCTTGCTCAGTTGCATATTACTATTACAATATAGTTTTCAATTCAAATTATGAACTAAACACAATTAGCAACAGCAACCGAGACCGCCAGTTTAATCTAAAATATTGAAATTCAATGCATATGAAGTTTATTTACTTATACGTACTTAGTCTTGATACTACGTTGTATTATATTGAAAGCATTAAGAATTTTCATTATAGTATTTATTGTTGAGATATTCTGATGGAAAAGGAGCTTAATGGGAATTTTGTTCTGAAAATATGAATGATGGCCTTGCGATTATTTATCTAATAAGAATTAGACCACCTTAAATCTTTACCTACAGCGGAATTTGGAGACAGTAAATAGAGTAGGATGGGCTCCTCGATAGTATAGTGATTAGTATACCCGCCTGTCACCCGGCAGACCGGGGTTCGATTCCGCGTCGGGGAGCCTCTGGCGCAAGACTAATGACCTTGCCTACAAAAAATAAATCATTATGGAAAATTTAACAGGCCTCAGGACTTGCTAAATAAGGCCAAGACCGGTTCCCGGTTGTAGTGCCGATGATGATGATGAAATAGAGTAGGATGTGCATATATGCGTAGAGTGTCCTAACTTCAAAAATTGGTGTGGTGATTTCGATAGATTTTAAGTTATTTATTGTTTCATTATAATGCATTATAATTGGAATATTATATTTTAAATGGCGCCCACGGATTTTCTCGCGCAACTCAATCTTTTCTTTAAATTTTTACATGAGTCTTTTGCATAAATTTAGCTGTATTACATTGATACAGTGGTTAATTTGTTCTTTCAAGGCGTCAGTTGACGTGGGCTCGTTGGCATACGCCTTACATTTCAAAAACCCTAAGCGAAACAACCCAAAGGCATGAATTGAATGACAAACTTTGATTCCAAAAAATAGGAAGAAGTAGAAATAGACAGAATACTTTGCCCCTCTGTTCTTATAAAAAATTGAAACACTTGCAACTAGATTCCTTATTGTCCCCTATATCATTGCTTGTTTTTATTCGTATCGAACACCTTTGCGCTCTTTTAGATGTGTGGGGAAGAAGTCGAGGTGTCGAGTACGACACGGGGTTCACTTCTTTCGTCCATCAAGTTCACTGTCTGTGTCACCAATGTGGTATTTTTTAGTGGATCTACTGTCTTTCGTATGTGTACCGTCACGGGTTCTGTTTCACGAACTGTCCTCGCATAGAGTTCACAAATCAATTAACCGCGCAACTATACCACCCGCGGTTAACAATTACCAAGACGGAAGGGAAACGCACGGTTCAACTTAAGTAAAAACTCTTTATTGTTCTTAATAAAATCAACTTAAAAAAACGTATACACTATTATTTTAACTTAAATATCTGTTCCTTGAATAGTTATAAACCCGGTACAAACTGTGTGGACACTTCGTGTCGTCTACATACATATGGCACTGAACTTTAAACTATTGTTTCAATTTAATTTGAGGGCACGATTTTACTTTGCTGGCACGACTTTAATTTGATTTCTCGACCGTCCTGTTTGGCTAATACAACTCGACTCCCTTTCCGTGTATTTAACGTGGAGGCCCGACTTGCCTCCACGGAATCCCGAACGTGATTATTTATTCTATCCGAAGCGACACAATGCCGAAACTTTCATTCATTGCTCCAATGACCATATAAGGGATGATCATCGAAAGGATGTGCATCCACACAGATGGGGTTGCATCGCCCCCTGATGCTGTGCATAAGCAAGCGGACCGTGGATACATCACATCTACAAGGTTGCAGCTAGTGCAAATAGTTCAAGGGAACCGCCACAGTACCCCCCCCCCCCCCCCCCCCGCCCCATCAGTGACGTAGTCACGATAAAAAAGGTAGGGCACAGGATCGCTCTGTTGTCGATGTGTACGGGCGAGGAAAAGAAAATGAAAAAGTTACCATGTAAAATTATAATGTACGATGTACGCTAAAGAGGATATGCCATGGACCCGATTACGCCGCGGTGATGCCGACAGGGGCAAAAGATGTGCGGTACAGTCCATGGTGGTATTTGGGTTCATTATAGTATTTTCCAATTCATCGGATCCCATGTGGCTCGCTGGCACTGGTACTTCCAAAGTGCCAGGAGGTGGAGGGCTATATATCGCTGGCATTGGTTCTCCCAAAGTGCCAGGATGTGAGTTATAGTTCTCACTGGCATTAGTACTCCAAAGTGCCAGGGGGTAGTGTAAAGAGGGCTCGCTGGCATTGGTACTCCAATGTGCCAGGAGGTGGGGTTAGAGTCTCGCTGGCATTGGCACTCCAAAGTGCCAGGAAGTGAGGTGCAGAACATCGCTGGCATTGGTTCACCAATGTGCCAGGATGGTGGGTAGGGTCGAGCAAAGGCGAGCAGAGTTGCATGAAGTTGTAAGGAAAACCTTTGTGTGCCACTTGTTAAAAGAAAAGGCGGAAGGGAATTGAAGAGAGTCGGATTGCGGTCATTGTATGCCAATATTTGGAAATGCGCCGGAAAAGGAGTGCTTGGAATCGAAAAGGCGGACGCGTTGAGAAAGAATTCTTAATTTGCCTGTGGGGGAGACGGGCGGAAGTAATGTTCGGCGCCAATTGTGTAGTGAGGTGAAAGTACGGTGCATGCGAGTGACAAAGAACCACAGGAGTCAAGTCTGAAAGTACCGATGGAGTCAATCGTAGACCCGTCGTGTGTTTTGGTGTCGCGAAAAAGTATCGGCGTTTTGATGCCCAGAAGGGGCTTACCGGTAATGTTTAGTATCATAATAGAGAAAGAAATTATGGCCATATACTTATTTAAAATTGTTTAGTAGATTAAAGGGTACTTTCTGTTTTGTAATGATTTCTTAGTTTTCCTTGGGTTTTACTTTGGAATTTCTCTTAATTCTACGCGCTATTTAATTATTCTTCGTCAAAACGTACTAAACGATTGGTAATGTAATATTCTTTCTTTTTGACAACAGGCAAACTCTAATTTGTTTTGATGTAACTTTATTTTACAAAAACTGTTTAATTAAATCATCATCATCATCATCATCGGCACTACAACCGGGAGCCGGTCTTGGCCTTATTTAGCAAGTCCTGAAGGCTTGTTAAATTTTCCATAATGATTTGTTTTTTCCGGGCAAGATCATTAGTCTTGTGCCAGAGGCTCCCCGACGGGGAAACTAACCCCGGTCTCCCGCGTGACAGACGGGTATACTAACCAGTATACTATCGAGGAGCTGTTTTGGTCCGGTGATTGGTGTTATGGCAGGGATCGGCGTTGGTGACAAAACTCCCGTTGCGAGTTACTCTTTGGCACGTTCTCTGCTCTTCTTAGTCCTTTTCGGAATGATATTTTCAGTTGCGGGTGCGTGGTCTTCACAGGGTTACTACTGTGGTATTTTCCTAGATTTAACTTCTTCCGTCTATGTACCGTCGCGGGTACCGATTCACGAAACTGTCCTCTTAAATGCACAACTGCGGCACTCTCGGTTAGCGATTAGCCAAAAAGGAAGTAAAACACACGCTCCTAGCTCTTTATTGTCATGTGATATAGTAAAAGTTGTCGTGACACTTTATTAAAACTCAAATACTAAACAGTTACACTATTAATTGAAATGATTAATTTATTTTTGCTCTTCAGCGCAGTTAACATAGGTTAATTTACAAGATGTAGTGTCACTTTTTAATTAAAACACGAATACTAAACAGTTACACTCTTATTTGAAATCATTAATTTATTTTAAATTTGATGGGACAACCGCACATTGAGGCTACTAACACTCGACTTGGTTTATTTAACGTGGAGGCCTCGACATGCCTCCACGGAATCCAGAATACGATTAATTCATCTTGAAAGATAATTTCATCTTTGGCTTGTCGACACAAGGGGATGATACTCCTTGCATCGGTCCCAGCACCAGGGTGCGAATTACACACACGATGATCGCTTCTGCTGCTCATGGTGTATGTCCACAAGTATGCGGACCGTGAATTAACCGAATCCACAAGGGGAACATTAGCTGGCATGGTTGCAGCTAGTGCAAATATTTCTACTTAGGAATTGAAGTGTTTGCACGATCAGCGACTGTGTAAAGCATTTATGCTGATCGTGCACGTGTTGGTGGAAATCTGTGGTGTATCTAACAGATACACATAGTACACAAGCAAATAGAAAGGAACAATACAGAAAGAAAATCGAAGAAGCAAAACCATCAGCCGTGTGCCAAGCATTAACATAGCAAACCCACATCAGTTGAGTGTACTTGAGTTTAGAAATCAAATTTGCACACGCAGCAGTGGCCTAATGTGTTAAGCATTGGTTCAATCTCTTACTGATTCTAACCGTCATAGCGTCGTTTCGAATCACACGTTCTTCACTATCGTTGCAAACGCAATATATCCATAGCATTTTGTTACACTTATCGCAGCTTCCACTATGAGGTCGTTCTAATTTAAGCGATTAATCCGATCGTCAAGAATTCTTCTTCAGTTCAATAAAAATGCTGTTCATTAACAGTGTATCTACGTTAGGATTTCTGTTTAACGACAAGGACAGCATTGGGTCTTAGAAACATTGAATTCTCTTCCCATTGGCATATCATATTGAGGTCAGAATTCAGTGAGTATCCTATTTGATTATGAGTTTCGAAGAAGATTGTCCAGTATGTAAATGAGTGAATTGGTGACCAGAATTAGAAGGGAAAGTGTAGATCCCTGGAGACCGCCAGCATCAATTTAATGGGAGGCAGGTTCAACACCAACCAGAGCCACTTGAATTGAGGGACCAGAAATATAGTGATGCGTCCATTAAATCAATGCATGGTCAACTCCAGAGGAAAGTCTATAATAAAATGAATATAGTCCGCAGTTAGGCAAAACTCTTTATTCGATTCAAAGGTTACAGAGGAACTGCTCACTTAATATCAAACACAGGACAACTGCTAGTGAGAGAGTATACAATGCCTACATTATAATGGCGCAAGGCTAATAACCTTGCCCGGAAATATAAATTATTATGGACAATTTAACAAGTCTCGGATATAGACCGGATATCGGTGGAGAGATTTGCTAAATAAGGCCAAGACCGGATCCAGATTGTAGTGCCGATGATGATGGACTACATTGTTACACGCTTCTTTTTCTAAAATAAACATTTTATTCAAAGCCCAGCTGCGTAAACGAGACAATTACGCGGCCACTTCTTGTGCGATATGGACTTTTCAGATATATTCACCCCTAGAGGGGTCGCGTCTTTGACTGCTTACTTTTTACTTCTTACTACTTGATCTCCGTGTGACGTATTTATACCGTTTCCTCATTCCGTCCGTTCCATAGCCTCGAATTTTCTACTCTCCTAGTCTCCAGTTTTCCAGAACTTTCTAGAATATTCTAGTACTGATTGTCATGTGCGTCACACTACCTTCCGCCTAGATTAGTTCGTCCCGAACTAAGTTCACTGATCTTCTGGGTTAACAAAAAGTCGCCAGTCGGTCACGATGTACCACTTACATCTTGGCGTTCGGTCTTCGCTGAATCCTATAGACAACGTCGTTAATTCTTGTGAGAATCTTATACGGTCCTTCCCAATATTGCTGCAACTTCGGAGACCTTCCTTTTTGCCGATGAGGGTTATAAAGCCACACGTTATCGCCTGCATTAAATCCGGATGCGCTGGCTCCAACGTCGTACCTTGTTTTCATCCTGTCACTTGATACCTTGATTTGCTTTCGGACCGAATGATGAATCTCATCGAGCGATTTCGCCATTCGGCTACGTAGTCTGCAGTCTTATCTATGGCGTCTGGAGGTATCCCAAATCGCAGATCGGCTGGAATTCGTATCTCTCGTCCATATATAATTCTTGCTAGAGAATGGCCTGTCGTATCGTGATTAAAGTTTGTACATATTTGTCCCAATCTCGTTGGTGATCACTAACGACTTTCGATAAGTGCTCTTTTATTGTTCGGTTGAACTCATCGACCATTCCGTCTGACTGCGGATGTAAGGGTGTGGTCCTGGTTTTCCTTACGCCCAGTACCGCACAGATGCCTTGAAATATCTGTGATTCGAAGTTTCGGCCTTGATCGGAATGAAGCTCACAGGGAACTCCATATATGCTGATCCAATTGTTGATAAGCTGCTCAATGACGGTTGTTGCTTCTTGGTTTGGAATTGGAGGGACTTCCACCCACTTGCAGAAGTAATCCATGATGACCATCATGTATTTGTTGTTGTCGTTGGTTTTTGGGAATGGTCCTGAGATATCAATCGCAATTCGCTCGAAAGGGGCACCCACGTTGTACTGCTTCATAGCGCTCCTTGGTTTTGTTGTTGGTGCTTTGGTCGCAGTGCAAGTTGTGCACGTCCTACACCAAGTCTCGACGTCATCTCTCATGTGAAGCCAGTAGAATCGAGATCGTAATTTTGAAAGTGTCTTATTAACTCCCAGATGTCGACCGGAGGCCCCGTCGTGCATTTCTGTTAGTACATCCTTCACTTTTGATAGTGGGACTAGAATCTGCATTCGATGGGATTTTCTGTCCGCGGCTTCCCACTTACGCTTTAGAATTCCATCTTCCACCAGCAAGGAATTCCATTGTGCCCAATATGCCTTAATGTTCCACTCTTGTCGGAAATATTGTTCCAAGTTGGCCGCTCGTTCTTTTCTTTGTGTTCCAGGATTAGTGACGTTTCTTCATCCTGAAGTTGAGCTGCGCGTATAGCATCACTCGTCCACCCATCTAGTACTTCTACTTGTACATTTCGAAGGGCGTACGCCTCTTGTTTTAAACGATCAATTTCTACTTCCGAATCCTGAAGACGACATTTTAGGGTCAAAATTTCAGCTTGCCTCTCTGCTAGATCAGTTGATAAGCGATTGTTCTCCTCAATGACCTTTTCTCGGCTGGTCTTAAGAGCAATTATCTGTTGATGCAAGGATTTATATTCGGTCGTGGTGCTGTCCAAGTCTGAATCATGCTGAAGGCTTCTCTTGTGATTAGCGCATGAAAAACAACATATCTTCATCCTGAAGTTGAGCTGCGCGTACAGCATCACTCGTCCACCCATCTAGTACTTCTACTTGTACATTTCGCAGGTCGTATGCCTCTTCTTTCTTTTCCGCTCTATCACAATGCTTACAATCTGGCGTACATGGTCTTCTTGATAGAGTATCAGAGTTATTATGCAACTTCCCTTGATGGTGGGAAATTTGGAAATCGTACGTTTGAAGTCGCTCGATACATCGAGCTATTTGTCCTTCCGGGTTCTAAAAATGTAACAACCATTTCGGGGCGGCATGATCCGCCCAAAGGTGGAATCGACGTCCGTAGATGTACTTATGGAAATTCTTAACGGATTCTACGGCAGCCAAGAGTTCCTTTCTTGTTCTTTCCCGTTTAATCAAAAGAAAAAGGCTGTTGAAAGTCATCGTTTGCTGATAGAAACATATGGTGAACACGCTCCATGAATTAGAACATGCGAGATATGATTTCGACAATTTAAAAGTGGTGATTTCAATGTGAAAGACAGTGAGCGTCCTGGTAGACCTGTGGGGGGCGAAGTCGTGGTGCCGGCATACGGCACAGGGTTCTACTCCGTCCCCATAAACTATTCACTTTCCACTCGTCAATTGTTCCGCCGCGGCAAACTGTTCACCAAGGAGATCCGAAGGATTGGTAGGATTAAAACACAGATTTAATTGGTGATCAACGCCTTTTTAATTTAATTTATTTTTATGTGAAAATACTTGCTATTTACTTAATCTGCTGCAGTTAGACTTTTTACAATTAAAAACACTAAGGGACACGAAACTCGACTCGCGTAAGGGACACGTCCCGCAGGGGTACAGACTCAGGTGCACACCCTACGGGGGATGATAAAAATAATCGATGCGCGCGCGCTGAAGGATGGAACACGACTCAACGATAATCATCTCGTGCAGAGATGATTCGCTTATGAGGTGAGTTTGTGGTGCCGTGGTAGATATCCTCTCCACTAAGGATATCGTTTTTACCTACCACCAGAGAAACGTAAAGTCTCTCTTGGTGGAATAGAGAACCAGATCTCGTAATAGAATCATGGTGGTATGTGTGTGATCGTACCCATCACCGTGTTTATCGTTGCGTTTAGCAAAGGATAAACGAAACCTGAAACGAGAAAAAAAAACAAAGGGGAAACAACCTAAGGCATGTTTGGGTAATGAGGGTCAGCTGTCTAAATAGCAGCCACTCATTAGATGCTAAAAGGGATTGCGATAATTTATACAATAGAGATCGTATGTCGTCTCTCTGCCGACTGGAAGAATCGGATTCTTTTGTTTGCATATGTTTATGCTATTAAACCCAATCCGACAGCAAAGCGTGAAGTCGGTGATTGTTTAAAGATTCAAACAAAGAAATATTTCCAATCAATAGTTGCCAGTCTTCGGAAAATAATTTAGATGGATACATAATGACGGTTGTGTATACCATCTGTGTCAATTATGCATGGCATCTATGGCGTTGGCAGAATTGAACTATAGTGTGCATATCTACACTAATTGGAAATTCGGTTTTTGGTTTAGTTTAGTGAGAGCAGAACCCTCGTTTATTACACTTAGTACAAGCATTTGAAAAAAAAAAGAAGAAATTAAAAGTAAAAAAAAAACTTACGAACTAACCTAAGAAATAGGATTACAAAAATTACCTTCGAATAAGTAAGAAGATAAAAAGGTGGGAAGGTGGCTGTGCACGTGATGGGGTGGCGAAGACCGTGTAGTAGGATAAAGGGCCGGGGTGATAGGAATGTATACGGGTAGTAAAAGTGTAGATAGTGGGTGGGGTAAGGTCACGGGGGGAAAGACAGAAGACGACGTTTGAAAGCAATAGAAGTGAGGTAGAAATCGAAGGAGGTGGGGTAAGAGTTTGTCTGCTTAAGCATACGTGAAATTGGTTCATTACAGCTGTAGGAAGTGTGGTGGGAGGGCAGATAGAAGAGACGAGGGTTTCGTAGGTTGTGGGGGTTGGTGTTGAGTGCGATGGCGGAAAGCAAGCTAGGGCAGTTGATTGTGCCGGAGAGGAGACGTTGGATGAAGAGGATATCGGCAAGAGTTCTGCGTTCCTCAAGTGTACTGAGGTTGATCAAATGGAGCCGGCTTGTGTATGGGGGAAGAAACCGAGGATTCTCCCAGTTCAGTCCACGGAGGGCAAAACGCAGAAACCGACGTTGCACGCTCTCGATTCTGCGGATATGGGACGAGCAATGTGGAGACCAGACCTGACTGGCGTATTCAAGAAGGGGGCGGACGAAGGCAATGTAGAGGGAACGGGAAACGTAAGGATTAGAGAATTCCTTAGACCAGCGTTTCACAAACCCTAGGGCGGAGTTGGCCTTAAGAATGATATCGTCGATATGTGGGATGAAGCTGAGCTCCCTGTCAAATAAGATTCCGAGGTCACGTATTGAGGATACGTATGAGATCTGCTGGTTAAGCAGGAAGTAGGGGCGAGGATGTGGGGGTGGACGTTTGTGGGAGAATGTAATGGAGTGACATTTGGCAACATTGAGATCAAGGCAGTTATTACGGCACCAGGTTGAGAAGCTGTCGAGGTCCTGTTGGAGGAGTGAGGAGTCGAGGGGAGAGATGATTGTTTTGTAGAGTTTGGCGTCGTCCGCATAGAGGGATATGGATGAGTGTTTAATAACAGAGTCGACATCATTGATGGTTAAGATAAAAAGGAGGGGGCCTAGATGACCTCCTTGCGGAACCCCAGAGGTGGGAAAAAAAGGATCGGAAAGGGAGGATCTGAATTTGACACGGTAGGATCGGTCTTTCAGATAAGAAGATAACCATTTGATCAATAGGGGTTCGAAGCCTAGGGAGGACAGCTTGAAAAGGATGAGATTATGGGAGATTTTGTCAAATGCCTTGCTGAAATCGGTGGTGATAACATCAACTTCGTTGCCATTCTCTAAGGCACGGAGAGTATGGGATGAGAACTCGATCAGATTGGTTGTGGTCGACCTACCCGAAAGGAAACCGTGCTGGTTGGGTGAGATGATGGATTTACAACTAAAAGATAACGCATTGTAAAGAAGCCCTTCGAACAGTTTGGGGATATGAGATAGTTTGGCGATGGGTCGGTAGTTGCTGATATCATTTTTAGGTCCCTTTTTATGTATGGGGGTGACATAGGAGGATTTCCATATACTAGGGAAGGTCCCTTGAGATAGAAATAGGTTGAAAATCTTTGATATCGGGAGAGAAAGAGAAGTGGAACAGTTCTTTAAGAATACAGACGGAAGTCCATCAGGTCCGGGGCTGAACTCGTCTTTGAGTAAGTTTAGTTTCTCCTCAACTACGTGACGCTGAATAAATTGAGGAGAGAAAGAACCAAGGGAGAATTCGGGCAAGTCATTGAAATACGACGGATTGGGTTCGAAGGAGATGTCCGTGGAGGATTTATTGAAAAACGACGCGAACAGGTTGGCAATAGTTAGGTTGTCGTTTGACGTAGTCGTTCCATAAGAGAGGGAGTTAGGATAGGCGTCGGATTTACGTTTATAATTTATAAAGTGGAAAAAGGATTTGGGATCGCTAATCAAATTGGATTGTGTTTTGATAAGGTATTTGGAATAGAGGGAGTTGTAGAGTTAGGAAAATGTATAAAAGGCCCCAAGATAGTTGGAGTAGTTTTCAATGGATCGCGTTTTGAGGAAAATGTTCCATAAGTTATTCCTTTTGTTCCGAAGATTGCGGAGATTGCGGTTGTACCATGGCGGCGAAGAAACCGATGACCTGCGGCGAGAATAGGGGACATATAAGGCGACGGCATAGTAAATCTCCTTATAGAGAGTGGCCGTGGCTTCTTCTACACCCAAATGATCAAAGCGAAACGTTGTTTTGCTAAGATGTTCATTTAGGAGGCGGAAATTAGCCTTATGGAAATTGTAAGAAAAGCAGTCAGGAGGTAGAGGGGGCTGGATTTCATGGTCGAGATATAAGGATAAGAGCAGTGGGGGTCGCTAATGCAGAGATGCATTGATAATGTATGAATGCCCATGTAGGAAAAATTCTTTGTAGGAATTTTAGGTAATGCTTGCATTAATTGACCTTGGATAAGGAAATATTTTCAGGTGCCCATGCGATTGCATTGGCGGGGGACAATGGGAGTTGGGTTGCGGATATGGGGGTTTTTTTAGGTAAGTGGACCGTGGGGTTTGGCGAAACCGCCACAGACCTCGAAAATGTGAAGACTGGCAATTGCAGGAGTTATTGAATGATGGCCCAACTCAAACTCAACGGCAATTAGCAGAGGCACTACATGTGTCACAAGAAACAATCAGCAGACGTTTACGAGAAATGGGGAATATCAATAAACTCGGTAAATGGGTCCAACACGCTTTGATTGAACGTCAAATGCAAAATCGCAAAGTCACTTGTGAAATGCAGCTTCAGCGCCACGAAAGGAAGTCATTGTTGCATCGAATTGTGACGGGTGACGAAAAATTGATGTATTTTGAAAATCCGAAGCGGAAAAAATTGTGGCTTTCACCTGGCGAAGCCGGTCCTTCAACACCAAGGGCAAATCGCTTCGGTAAGAAGACCATGCTCTGTGTCTGGTGGGACTAGAGCGTTATTGTGTATTATTATTGAAGCCTGGCGAAACCGTTAATACACAACGCTATCGGCAACGAATGCATAATTTAGATAACGCATTAATCGAAAGACGACCGGAATGGGCCAAAAGACATGGCAAAATGATTTTGTTACACGACAACGCGCCGTTTCGCACAGCAAAACTAGTGAAAGACAAAGTTATAACCGGGTATAGTAAAATGATAAATAACTGTATCAATTATTACCTGAGTCTCGCTAAGGGCAAAGATTGTTGGCTTCTGGTTACAGACGTGGGCGGACACAGAGGAGAAATTGGATCTTAGGCCGCGAATGTTGCAAAGATCGACGTGAAATTCCCGATCCACTGAAATGGCGACACAGACGTGTAGAAGACTATTGGGTTGTACTGTGGGGAGGAGAAGTATTGTGCCAGGCATGGGCTCTCGGTTCACTTCATTCCCCATCAATCTTAAGTTCAGCCAAAAGTTAATCACCAAGGAAAAGGAGGTATCGTGCGCCGATCACTAAACATCACCGAGGGAAGGTCGCAACACAGATCGCACAAGTGAAAATAAAACACACTGCATATAGTTATTTATGAATGATTTTATTGTTTCACCGATCTTATTTAAATACCTTTTAGTCAACAGTTGCACTGTTTAAAACGTTTATGTTTACATGTATATTGTATGGTATTTTTAAATTAACCGACTATTACAAATTTGATTTTATTTAGATTAAGGACCCGACTCATTGATGCGCACCGTGGATGATAAAAAAAACGCGACTCGTCCTATTCGCGGGGGGGGTGGGGGGGGTGTACACCCCCGTGTACACGCTACTGTGGATGGAGAAAACACTCGACCGACTCGTTCAGTGGATGGAATAAGACTCAGTGATAAACGGCTCGTGCAGTGCCATTTCGCCAAATCCCACGGTTCGCCTTCCTGAAAAACCCCCATAATCATCACCCAAGACGCATAAGTCTTCGCCAATGCATTCGCATTCGGCACCTAAAAATGCTGCACGCATTTAAGAGATCAAATCTATGATCTTTAAGTCCCTGTAAAGAAAACTTACCTTCATGCATTCTCTTCGCATACCACTGCTCCTTAAGATTTCTTTATTAACTTACCAGGAATTCACAATCAATTTCGGCGTCTACGTCACCAGTCAAATTTCCTTAGATGAATTCCGGTAAACAAAATAATTCGGTTTACATACATTGTAACCTTCATGACAGGGATCATAAATATCGAGCCGTCTATTTTCCCAGCCTCGATGGTGTACAAAAAACTATCTACACACACATCGGCTGGCGACCCCTTTCAGTCAGCGATAAACGGTCTAACGCAGATGCATGTAATTAGCACCATCTGCGTTGAGACTAATCCCTTTCCAATCACCAAAACGTATCGCAAATACGTCTACCATTTAATGGGTTGCAACTTGATTACTCAGTTGAACTCATAGGTCATAAATCTCTTTTATCCTACTTAGTTCTGGATCCGTTTCCCAGTAACCTTTCCACATAAACAAAGATCTGACGACCCCTTTCCCTTCCTTTGTGTATCAGGTTCTGCATCGTAGCTTCGATCTATGAAAAGAACCGACATACACACACACCTGTGTATTGTGCCGATCTTCTGTATGAGATCTCTTGGTTACCCAAAAGAGAGACTTTATGTCTCTCTCGGAACGGGTATTGCACCCTTAAGTTAAGAGAGCCAAATTCACTGGCTGAATTTCTTTAATAACGATTGAATATCGTTGAGTCCTTTACCATCCTTCGACCCGAGCAGGTCGAGGCTCCATCGCTACCCTGGTGCGCACAGGGAAGCGATAATCAAGTATAATCGCTTGTGTCGTTGTCTCCGCGAGTCAATATTATTTTCCTTAATTAAATACACAATATTCAATTATATTATAGTTTTTACTTTGCAACCATAAAACATTCGTTCAACATTTGTTTATTCATTTAATTGTAATCCCGAAACCAGCGTGTAAACTAAAATTAACGTTTAAACAAAAGTGAATAAAAATAAACTAACATCAATCCTGTGTTTAATGTTACCGCGTTGTCTTGTCTGTCTCCTGTTGTTGCTCTTCTCTCGGTTTAGTTTACGGCAGCGCAATGGACGATAGTAATCGGATGTTAGCGGAGGAAGGGAACGGAGTACCCATGCAGGCACATTACTTCCTCCCCGCAAGTTTCCTCGAGAGAGAAAGTGTTTCTCTCCACTAAGGATACGTCTTACCTACCACTAGAGAGACTTAAGTCTCTCTTTGTGGAACAGAAAACCAGATCTCGTAATGGAGATCATGGAAGTATGTGTGCATGGGTGATCGTGAGGATCATAATATTCAACACACGCGCGAAGGCGATGGAAAAACGAAGCAGACAGGCGGTAAGGACAAAGGGACCGTGAAGATCGTTGGTAGTATACATTATGTGTGTACATGGGTTCTTTCATGGGACAAATCATGAGAATGAACCTGAAACGACGAAAAGGGCATAGGGTGTATCCATGAGATGTGAGTTCAGTAAAGCAAACAAACTGAATCTCCTTGGATGGTAATGGTTTTTGTTTGCTCATGCCGCTGCTGATGAGAAGCAGATCCCGAAAGATGAGAAGACAAAGGGGATGCTTAGGTCTTTGTCTAAGATGTGCATTGCGGCTAAATAAATAGGCGGCAATGCAATGTGGAAATGCGCTAATTGGCTTTAGCTTGATTACCGGGAAATGGTGTTTATTGCATCGCTGGTAAAGGTAGGTATTCAATTCCTATTTGCATTTGCCTGTGCTGTGGGATTTAATTGATGCCTTAAGACGCGAGATGGGTATATTTGTTTTGGTCCCTTGGGTGTAGGTCGCCAGTCAATGTGTATGTATGGTGATTTATGATACACTTGGTGAGGACGGGAAATAGGCGACGCAATGTTTATGATCCCTGTTATGATGGTTACATTGTGTGTAAACCAAATCATTTTGTTTTCAGGAATTCGTCTAGGGGGATTGCCTGGCACCGAAGGTGCCAAATTGGTTTTGGGATACCTGATAAGTTAGGAGAGTATTCTTACAGGTAATTTGTATGCGAAGAGATGCATGAAAGGTACGGATTCTTTTACAGGGACCCTTAGATTATAAATTTGATCTCTTTGATGCGTGAAGCATTTACAGGTGCTAATGCGATTGCATTAGCGAACTTATAAGATTGGGTCGTACGGATGGGAGGTCTTTAGGTAAGTAGTCAGTGGGGTTTGGCGGAACCGCCACAGTACCACATGAAATGTCCGATTTTATAGTAAAAATATAAAAGCCAATATTATTTTTCCGTAAATTTTTATTCAATCAAAATAGGATCCGTTGGCATCTATGACATTCTGCCAACGTGATACAAGGTCAAATATTCCTTTTTCGTAGAAGTGGTGACTTTTTGAGGCAATGAAATCTTCAAAGGCTTTCGTGATCTCTGCTAGGTTCCGGAAGACCTTCTGCCGGAAAAATGAATCCAGATTGCGGAAAAGTAGTTGTCCGTTGCGGAAATGTCAGGAGAGTACGGTGGATATGGAAGAATTTCCAACCCCAACTGCAACAGTTTTTGCACCGTTACTTGTGAGGAATGGGGTCTAGCATTCTCATGCAAAAGGATCGGGCCGTTAGGGGGAGATATGAACGCCAAGCATAGAAATTGGGGAAATTATATATCTAATGCCAGAGGAAATCAGTTGGCTGGCTGGTTAGATCAGTATCATATTGAATATAGAAATGACCTGCTAGCTACCGAATATCCATCGTTCCCTAGAGGTAGATCGTTCTTAGATATCTTGCTAATTGACTCACGACTGAGACTACTTAACACCAACAGACGAAACAGAAACTGTTTACGGACAATTGAATACGACAGTGAGCACTGTGCATTCACGGCAGTAATAGAGCTTGTGACGGTCCCGACAAATCCCACGGTTCACCCTCTTGAATAACCCCCATCCATACAACCCAGTCCGTATAAGCTTTCGCTAATGCAATTGCTTTAGCATCTTAAATGCTTCACGCATTAAATAGATCAAATCTTTAATCTTAAAAAGTCCCTGTAAAAGAATTCTTACCTTTTCTTGCATCTCGTCGCATACAATTCCTGTAAGAGTTCTTTATAACCTTATCATAAATTTCCTGAAAGAAAATTCATGGGTTCATATATAATACAACCGCATATCAGGAAATATTACCCTTGCGTCGCCTATATCCAGCTTCATTCATGTCTACAATAATTCCCTTTCATAGACATTGGCTGGCGACCTTTTTTTATCCCATCAATAAATAACCAAGCAGCTGCATATAATTAGCGCAATAGACGCTGAAGCGAATTTCCTTAGCACGCAATGTGCAAACAAAAGAACGCTATCCTTCAAAGGTTTTCTGGCGATACCATAAACATCGTTTTTGGTATCCTAAATGCAATTCCCATGTAATGAGTTCCAGCTTATTTATTTAGCTGACCCTTATCACAGACCGAGGCATTAGGTCGCTTCTCCTTTGTTCTTTTTCCCTAGCTGTAGGTTTTGTTTATCCTTGCTGGAATGCATCACTCACGCATACCATTGCACTGAAAGCGTGCATTTTCTTAGTGGCCACACCCTTAAGAGAAAATGTTCTCTTTCTCCTCCATATCTCACCCTTAATTGAGGATGGAATTCAAGTCAGGGTTCTATCCTCGAGGAGTCCTATTACATTCGCCGTCCGAGCAGGTCGTGTGTCACTTCCGCCCCTCGTCGCGCGCCGAAGGTGCATATACACCACTACTTCATAATTAATAGTTTTTACCAAGTCGTGTGGCAGTGCGTTATGTTAACCGAACGAAATATTATAAACTCCTTATATCGTAACAAAAGTAATATAAATATAGTTTGTTTCCAATAAAATAAACCAAAAATAAAAACAGTGCGTTTCTTTCCTGTGTTACATTTTCCACCATTATGTTGCATCGTACTTTTCGTTTCTGGGCGTCTATTGTTGTCAGTGTTTTTGGCGATCGTGATTGTTGTTTTCGGCGGACTTTCTAACAATAGCGAAATTGTATCAATATTATTATTTATTGGCCTGTAAGAACCCGGAAGTTCATGACCTCACCGAATCGGCTTCGCCATCGTTCCCTGTCCTGGGCACTCTCCTTCCACGCTTGACCATTCGATCCGATCTCCTCAAGGTCAAACCTAACATTGTCCTCCCATCTCCGTCGCGGCCGTCCTACCGGTCTCTTTCCCGTTGGTCTACCGTCAAAAATTATATGCACGGTCCTATCGTTCCCCATTCGCGCCACGTGTCCGGCCCATCTTAATCTTCGCGACTTGATTACTCTCACTATTGTAGGTTTGCGGTATAGCTCTTCCAATTCGTGGTTGTGGAGTTTCCTCCATTGTCCTGACTCCTCGTCATATTTACCTCCAAAGATGCCCCTCAAAACTTTATTCTCGAATACGCGGAATTTGTTTTCTTCCCGTTTTGTGAGAGCCCATGTTTCGCATCCATATAGAACAATCGGCATAATTATGGTTCTGTAGACACGGATCTTTATGTTACGTGATAGCAGTCTGGATTTCAGCAGTTTACTGACTGCATGCCAACTCGCGTTGCCGGAATGCAGTCTCTTGTTAATTTCCTTCGACATTTCATTACTGGCCGTCAGTATCGTTCCCAGATATTTGAATTCTTCAATTTTTTCAAATATCTTACCTCTGACGTTTATATGTGTTATCTGAGGTCCACCTGCTCTCGCCGTAATCATGTATTTTGTTTTGTCTTCATTTATATCTAGGCCCACCTCTTCTGCCGCTTGCATGATGATTTCACAGTTTTTACTAACAATCTCTAGATTATCGCCCAGAACGGCGATGTCATCCGCATATGCGAGCACTTGTGTGACCCCGTTCAGGGATGATCCGGCCATGTTGTCGTCTTGTACCTTTCTGATGACATACTCGAGCATAAGGTTAAAGAGACACGGTGATAGACCATCTCCCTGCTTTAGTCCGTCCCGGATTTCAAATGGTTCTGAGAGGTGGTTTTCTATTCTAGCTCGCCCTTTGTTTTCGTTCATGCAAATTTGAATGAGGGCGGCATATTTTTTTGGGACTCCCAGCTCAACTAGAATATGGTAGAGTCTCTGCCTTGCGACTGAGTCGTAGGCTTTTTTGAAGTCAACGAACAGTTGGTGAACCGTCTCTCCGCATTCCCACTTCTTTTCCAGCAGTTGTCTTATTGTGAACATTTGGTCGCTTGTTGACCGGTTCCTACAGAATCCGCATTGGTAGTCTCCCAGTATCTCTTCTGCATACGGTGTGATTCTCGCCAGAATGACATTTGTTAATATTTTGTATGCGGTTGGGAGCAATGATATTCCTCTGTAGTTTTTGCAGTCAGATCTGTCGCCTTTTTTGAAAATGGGGATGACTATTGAGGTTTTCCATTCTTCCGGAGTGACTTCCTTATCCCATATTGTTTGGATGAGCTGGTGGATCTTTCGAACGGTTGCCTCTCCTCCATGCTTCACAAGCTCTGCCGGTATGCAGTCGACTCCGGGAGCCTTGTTGTTTTTCAATCGCTTTATTGCGTCTACAACTTCGTTGAGAGACGGCTCTGGGATCTGAGGCTCGGCTGTATGTACGCTTGGTGCATTTATCTGTGGTTGATGGGTGCGTACATTGAGCAGATTTTCAAAGTACTGCTTCCATCTTGTCACGACATTGTTTGTTTCTGTGACCAGACAGCCGTTTGCGTCTCGGATTATTTTGGCTCTTCCTCGGTAGCCATTTCTAATTGAATTTATGCCGACATACATACCTCTGATGTTCTTTGCCCTAGAATTTTATATGATTTTTTTGATCCGAGTCTTCTCCCATTCACGTTTTTTGCGTTTGAAGAGTCTCATTGTCTCTCTCCGAATTGTCGCGTATCTTTCTGGGTTGACTTCATCATATCTTTGTAAGTGGATCACTCTGAGGCGTTTACGTTCTTCGATCTTCGCCCTGCACTCATCATCAAACCAAGGTTTGGACTTAATTGTTTTCTTAAATCCTAATACCTTTTGGGCTGTTAGTTTGATTGTGTCTCTGATCGATGTCCATTTAGTGTTCACACTATTAGCTTCCTCTTCCTCACTGCTCACATTCTCTAGAATGCTAAATCTATTCGTTAGTTCGTCTTGATATTCAGCCCTTTTGCGTAGGTCTTTTAGTTTATCAGTGTCGAACTTTTTGCTTGTCTCCCGTGACTGCCCATGTGGGATTGCTGCGAGGCGACTCCTGATTTTGCCAATCACTAGAAGATGATCGGAGTCGCAATCTGCTCCTCTATATGATCGCGAAATTGTATCGGTGGAACAATTTATGATGGTGGAAGAAGGGAATCTCGTGCCCTTGTTAGGTACATACTTCTTCCCCACAAGCTTCCGAGCGTTCTCGCAGATCTGAAGGAATTCGTGATCCCGCAACCCTACAAGTACAGGGCAATGCGATGGACGGAAGTAACGCGCACCGAAGAAGAGCTCCTGCGCTTCAGTAGGGCTATCTCCCACAGAGACCGGGACGATAGTATTAGACAGTGTCAACAGTTCTGGTGGTTGAATCGCATATAAAGACCTGGATACCAAAGTCGGTATAGAATCACACTATCATCAGCCAGCTTACATAGACTTAGCTTTTCTAGAATTAGGGTAGTATAATATTTAAGTTAAGTTAAGTTAAGTGCTTTTAAATAAAATTAAAAACTAAAAAAAAAAAATTAGGTAAGTTAAATTTTAAGAAAAAAAAAACAAAAAAAAATGGACACAAAGTTTTTCAAATTTTTCTTTGTCTTTCAAATAATTATAAGTACTGCCACAAAGTTCTGTCGCCGAAAGGCAATTATACAATTGTTAAGTATTGTTTAGCTTAGAGCGTCTACGAAGGACCAGTAAGTTATTATATAAGATAATTAAGCTAGAATTTAAGCATTTTTTGTCTAGCATATAATTTAGAAACTAAGAATATAAAAAGAAAATAAAAAATGTTTTAAAAATGAAAATGAATGGATCGGGCCGTGCCTATTGACCAACGCAGGTTGTTTTCCAGAC
The DNA here is from genome assembly GCA_963931805.1 of Microdon myrmicae. Classification (NCBI taxonomy): domain Eukaryota; kingdom Metazoa; phylum Arthropoda; class Insecta; order Diptera; family Syrphidae; genus Microdon; species Microdon myrmicae. Next base: position 25,184,719 of record OZ007499.1, read on the forward strand.
AATTTGGCATGAAATATGTTGATTTCCTTACAATATTTGATAGCGTTTATCGTTTCTCCTGGTTGAAGAAATGAAAAGTGGATTGGTCGTTTCGATGTCCACCAAATTGTCACCATAACCATTTTTGGGAGAAGATCGGGCTTGCGGGGTGTGTTTTGATTTTTCACCTGCGCTTGTGTGACTTATGATATTAGTACAAAGAATATAATTTGTTGAAATTTATTTTACGTACAACCCCTCATCCCGTATATAATATTTATTTAAATTGATTAATATTTTTCTACCAAGGAACGCGACGTAATAAATAAATTATGGAATATTTCTCAAGAAACTATTAAAAATTTAGAGATTGAAGTGGAAAATTATCGTAATCATCTTTTCAAAACGGATTTGTCGAAGGTCACTTATTACTTAATCAATAAATACAGTCTATAAATTAATTTGATATTTGTTGCAGTAGATAAAAGAAAAGCACCAGCAGGCAATAGCATCGTTAGAAAAAGTAGTAGTAGACCAGAAAACAGAAATTGCAAAGCAGGCCTGCGCTGTCAATGAACTGATAAAGGAAAAAAATGTGTCTGTTGTTAAAATGAAGAAATTACAAGCTGTTATTTTAAGTAAGTCTCAATTACGATTAAATTAAATTAACTAATTTTTCTCGTTCGTAAAAGATCAGGAACAGGAGCTAACCCACATATGTCGGCTAAAAGGAGAAAACGCCAAACTGAAAGAACAACTTAAAGAGGTTATGCAAGCTAATTCTGAACTAGAATTAGCTGCGACGTGCGCAAAAGAGTTGGTTAATAAACGATTCGATAGAGAAAAGGACGCCTTAGATAAGTTGCAAGAAGCTCTTCTAATAGCTGAAGCAGCTGTTGCTGAAAAGGAAGAAATATTAAAACGAGAACTTATTATTAAGGACGAATGTGAATCTTTAGCTGGAACCATAAGCCAGGTGATGGAGGAAGCAGCCCGAAAAGTTGATCGTGATATAGAAGCCTTAAGACAAAAATACACAGAAAAGGAGAGGAGCCTTTTGCTGAAGCATGAAGAGGTAGATTTTGTAACTAATTTCCACAATCAATATTTATCGTTACCGCAGGCCCTTGATGAAATAGAGAGACAAGTAGATACAACCCGTGTTGCGTTAAACAAGAGTTGCACACTTCAGCAAAAGGTAGAACAACTTCGCGAAAGAAATATAAAACTGGAAAATGATTTAAAAATCGCCTCAGAAGCTATAGTAAAAAAACCAACCATACAATTTTTTTTAAATATATACATATATTTTTGTCTCTTTCTATCGCTTAGATGGACTTGGAGTTGAAACTAGCTGCGACTGAAAAGTTACTAAACGAGGATCGAAAGTCGGAACTAATCTCGCGGGAAAGAGAGAAGCAAATTAAACAGTACATTGAAGAGAATAACAAACTTAAGGAGAGGTAAGTATTAATTTAAAAATATGCCACAGCAAACGGTATATAATATTCAACACCTAATTTTAAATAGGTGGAAATGTACAATCGAAGAACTTACTGAAAAATTCGGTACTGAAATTCAACGCCTTACGAACGAAAACACATACTTAAGATCGAATATTAAAATGCAATGTATAAATACACGGATGGAATAAATATATTTTGAATTACTTATTTGGCGTCCGCCCTCTCCGGGAATAAACTCGGGAACCAATAACTAGTTTCTTCACCTTGTTCGTCAACCCAACACAAGCCCTCGCTTACAGCCTTTTCGATTCCTTGCTTTGCTCGATAGGAAGTCCATCTGGAGAAGGTTATTTGTTTACTTTCAATGGATTAATCGAATAATTGTTTAAATTACCCCAATTTATTTACAAGGTGCGACACCGTAATAAATCCCTTATCGTTGCTTGATGCAGCTGTAAGAACAGCAACTTCGTCTAGGCTCAATTCCGCTGGCACAGATTGCACGATATATTTTCCTTTAGCCACTTTATGTGTTGTAAACCTGTACAAATTAAATGTTGACATTTATAACGTTGAACTATCTTTTTAATAATTTGTTAATCATTTCACATTCCGCCGAGCTCACGACGAAGAAGAGATCTTTCTACCCAACCACAACAGTAGGTGACAATAGTTTAAGGATCGGTTTCTGAATTACACTGGTCTACAAAAGATCCTTTTTTTATTGTTGTTTGTAATTTGTGTTTATTGTTCATTGAGGATATTTGCACATAGTTAAGGAACGGTTTCTGAATTACACTGGTCTACAAAAATCTGGGTGAAATATAAAGTTTATCCGCGACACCATTGTAACAAAACTATCTGTGATGAACCACTTGTAATTGTTTCGCGAGCGTCCGACTCCGACTCCGTGGGGTGCTCCGGTGCGCATCCAGGGGCCCACCCAGCGGTGGTTGAATTTTGATGCGCACTGGTTGGTGGTTAGATTTCGACTCTCCGGGGGTTGAATTCCGACTTTGATTCAACCCTCAATTCGGGGTGAGTTTGGTGGTGTGGTGAAAAGAGGACCGACTCTCTCAGCGTAGATCCTAGTGGTGTGTGCGAGTTGATCGTGTAGATCGCATTGTTTACTCATGCAACGAAGGTCATGGGAAACGAAACAGGAAAGTAGAAGGGACAAAGGACATTATTAAAGGCATAGATGCATGGTGCAGCTACGTAAATAGACCGGATTGCAATTAGGCAAATGATGCTCAGAGCAATTTAAGTACACAATGGGTGATTGTGTACCGTATCTTGCTGAACGTAAAGGATCGAATTTTTGTGTGCACGTTTATATGCGGAAGAATTCGATTTATTGTCACTAGACGCTAGATGTGTGTATTTGCTTTTGTCGCTTGGACAAAAGGCTCCCAAGGCCATGGAATTGCCGGAAAATGTGGTGTGCACGTGTGCAACAGAATTGTTTGGCAAACAGGGGTGCCGAATAGTTTTCCTGATTATGGTTGTGTATGCAAAAGAATTTTTTTCAGAAAATTTCGATGCATGAATGGTAAGAATTCTTTGCAGGGAATTTTAGGTAATGCACTAGGTGCATTAAATGTCCTTGAAGAAGGAAATGTTTGCAGGTTTGCAAAGGGAGTTGAGGTGAAATTGTGAGTGGTTCTTGCGTGAGGTTAGGGAGCCCCCATACGTTCCCATCTCGAGATTTTTATTTCAGAATTCGGGAGTGCAATCCGTTCTGAGGACCTTACAAACAAGATACCTAGTTGCACTTATCCTTTTGTGCGACCAGTTTTGTGTGGAATTGAAAATAATCAGAGGAATCTCCACAACACCAGGCCATAGTAGTGGAATTAGACGGAATTATATAATACACAGCATGAACAGGTCCTAAGTGGAACGAGAGCGCGTTCAACGAAGGCTCCTTCAAAATAATAATGAGAACCTACAACACAGCAAACGAAGGAAACGCCGGGTTGAGTGAACAATAAGAACATATTGAGATGATGGATTTGCAGCGGAAACATAACGCGTTTTAAAGAATGCCTTCGAACAGTTTTGGAACATGTGACAGTTTGGCGATGGGACGGTAGTTTCTAATATCCTTTTTATGCCCCTTCTTATGTATGGGGTGACAAAAGAGGATGTGGGGGTTCTCTATACTACATGGAGAACCAACCCACAATTTCAACCTTATTTCGACCGCTAACAGGATGTCAAATCACCCCCCTAATTCCTCCTACCAACCTATACACCTGGAAATCGTGTTTTTAAACGGACGCATAGCTGAATTCATTATTCTATGTAGGTAATGCATAATTGAATTCAGCTACCTTTTTGCCGTACGGCATCTCCAGTCCTCCAACCCATGAGATTTCCACCGGAAATTCAAATTCATGTTGGTTAGCAACAAGTCGAATCAAACGACGCGGGTGCACCATTATCCAACGGCTTGAGTAATTATCGAATTCCACAGCGTGTTTCCCACGATAATATTACCCTAGCCAAAGTAGCGTCACTTCGACTTTTCCCAGACACTCTATTCTCTGGGGATCAATGATCTCTTCTTACAGGTGAATAGCGCAAACCACATTTTCCTTTCCTTCACAATTCTGTCTTTCCATAGTTCAGTGCACTCTGAGATCACCACAGTCACCGCACTAGGTCAGTGGATCATCCTCAGGGGCTGCATTAATACACACACACTAAGCCAGATCAACCCTGGGTTATTGTGCTCTCCTTTCGATTTCTTCATGCTTTCTATGCCATGGACCGTCGAACGAATATACAAGTATTTATTCACCTCGGTGAGCGTAGAGAATTGAAAGATGTACAAGAGAGCGCGATTACCATTGGCTGATCGTTGTGCAAAATTGAAAATTCGAATTTCTTGAGGAGAGAAGTCGAGATTGAATTGCCGCCGGGGTCAACCGTGAAAGTAAAAAAATTAAATAACCAAACCAAGTCGAGTGTTATCTGTTGGCTGCAGCCATTTAATAAATAAAATAAATTTCGAAATATGTGCTAGTAATCGTGTCCCGTTATTGTATCGAAACTATAAGCGAAAATCAAGTGTATATATATGTCAATAACGAAAACTATTTTGGGAATACAAAAAGCAATTATATAAATTAAATAAATTTCCAACGAAACAAAGTATTAATATTTACGTTTCTCCTTGGTGAACTGTTTGTGGCAAAACCCTTTTTTTTTATTCGCACGGAGACCCTGGTGGGTGGTGAAACATTGCCCCTGTCTTGGCATCCACACTACACCCCCACAAGGATTTCCAAATATTTGGGAAGACACCTTGTGTGAGGGATAGATTGAATATCTTTGATAGCGGGAAAGAGAGAGAGAGATGAGAAGCATTTTTTTTAAAAGGACAGCCGGAAGTCCATCCGGCCCAGGGCTGAACTCGTCTTTAAGCAAGTTTAATTTTTCTTCAACTAGGCGATGCTGGATAATTTGAGAGATGAAGAGGCCAAGGAAGAATTCGGGCAGGTCTTTGAAATAAGAGCGGTTAGGCTCGAAAGAGTTGTCCGTGAAGGATTTTTTAAAGAAAGAAGCGAAAAGATTCCCAGTAGTCTGTGGGTCGGTTAAAGTAATCGTGTCATAGGAAAGGGAATTGGGATAGGCGTCAGATTTACGTTTATAAGTAATAAAGTGGAGACAAGATTTGGGGTCATTGATCAGGTTGTTTTGTGTTTTTGTGAAATAATTGTAGTAAAGAGAGTTGTAAAGCTCGGTGAATTTATAAAAGGAACCGAGAAAGTTGGAGTAGTCCGGGGAAGAGCGTGTTCTTGGGAAAATGTTCCACAAATTATTCCTCTTGTTCCAGAGTACGGAGTTTGCGGTTGTACCATGGAGGCGATGATACCGATGTCCTATGTCGAGAATAAGGTACATATAGGGAAATGGCATTGTATATTTCCTTATAGAGAACGGCAGTAGCTTGTTCTACCTCTAGATGATCAAAGCGAAATGCGATTCTGGTAAGTTTCTCATTTAATAAGCGAACGTTAGCTTTACGGAAGTTGTAGGAAAACTTGAAATGGGTTGGTGAGGTTTGGGATAAGCTGTCACGATAAATGGATACCAGAAGCCGGAGGTGGTAATTGGCGATGATGGAGAGAGCGTGAGGACTAAGGGCAACTGAGGAATTATAGGGGTCCGTTGTAAACACAAGGTCAATTTGCCTCTTTATATGATTTGGCCCATTACTTGTTTGACGGAGGCTTGAGTCGGTGAGACCGTCTATAAAAAGACATTCCTTGGTACTAGTGGGGTTTGAGGTGTAAACGGATTGATCGTCTGACAACGTCCATTAGAGATGGGGGAGGTTGAAATCGCCAATAACAATGATATCGTCAAAGGAAGTACTTAATTCGGTTGGGTGATCAACTACTACTATTGCCAGTTTGAATGACACGATAGGTGCCGAAGGAGGTATATCATCATCATCATCATCATCGGCACTACAACCGGGAACCGGTCTTGGCCTTATTTAGCAAGTCCTGAGGCTTGTTAAATTTTCCATAATGATTTGTTTTTTCCGGACAAGGTCATTAGTCTTGGGCCTAAGAGGTATATAGAAACATATAATGTATAACGACTTTGGGCATTGGTCAATTTTTATTGCGACATATTCAAGATTGGGAGAAGAAGAGATGGCAATTAGAGATGAGGCGAGCTGATTTTGGATGGCAAGCAGCACGCCACGGCAAGGTGAATCCACACATATACCGTCATGATCACGAAAAATGGTAAAGGTGGAGGGGAATAGTTCTTGACTGTGAATACTGGGGAGAAGGTTGGTTTCGGTTAGTGCGTATATATCGAAAGGGAGGGTATGAGCAATTTGCAGAATCGATTGCATTTTAGAGCGGAGACCTCTGACATTTTGATAGTAGATGGTTAAGGGGAGAGTCTGTGGGGTAGGTTAGTCTGGGTCACTTCCTTACTTAATTTTGTTTAAAACAGGAACGCACGATCATCACCTTTTTACTATGTCTTTGTTCACTATGATTTAGTTCCACAACAGACCACCCGCGTTAGGAATGCCACACCACTGTTTATGAAGGAATTGTTCGTTCAACGCACTCGGTATTAATTAGATAACACAGCAAGCAGTAGAACGTGACGAATGTAGGCAACAGGTCGAATAGCAGCTAGATGCTGAGTTCAAGATTTAAAGGAAACTTTATATTCGCACGTATACGCACTCGACGGGGGATGAAACTAGAATCTGACTCGCAATGACCGCGACACGTATGCGTGGTTGGACGGTTACAATCTAACTCCTCTTGATTTTGCCACCGACATCCACTAATGGCGATCGGGATTCAGTGGGAGGATTTTCCGTATGACGGTACGGTCAAGTATAATGCCCCTTTCGCTCGAAATAACGACAACGAACGATACTGCACCTGTTCAAACAAGGAACGAGCATAAAGGCAGCGGCAATGTCACTGTCGATCGTCGAGATAGCCGCTTGAGAGACGAAATAAGTTTCTGCATCGCAAGTAAACAGAAGCGGTATTTCGAGGGATATGCATTAGATTCATTTTGTATGCTTTAGCCGTATGGCTCTTGAGCACAAGGAGGAACATTATTTGTGGACATTAAGTCAACAGAAACCACCGACGGTGGCAAAGGGTCAGGCTGGATGGCTATATGGTTAGGTTAAAGTGCTGGTACATGGATATGGTGGTGAGGGATTTGACCTGCGGATGTGCAAGCAAACGTCTCAACCGGGGGAACCATGGACCAGCGGCTGGTAAACAAAACAAGCACAGCGAGGTACTGTGTGTTTTCTTTGGTTTGCAGGAGGGTCATCATAGGGCATGAACATGGGTATGATTGCCTAAACAACGATCATATTCATGCCCAAATCTCATGATCGGTTGATAGCCGATAATAGGGAATTGTCGCAACTGTTGCGGACCCAAGGGTATAGGCGCAATGTACAATTGTGAACTTGTACGAGTAGAAAGAATATCGGCTTCAGCTGTGTCAACAAATACGCTGGCCAGCGTGTATTTGTTGATTATAATTGCTGACGAGCTGAGCCGATAGGTAGGTATTGAATGGTTCAAGTATTATGAACCGGAACAATTCGATAATATGTATGCCAGATTTGTTTTCAGGTGGGAAACGCTGCAGGGGAGCTTACGCTGCCCATTTGCAGGCAAGTAGAAAGACTTGCTTGGGAAGTGGGATACGGGTAAAAGGGAATGGGTGGTTCTTGGGAAATGGCTTAAAGAACCCCCACAAGTCTTAGGGGGTTTGGGAGGGGCGGTTGATTAGGGTAAAAAGGGTGCCCTTTTTGGAAGAGGGTAGTACGCTTGTTTCCTCCTTTTCGAGTGATCGGCCGATTGGTGCATCAACGTGGCACCCACTGAGATGTAGACAGATTGACTCTCTGAATCAGGATCTGGATAAAGTCCTGCAGTGGGGAAAGGCCAATCTTGTCGACTTCAACGCAACGAAGACCCAGTATACAACATTCAGAAAGAAAACTGGATCATCGGTTCCACAGCTGGTGATGAATGGCCGGGCCCTCGAGGCTGGGGAAAGTTTGAGATTGCTCGACGTCACGGTCTGTGAGAATGTATCATGGCATAAACACGTATCGGGTATCGCCAGATCAGCCTCAGGAAAACTGAGTTATCTTTTTAGAGCCAAGAAATATCTTACTCCGGACCAACTTCTCCTATATATATATATCCCAAATTAGACCCGCGCTTGAATATTGCTCTCATGTTTGGAGCTCGGCTCCTAAACATACCCTCGACCTACTTGAGAGCGTACAGAGACGAGCGATCCGCCTGATCGGGGACTCGGCGCTGACGTCGGGACTGCAGTCGCTATCACATCGAAGGCACGTAGCCGACCTCTGTATGTTTTACAGATATCACGGGTGCTGTTCTTCGGAGATTCTTGGCATTGTTCCACGCAATTCGCTTTATATGCGCTCCGCAAGATAATCCGACGGATCGCACCCGTTTGTGGTTCATCTCCAAACGGCGCGAACATCCCCGTATCAGAACTCATTCCGTTACAGAGCGGGGAAGCTGTGGAACTGCCTTCCCACGCGAGTGTTCCCTGGGCGTTACAACCTGCAACTGTTCAAAAAGAACTGCAACAGTTATTTGATGGCATCTCGGGGCGCCCACTCGACGCTATAGATTCGCCTCTCCCGAGAGAAGTCTAATAAAAAAAAATTAAAAAAAAGTCATTTTCTTGTGAATATATGGACGAAAGGCCGAGAGATCTTTCGACACTATTTGTGGGAGCATATTGAAATTTGTATGGAATTTCATAAACAGGTTGCGAAGTAGGGAAGTCGGTAGGTAGGCCTTCCCGATGAATGGAAACTGCGACGCTGGTTTTCGTCTACGATAAGGCGTAGCGATTATCAGATGAATTGATGGATTGTTGTGTGATTTGAACACGTGGAGATATGAGGGGATCAATAATTGGTCGGGTGTAAGGAGGTGTCGGGTAGAGGCGAACTGTGGATGTGGAAAGGGGTGGCGTGAGATTAGTCCTTGAGTTGGGTTCGGTGGGGGCGGGGGGGGGGGGGGATAATTGAGGTTAAGGGTGTGTGATCTGTGGAAGTTGGTATACTTCGCACCGGTTTTGACGTCAAAAAGGGGAAAGGGACAGGAGATAGGGGCAGATTGTGGTGTAGGACGGGCAGTTATGTAGTGATTAAGATGGAATTTATTACGGGCAATTGAGGACGACGAGAGATTCTTTTAGATTTTACACTTCACGATACGAGTTATCGGTCCGCCATGTGGCTACGGAATGCTTGAAAACCAAAAATTCTTTTTTGAGTATGAGCTGGGACCATTCGCTTCGGTCGCTTTCGGTACTGCGGATACATGAGAAAAAAGACCAAAAAAAAAAAAAACGAATATGAGTAGTTTCTCTTTAATAAATTGGGGAAGACGAAATGACGCATTTGCCTCGATTACGTGTACGAAGAAGCGAACTGTCGCAGGTAGCTCGGATGATGTAAACAGGAGAAGCAGGAGGAGGCGTGCTGACTCCTTGTATGCTTGATATACAACGATATTATAATTGTGTTGGCGATTTGGTGAGAAAACAAATAACAAAGGAAGTCACATTCAATCATGTCATAAATAACATAAACAAAAAAAATGCCATGCTTGAAGATTACGCCTTGTCCCAGTTATCGGAATAGCGATCCCTTTGTTTCTTTTAGCACAAAACAAAAGAAAGAAATAAACAAAAGACCAAAAGCAAAGAAGAAGCGTATAAATATGTCGTGACTGGATGTCCTCGTCACTGGGGACAAGGGGCAGTTATTTAACAGTGTTGTTTCGGGAACATTGTCCTTATCTTCCCAAACCCATTCGTCCGATAAATTTCTTGAAATATCAGCTTCACTATCGTAGCTGCTTAGACGCCTCGTACGTTTTTAATATTGGAAATTATAATACTATCGTCGCTGCTTTCATCACTTTCAGCTTCGCAAGAATGGCCACTTTCCTATTCAAATACTTCAATTCTATCTTTCAATTCACTTAAATCAAAGCTATCGTTATCACCTTCATATAAACGTTTTCGATTTTTGTAAACATTTTCAGGGTTGTCTTCCGGGTATATTTAAAAACTGACTAAAAAAAATGCAATGTCATAAACTAAACAGAATAACTAAAATACGTTTAGTGTGTTATCAACATGTAGGGAATTTTTGGAGAAGAAAAAGGCAAAAGAATATGTAATTATTATAGTAATGTTTTCTACCAAACTTGAGAAACAATTATTCTATATGATTTTCAAATTTTTCAAACTTGCGTCAGGCGTCGCCCGTCAAGGTCGTGTTTGGCACAAGCGTTTTATCTGGGCGATACTCATGATTTTCACTCAGTCTCCGTGTTTCCATTGCGCTTTATTTGCTCGTTTAAATTTATTTCGAGGAAATGCAGTTTCGGCGGCAATTACCTAACAATAAATTCTTTACTTGTAATCAGTCTGCTATTAGTTATAAAGAACAGCAAACAAAATTGAACGGTGGGTTTCGTCATAAGCAAAGCCACCCGATTGTGCAGCAAGTTACAAAATTACATAGTTATTTTATAAAAGGACGTATTCCCCTTGCTAAAATTTGAACTTAATCCATTTACCTATAAGTGTACACTTTTGATGGCACTAATGGCATACATACCCAAAAAGTTTCTTTTTGGTAATTAAAAAAGAGAAGAGAGTGATCTTATTGGCCAACCCAAAATGTTCAAGCCATAAGTACTATATCGTATGAAATATTTTTCATTTTACCCATTTCCAAAAATCGTCAATTTCTTTGCTGCAACTAGTATATCCTCATTGGTGATTTCCTGATGAACTGTACTCAATCCCCGGGAAGCCACTAGGCGACTTCGTAATTCATCCAGTTCAATGAGTCCCCCTAAGGTATTTATTATAAATTAATAGATAAAATATTCCAATTTAAATCATTTACCTGTTTTCTCATTAAGAGCTAAACAAACTTCAACTACTTGGACCCCAAGCTCGTAATAAAAGTCCCCCATGCCCAGTACACTCCAAAATCCTTTTCCAGAAGCTAGTGGGTCAACGCCAATCGCAGCACACATCTCTTGGAATTGCCGTCGAAATCGGGAATCCTTTCTGATGTCGTTTTTGTGATTCATGGCAAATTCTTCCAATTTGGTTCGAAATACTTTGAGTTGGTTTGACATTTGTTCAAAACGCGACTCCTCGATTATGTTTCCCTTGTCTTTGTACTTTTCAGCTTCATAGTGCTGCTGTTGTATAGCTCCAACACCGGCTCTACGCCTCATTTTTATTTAAATATCACTGACTGTTAAATAGGTGGAAGTTTTGAGATAAAAGACGATCTGAATCCGTTCCGACCTTACAGAACCTTTCACTCTTATTTAGTTTGTATACAACAGCTGATTGTCAATCGACCGCATAATGTATTCGGTTTTGCTGTTAACACTCTCACAGTGAGGTGGCGAAGTGTTAGGATGTCTATTTTACAGTAGTGTCGTAACTTATTTCCTAATAATGCTGCCGAGGTTTTTAAAATCCGTAAATAGTGCTATCTTATAATCTTTATTTCATGGCAACAAGTTTAGTTTTCAGGGTCAACCATCAACAAAAAAGAAAAGCAGCATAATGTTTGAATTTCTTTATTCCTTCAAATTAACACAAATCTTAAACTATTAAAATTCGCTCCTATGTTTTGCTTACAATATTTCTAAGCCTAATAAAAAGGGTCGTATTGGGCTGTACCACATGAAATGTCCGATTTTCGCTCAGTCGGCAAAAAAAGGACTTCTCGAGTGAACGTCTGTGCCAGAACGTTAAATTTTCAATTCAATTCAATTTTTATTTGGTAGGTAAATTACATTTATGGTATATTTTACAACTAGTACTTAAGAGATTTAGGAAAGCAATTCCTTTACAACTATAATCTTAAATCTATATAACGACAATAGCACAATTTTAATGAATAACAAATAATAAATTAAGGGAAAACTACAATAAAAAACCCTTATTTGAATCTTAAGACTAATATTGCACGAGCTTCCGGTTATTTTATATAGTAATGACCTCGATATAATTTTCATAGACAGAGTACATATGTAGTGATTTAGGATAACGCAAGACGGGAAACGAGAACATTGTCAGAAAAAGAACGATTGACGAAGAAGTTTCGATTGATTTTGTCAATAAGGAACTCTACCGGTTTAACGTTGGCGTTTTCATGTAGTTCATGTGTCGAATAATGCCATGGCAAATTCAGCAACATTTTCAATATTTTATTTTGACACCTTTGCAATTTTATTTTGTGTGTGCGAGCGCAATTACACCATACAGGGGCCCCGTACAGGAGTATAGCTTGAAAAACGGTTTTAAATATTATAATTTTATTTTCGAGGCTAAGCTTTGACTTTCTACACACTAATGGATACATAACTCTTACGACTTTGTTTATTTTGTCAATTGTGGTAGTGATGTGTTTTTGAAAGATAAGTTTTTTATCTAGAATAATACCTAGATATCTACAGTCTTCGGACCAATCAATATCAACTGCACACATACTGAGTTTAGTGCCATTTGGTAGGTAGCAGTGTTTCCTACATCTCGAAAACCAGACAGCTTGTGTTTTATTACCATTTATTTTTATTTTCCATTTCCTGTAATATACTGCTAGCTTGTCAAGAGCTGCTTGCAAAGAGTTGTAGACATTAGTGAATAAGGCACCCGAAGAGAAAATGGCCGTATCATCGGCAAACATAGCTACCTGAATGTTTTCACCTAGACATGGTAAATCTGCGACAAACAATGTAAATAATATGGGACCATGGACCGAGCCTTGGGGTACACCATGGTGGATTTGGTGAGTAGAGGATATGTCGGTTCCTAAACTCACAACATATTTTCTCGAACGAAGAAAGCTCTGGATAATTTTGATAAGCGGTATTGGCAGCTTAAGTTTTAGTAGCTTATAAATCAAGGCATCGTGCCATACCGTATCAAAAGCTTTTTCGATGTCTAGAAGAACCAGTCCCGTTGACTCCTTGTCGATGAATTTACCAGCTATGTGGTTTTTAATGCGCAAGACTTGGTGGATTGTGCTGTGACCACTACGGAAACCGAACTGAAAGTTTGGTAAGATGTTATTGTCTTCCACAAAACGATCAATCCTTTCGTTAATGATTTTTTCTAAGAGCTTACTTAGACAGCTAAGTAGACTAATAGGTCTATAGCTTTCGGGGCTGTTCTTCGGTTTGCCGGGTTTCGGGATAGGTATTACTTTTGCTGTTTTCCAACAGTCCGGAAAATAACAATTCTTAAGACAAGCGTTGAAAATGAACGTTAAATAGTTACTTGCAGCAGGTGGAAGTGCTTTGATTAATTTGTTGTTAATATTAACGAGACCCGCAGCCTTTTTTGATTTCGATTTTTTTATCAATTCTTTAACTTTGCTGATATTAGTTGCGTAAGTACTTTCAGCTGGTGTTTGAGAAAGTACATGGATAGTGTTAGCAACTTCAGCTTCAGTATACGCGTCGCTTAGATGCATAGATATGGAGTGGTTCTTACTAAACGTGTTAGCAAGTAGGTTCGATTTCTCCACTGAAGAAATAAACAACTTGTCGTGAACTTTAAACGGAGGAATACTTGACCCTCTCTTTTTCATAATTTTTGATATTTTCCAGAACGGTTTGTTTGCTTTGTCAAGAGAGGAAAGGTGTTTATTCCAACACTTGTTCCTATATGTTGATATTTCGTTTTTAATGATATTATTTAAGACTTTAACATTAACTAGAAAACAATCGATTCTATAACGCACCCATTTTCTTCTTTCAAAGTTTCTTAGCCTAATCAGATGTAAGATATTTTCAGGAAGCGGTGCCTTATCAACTGGAGCAGTGGAACATTTAGGTATCGCAAGATCGGCCGCTCTATTGATAACAGAAACAAAATTGTTGCATAGGATATCTATGTGCTCGCTGCAGGTTATAGAATTTAGGCTGGTATCACCTAGAACCAAGTTCGTCTTTATATATGATTTATAACAATTCCAGTTGGCGGCGGAATAGTTGTGGTATAAACTGGTACGATTTACAACTACTGTATGATTCACTGTGAGGCTGATCGGAAGGTGCTCTGAACTTAACGCATTTAGAGTTAATGGTACTATGCAGTAATTTGGAATATTAGTTATATATAGATCAAGAGTTGAGGGGTTCTTGTTAGCACCCGCTGGGATATAGGTGGGGAGAAGTGGATAAAGTATGGAAAAACTGGGCTGGTTTCAGTAACATCTAGTAAAATGTTACCCCAGCTGTTTGCCCTAAGACAATTCCACGACTGATGTCTGCAGTTTAGATCACCACCAATAATTACCTTGTTTCGAGTGTTGACTCTATACAATTTTTGCAGATCCCGCTTAAAGTAAGTAGATTTCTCAATGTTTCTATTTCCTCCAGGGAAATAGACAGAAAAAAGACTCATCTTGGAGTTGTCACTTAATGTTACATCTATACTAATTTCCTCAATTAACTTAAGGCGCAATGAAGGACGCAAGGAATGTTCTATACATTTTTTCACAACAATGGCGACACCTCCACCACTAGCATGTACCCTGTCTAGGCGATAACATATGTAATTTTGATGTGAGAAAGAAATGTCTTGTTTGAGCCAGGTTTCTGAAACAAGTGCAATGTCAATATTAAAATTTATCAAGAAACTAAAAAATTCATGCTTTTTGTTTTTGATGCTTCTCGCATTCCAAGTTATGATGTTAAGAGAGTTTCTTAACATGTTTTTTCCGAGTATATGTACTTAATAGCTAATGAAGTAATGACGTTAAATTGGTCAGCTTTAGTTTGACAAGCACTAAGCTTGGTTACAACTTCATTAAGAAGAGAGTTTATCTCGCTAAATGAGAACAAGTTATCATTAGTTAAAGTTTCTGACGGATTTTTCTTCATGTGTGTCGTATCACTGTTGGAAGGTTGCTGGGTTTGATGGAGGCTAGAAGCCCAGGTGGATGAAGGAAGTGAAGGTTGACGCACAGATCGGGGTAGTGGAGGAAAATTATCAATGGATAATCGGTCGGGCACTGGCTGCTGTTTGTCACTCGGAGGCTGTAGGAAGGTTGTATTTCCTGTACCACGTCCGCGTGGGGATAATTTGCGGCGAATGTCTATGTACTGCTTTCGGCTTATGCATTCTGGATCGGTGGATTTATGTGGCCCACTACAATTTGCACACTTGATGACCTCATTCGTTTTGCAGTCGGATGTTTTATGGTTTCCCGAACATATTGCACAGAAGCTATTTATATGACAATGCATCGAGCCGTGACCATAAAGCTGGCAATTGTGACATTGTGTGACCTTACCTGGATTATGTTTTTTAAAGTCCCAGCGAACGATGGTTTTGAACAAGGTGGAGTAGTTCCGTTTTAGTTCGTTTAATTTAACAGTACCGCGTTGAATATAGACGATGTACAAGTAGTGTTTGTACAGGGCTTTTGTTGACGGATTTAATGTGATGGTTTTAACATCTAGGCACTTAATCCCGAGTGCAATTAACTCATTTTTCACTATATCGTTGCTTATTAAGTCTAGCCCGGATAACACTACCTTTAATGGACGATTTTCCTTACGTGAGTGGGTGAAAAACTCACATTTTAACCGTAAAAGTTCGGTTCTGATTTTATTATATATGTCCATTGTTGGGGCACATATTTTTTGGCCAAGCGAAATGTTTTTGATTAAGTATTTGTCTATCTTAATGTTGCTCAAAATATCACGCACTTGAGCACTAGTTGTTTTTAATACCACAATTGGCGGAACGGTTTCTTTAGGAAGTTCTGCGCATTGTTCGTCATTGGTCGGATTCATTTCAGGAGAGTCTTCCATCAGACTTTGAAGTGGTTGAAAAAAGTTAGTGTTTGAACACATTTTAGATTTTTCTAGAACTTTATTGTTCACTTTTGAAAGTTTATCGGGAGGAGTTTGGCCTCCAATAACGGGGTCGTAACGCAACCGTTTGCGCTTTATTTTATTTAACACACGTGGCCCAGGGGCCATAACTTAACGGTTATAACACTTGTTCAAATTTTTGTATGCGGAAAACGAGGCAAAGAAAACAAGGTAATGATAATTAAATTGTGAAAATTATTGGGAAAATAACGGTTGATTAAGATAAATAGCACGAGCAAAACTGTGAGACAAGTTGTCTGTTTGAAAGTCAGCCAGCTACTTGAACGTTAAATTTTCAATTTTTTCTAAAGTAAAGTGGCCCGCGTGTTTGACGTGTGAGAATTTTAGGGTTCGTTACAAGTACACTTTTTTCTAGGAATTGTTTACCATGGTGTCGGCACTTCAAATTCGAACCCTATTGCCTTATGAATTTAAAATGGGACATAATGCGCCATTGGCTTTGAAAAATTTTAATGACGCATTTGAGGTGTAGAATTAGCGAACATTTCGAAAGTTCCGATTTGAGCCTCGAAAATGAACCACGTGGGAAGCCGGAATTGTTAGTTGACGACGATGTTTCAAGGGCAACGATGGATGCGTATCCAACGAAATCGGTACGGGAGATTGCACAAATCATGGGAGTTTCCCCAATGACAATAAGTCGACAGCTTTCTCTCATAGGAAAGGTAAAGAAACTCGATAATTGGTTACCCCATGAACTGAACGACTCCCAAAAACGACGGCGCCTGGAAATCTGCGCATCGCTTAGATTAAAAAACCATCATCATCATCATCGGAACTACAACCGTGATGCGGCCTTGGACTTATTTAATAAATCTCTCCACCGGTCCCGTTTTTGAGCCGATGTCATCCAATTTGGCGCTCTCGGGCTCTGGACGCCCTGTTCTACACCACTCCTCCATCGCAGACAAGGTCTGCCACGCTGCAGCCTTCCATACATCCTGCCATAAAGGACTTTCTGGGTCGATGTCATCTGCGTAGGCAAGAATTTGGCTGGGCTTGGTGACAATAGTCCCTTTAGTTGTAACGCCAGAGTGGCGGATTTCTTTCTCCAACGCCAGGATGAAGAGAAAGCAGGCCAGACCGTCCCCCTGTCGGAGTCTATTAATGATGTTTATTGGTTTGGACAGCAATCCCGCTATTTTCACTGATTAGTTACATTGGTCATGGTCAACCTACAGAGTCGTGTCAATTTGTTTGGAATGCCGAACTCTCTCATGGCATTATATAGTTCTACCCTGGCTATGCTGTCGTGGGCGGCCTTATAGTCTATGAGAAGATGATATAATGGAATCTTAAATTCCAGACATTTTTCCAACACTTGCCCAAGGGTGAATATCTGATCAATCGCTGATTTGCTGATTTAATGACTATAACGTATGGAGCTATCCGATCTTGTAGTATAGAAGAGAGTATTTTATAGGCGGTACTCAGCAATGTTATACTTCTATAGTTGCTGCACACTGTGATATCTCCCTTCTTATGTATGGGGCAAATTATTCAGCGACGCCAATCTTCCGGCATCTCCTCTTGCTCCCATACGTGCTCCACGATCTCATGAATTACGTGATGTAATGCTACCCCTCCTTGTTTGATCAGCTCAGCTGGTATGCCATCAGCTCCGGGAACTTTATTTGATTTTAGCCGTCTTATGGCTTTTAATATTTCCTGAATGCTTGATGGCGGCAGCGTTTGGTCATGATCTTGCGTTGGTGGAACCACCAATTCTTCTGTGAGCTGACCATTTAACAATCCATTGAAGTGTACTTCCCATCGCTCCAGAATGCCTTCAGGATCGGCGATCAGATTACTCATTTTATCCTTGCAGTAAGGGCAGCATAGTGTGTACCGCACCATACAGCGGATTATTTGGTAGAACTTCCGCGTCCGGTGCGGTCCTCACTCTCTACTTTCCTCTATTTCACAGACTAGATTTGTTTTCCCATGCACTTTTCTTTTGTCTGTAGAGTATTTTTTCAGATCTTCTGAGCTCTTTGTATTTCTCCTCGCGTACCTGCCTCCTGTGAGACTGCTGCATTGCCTGGTATCCAGCATTCTTACGTTCAGTCGCTAGTTTGCACTCATTATCAAACCAGTCACTCCGATCTCTACGGCTTCTGCCTAAGATGGAGTTGGCAGTATTCTTAAGGCGTATCAATTTCTCTTCTATGCCTGGCATTCTGGCCCCAGACTTACTCTCTTCCCATCGAGCTCTTCGAGGGCGAGTTTTAACGCATGACCAAATGCGTTGCTGGTGTTCTCATTCCGTAATTAAGCCGTGTTGATCCGAACCTGATCCGCGGATGCAATACGTGTTCCGCGCTCGGAAAACTATACCAACAAGATAGTGATCCGAGTTGATGATGCTGAGGAACGAGAACTCGCTCGACTGGAGATAAGGAAATGCATTCGGGAACTGTAGAGGGAGCTGCAAGATATGGAGCCGGTTCCAGTAACTACAAAAAAAAAGGGCTTCAACGATATTGAGAATGCAGTCCCTTTGTTCTCCGGCGACGACAATTATAGCATTCGTAAGTGGGTAGCAGACTACGAAGATGTGGCCCAGTCGGTTTGTTGCGATAATCGCACCAAATACCTCTGTGCACGTCGACTTTTGATAGGAACTGCCAAGGTACTTTGGCGGATTTATTGTCTGCCTACAATTGATGATGCAGTGTTTCGCCGAACACTGTTCGCAGAAAAACGAAACGAAACGAGAGCGAATGATGTGTTCTGCCAGCACTGTTCACGAAAACAACAAAAGACACCGGAACGAATGCTGTCACTAATTAAACACAGGGAGAACTTGTTTATTATTTCAATTTTTATTTTATTGTTTCTTTTTAGTTTATTAAATCAATTACATCGGATTTAAAATTAATTTAGTCTATGTGGAACTCGATATTCAATAACACAATGACGGTCCACGCATTTCTACCTTTTGTTAGCTGTCCTATTAAATTACCCCAGTGCTTGTGTATATCCAGTTGATGGATTGGTACACAATTTCTATGCTGTGTCGTGTCCTTCGATCGCTGTGCAGGTATAGGACAATTGGTCGGACTTGTGACCCACGTATCTGTGGAAACGTGGGGTTGTTGCCCCCCAGATGCATGTTACCTTTGTTTCAGGTGGAAAGGAGGACTTTTGAGGACACGTATCTGTGGGTATGTGTAATTTGGATATAGGTGAGTAGTTCCCTGGTGGAACGACGATATCTCAACCTATAGTGGATTGTGTGCTTCGTAGAACCAGCTCTTTTTAGAATCGTTCGTGTTGATTGTTGGGATTCTCTTAAGGAGATATTGCTGGCGGAATTCGACCAAAAAATGACGCACCGAGAAGTCTACCACAAGTTGAGTCGTCGGTCACCACTAAAAGAGGAGTCTGCTACGTTATGCCCAATCCATGCAGGAAATCGCCTCGCATACAGATATCGACGAGGTAGAATTACTTGTGTTTATCATCGAAGGTATTGGGGATACGTCATCAAGCACCACAATATTTACGTCGCCAAATCTATACTGGAGCTGAAAAGACTTCCTCCCCGTTACGAGAAGAGGAAGTTGTCGGAGCCGCTGTCGTCCCTTATGACCAAAGGAGGTTCGTCGTCTACGTCAACAGTGCCGACAACTTCAGCAAGAGAACGCAGAACTTCTACAATAACATCTGCTAAAGAGCAGGAAAGGTGCTACAATTGCTCAAAATTCGGTCATTTCGCATGCAGCTGTCCACAGGAGAAAAAGCCACCAGGCTCGTGTTTCTGATGTTTCGATACTGGACATACTTATAGGAATTGCCGTGAGCCCGTGATGAAGAAATAATAACACCTTTGACTGCCGTACAACTGCTGAGCGTTTCCTTTATTTTAACAGAAAATAAGTGTACTAATTATAAAAATGTCGACTCTCTTTTGGATACCGGTATTCCGGCTAGTTTTGTTCAGAAGTCATTGGAGCGTGAAAACATACCCTTAAGAAAGCTCTCGTACTCCAACTATAAAGGAATAAGGAACGTCAAGTTATTCACTTATGCTGCTGTTTATTGCCATATTATTCTTTTGGGTTTAAAAAGAAAAATTGCCGTTATGATTATTCCAGATGACGCTATGCCGGTTCCTCTGTTGATTGGACGTGACGGATTGCGAGTTTTTAATATTTCGCTACAAATGAATTTAAAGAGTGTCTTCTCCGCAAAAATGTACTTCCAAAGTTAATAAAAATATTGATTCTTGTTTAAGTTCTATGTATTATTGTACTTCATCATCATCATCGGCACTACAACCGGGAACCGATCTTGGCCTTATTTAGCAAGTTCTGAGGCTTGTTAAATTTTCCATAATGGTTTGTTTTTTTTCCGGAGAAGTTCATTAGTCTTGCGCCGGAGATTATTATTGTTATTATTGTACTTACCCCCCTAGAAATGGGAATACATTCAGTTCTATTAGCTTGCCTAGTGAAACTAACAGAAATATTTCACGAACAGTAGTACACCGTGCGATAGAAAAGTTGACTATGATTCGGGTAGGGGTGATTCTGCACTCCATGCGTGTAATGATGAGAACGATAACAGTGTTTGTGAGATTTGTGCTATAGAACCCACTTTGGGTGAGGAGTTTAATATTGGCCTCAATCTTAGGTTAGGAGTTTCAAAAAAAAATTCTATCAGCCGTCGAGGACAAATATCTGACTTATGATAGATTGAAAGCTAAACGCTGGCGCAAGGCTAATAACCTTGCCCGGAAAAACAAATTGTTGTGGAAAGTTTAACAAGCCTCAGGACTTGCTAAATAAGGCCAAGACCAGATCCCGGTTGTGGTGCCGATGATGATGATGATGAAAGCTAAACCTCTAGACTTTGAGATGCATATTCACCTTACGAATAATACACCTTTCTTCTGATCTCCCCTTCGCTGAGAAGCAAAAGGTGAAGGATATTATAAGAGATCTTATGGGTCGAAAGATTATAAAACCGAGAGATTCCCCATATGCGTTGCCCATTGTTCTAATTAAGAAGAAATCTGGAGAAACCCGAATGTGCGTAGGCTATCGTGCATTGAATAAACTTACAGTCCGTGATAATTACCCTCTCCCGCTAATTGAAGATTGTTTAGAGTACCTTGAGGGAAAGGAATTTTTCACATTGTTGGACCTTAAGAGTGGATTCCACCACGTTAAGATGTCGCCTAATTCGACTCACTTGACTTCTTTTGTTACTCCAGGTGGACAATCCGAGTTTCTGAGGATGCCCTTTGGGCTTAAAAATGCCCCGACCGTTTTTCAACGATTTATTTCTAGAATTTTTAGGCAGTTCACTAAGAACAACCAAATTATGTTGTATATGGACGACATAGGCCCGGCGAGTACTAACATTGATGATCAGCTTCAGCTATTAGAACGCGTTCTTCAGTGTATATCAGAAAACGGTTTAGAGCTTAAGATGTTGTAGTGCCGTTTCGGACATGCTACGATAGAATACCTTGGGTATAAAGTAACTCAATGCGGTATCCAACCACGTGACTCTCATCTTAAAGCTATACTTAACTACCCGGTGCCAAAAAATGATAAAGAAGTGCATTCGTTCCTTGACTTAAGTTCTTATTTCAGACGGTTTGTTTGTTCATTCTCCCGAATAGCTGGCCTATATATAATCTCTTAAAGAAAGACGCCCTGTTTAATTTCATCGCGGAATGCGTAACCGCCTTTCAAATGTTGAAGGGTTGTTTGTTTTCGTCTCCGGTGTTAGCTATTTATAGCCCAGATCGGGAAACAGAACTTCATTGTGATGCTAGCGCACTTGGTTATGGCGCTGTTCTCCTGTAGCGGCAGGTTGACAATAAGTTCCACGGCGTGGCCTACTTTTCGAAAAGTACTACACCACAGGAATTACGATACCACAGCTTCGAACTCGAGACCCTGACAATAGTTTCTACTCTTCGACGTTTTCGCGTTTATCTGGAAGGAATCCCGTTTACTGTGATTACTGATTGTAACTCTCTTACCCTTACACTTAACAAAAAAACCGTTAATCCAAAAATCGGGAGGTGGGCATTAAAATTAGAGAACTACAACTATAAGGCCAAGCATCGTAGTGTAGTTAACATGACTCACCCAGATGCGTTACGTAGATGTTTTATGGTTTCCACAGTAAATTCCGAAGACATAGACTTCCAATTGAGAGCAGCCCAAAATCGTGATCGGATATTCTCATCTCTAAGGGATAAACTAGGTGAGAAGGATTCTACATCGTTCGCCCTACATGATGGTGTTGTGTTCCGAAGGGATAAGTATGGTAAACTCCTCTTTTATGTCCCGACGGAGATGGAAACAAATCTGATTAGGCATGTCCATGAACCACTTGGCCACTTGGGTGTCATGAAGTGTTACGAGGGTTGCCTCTTATGTTTCGGGATTTGGCAACACTAGTGTTGCAATCCGGCAATTGACAGCTCTGTCGTAAAGTTGGACATTTTTGAGGTTATACACACTCAGAACGTTTTGACATACGAGCGCTATTTGTGTTGTTTACAGTAACTTAAAAGATTCATCTCGACCCAAAAATGGAATTAAATCGTCAACATTTTCGTGCGATTATTTTTTACAACTTTCGGCGTGGATTAACTCAGCAACAGTGCATGGATGAACTCAATTCAATTTTTGGCGATGAAGCTCCATCAAGGACCAGTGTTTATCGATGGTATGGTGAATTCAATCGTGGTCGTAGTTCACTCCAAGATGAATTTCGTGAAGGTCGTCCAAAATCAGTTGTTGTTCCGAAAACCATTGATGCTGTGCGCGAACTGATATTGGAAGATCGTCATGTGACCTATCGTGAGATTGAGACAAACTTAGGCGTTAGTGGGACCAGCATACATTCAATATTGCATAAACATTTGACTGTCAAAAAAATTTGTTCGCGTTGGATCCCACACAATTTGTCAATCGCCCAAAAAAAGGCTCGTGTCAATTGGTCGAAAGAAATGCTCAAAAAATACGGTCGCGGTGCTTCGAAACACGTCTATGACATCGTGACAGGTGATGAATCGTGGATTTACGCGTATGAGCCCGAAAGTAAACAGCAGTCGACTGTCTGGGTGTTTCAAGATGAGCCAAATCCAACAAAAGTTGTTCGCGCACGAAGCACTTCCAAGCAAATGGTCGCCTGTTTTTTCGGAAAAACTGGACATGTCGCAACCGTACCACTAGAACAACGCAGAACAATCAATTCTGAGTGGTACACAACCATTTGTTTGCCAGTTGTCTTCCAAGAAATCAGGAAAACCAACCGCCGAAGACGGATCACTCTTCACCACGACAATGCGAGCTCTCACACATCGGTTGCGACAAGTGCATTTTTGAGCACCCAAATCATCGATTTGATGGGTCATCCGCCGTATAGTCCTGACTTGGAACCGAATGACTTCTTTTTATTCCCGTACGTAAAAAACAAACTGAGAGGTCAACGTTTTTCGACACCTAAAGAAGCGGTTGCTGCATTCAGAATGCATGTGTTGGAGATACCTCAATCAGAGTGGCAAAAGTGCTTCGACAATTGGTTCAAACGCATGCAAAAGTGTATAGATCTTCATGGGGAATATCTTGAAAAACAATAAAGTGATTTTCGATGATCAATATTTGTTTTTGTTCTCTAATCCCGAAATATAAAAGGCAACCGTCGTATTACCAAATCCGACAGAACTATTGGTTCTCTGACATGAAGAGCAAAATTGAGAAGTTTATAAGAAATTGTATTCGGTTCATTATGTACTCATCGCCTGCAAATTCTGTCGAACGTTATTTATTTAGTATTCCAAAGCAGTCTATCCTCTTTCATACTTTACATTTAGGTCACTGCGGACCTTTACCTGCTGTTCATGAGGAAGCTCATTCTTCTGGTAGTTGATGCGTTCACAAAATTTGTCAAGCTGTACCCTGTCATATCGACGAGTGCGAAGGAGGTGTGCGCAGCCCTCTGTAAATACTTCGACTACTACAGCAGGCCCTCCAGAGTAATCACGAACAGAGGCACTTGTTTTACTTTGCTGGAGTTCAGTTCATTTTTATTGGATAAGAATGTAACGCACGTTAAGGTGGCAGTTCAGTCGCTGCAAGCGAACGGACAGGTAGAGAGAGAGTGAACCGGGTGTTGGCGGGTATGTTAGGAAAGGTAAGCGATGCAATCGATCACGGTGATAGGGTTCAAAAGTTATCTCTCGTAGAGTATGCTTTAAACAATACCATACACAGGTCTATCCATAATACACCTAGTAGGCTTCTGTTTGGGGTTGATCAACGCGGTCCTAACATTGATAAACTGGCAGAGTTCCTTGAAGAAAAGCAGGTGACTCCCCTGTATCGGAATCTGACTGAAGACAGGGAAAAAGCGTCTAAAGCTATATTCTAAATATAAAGCCCCCTATGTGGTCCATAAAGTATTACCACATGCCAGATATGTGATTAGAGACATCGAAAATTGTCAAATTACACAGTTGCCAGATAATGGTGTCGTCGAGGCTAAAAACATCTGCCTTTGGAGGACTAGTGCTAGCTGATTGAATTGAATGTTTTCTTAGGAACGCTTGCCACTATATTATTGAGTTTAAGCACGAAAATTGTTGTTAAATTGTGTAAGATCGTGGTCGATCTAAATTGTCAGGTTGACCGAGATGTAATAAAAAAATAATAACTTTTACACATAACTTATCGCTAGACTTTACACTAAGCCCATCATTAATGTAAACGCATTGTGACTGATGTAGTACAATAGGACGATAATGAATGGACTTCCGGTTCCTTGCCTTCTTCTTGTTCGAGCAGTCACGGCGGGTGGACGTAAGAAAAAAATTAAAATTGTGAATGCCGATAATTTAAATAAAAATATAATTCTTAAAATGTTTAATTTATTTTGTAAATGTTTTTATTTAGTATGTGTGTAGATCAAAATGCACGTGGTGTTTTGTATTTATTTAATTATAGTATAATTGTGTTTAAATTTGGTTTAAAATTGTTTAACGCTTATATGTTAAGTATGCAGGTTAATTCCTTTCTCGCCAAGACAAGGGCCGCGTAGGGTAAGTTACTACGCAACAAGGGCATGCCAGTTTTCGGTGTGTACCATTGGTACAACTTAGTGCCATTTGGGCAAGAGACGGAGTTGTTCCAGTGGGGATGTCTGGGTTGAAATCGCCACCTATAAAGAGGGGTGTATGCCCCGAGGACCTTATTAATTTGCCGATATCTTTGGGGTGAATGGGACGATTATTGGTTTTATGCGAGTGGCATACGGAGTATATATTCACTCTACCATTATTAGCTAGATGCAGTTCAACCACAGAAACCTCTATGGACTCAAAATGTGGGAGGTCAATAGCTTCATGGCTAAATCCGCTATTAACTAGTATACAGTGCCACCTCCGTTGATGGTCGGACCGTCGGTGATGGTTCTATCTCTTCGAATCATGGAAAAATTTGGGAATACGGGACGGTGACATGGATGCAACCTAGTTTCGGTTACAAGAACCACGTCCGCCCGGTTATCCATTATGATGTCAGAGACTATCATACACTTTGAAAGCGAAGCAAGACAGTTGACGTTTATAAGGATAACTTAAGTTTTGGAATCCATTTTGGAGGGTATGTCTTGCATATACCGTCAAAAAAAGTGTATCCCTCTCAGCCTCAGTTGTTAGTTTTTCATATCGGGGTCGAATAACTTCAATCAAGTGGGAGAGGCTAAGTAGTTTCTTCAGCATTGAGGATTGCCCCCTGGGAGGGTTTTGTACCGCCGCTTGAATTTGTGGCGTTGTGTTGGCCTTTACCGCGGGCCGCTTAGGAAGTTAAACATATAATTTATTTTCCGCCAATTCAGTCCTCGATCCCGCCATCTGTGATCGCACCGGTACGGTCTTCCATGCGGGATGTAAGATTTATTTAAATCTTCTTATTTAATTATAAAAAACATTTACACTTTAATTATTTTTTGAGTTGTTCTTAAACTGTATTTACAATATTTTAGATGCTAGGTGTATCTACACGCATCACTCGATGAAACCTGACTGACTCATTCCACCGTTCGCCTGTATCCCTTTTCCAGTCATCTTTTGTTGTTTCTCCAATTTCTTATCTCACACTTCATTTGGGTCGTGGGATCGTTTTGATAATCCTGGTCGATGGTTGTTTGGACAGCTGTGTCATGTCGGGTGCAGCATTGAATCCTATCTTCAATGCTGAAGGTTTATCTGTTGCATTGTTTGGACAGATGCAGCAGTAAATCCTATCTTCAATGTTGATCACGTTGAAGGTCATCATTTTTATTACATTGTGAAGTAGGTTTGTGATGAATCTTATCTTCTAGTTGGGAGTTGGGTGTGTTAACTCCCGCGTACTATTCAACGCATTCTACGTGAACTGGACTGCAGGAAGGCAACCGGCCCGTACGGAATACCAGCAATAGCCCTTAAGAACTGTGCTCCAGAACTATCGCTGGTTCTTGGCAGACTCTTCCGCTTATCTTATGCACGGAGGACCATTCCTGCCTGCTGGAAAATTGCTCGAGTTCAGCGAATCCCAGACGGGCAAAAAGTGTCTCCCACAAAATTACCGTCCCATAGCATTAATGTCTATTTTATGTAAGGTGATTGAAAAAGTCATCAATACTGGAGTGCAACGGACTTCTAAATGATCGTCAATACGGATTCCGTGGCGAGCGGTCTACGGGAGACCCTTTGTCATTTATAACCGATATATGGACATCTGCGATTGAACGGCATGGTGAGTCAAGGGCGGTCGCATTGAATATCTCCATGGCATTGGATATCTCCGCGTCTGGCACGGGGCATTGCTGAGCAACCTTCGTTCATATGGACTTTCCCAACAGCTTTGCGACTGGACGAAGAGCTTCCTCGAGAATCGATCGATCCGGGTTGTTGTGGACGGCGAGTGTTCGGAACTGTATCCTGTTAATTCGGGGGTGCCCCAAGGTACTATTTTGGCTCCAACCTTGTTCTTGCTTCCCATAAATGATTTGTTGGAGACAACGGATAACAAAGTGTTCAGTTTTGCGGATAATAGTACGCATGTTTCCTCCTTTTCGAGTGTTCGGCCGATTGGTGCATCTGCGTCGTATCAGCTGAGATGTAGACAGATTGACTCTCTAAATCAGTATCTAGATAGGGTCCTGCAGTGGGGAAGGGCCAATCTCGCCGGCTTCAATGCAGCGAAGACACAATATACACGATTCACAAAGAAAACTGGATCATCGGTTCCACAGCTGACGATGAATGGCCGGGCCCTTAAGGCTGAGGGAAGTTTGAAATTGCTCGGCGTCACGGTCTGTGGGAATGTATCATGGCATAAACACGTGTCGAGTATCGCCAGGTCAGCCTCAGGAAAACTCAGTTATCTTTTTAGAGCCAAGAAATATTTTACTCCGGCTCAGCTTCTTCTCCCGTATAAATCACAAATTAGACCCGCGCTCGAATATTGCTCTCATGTTTGGAGCTCGGCTCCTAAACATACCCTCGGCCTACTTGAGATCATACAGAGACGAGCGATCCGCCTGATTGGGGACTCGGGGCTGACGTTGGGACTACAGTCGCCATCACATCGAAGGCGCGTAGCCGACCTCTGTCTGTTTTACAGATATTATCACGGATGCTGTTCTTCGGAGAGTCTTGGTATTGTTCTACGCAATCCGGTTTTATGTGCTTCACAAGACAATCCGACGGATCGCACCCGTTTGTGGTTCATCTCCCGACGGCGCGAACATCCCTGTATCAGAACTCGTTCCGTTACGGAGCGGGGAAGCTGTGGAACTCCCTTCCCACGCGAGTGTTCCCGGAGCGTTACAACCTGCAACTGTTCAAAAACAGTTATTTGATTGCATCTCGGGGCGCCCATTCGGCGCTATAGGTTCGCCTCTCCCGAGGGAAGTCTAATAAAAAAAAAGTATCGGTGAATTTAAACCCATTTTGGATGAAATTTGGTGTGGCCTGTTTTCCGAAGTCTGACTTGGCTATTTGCTTAGCTCGAGTCTCCTTGGATCTTTGAATTATTTCTTTATATTTAGGACAGCTCCTGCAACTGGCCGGATGTCCTTCTTTCCGCAGTTGCAGCAAGTTGGCAATGTTATTTCATTCTGCACATTTGTTGTAGGATCGTATTTTGCTGGCGGTAGTTCGCACTTGCCAATACCGTGGGATTTTCCGCAACGAACGCAACGGCTACTCATGTTGCAGTTTCGGGGGACATGCCCGAAACGTTGCCAACGTCTGCATTGAGATATTTCACTGCTTTGGTCCCTGGGGCAAGGTGAAGCTTCCATATGTTCATCTTGCTGTACTTATCTGGTCTGATTTTCACAAACCGTTGTGGGGGACAGAATTTTTTGACGTCAGTGAATTTGACGTTGGGAAATGTTGCCTCAGGGCAGTCAGAGCTGCGATCTTTTTATACTACATACTCAACGAACAGTGAAGTTAGCGTTCGTTCAGTGGCCGATAGACATCAGCCGCACCAGAGTCGGGGCTACACTGAACAGAAATGTTTTTCTTTTTTTAAATTACGGCTATTGGTGGGAAAGATGTATTAAAATAACGAATTTTATACATTTTATTTGGTGTTTTAATTTGAGAATTTACGGATTTTATTTTTTTTTTAGATCATTTTTTAACCAAGTAATTTTTATTTTTGTCCACTTCATCCACACGTTCAAAGCACTTTACGACGCCACAAAAGACTCCTCCAGACATCCCCACTGGAAGAGGACGTGAGCTTTTAAATGAGGCTTTCGAAGGTCGCAGGCCTTCCCAATATCTAGACTCGCTGTGATAGTGTGTTCTTTATTTCAGTCAAAGTCGAAAAATATTGAATGCCATGATGGTGCTGTATCAAATTGGAAAACTGTTATTAAGATATCTATTTAAAAATCTGAATAGTTTTAAGTAAATTACAAATGCCATAAACAATTATGTTATAGCGTTTGGGATGATAGTGAAGAACGTGTGATTCGAACTGACGCTATGACAGTTAGAATCACCAAAAATTGAACCAAAGCGCAACCCATCAGGCCACCGCCGTGTGTACGAATCCGATTTCTAAACTCAAGTACATTCAACTGATGTGGATTTGTTATGTTATCGCTATGGTATACGGCTCTGATGCATTTTCTTATTCGATTTTCGTTCGGTGTTCTTCACTATTTGCTTGTGTATTGTGTGTGTATCTGTTAGGTACGCCACAATGTCATTAGCCGTTCATTGGAAGTTTTGACGACACTTTTGTACTATTTTGACTCGTCGTATAAAAAATCAACACCCTTCTAATTAAATATATTTAAAGT
This sequence comes from Microdon myrmicae, assembly GCA_963931805.1. Classification (NCBI taxonomy): domain Eukaryota; kingdom Metazoa; phylum Arthropoda; class Insecta; order Diptera; family Syrphidae; genus Microdon; species Microdon myrmicae. The sequence continues at coordinate 25,214,030 of OZ007499.1, forward strand.
CCCTTACTTCTTATATATTTCAAAAATAATATGGTAAATTCTACAGCTACAATACACGAAAAATGATAGTAGTAAGAAAAACGATATATAAATGTAACTTGCTTAGAGTAAGTTATTTAACTTAAAATATATGTATAATATTTCGCCATTAAACAACATCGAATTTGCGTTGCAAAAGTATATGTACATGCGCACGGATGTAGAAGGCTTGTTGCGTATACATTAAATGAATAATTCCACTATGTGAGGTTTTTTAGTTTATGTCGAAATTATCACGAATTTCATTGATCGCATTATCGAGGATTTCATCGTGTGAGGATTCATTTGAAACGTTTATCATTGGAGCAATGCCCAGGTCATCTAGTAATTCTCTTTCCAGATTAGCATTGTTGTTGTTCTCTGCGATCTCGTTAACATTATCCAAATCGGTGGCATTACGCAATGCGCAACTATTATTGGTCGCTGCTGCATGTTGTGCAGTTAATACGATCTCATTGTATTCGAAAGTGGTTGTTGCCACCACGTCGTCATTCAAAAGATTCTGAATTTCTGCGGTCAATGTTGACCTGCCCTGACTGTTGGTCACAGGGTTCATGGAAGGGTTTGTTAACGAACTAGTGACCCCGGACAAATTCGATAAGTTTTCATTTGCGTTAATCGTGGGAATATGCGTGTGGTTGCTGTCGTTCCTTATAAAAGTATTATTTGTGGTCAAATACGTTCTTGGACATTGTAGTAGATCTGTTTGGGGATCATTTTGTTCGCTAGTTATGATTGGAGACATTAAAGGAAGCGCTGTCGTACGTGAATTCGACATTGTGTCGACGGTTTCTGCAGTTACAACCAAGCTACTTGGTCTCACTTCTTCGTCTCTGCAGCTGATTTCATCAGAAACATCACCTGCCCGTAGATCATTGCAGATCATTTGTTCTGTTAAGGATATTTGCTTATTTGACGTCCATATGAAATCCCTCGAGTTGTTTGCAAGTGTAGATGAATTATTGGAGGAATCACTGTTTGAACTATGAGGTGAAGATGAAGGTTGTTTCAAAACAATCTGACACTCGGTTTGTTCGACTGGGCTGTGGATTAATTGCGATTCAGTATAGACCCGACCTGACTCAAATTCCATACTTTCTAAGTTAGCTACCAATTTTGGTGCTGGGGCCAATATTTTCCCAAAGGAGACATCTCCATTAGCGCTGCAACTGATTTCATGTTGTTCGTCGACCTCCATTCTGTTTATAAGATCCATGTTAGCAATGCTAGAGTTCTCCGCTGACGTGTTGTTAATTGTCGTTTCAGTCTTTTTATCCATCTGTTCAAATATTTCACTGCGGACATCCGTGATTTTGAATCCATACGAAATACTAGGTTTTTCCAAGACATTATTATTTTCTGTAGAGGACACTGCTGTAAATTCACGTTCTGATCCAATGGGATTATCTGCAGCGTAGATGCAGATGTCTGTGCTATCACTGTGGTTATCACCGTCGTCATCAAAGTGTTCTGTTTCTTGTTTAATATTCATCCTAGTAAACTCTATATCAGTGTTTAACTGGATTGAAAAATGTCCATCATCTTGACACAAACCACCTTCAGTGTTCGTATGCCTACTGTAAATACTTACCGCCCGTTTGTGTGTATCTGCCATGTCTTGAGTGACCTTTTTCTTACATTTAGACGACCTAAGGGAGCTACGTAGTGTTTGATTCGAAAACGATAGGGATTTCACTGGTGTAGGTTCGTCTAGTCCGTTATCTTCTAATAAGGAATTGATATCAACTACCGATGATTGTTCATATATGGGATCGTCATCGTACTCTGTGTCATCAATCTCAACCAGCACTTGATTTTGAAGAGTCATTTCTGGCATGCCGTCAAAAGGAACACCCCCAGATACAGATGATATTTGCAGGTTGCCACTAGTTGTTGCGATGATATTTGGAATGGTGGAATTAAACTGATTACCTCTGAGCATTGAATCTTCTACGACTTCTTGTTTAATTTGAATGAAATCTGGACTGTGGTGTCTGGTGTTATTTTCTCCATTAAAGTAAATGCTTGAGTGTTCCAAATTGGCTGCGATATCGGTTGGCGAGAATTGTGCACTGCTGTCTAGTGATTTATCTTTTTCTTCTTTTTTTCTTTTCTTTTTCTTCTTCTTTTCACTGCGGGGTGAATTTAAAAGGACAGAATTCAAAGTCCCGTGTTCTTTTGTTATTTTTAATTTCAGTACTGGTTTCTGGACATCCATGTTGTCCTTCCTTTTAAGTGTTGGATCGTCATTAGTACTGCTTGCAGGAGGTCTATACTCGGCTTTAACGTTAGTTTTTACGTTGCTAAACACATCAGGATAATCTGAGTCAATAATCTCTTGCTTTATTGTACAAGGATAATCAGGCGTGGTAGGGTTAGGTGGTCTGATCGTGTCCGCCTCAAGTATTGGAGATGAAGGAGGGAGAGGTAAAGGCGTCTGCACTTGAAGTCGCCTCTCGCCCTCTTCGTCGCTGTTTACATTACGAGATGGTTCCTTTTTAATACTGACCAAAGTGGTTAGAGTGCTTTTTAATAATTCATCGAAACGTTTCAAATCTTTTTTTGTAACTCGTTTGTTCTTCTTATTTATCTTTTTTAATGTTGAGGGAGCTGTTTGTTCTTGGTACAAATTAACATTCCCTGGTATAACCACACACTGATTTAGATCCATAACTGGCGGTGTATTGCGAGTCGATGTGGAAAGTAACGCTGAGCTAGCGTGCACCTGTAGCGATTGTACACTTTGCTGACCTATCGGTGAATTCGTTTGATCTGCTTCGTTTTTAACTTTTACAGAGGATGTCATATGTGAAGGGATATGAAAAATAGTAGCAGGACACGTGGGAACATGCTTCAAATAATCCTCTTTCCATCTGAAGGATTGGTCGCATCCAGGACAGATTAGACTGTCTGTTACGCACGAATGAATGTTAAACAAATATGTGGTTTGAAATACCTCGCCGCATTCGGGGCAGTGCCAATCGGGTACTTGTGCATCGACTTGCGTAAGCTGCCCGCAATCGCGAATATGTCTGCAATTATATTTATTAAAAATTATTCATCAAATAGTTCGTGTTAAGTTAGTAAAAAAGAAGTCGGCGATTTCGTATTTACTTGATTTTACAGTGTCGCAGCTTTGGAGCGGATCACTGCATTTGGCAAACCTTTTTTAACAAAAAACAGGGAAGGTTGATTGTTGGTAAAAATTTATTTGAGATTGGTTAAAGTTATTGCAATGGAAGAATTTCGGAAAAAAATTTCCCTATTTCACAATTTTACTACGATAAAGAGAGAAACGGTAACGAAGATAGGTTCTCTAGTCCAATTAACCCAAGAAATGGAACGCTCGCTTTCATTTTGGAAATTTGGATATGAAGGTCGCTCTTCGCTCTGGTCGACTTATTACCAAAAAATCAATGAAATTATATACCGGGCTCAATATCACACGCGATATTAGTCACATGCAATCACAGTAGCGGAATCGTGGACCAACCACAAAACATTTGCACCTTTTTGCTTAAAGCTGGTTACAAAAAGAAGCTCGATGTTTGAACGCCTCATGACCTGAGTGTAACAAATGTAATGGATCGAGATTCTATCGAAGTGGAACAGAATCAAGCCATTTTGAAACGTGGTAGCAAATGATGAACAATGGAGCACATACGACAATGTTGTGTAAAGACGATTTTGGTAAAAATAGATGAACTTCCGCAATCGGTGACAAAACAGAGATTGACCACAAGAAGGTGTTGCTGTATGTTTGGTGGGGGTACGAGTTACTGCCAACTGGCAAAACTGATTGAAATGTTTAACTAAGGATATTATCCATTATGCGCTATTGCTAGCTACCCAACCCTTGATTTAAATGTCTACAATCAAAAATTAATACAGTTGAAGCAAGAAATTGAAAATAAGAGACCGGAAAGGTGATGTTTTTCATTATGTAACGTTAAGCGTCGGCACGTGAAATGTTCGAACGTTATATAAACCAGGCGCGGTACAGACGGTCGTAGAAACTACAAAGACGTGATCTGCGTTTACTACCGCACTCAAGACCTACCGGTTTTGTAGGATTTCTTTCCCACCATCCCCCCTTCCAAGTAGTTAGAGAACAATTGAACTAACCGTGTCCACACTATCCTTAGATACCTCCTTCCCCTTTCTTTTCAGATATATTGAGACCGAGCCCAACATCTTCACGGATGTGGGTGATTCTGGTTATCGTAAGATGACCAGAAGCCAGAGACAAGATGAAGGACTCATTTGTCTATGTCTCCCTAAAATCGGCCTCTCGCCAACCCGTTTTTTTTTTTTTGACAATCGTAGACAACGCGAAACAATATAAAATAGATATCGTCGCGCTTCAGGAAGTCCGACTCTCACATCAAGTAATCAAAACCAACGGGTTTACACTGGCGCGTAGAGGTACCAATACACATAACCGCGGGACTGGCCTCATCGTAAACAAGAAGATTACACCCCATGTAAAAGATGTGAAATTTATTAATGACCGAATGTCGGTGCTAAAAATACAGGGACCATGGTACAATTATGTATTTATAAACGTAAACGCCCCAACAGAATCTACCAACGAAGAAACGAAGGACACATTCTACGAGACCCTAGAGGTAGTATTCGATGGGATCTCATCATTCAATGTTAAAATCCTCCTCGGGAACCTCAACGCGAAAATTAGAAAGGAAGATATCTTCCAATCAACTATAGGTAAAGAAAGCCTAGACGGCGTGTCAAATGATAATGGAATTCGAATTATCACGTTCACAGCGTCAAAAGATCTGGTAGTGAAAAGCACGATGTTCAAGCACAAGCAAATCCATAAAGCCACATGGATATCACCCGACGGCGTAACGCGTAACCAAACAGGCCACTTCCTCATAGACAAAAGACACCACTCGAATATCCTTGACGTAAGATTATATAGAGAAGCAGATTGCGACTCCAATCAACTTCTAGTGATGGGCAAAATCAGGAGTCGGCTCGCAGCAACCCCACATGGGCAGTCACGGGAGATGAGCAAAAAGACATTGATAAACTAAAAGACCGCAAAAGAGCTGAATATCAAGACGATCTAACGAACAGATTTAGCATCCCAGAGAATGGGAGCAGTGAGGAAGAGGAAGCCAATAGTATGGACACTAAATGGACATCGATCAGAGACACAATCAAACAAACAGCCTAAAAGGTATTATGATTTAAGAAAACAATTAAGTCCAAACCTTGGTTTGACGATGAGTGCGGGGCGAAGATCGAAGAACGTAAACGCCTGAGAGTGATCCATTTAGAAAGATATGATGAAGTCAACACAGAAATATACACGACGATTCGAAAAGAGACAATGAGACTCTTCAAACGCAAAAAACGCAAATGGGAGAAGACTCGGATCGAAAAAATCCTAGAAACTTCCAGAGCAAAGAACATCAGAGGTATGTATGTCGGCATAAATTTAATTAGAAATGGCTACCGAAGGAGAGCCAAAATAATCCGAGACACAAACGGCTGTCTGGTGACAGAAACAAACAATATCGTGACAAGATGGAAGCAGTTCTTTGAAAACCTGCTCAATGTGCGCACCCAACAACTATAAATAAACGCACCAGACGTACATACAGCCGAACCTCAGATCCCAGAACCTTCTTTCAATGAAGTTATAGACGCAATCAATCGATTGAAAAACAACAAGACTCCCGCAGTCGACTGCATACCGGCAGAGCTTGTAAAGCATGGAGAAGAGGCAACCGCTCGAAAGACCCACAAACTCATCAAAACAATATGGAATAAGGAAGTCACTCCGGAAGAATGGAAAACCTCAAATGTCGTCGCCATTTTCAAAAAAGGCGACAGATCTGACTGCGAAAACTACAGAGGAATATCATTGCTCCCAATCACATACAAAATACTAACAAATGTCATACTGTCGAGAATCACACTGTACGTAGAAGAAATATTGAGAGACTACCAATGCGGATTCCGTAGGAACCGGTCAACAAGCGACCAAATGTTCACAATAAGGCAACTTCTGGAAAAGAAGTGGGAATACGGAGAGACAGTTCACTTTAAAAAAGCCTACGACTCAGGCAAAGACTCTACCATATTGTAGTCGAGCTGGGAATCCCGAAAAAATATGCGCCCTCATTCAAATCTGCATGAACGAAAACAAAGGGCGAGTTATAATAGAAAGCCACCTCTCAGAACCATCTGAAATCTGGGACGGACTAAAACACGGGATGGCCTTTCACCATGTCTCTTTAAGGTTATCCTTGAGCATGTCATCAGAAAGGTTCAAGACGACAACATGGCCGGATCATCCCTGAACGGGGTCACACAAGTGTTCGCATATGCGGATGACATCGCCGTTTTGGGCGATAATCTAGAAACTGTAAGTAAAATCAGTGAAATCATCATGCAAGCGGCAGAAGAGATGGGCCTAGAAATAAATGAAGACAAAATGAAATACATGATTACGGTGAGAGCAGGTGGACCTCAGGGAACACATATAAACGTCAGGGGCAAAGTTTTTGAAAAAGTTAAAGAATTTAAATATCTGGGAACAATACTGACGGCCAGTAACGAAATGCCGAAGGAAATTAATAAAAGACTACACTCCGGCAACGCTAGTTGGCACGCAGTCTGTAAACTGCTGAAATTCAAACTTCTATCACGTAACATAAAGTTCCGTGTTTATAGAACCATAATCATGCCGATTGTTCTATAGGGATGCGAAACATGAGCTCTCACAAAACGGGAAGAAAACAAATTCCGCGTATTCGAGAATAAAGTTTGAAGGAGTATCTTTGGAGGTAAATATGACGAGGATGCAGGACAATGGAGGAAACTCCATAGTGAGAGTAGTGAGAGTAATCAAGTCGCGAAGATTAAGATGGACCGGACATGTAGCGCGAATGGGCAACGATAGGACCGTGCGTAGAATTCTTGACGGTAGACCAACGGGAAAGAGACCGGTGGGACGGCCGCGACAGAGATGGGAGGACGACGTTAGGTTTGACCTTGAGGAGATCGGATCAGATGGTCAAGCGTGGAAGGAGAGTGCACAGGACAGGGAACGATGGCAGAGTCGAGTCGGTGAGGTCATGAACTTCCGGGTTCCTACAGGCCAATAAATAATAATAATAATAACGTTAAGCCTTACTATAGGAACACGATTTCGGTTTAAAAAATATGAAACTCGCAAAAAGATGTGACAAAGCCATTGTCATTGATTACATTTACTACAAGGCGCTGATCTGTGCTGTGTGTGGGCTACTGACGTCTGAATTATTGATTCAAATCTCTATTAACGGAAAATAATTGAAAAATAGATGCGGAATAAATTAATAGAAAAAGTATATCTCGTCATGACAAAACTATGTCACACATCTTTGATGACCCAGTTCAAATTGAGAAGCCTTGGCTGATATTGCCCCGTAGGATTCTCACTTGTTTGCAAATCTGCAAGGAGGCCCGTTGAAAGCCCCCGCGTCAAATTCCCTAAAATAAAACCCCGGAATTCTACAATAGAGGCTTACGTAGGTTGCTGTTTATATCCCGGCCTTGGTCGTGAAGGCACTCAATGGTATTCTAACTCCCACAACTCTCATCCCTACTATAAATCGGTTTGGTTCAACATGGACCCTCGAGGCACAAAATGAAACACTCCGTAAACTGAACAACAACAACGTATCCCCCTTCATAATGAACGGTTTTCCAGAAACCGCGGACGCGTCCTAGTTGGATCGTTACTTTCAGCACAATTATGGTATCACCATCAAAAACATGAACAGACTACCAAATAGTAACTCGAATTAATTTCGTTTTTGCATTCCTTCCTCGTACGAATGGTTATCCTCTACCCAACTGCAGATGTACTTAAACTGGACAAACACTTTAATGTTAAGGCTGGTATTATAATAGGTGCGCAAGTAGAAACTCGGCTCTGAAGTTAGTTGCAATAAAAACATACTTGAACGTCACCAATTCGCTCGCCATTTTGGATATATGTAGCTTAGTCATTGCTGCTTTATGACTAAGTTTTAATCATTTACAAGCTGTCATTCCATGTGCACCAGTTGTATAAGAGACGAATGTCGACACACAACATTTAAGCCATTGAATTCTACTCTAATTTCAAATGAAAAAAAATACTGCTCACGCTGTGGAATTGATTGATTTGATTTTGGGTGAACATTCTGTGAATCATTCAACAGTAAAAGACTGGTTGCGAGATTTTGTGAAGGAATTTTAGTCTTGAGGACACTCCATGTCCAGGTGCAGTAAAAAATTTATCGACGAAGAACTTCGTTTTACTGGATAAAAATCCATTTCAAACTCAAGAATAGCGTGGAGAATAGTAAGGAGTTTCTCATCAAGCAATATCACTTCGATTACTTGCAATGGGAAAGATACAGAAGGAAGAAAAATGATTTCCTTATAAACTAACAGAAGGAAACAAAAGACATTTTTTGACATTTGCAGGCAATTGCTTTCTCGATACATAGGAATGGATTTTGAAAAGTAGATTTTGTACGACAATCCTAAGGGCAAAAATGCATGGGTTGATGCAGGCTAGCCATCAACACGTTGCAAAACCGAATATTCATGCCATTTACCAAAAGCGAATACTCATTCCATTTTTAAGTTACTTTGATGTTAGTCCGCCATCCCCAATCCGCATGCCTTAGATTTTAAGGTAGTTCGTCTATTTATAAGTTTATATGTTTATAAGGTAGTCTATTTATAAGTTTATATGTTTATACGACTTGTACTAAGCGAAATAAAATGGGAGTTCTGCCCTCTATTCATTCCTTCATAACCAAACCCTCACCGTCGTCCAATCGATCCGCAACCTTAGTATTTTATGAAATAGGGAACATAATTTCCTTTCGCATATTGATACGATGATCCTTAAAACACAATCCCCGAGTTTGTAAAATGGTGGTCTAAAGAATTCTCCAATCCCTATTTCCCCCTATGCCTATACATTTTCTTTGTCCGTCCACTCCTCGAATATGGTAGTCAGTTTGTAAAATGGTTTTCTAAAGAATTCTCTAACCCATATGTCCCCCGATGCCTATACATTTCCTTTGTCCGTCCACTCCTCGAACATGGTAGTCAGTTGTAAAATGGTGGTCTAAGGAATTCTCCAACCCCTATGTCCCCCGATGCCTACACATTTCCTTTGCCCGCCCACTTCTCGAATATGGTAGTCAGGTATAGCAGACTCACTTTCGCAGAATCGAGAGCATTCAACACTGTTTCCTACGTTTCGCTCTCTGTAGATTAGGATGGAAAAACCATCTGATCCTGTCCGGTATACCAATCGTCACAAATTAATTAACCCGAAAAACCTGAAAGAACGCAGAATCCTGACCAATACTCTATTCATTCACTGACTTCTCTCTGGCTCCACCGATTGGGTATATCTTCTCAACTCAACTCTTTTTAACACAAACCGACACAACATACGTAATCCTTGCACGTTCTACATTCCCCCCATCACACCGCTAACACTTCCAACGAACCTGTGGCGGTTCTACGAACCACACAACCCACTATAGGTTGAGATGTCCTTTCCGCCAAGGAACGTGCCCACAGACACGTGTCCCAAAAGTCGTTACTCCCACCTGAAACGAAAGGTAACATTTCAGACACCAACGTTGAATTCAATAGCAAAAATCAATCGAACTAAACGTTCAAAAGTCTCTAATATTGAATTCAACGCATTCAATTCGACGCATCCAGTCCAACGCATCAATGCAATAACTCCCATTAAACGCGTTCTTCCGTGAACAAACCGAACAACGAATATCTCCGCTTTAGCTAATGGCAATTAGCACCTAAATTCCTAGTATGACCCAAAACCTAAAAGGCACACTTGTGCAAACAAAGGATAGTGATTCGCCACCGACCAACAGTCATGCAACCATAAACATCTTAACGTAGATCGCACGCTAGATGTTTATGATTAGGAAGTGCAAACAAAAACTATACCAATCCCACGATTCCTTTGTACTCATCTGAAGCGCACAAGAACCCTCGTTGTCTTAGGCCAGATGGGAAACACAAACAAATCCCAAGAAAAGATCGAAAATTAAGCGGCGGTACGATCGATCGTTCAAACAAAGGAACAAGATTCCGATAAAGAAGACGGAAAGGAGAATGATCTATGATGGGAAAATTTCTTTGCAGACTGGATAGGAAATTTTCTGTTTCAGATGGGGATTAACAAATGTCATTCTGGCGAGAATCACACCGTACGCAGAAGAGATACTGGGAGACTACCAATGTGGATTCCGTAGGAACCGGTCAACAAGCGACCAAATGTTCACAGTAAGACAACTGCTGGAAAAGAAGTGGGAATACGGAGAGACGGTTCACCAACTGTTCGTTGACTTCAAAAAAGCCTACGACTCAGTCGCAAGGCAGAGACTCTACCATATTCTAGTTGAGCTGGGAGTCCCAAAAAAATATGCCGCCCTCATTCAAATTTGCATGAACGAAAACAAAGGGCGAGTCAGAATAGAAAACCACCTCTCAGAACCATTTGAGATCCGGGACGGACTAAAGCAGGGAGATGGTCTATCACCGTGTCTCTTTAACCTTGTGCTCGAGTATGTCATCAGAAAGGTACAAGACGACAACATGGCCGGATCATCCCTGAACGGGGTCACACAAGTGCTCGCATATGCGGATGACATCGCCGTTCTGGGCGATAATCTAGAGACTGTTAGTAAAAACTGTGAAATCATCATGCAAGCGGCAGAAGTGGTGGGCCTAGATATAAATGAAGACAAAACAAAATACATGACTACGGCGAGAGCAGGTGGACCTCAGATAACACATATAAACGTCAGAGGTAAGATATTTGAAAAAGTTGAAGAATTTAAATATCTGGGAACTATACTGACGGCCAGTAATGAAATGTCGAAGGAAATTAACAAGAGACTGCATTCCGGCAACGCGAGTTGGCATGCAGTCAGTAAACTGCTGAAATCCAAACTGCTATCACCTAACATAAAGATCCGTGTCTATAGAACCATAATCATGCCGATTGTTCTATATGGATGTGAACCATGGGCTCTCACAAAACGGGAACAAAACAAATTCCGCATATTCGAGAATAAAGTTTTGAGGGGCATCTTTGGAGGTAAATATGACGAGGAGGCAGGAAAATGTAGGAGACTCCATAACCACGAATTGGAAGAGCTATATCGCAAACCTACAATAGTGAGAGTAATCAAGTCGCGAAGATTAAGATGGGCCGGACACGTGGCGCGAATGTGGAACGATAGGACCGTGCATAGAATTCTTGACGGTAGACCAACGGGAAAGAGACCGGTAGGACGGCCGCGACGGAGATGGGAGGACAATGTTAGGTTTGACCTTGAGGAAATCGGATCGAATAGTCAAGCGTGGAAGGAGAGTGCCCAGGGCAGGGAACGATGGCGAAGCCGAGTCGGTGAGGTCATGAACTTCCGGGTTCTTACAGGCCAATAAATAATAATAATAATAAAGATGGGGGATGAAAAATTCGAAATGGGGAGGAGAATTTTTCAGTCTACTTCGAGCATCCGTCTAGTTTAGATAGTTACAGGGAAACCCTACGAAGAGGTCAGTCCGCGCTACAATTGAACTAAAGAACGAACATTACACCTCGTGCAATTGAATTAAAGAACGAACATTTAAGAACTCCGCGCAAGGAGTGTCTAAAAGCTAGAGTGCCTTCCAACGTCGCATGGATTAATGTGCTATCGAAAAGTCCGTGGTTCGATTGCTTGTTACGAGAAAAGTATTATTTAAAGGTGTGACTGTTCGGTCCTATGTTGTATTCCAGAATACTACCCTTATTCGCTTTAACACTAATCTCATGTCCTTTCTAACACAACCTTTAAAACTACATCCTCACATATCTTACATTCTCATTTAATACAATTCATAAATAAACAGACACAATATTCTATATCCAGTCACTTACAGCACATTTAAAAACATGCCCCTTTTCATAACAAGCACATTTTTCATTTCAAAACATATTTGATTTGCGTTCAAAGTTTATTCAAAATTTTAAGTCACGAGACTTCTAGATTGTTTTGTTAATTTTATACCACACAGTTAGTTGGAACAAAATGTTCTATAAAAACAGGAAAATTTATATTGTAAAAGTAGTTCAGAATAGAGCTCAGCTTGAGACAGCTGAGTTCAATAAAATAAAAATAAAACAAATAATTATTTTAATAAAGAAAACTTTAATTATTTTAATAACCCCTTAATTTAATAAATATATAACCCCCACGCTCTTCCCTCGAAAGAGGAAGCACGGCGCTGGAGACGTAACACCTAAGTGTGACTCTTATGTGTATCCCTAAGTGGGGAACTATCCATAAAGCCGTCTGTAATCTATGTACAACAAAAGGAAAAGGAAACAATAAAATAAAGAAAAATCGAAAGAAACTATTTCTCCGTGTTTTTGTGTTTTGTGGGTTCACTCCGTTGGTGTATATTTCCTCTACGGCAAGCAGTGTTCGGCGGAACACTCCAACGTCGGTCAGCAGTGACGCTTACGAATAAAAACGCCAAAAACCCATCTCCCGTGTGCTGCGAAGTGCCAACTCCAAGTCATCCATTTTTGACTTTAATATTAGCACCCTCACTCTAAAACACCACATCCAAAATGTCTCCCACTAACTACTTTTCTAACCCTTCGCCTAGATATTTAAGTTATTAATTAAGTCAGTTCGTAAATTAGATCTAAGAATCTTTTTGTAAGCTTGTTCTAAGCTAATAAATGGGGTGTAGCCCCGCTAAACTTAAAAACCCCAACTTCTAAAACGATAACACTGGCGCTGCTAGGCAACACTTATCGTTTCCATTACAAGGTTTGATAGTTTGACAATATTTTTACTCGAAATATGTTGTCGGGCGGACGCTAATTGTGTTATTGACAGAGATTTAAATAATATTTCTATAAGGAAAAGGGAATGAACACGAGAACACTTTCGTACAATCACTTTTAAAACTATGAACAAGGATTATCTCAACAGGAGCGAATCGATAATTTCAAATCGGCTTTTGGCAATGAAGCATTGTAGCGGTCCCAATAAAATTACGAACACGCGACAGTAGTAAAGACTGTAGCACAAAAGGAAAACCAGTCCATTAACGAGTAGAGGCATCCTCGCATACAAGAGGTCGTGGTCTACAGCGTCCGGTCTTTGATTCTAACATTTCCATGACATGGGTTCGAATCGCGTTCTTCACTAAACGCGACGGCAACACAAACTTTTTATTCCTAGTTTAATGAGTTCAATCTTGGTCGGCGAAAGTAGTGAGGTGAGTCGTCGAAGAAAAAAAATTGTTTCCTTTGGATCAGAAAACATCAATACTGTGAGTGAATGCATAATGCAGGATCGACATGTAACACACCGTGAAATTGAGGCGTCCCTCAGTCTGATGAGCAGATATAAATCTTGTACAGTTCAGACTCGCCAACGAACCTTTAAACGACGCAGATCGTTCGCTCGTCCGCTTACATCGCAATTATCTTTTCGCAGTACGCATACAGGCAGGTATACCTGGACAATATAACACACCTTCCTTCCCGCGCCGGGTTTTGTTTTGTGAACAGTGCCAGTGACAGTGAATAGACAAAGACCAGTGAACAATAATTGTGATACAATGGCCTGCGGGCCAAATATGACTGGTAACCGGTTTCGGGATCTCGTCGAGGACGTAGATTTCGAAATACGTAAAAATAAAAATTAAAAGAACACTTCCTAGAATCGAAGAACATTTTCCAAATTTACCGATGACATCAGTAAAAAAACCGAAATTTTTAATTATCACGGCCAAACAAAGTGATAAACCCATCTCGTCGCTCAATCCATTTGTAATTAAAAAAGTGATAGATGATATAAGTCGAGAATACGAACAAATTACGATCTTACGCGACGGAAACTTATTAGTGAAAGTTAACTCACCAAAAATCGCGGACCGGTTCCTAAAAACAACTAATTTAGGCAATGTGTGTCCCGTCACTGTGAAGCTTCACGAGAAATTGAACGAGTCTAAGGGTATAGTTTACGCTCCCTGCCTAATAAATGTTCCCGAATCAGAAATAATTTCGGAAATGCAATCGCAAAATGTGTTTACAAATTTTTAAAAAGGGATGAAAATAAAATCCAACGACCATCAGGCCTAATGCTATTTACTTTCGACCTCTACCAACCACCAAAATCTGTGGATATAGGTTTCTACATAGCAAAGGTCAATGAATACATCCGCAACCCCATGAGATGTCGTAACTGCCAACGACTCGGCCATACAACAAAACGCTGCACTAACACCACAATGTGTGAGAAATGTAACCTCCCACCTCATATGCCTACCGATTGCTGCCGTACTATGTGCGCCAACTGCTCACTCCCTCATTCTGCTGCAGGCAAGGAAGTACTGGCGATAAAAACCACTACCAAATGCTCAATGGGCGAAGCCAAACGCATTTACAAGGAAAAAAATGTCTTCAAACCCGATCAACTTTCGGGAAGTTTCGCAGATACGCTCAAGTTTAACCCATCGCAGGGACTCACAAAAGAACAAAACAAACCAAACATAATACCAGCCCCAACATTCAAAGAAGCCCTTTCAATTGGCCTCTCGACATCTAATACAGCAAACAATATTAAGAATCCATCGCCTCACCAGCCATCAAATCCAGTAAAATATAATTTCACCAAATCGGACTCATCAACACCACCAACTCAACAAACACCATCAACTCATCTAACATCAACAGCTCAACTAACTCCAAGCAACCCCCCACAAACACAAACAACTTCTTCAATCCAAAACTACAACCAAACCGTCCCACAAGTTACAACAAGCTTTTCCGCCGATAGCCTCTCGCAATTCACATCGTCACCCACATTAAAAGTAAAAAACAAATCCTCCCTTACTAAGCCAAAAATAAATAAAAATGTACACATCTTAGATGATGACTTCAAAATGTAAGAATAATATTAACATCCAAGCCCCTGACTCTGCTGTTTCTGAAACTGGACACTTGAACTCTACTCAGAGTACAAGTGCCCCGTATCAGGAACAGCAGAGTCAAGTTCCTAACAAAATACATCCTATCCACCCAACATTCCTACACGGAAATAAATTTAAGAATACACTACCCCCCCATTCCGCAAAACAATCAAATCCCAAGCAGACTATTACGGCTGAACGCCCACAATCCACTTCACAACATAAACTATTCACCATTTTGCAATGGAATATGAATGGTTATACTAATAATTTTGACGAATTAAACATTCTAATTAAAGAATATAACCCAAGTGTAATATCATTACAAGAAACACATTGCCCAGTTAACACGACACCAAACATTCCTAAATCATATACAGGATACTTCCATAACTCCTCTGCAAATACATCACATAAACAAGGTATAGGGTTACTCATTAAAAAAGGTACTCCCCACAAAATTCTCCCCATTATTACAAATATGCAAGCACTCGTTGTAGAAATACAATACCCCATAAATTTCACTTACATAGATTTATATCTTCCTTCAAATCAGCCGATAAATAAAGATGATTTTCAGTCAATACTCAATCAAACAAACGAGCCCAGAATACTTGGAGGTGACATAAATGCTTGGAGTATACTCTGGGGCTCATCGTCCACAAACAAAAGAGGCGAAATAATAGAAAACATCCTCCTCGACTCCAACCTTATCCTACTGAATGAAGGATCGCCTACCCACCTCTCTACCCACAACACTCTCACTCACATGGACATCACTTGTTGCTCTCCTGAATTGGTTCCGAGAACTTCTTGGCAAGTTCTAGACGATCTTTACAATAGTGACCATTTTCCCGTGTTAACTATGATAAATATCCAACAACCGATAACCAATCATAATCAATCTCCAAAATATAAAACTGACTCTGCCAACTGGCCACTTTTTGAAAAAAAAGTTGATGAATTTCTTTCAAGCTACGGCCATGCACCTAATACAAATCATGAAGCTGCAATAATCAATAAAGCAATTAGATCTGCTGCTAACGTTTCAATACCACAAACGAATACTAAAGCTAAACCGGTAACCAGGCAAGATGTACCTTGGTGGAACTCCGAACTAACATCTCTCCGCAAATGCAAATTGGCAGCCCTCTCCCAATTTAAAAAAAGACCCACAGAGGCTAATCTTTACGCTTTATTTCGTAGAAGGATGAAAGATAGTAAAGCAAAAAGCCTCCTTCAATTCACTTCGACAATCAACCCAAAATCCTCCACTGCCATAATATGGCATAAAATACGCAGCTTAAGCGGAAATTACAATCCAGTAAATATCTCTTGTCTTAATTCCTTAAATACTACAATCACAGATACAATGCAAATATGCCAACTCTTCGCCAAAACCTGGTCGCAATCCTCAGACAACCACAATTTCCATCCCGAATTCAATTGGAAAAGACTTGAATCCCTTAACAATTTAGTACATTTGCAAGCCTCCAACCCTGCGGCCCACCGCATCGAAGAACCCATCTCATTTACTTAATTTGAATCAGTACTTAGTATAACCAAAGGGAAAACCCCAGGGAGAGATCGAATATCCTATCCAATGTTGAAACACCTTTCGAAAAATACAAAATTGAGAATCATTAATATATACAATAAAATATTTGAAACATCACATATCCCACGAATCTGGAAAACCGCAGTCCTAATCCCTATTCCTAAACCGAAGAAAGATAAAGATACTATAGAGAGTTACCGTCCTACATCCTTAATCCCCTGTATTGCAAAGGTTTTTGAAAAAATAGTAGCCAAACGTTTGCTATGGTTTATAGAAACAAAGAAATTGACATCTCTCAACCAAGTAGCTTTCAAATCCAACAGAGGTTGCACAGATGCCTTACTTCACATTGACCACTATATCTCAAGGGGTCTATCCACTAAAAACCACGTCACAATCCTCTCTCTGGACTTCGAGAAAGCCTTCGACAGAATCGGCATTCACGTCATACTTAACAAATTGTTAAAATGGGGAGTTGGTAACAACATATATGAGTACGTCAAATCATTTCTAAGTAATAGAAAATTTCAGTGTAGAGCCAACCACATATACTCCAATACACTCCCGCTACACAACGGAATCCCTCAACGGATCCCCATTGTCAGTCATATTATTTATTATCGCCTTTGACGACATAAGTACGATAATATATAAACAGAAACATCTAGATCATTGTATTTACGCCAATGATATATACATCCTAAGTATAGCCAGTGATTTAACCCTCCGTTACAGGCGGCTGATCTGACAGATCAGAAAGGTATATTTTTAGTTGCCAAACTGACGTGATTGGCATTACTGAATCAAGCCTATTAGTAGCTTTTGTTCAATATTATTATAAGGTACTTACTAAAAATATTATTTGGTGAATCATTTATCCTTTCAAACCCTTCAGTAGGTCGTCAGGTTCTAAAAAGTTTGATTCGCCTATTTTTTTTTTGTCTACATGATCTGTCAGATCACCGCGATAAATATGACACTATTTAGGGCTGCGTGCAACGGAGGGTTAATTTCCTGCAAACGCATGTTAACTGACACATTGAAAGATATTGTAGAATGGTCAAATTATTCAGGTGCCAAACTGTCAATAGAAAAATGTAAATTAGTTCACACTGTTTAGATCTTAAGAAATCACTAGCAGCGAGACGGAATATTATTAAATACTTAAGTAGCAAGAAAGGCAATGTACATATTAACAACCTATGTAATATAACTAAAGCACTAATTTTAAGCAAAATAGACTACGGTATTTATATTTATGGCAATTGCCCCAAGACAACTCTAAACATAATAAATCCCACGTACCACTAAGCCGCTAGAAACAGCATATTCGCTTTCAAAACAACCCCAATAAAAAATTTATTAGCTAAAGCTGGACTTCCAACAATCGAGGAACGAGTAGAAATGATATCCGCAAGACTTGTAGCTAAACTAGCGTTTTCGAGAAACTCCATTATCGACAAAGATATTAAACTAACGCTAGGGTACAAAAACCGAAACAGAATTCCATCCGCAATTACCAGGGTAATATATAAAGTCGACCAATTAGAATTACAATTTAAACAAACTGTTAAGTTTTCCTCAACTTATCCACCATGGCTCCTAAATGAGAGTGCTATTATAACTACACTCACAACATTTAAAAAAGCTAACACAAACAAGGAAATATACAGTGCACTATTTTGGTCAATCGCTTCGAAATATAAATCCGATGGATGGAGATTTCTATATACAGATGGATCAAAAACAACCGAAAATACATCTTTCGCTGTTACATCTCAAGAAGGTGATGTAAAGAAAATCGGACTGTTACCTCAATTTTGCTCCACTTTTACGGCGGAAGCCTTCGTCATCCTACAAGCCGTAATAATTGCCACCAAACACAGGGAAAAATATCTGGTCTGCACAGACAGCTTGTCAGTACTCAATTCAATAAGAAACACCAACTATCCTGATGATATCATTTCCAGTATCATCAAATATTATAATAAAATAAAACTAATGTGGATTCCCAGCCATGTTTCCATCAGCGGTAATGAAAATGCAGACTGTGCAGCTAACTCAGCTAGAAGAGCTCCAGTTCATAAATTTAACATATATACAAAAGCCGATCTACTAGCAACCATCCAAAACAAACAAAAAAATACAATTCGAATGAATTGGGATACTTATCACCACACCTATAAAAACGTAAACCCATTCAAATATCACCCCCTCTATCCAACGAATTTAAGTAAAACTAAAATCACAAACTTCGTGAGATTGCGATTAGGTCATACGTCCGCTACGCATCTTTACCTGCTCAACAAAGACACACCCCCAATGTGCCAAAAATGCAACACAACACTTACAGTCATTCATATACTAAAAGACTGCCCTCACCTAAAACTTTTAAGAGACCGTCTATTTCGTAATATAGATATTTATAAAATTCTCGAAGATCCTACCCCCGACAACATAGAAAATATAGATAAGTTTATAAAAATTCTAAAAATCAAATTATAATTTAAAGGTACAGAGCCAATAGTCTCAGCTGCTAGGCTCATTATGTTAGTTTATTGATATGTAATTTTGAATTACTTGTTAATAATAAATAAATAAATAAAATAAATAAATCTTGTAGGAACATTGGACCGTAAAACAAATTATTCGCGGAATTTTACCATTTTCGGATCGGCTATAATAATGAGTTTGGGTAAAAGAGTATTGATCCTTGCGAATAAAACTTTGAGCAACAATAAAACTTATTTGTGGAATTTTCCGCTGGTTTGCAAAATATAGATAGCAGCCCTTGTATTGGCTTCTTCCTAAAAAATCATTGTAAAAATGGGACAAATATTTAAATAAATCAAGCTGTTTTTGAATAAGAAAATACGGATAGTAAAAACCACCAACTCCTTTCTCCTTAACCTAATACATACTTGGTATAGGTATAAATACTGCACGACATCTCAGAGCATTTACCACACATGAATGGCGTTTTAGATAGTTTGTGCCAAAGGTTGTGATTTTTAATTTCCATGCTTTTCTTCAGCGTTTCATTGCATTGCACACAATGGTAACGAACTATCATAGGGACATGGTTATTTATCTTATGCTTTTCCAATAGCAGTTTGTTCTCGAAGCTTTCTGTACAGATAACACATTTAGATCTTAGTTTTGGTTTCTGTGAAGCATTGGTTTTGATAGTTGGAGGTTTTGGAGGGGCTTGTTCTTTTCTAAAATATTTCCAAAATTTAATTTAACAAAATGACTATGTTCGCACAAGTTGAATGGTGAGTTACTTACATTTTGGGTTCAGGCACATTCTTTTTTACTTTGTCTATTTTAACTGCGACCGACTTTACTGATTTTCGCTGCCGTAGTAGTTCCAAAGTTCTTTTCTTTTGTAACGTGAGGCAATCACGATTCACTTGCTTTACACATTCAACATTGATTCTAGCCTTAACCAGCTTGGCTATTTTCTGAGACTTTCCCCTTACTATTGACTCAGTCTTAATCCGTCTTTTGTTTATTCCGTGTTTGGGAATGCTGCTTAGCTTTTTATGAGTTTCAGAGTTTTCAAACCGCTTACGTTTGCTTGATTTTGTCGGCGTAGGCTGTGAAATAGTCTGTGTGGCCACACTTATCTTGTTTTCCTCCTTTTTTAGTTCTTTCACAGTGTCACAAATTTCCATGTCGGCATTCCTGCGTTTTCGTCGAAGCCTCACAGAAACTGATCTGCCCGCCTTCTCACAGTTTTCTTCATCATCGATTTTAGCATTTGCCGGAGGTGGAGGGACTAGGATTTCCTAAATTAAGATTTCCATATCACAATCGAAAATTAATTACTGAACAGTAAGGTAGTTACTCACCGCTTCGGTGGTTTCTTCCTTTATTCCCAGTAGTTTCCTTGTTTGCATGTCCGTAGCGTAACACATCTCGCGAAATTCAAAGAAATCATTGATTTTATCAATGCAAATAGTGCACATATATTGGGGCATTTTGTCGTCCTTGGTAATCTGAACGTTTCAAAAAGTAACATATTCGGGATGCGATTAAGCAATTTATGATAAAATATTGAAAATAAACAAAGGTATGTATACAACATATCTATTTAAATTATATGCATGTAAATATACTGCACAAGCATACACACCAATAAACCTATGCAATCCAACACCTTCTTCCAGAGATCGGGTTCTCCGTCCTCCGAATTCACGTTGGGGGCGTCATTTAGGACTTTGACTTTTTCCGGGTTATCAATACCACACAAACGGCATATTTTATATAAATTTGCCCTGAGAGTTTTATCTATTTTAATTGCAAAACGCTCCATCCCGAAGACCGGAACGGAGCCTAGGATTTAAGTAGAAAAATTGCTTTTGACATTTACTACATTCCGTTCACAGGGTGGTCGACTCCATGGGTAAAACTGTCACGTAAACGCAATATGATATACGCATTTTCTTAGGTTGTGCTGTAAAAAGATGGCAGACAAAAATATACATTTAATATGTCGATCATACATTATTTAAAAGAAGTCAGCTTACATAATTATCCAGAACAAAGATCATATGTGGTTAAGTAGGAGAAGTAGTAATACTCTATTGAGTTTAATTTACATGGTTGGTGCTTGTAATTTATTTCATATATAAATGTATATTTTAACCGCGTTCTTGGTTGGATCTATATAGTCCTTTTCACTTCGCTCCAGCATATACATATATATATTTATATATATATATACTGGCGGGAAGTGAAAAGGACTATATCGATCCAACCAAGAACGCGGGTATGGACGCGGCTTTTCTTTATTTAACTTATTTTATTATTACTAATAAAGTTTTCAACTTTAGTCTATAACTAATTATTTTATAATATTAGTATACTTCAATCTTAAGTTAATTGTTATTCAATGTTTATACAGGTAACGGCATTTTGTAACGTCATACCATCCTATCACGCCGTGCATTCCGCGATATCTTCGAGAGAAATCTTCGACGGTGTTTCGGATGTGTGGCTGATGGCCCGGACTGACACGGAGATAAGTCATGATAAGACCTTCTGATATAAAGAATTCCGGAGGTAAACTAGTTTCCCATTCGGATCTTCGGGGGGGGACTATGTCAGGAGGAACATCATGCATATATTACGGTATATAACCGAACTTTAAGAGGCTCGTCATCGCATAATCGGGGTCGCTCTCGAGGCTCTGCCCACGCTCGACTGGTAACGGCATTTTGTAACATCAGGGGCATCGGTTTCACTAATACGAATGTAAACGCCGTCCACCAATATTTGCAAACAACGAAACCTGATATCCTTGCCCTAACTGAGACCCAGGTCCCTTCGTCAACTGATTCGACATATCTTCGTTGCTCAGGATACGACTTACATTCGAGATTCCGTTTTAAGGACGGAGTCTGCGTCTTCGCGCATCCGATCTAGCTTGCCAGAGGATGGAGGCGTTGGAACCCAATAATATGGACATCATATGGTTGGGGGTCCTGCTGACGAATTCTGTTAAATTTCTTTATTGTCTTTACCGCTCCCCGAATGACGATCGACCGGCGACATTTTTCGAATATCTTTCATATACCGTCGACTGGATACAGATCAACCACCCAGCTTCTGAAATTGTTGTCCTTGGTGATTTTAATGTGCACAATTCGGGATGGTTGGTGCATTCTAACAGAACCGACGAGGTTGGAAGGCTGGCGAAGATGTTTGCTGTTAGCCACAACTTGACTCAACTCGTGGGGGAACCAACGCGAGTGCCGGATGCCCGAGGCGATTATGCGAACATCCTGTATTTGTTTTTGACATCCTGAAGTTCATCTGATAAACCTTTGTTTGTTAAAAAATGCGAGCAGATTACAGCGGCAAAAATAGAGTTTTTAAACAATGGCGCTCCAATCCCACCAATGTTAATAGAACGAATTTCGTTAGAATCAGAAACGCGTGCAGCCAGGCCATTGATACCGCGAAGAAATCTCACAACGACAGAGTGACCAATAAACTCATTCAGAGCCCGACTAGTTCGCGCTCCTTCTGATCATTGGCAAAAGCTGTCAGCAGTAAATTCCCTTCCTCCTCTTTCCCTCCGTTGGTGATAAACAGCGGGACGTTGGACACAAATTCAAAAGATAAAGCCGTTGTGTTCGCCAATTTATTTTCGGCGAATTCAAACCTTGATGCCGGTCTTTTGGAGCTACCTGCGATTGTGCCGGTACGGTCTTCGATGCGGGATATGAGATTTCGTCCGCGCACTATTCAACGCATTCTACGTGAACTGGATTGTAGGAAGGCATGTGGAGTATTTCACTTAATTATGTGCCGGCATTGGCAAGGTTAAATAAGCTTCCTAACCTGTTCACTTTACGACGCCATCACGATGCTGACGGTAACATTCAGCTGTCCAACTGGTTACTGCCACTTTTCCAGCAAAGAAAATAAAACTCGCGGAAATGTTGATATTGTATAGTGACTTGTATTGTTTGTTACTCTTGATGTGGTTTTTTTACATGAACACTTAACAATTGTTTGTTACTCTTGGTGATTGCTTTTTTTACATGAACACTTAATAAGGACATTCAGTCAACTCGACTTTTTGGGCGCACTCCTGGTGACTCGACTCCTTTACAACACTTTCATCGACTAAACTACTTTTGTGCGCGGATCACCTTGTTGGCTCGTGATGCGAGCTCATGGGTGGTCGAATCGTGGGAATAAAAATTCATTAAAAAGCATCTTTGGGATTAGGATGCATTTGGGATAATTACACAATGGTGGTTGTGTTTACAACCATGTTAATTGTGTATTGCAATCCTAGGGAGTCATGGGTCGAATTTCAGTGTGAGTATTTACACTGGCATTGAATTGGGCTCTTGGCAGCTAGGCGCGAATTGCGCCGGTGCTTTGAAGATTGCATAAAAGCCGCCGTGAGTACTGGTGCAACATGAAAATCTGTTGCGCACGTGTGGGACAGTAAATGCAGGCAGACATGGGTTCTGCTGATTGTTTTTATAATCCACTTCGGTTATCTAGTATGGCAACCGAAATGTTTTCCTTTTAGAACAATGCTGAGATGCATTGATGTATGCGGTACTGGCGTACCGAATTTCTTCTAGGGAAATTAATATAACGCGTTAATTGCGTGAATGTCCTTGATGGGCAGATGCTTGATGTTGGATGCTATTTGCATAACCGAAAGGTAATGCAATCGGTAGGAGAATGCTTGGGGAAGTTATTGCGTTTGCATGGTAAAAATGATGAAATTAATGGAGCTTTAGGAGGGAAGATTTTGAGGTAGATTGGAAAGGTAGAAGTGGCGTTGGTAGATACGCCACAGGCAAACGGCCCGGACGGAATACCAGCAATATTCCTTAAGAATTGTGAGCCAGAACTGTCGCCGGTTCTTGGCAGACTCTTTCGCTTATCTTATGCATGGAGGACCTGCCAGCTGGACAATCGCTCGAGTTCAGTCAATCCCAAAGATGGGAAAAAAGTGTCTCCCACAAAATTACCGTCCGATATCATTACTGTCTATATTATCTAAGGTAATGGAAAAAGTTATCAATACAGAGTTAGTTAGGTATTTGGAGTTCAGCGGACTTCTGAATGATCGTCAATACGGATTCCGTGGCAGGCGGTCCACGGGAGACCTTTTGACACTTATAACCGATATATGGACATCTGCGATTGAACGGCATGGTGAGTCAAGGGCGGTCGCATTGGATATCTCCATGGCTTTTGACCGCGTTTGGCACGGGGCATTGCTGAGCAAACTTCGTTCATATGGACTTTCCCAACAACTTTGCGACTGGACGAGGAGCTTCCTCGAGAATCGATCGATCCGGGTTGTTGTGGACGGCGAGTGTTCGGATCTGTATCCTGTTTAATCGGGGGTGTCCCAAGTTTCTATTTTGGCTCCAACCTTGTTTTTGCTTCACATAAATGATTTGTTGGAGACAACGGATAACAAAGTGTTCAGTTTTGCGGATGATAGTACGCCTGTTTCCTCCTTTCCAGTGATCGACCGATTGGTGCATTAACGTCGCACCATCTGAGATGTAGACAGATTGACTCTCTGTATCAGGATATAGATAGGGTCCTGCAGTGGGGATGGGCCAATCTCGTCGACTTTAATGCAGCGAAGACAAAATATACAATATTCACAAAGAAAACTGGATCATCGGTTCCACAGCTGATGATGAATGTATCGTGGCATAAACAAGTGTCAAACATTGCCAGGTCTGTCTCAGGAAAACTGAGTTATCTTTTTAGAGCCAAGAAATATTTTACTCCGGCTCAACTTCTTCTCCTGTATAAATCCCAAATTAGACCCACGCTCGAATATTGCTGTCCTGATTGGAGCTCGGCTTCTAAACATACCCTCGACCTACTTGAGAGCGTATAGAGACGAGCGATGCGCTGATCGGGGACTCGGTGCTGACATCGGGACCACAGCCGCTATCACATCGAATGCGCGTAGCCGACCTCTGTCTGTTTTACAGATATTATCACGGGTACTGTTCTTCGGAGATTCGTGGTATTATTCCACGCGATTCGGCTTATGTGCGCTCCACAAGACAATCCGACGGATCGCACCCGTTTGCGGTTCATCTCCCGACGGCGCGATCATCCCTGCATCAGAACTCGTTCCGTTACAGAGTGGGGAAGCTGTGGAACTCCCTTCCCACGCGAGTGTCCCCGGAGCGTTACAACCTGTAACTGTTCAAAAAGAACTGCACCAGTTATTTGATTGCATCTCGGGGTGCCCACTCGGCGCTATAGGTTCGCCTCTCCCGAGAGAAGTGTAATATATAAAAAAAAGTGATTTTAAATAAACTTTTGACTTTAATCTAAAACTAATTATTCTATAATATTAATGTTACTGCTCTGAGGATGGCGCCTTCTCCAGCGACGTCTCAACTTCTGTTTCTTCGTGTGGACTGTATTCCGGCGCTGGTCGGCAAAACGATTTATTTGGTTAGCGTACCGTACTTCCAAAACCGAACTCTGCTCTGGGCGAAGGGCGTTATTGTCTTGGCCTGTACGATTCTTGTATTCTCCAAATAAAACACCACTGCTACAATTGCTTAATCTTTATTACTCTGTCAAGTCTCTTTATAACTCGGAGTTCCAGTGGCAACCCCCCCTGCTCTGCCGGTGTGCCCGACTTATATAGGCACACAGCCGCCCTCTCGTCCGCTCGTTTCCTGGGTGCTGATTTCCTCGGTGGCATCATGGAATCGGTGCGCCGCTGATCGATGTTTCCCAGGAACTTGTGTGCTGGCGCTTGCCTTGCCTTCCCTGGAAATTCGTGTCGAGGTGATGCATCGCCAACAATTAGTATACTTCAATGTTAAACTAATTGTTCTTCAATGTTTATACAGTGATTTTAATTATTAATACACTTTTAAATGTTAATCTTAAACTAATTATTTTATAATATTGGTATTAGAATGACATATTTTTAAATTATATTATGTACATTTGTCGTGGAATAATTTGCCCCATACATAAGAAGGGAGATATCACAGTGTGCAGCAACTATTGGGGTATAACGTTAGTGAGTACCGCCTATAAGATACTCTCCTCTATCCTACAAAATCGGATAGCCCAATACGTTAAGGCATCATTGGTCAATATCAGTATGGCTTCATCCCAAGCAAATCAGCAATTGATCAGATATTCACTCTTAGGCAGGCGATGGAACAATGTCTGGAATTTAAGATTCCATTATATCATCTATTCATAGACTTTAAGGCCGCCCAATGCCATGAGAGTGTTCGGCATTCCAAACAAATTGACACGACTTTGTAGGTTCACCATGACCAACGTAACTAATTAGAAATCTAATTAATTCGAGTACAAGAAATTAAAAGTTCGTTGGCGTCGATGATTTAAGTGCTGCTTATCCACAATAGCTTGGTATTGGGATTTCTGTTTCATGATAAAAGAAAGGTCGAGGTCTTAGAGACGTTGAATTTTATTTTATTAAACAATCATCATCATCATCGGCACTACAACCGGGAACCGGTCTTGGCCTTATTTAGCAAGTCCTGAGGCTTGTTAAATTTTCCATAATAATTTGTTTTTTCCGGGCAAGGTCATTAGTCTTGCCCCAGTTTATTAAACAATATCCATTGTTATATATTGTTGAGGTCGGAAGTCAATAAGTCAAACATGTCCTGCTGTTTAACAATAACGTTTGAAGAAGTTGGTCGAGCAGATTGGAGGTACTACAAAAGTAACCATTTATGAAACGACGAAGTAGAGTGAGAGTGCCGAACCCAGTGAATTCTAGATAGGAGGCAGATCCTATAGAGCGGCCAAAACGATAGTTTCTTATTCATTGAATCAGTATATCAGCAACGTTATATGAAGCAATTTCATCAACGAGCTTGGTTGTCAAATTTTGTTGAACCGCTGTGATCCCAGACAAAAGCTCGTTTATAACAATGTGAAACATACGGATACAAACATGCACCCATGAGGAAGAACACAATGCAAAGGTGAATCGAAAAAGAAATCATCAGTGTAATATACCAGAGCATTAAATGTAACAGTCCACAGTTTAAGACATGATTATCATCATCACCATCGGCACTACAACCGGGATCCGGTCTTGGGCTTTTTTAACAATTCTCTCCATCGACCCCGATTTCGAGCCGATGTCATCGAGTTTGGTACTCCCAGGCTCTGGGCGTCCTGCTCTACGTCATCCTTCCATCACAGACAAGGTCTGCCGCACTGTCTCCCTCCATACATCCTGCCACAAAGGACTTTCCGGGCAGGCTCCTCTTCGCTCATTCGAACTAGGTGTCCCGCCCACCGGAGTCTACCGAGCTTGATTTTTCTTACAACGTTAGCTTCGAGATAGATCGCGTACAACTCATGGTTGTAGCGCCTCTGAAATCATCCTCCGTCACATATGGGGCCAACAATTTTCCTTAAGAACTTCCTCTCGAACGCGGCTAAAAGTTCAGAGTGCCTTTTATTGAGCACTCAGGTCTCGGATCCATACATGAGTAAGACCATGGTCTCGTACAGTAGTAGCTTGGATGTTATGGATAAATTTCAGGATTTAAAGAGCCTTAATAGATCATAGTAGGCTTTGTTGGATTTGATCAGCCGTTTGCGTACTTCTTCTTCCATGTTGTTATCGGCTGATACTATTGACCCAAGGTAGTTAAAGGATTGCACTACTTCAAATTCGTGGTCCGCTACCCTGATAGTTTGACCAACGTAAGGTCTTCTCTTCGCAGAAGTTGCCATCATCTACTTAGTTTTTCCTTCATTAATGTACAGTCGCAGTTTTTGTGCCGTCTGCTCGATCTGGGTGAAGGAGTCCTGTACAGCCGAATCGGATCCACCGATGATGTCGATGTCATCTGTCTAGGCAGTATCTGGCTGGACAATAGTCCCTCTAGTTGCAACGCCAGAATCACGGATTTCTTTAGCCAACGCCAGGTTGCAGAGGAGGTAGGCCAGATCGTCCCCATGTCGCAGTCCATTAAAGATGTATATTGGTTTGGACAGATGTATATTGGTTTGACTAGTTACATTGGTATATAGTCCACCTACAAAGTCGTATCAACTTGTTTGGACTGCCGAACTCTCTCATGGCATTATACAGTTCTACCCTAGCTATGCTGTCGTAGGCGGCCTTAAAGTCTACGAATAGATGATGTAATGTAATCTTAAATTCCAGACATTTGCCGTCGCCTGCCTAAGAATGAATATCTGATCAATCGTGATTTACCTGGAATGAAGCCACACTAATATTGACCGAATATGACTTTAGCGTATGGGGCTATCCGATCTTGTAGGATAGTGGAGAGTATCTTATGGGCGGTACTCAGCAATGTTATACCCCTATAGTTCCTGCACACTGTGATATCTCCCTTCTTATGTATGGGGCAAATTATACCACGACGCCAATCGTCCGGCATCTCCTCTTGCTCCCATACATGCACCACAATCTCATGAATTGCGTGATGTAACGCTGTCCCTCCTTATTTGATCAGCTCAGCTGGTATGGCCTCAGCTGCGGGGGCTTTATTTGATTTGAGCTGTCTTATGGCTTTTAATGTTTCGTAACTGCTTGGTGGCGGCAGCATTTGGTCTTGATCTTGCATTGGTGGAGCCTTCAATTCTTCTGTAAGCTGACTTTTAGCAATTCATTGAAGTGCGCTTCCCGTCGCTCCAGAATGCCTTCAGGATCGCTGATTAGATTACCCTCTTTATCCTTGAAGTAAGTGCAGTATAGTGTGTACCGCGTCATACTGCGGATTATTTGGTACAACTTCCTCGCCCGGTGCTGACCTCACTCTCTACTTTTCTCTATTTTACAGACTTGATTTTTTTCCAGGCACTTTTCTTTTGTCTGTGGAGTCTTTTTTCAGATCTTCTGAGCTCTTTGTATTTCTCCTCGCGTACCCACGTCCTATGAAATTGCTACATTGCCCGGTATGCAGCATACTTACGTTCAGTCGCTAGTTTGCACTCATCATTAAACCAGTCGCTCCGATCTCTACGACTACTGCCTAAGATGGAGTTGGCAGTCCTAATGACAGTATTCTTGAGGTGTCTCCATTTCACTTCTCCGCCTAGCATCCTGGCCCCAGGACTTACTCTCCCTTCATCGAACTCTTCGAGAGCGAGTCTTAAGGCATGACCAAAGGTGTTACTGGCGTTCTCATTGCGTAATGCACCCATGTTGATTTGAACCTGATCCGCGGATACAATACGTCTCCATAAGGCAATCCGCGCTCGGAAAACTTTACCAACAAGATAGTGATCCGAGTCGACATTGGGACGTTCGCACCGTCATCAGGCTCGAGGAGTGGCGGCGATCTATAATACGCGGTCAATTTCGTTGCGAGCGGCTCCATCAGGTGATACCCAGGTGGCTTTGTGAATATCTTTACGCGGAAACCTGGTACTCGCATCGACCAAGTTTTTTTATGCTGCCAGCTCGATTCTTTTTTTTTTTTGTTTTATTAGACTTCTCCCGGGAGAGGCGAACCTATAGCGCCGCGTGGGCGCCCCGAGATACCATCAAATAACTGTTGCAGTTCTTTTTGAACAGTTGCAGGTTGTAACGCTCCGGGAACACTCGCGTGGGAAGGGAGTTCGACAGCTTCCCCACTCTGTAACGGAACGAGTTCTGATGCAGGGATGATCGCGCCGTCGGGAGATGAACCACAAACTGGTGCAATCCGTCGGATTGTCTTGTGGAGCGCATATAAACCGAATTGCGTGGAACAATACCAAGAATCTCCGAAGAATAGTACCCGTGATAATATCTGTAAAACAGACAGAGGTCGGCTACGCGCATTCGATGTGATAGCGGCTGTGGTCCCGATGTCAGCACCGAGTCCCCGATCAGCGCATCGCTCGTCTCCGTATGCTCTCAAGTAGGTCGAGGGTATGTTTAGGAGCCGAGCCCCAAACATGAGAGCAATATTCGAGCGTGGGTCTAATTTGGGATTTATATAGGAGAAGAAGTTGAGCCGGAGTAAAATATTTCTTGGCTCTAAAAAGATAACTCCGTTTTTCTGAGGCTGACCTAGCGATGTTCGACACGTGTTTATGCCATGATACATTCCCACAGACTGTGACGCCGAGCAATTTCAAACTTTCGCCGGCCCGGCCATTCATCATCAGCTGTGGAACCGATGATCCAGTTTTCTTTATGAATGTTGTATACTGGGCCTTCGCTGCATTGAAGTCGATAAAATTGGCCCTTCCCCTCTGCAGGACTTTATCCAGATCCCGATTCAGTGAGTCAATTTGTCTACATCTCAGCCGGTGTGACGTTGATGCACCAATCGGCCGATCACTCGAAAAGGAGGAAACAAGCGTACTATCGTCCGCAAAACTGAACACCTTGTTTTCCGTTGTCTCCAACAAATCATTTATGTGAAGCAAAAACAAGGTTGGAGCCAAAATAGAACCTTGGGACACCCCCGATTAAACAGGATACAGATCCGAACACTCGCCATCCACAACAACCCGGATCGATCGATTCTCGAGGAAGCTCCTCTTTCAGTCGCAAAGCTGTTGGGAAAGTCCATATGAACGAAGTTTGCTCAGCAATGCCCCGTGCCAGACGCGGTCAAAAGCCTTGGAGATATCCAATGCAACCGCCCTTGACTCACCATGCCGTTCAATCGCAGATGTCCATATATCGGTTATAAGTGTCAAAATGTCTCCTGTGGACCGCCTGCCACGGAATCCGTATTGACGATCATTCAGGAGTCCGTTGCACTCCAAATACTTAACCATCTCTGTATTGATAACTTTTTCCATTACCTTAGATGAAATAGACAGTAATGCTATCGGACGGTAATTTTGTGGGAGACACTTTTTTCCCGTCTTTGGGATTGGCTGAACTCGAGCAATTTGCCAGCAGGCAGGAATGGTCCTCCGTGCATAAGATAAGCGGAAGAGTCTGCCAAGAACCGGGGATAGTTCTGGAGCACAGTTCTTAAGGACTATTGCTGGTATTCCGTCCGGGTCGGTTGCCTTCCTACAATCCAGATCACGTAGAATGCGTTGAATAGTGCGCGGACGAAATCTTACATCCCGCA
Source organism: Microdon myrmicae (assembly GCA_963931805.1). Taxonomy (NCBI): domain Eukaryota; kingdom Metazoa; phylum Arthropoda; class Insecta; order Diptera; family Syrphidae; genus Microdon; species Microdon myrmicae. Next base: position 25,245,254 of record OZ007499.1, read on the forward strand.
TGGAAGACCGTACCGGCGAGATCACAGGTAGCTCCAAAAGGCCAGGATCGAGGTTTGAATTCGCCGAAAATAAATTTGCGAACACATTAGCCTTATCCTTTGAATTCGTGACTAACGTCCCGCTCTCTGTCACCAACGGGGGGAAAGAGGAGGATGCGAAGTTGCCGCTGACAGCCTCTGCCATTGACCAGAAGGAGCGCGAACCAGTCGGGCACCGAAGGAGTTTATTGGTTACTCTGTCGTTGTGAGCTTTCTTCACGGTATCACCCGCCTGGTTGTTGAGTTGAACACCGAAAGAGCTTATTACGGCGACTCGCAGTCCATTATCATTAGTGTTCTCATGCAAACTATGGGAACCTGTGTAGTGCCTGAAATCCGGCTCCCGACCCATTTTCGGATTCAAATCACCAAGCGCGATTTTCACATCGTATTTTGGGCAGGCAATGAAGGGCCGTTCGACGTTCTCGTAGTATTCTTCTTTTTCGTCGTCAGGGGACTCCTCTGTAGGTCCGTGAACGTTTATGAGGCTTGTGTTCTTAAACTTGCCTCGCACGCGAAGAGTGCATAGGTTTTCGTTTATTGGATTAAAGCCGATGATGGCAAGCTTCAGTTTTTGACTGACTAAAAAGTCTACCCCGATCACATGGTGTTTTGCATGACAGCTATAATAAATATCTTACTTGTTTCTTTGAATAAAACCACTTATTTCTTGTAATGCTGTTATGTCAGCCTTATATTCGGTCAGGCCTTCGGCTAGCTGCTATGCAGCTCGAGTTCTGTATAGTGAGCGGAGTTTCATGAGAAAATTCTCAAATCGTTTAGCGATTTTCGTTTCCGTGGTCATCGTCATGTATTCGGTCCATATTAGAGCCTTGTTAAATTTGCCATAATAATTTGTTTTGCCGGACAAGGTTATTAGCCTTGCGCCAACCTTTCTCGGGAAGTTGCCGTATGCAATGGTTCACTACTTGGCGGATCCCCGAGTAGCTATCCAGTCGTGTCACGTGGAGACTGCATGTCAACTTGGATTGAACTAGGACAAGGATCGTTCTGGGTTTCGCTGGGTCGAAAGCAATCAGTGACTTTGTCTTGTATGTGCGTTTGCATTCCCACAGCTTAAGTGGCGAGTTGAAATATCCTCGTGTATAGGGGTCCATTGTCTGGTGGCTTTGGTTCTAAACTTTTCTGGCTGTGTTGGTTAATAAACGGGATAGTTGCATCGAAAAACTCGCAATTGATAAATGATCTCTTTAGAGTAGCCGCATGGTGTGCGATTTAGCCCATATTTCTTGGAGGATCCTAGAGGCAATAATGTTACAATTACTGTTGCGGATTGACAATTAAATGTGCTGGAATGTACTGGAGAAATCTAGTACATTCGCATGTGTACCAGTTGCGCAGCAGCTGGCACCAACTGGCCATCATTGTCACCACGATGATGTCATGGCGTCACTTTTTGAATTGGCAGTTATGCCATTTCGTTTTCTACCATCAGCAGTCAAAGAGGAAACACCATCGTGTGCCACCAAGAGCTATCCACCAAACAATTAAGGAAACACCATCGTGTGCTACGCAGAGCTATCCACCAAACAATTAAGGAAACACCATCGTGCGCTACGTAGAACCAACAAACAATTAGTATTAAATAGAATCCCTTTAATTTGTTTTCTTTTCTTGGTTTTGGAAACTTCTAAATTTCTACAAGCGACATCCACAGAGGAAACACCATCTTGTGCTACGTAGAGCTACTCCCAGAAACATTTCTGGTCCTTCGAAACGGATCCAGTGCTTCATTGGATTAGCATCATCGCCGCCCAGTTCGCGGCACATAGACACTGCAACCTAACTCGACACAAATCAAGGAGCTGAAGCTGCAACACTCATGAAATCATAATACCTGTAGGATCTGAAGGTATTCCTAAACTCCAATCGTCTGTGAAACAAACACAAGATGTCTGATTGGGACACAGTTACGGTTTTACGTAAGCGGGCTCCGAAACCACCTGCCCTCAAAACAAAAAGTGCTATTAATCAGGCACGTCATCAGGGCGTTCAAGCGGATACTCAACAGAAATTTGGTGCCGGTACTAATAAGCAGCACATCAACACTAAAAACACGGCTAAATTGGACAGGGAAACTGATGAACCTAAACATGAGAAAATACCTTTAGAAGTCGGCAAGATCATTCAACAGGGACGCCAAGGGAAAGGATTGAGCCAAAAGGACTTGGCAACAAAAATATGTGAAAGGAAACCACAGGCAAAGGTAGAAGCCGATCTATCGAAGCTGCGCCCAGTGCAACAGCGAAGGCTGGCAATATCCGGACAAAATGCTGGTGAATCCCCGAAGGGAACGGAGAGTGCTCAAAGGAAACGAGGAAAGGAACAGGACCCTAAGCCTAACCACAGTGAGAGTGACAAGCAGGAAGAAAGTGATACATCGAGTGAAGCTGGTGACGGGGAAAGTGACTCGACGTCGAAACCTGGTAACGATGCTCCTCGGACTGGTGCACCGGCCATCTCCCCGCCAGCAAGTCGTTTGCCCCCAATGATGTTCCGGCCACCTCTACGGCGCCCGGAAACTCCGTCGGGACTTGACATGCGAATGCCGTCCGGCCCAACCACGGTTCGTCCTTGCCTTGGCGGCTTGCCTCGGCAATTAGGAGTTAATATGCCGCTCGGCCCTCCACCCGGATTGCCATCACGGATGATGCACCCGGAAAATTCCCCCCGTAGGGACAACGGTTCCCCGACGACATTCCTCTGTCGGCGGAACAACAAAGATCTCGACCGACGACATTCCTCGCTCGGAAGAGATCATACGTTTTCTCGCTACACTATGCGCAACGGAGCCGACAATCACCACGGCAGTGGTGGCGGCGGCGACGGCGACAACTTTGACAACGGTTCCGCGATGACATTCCTCAATCGGCGGAACACCAAAGATCTCGACCGACGACATTCCTCGGTCGGCAGAGATCATACATCTGTTCATCACCAACCCGAGTCGAGTACAAATGTAAGGACATGCACAAAAAAGGATGACAGTTCCAAGGATTCCTTAAGTCGTCGATCAGAGGACAGCGGCCGCCAGATGATCATTGCAAATCAAACGCTAAGTGATTTGTTGGAGAAAAATTCAATGGAAACCGCTGTTGATGCAAAACGAAAGCAGGATGACGAACTTTCTACAACGATAGTTCAAACCAACGTGTCTTTGACAGCTGCTCCAATACAACAACCGACCACGATTAAGGAACTCATCGCCGCTCAGTTCGCGGCACAGGCCACCATCTCCGGCACTTTCCTCAACATACAGGAAAAGGGACAACCAAGTCCGACAGCAATCGAGGCAACCAAATGCGCACTCCGCGCCGAATGGGAAGCCTTCTCCAAGCGGCACTACGACATCTTCTACCTGGCGGCACCTGAGGATCTGCAACACGCGTACTTCGCGGATGATTGTTTCGGCGAAACCGAAGAGATATACCTCGAGGAAGAGACGAAGCTCCTTGAGGCCCAGTACGCGCTCAAGTCAGCCTCCCCAACCATGGTCAACAGCACCAACCGCCTTCACCCTAGCGAGCTGCCCCCAGTGCAGCTGCCAATGGCCGACATCAAGCCATCAGAAACGGAACTGCACCCCAGAACAGCGGATAAGAGTGAGCAGGCCGCCGACCAGAGTGCCGCCTGCCCAAAGCCTAACCTACCCAAGGTCCCGATGATCGACCCAGTGCCGAAGCCGCCACAGAAGACGATGCCGCGCACGCATTGTGGGGCACACCGTGACATAGCCGTTCCTCGTGGGTTGCGAACTTACAACTCCGACCCAGAGGAACTGGCCACCATCACACGGACTCCAGAGCAAGCAGTGGGCATGGCGTACATAGGATCCGTGTCAGATCCAACGCCAATGCCTTCCACGAATTCGACTGTTCCAGCAACAGTAGCCGGCCCGATGACTAACCAGCCCAGTGTCCCGATGCACAAAACACCGCCGACACCCGTAAAGCAACAGGGTGCTTGCACATTCTGCAGGGCCTCACACACCATTTACGCTTGCGAGGGCTTCCGATCATTCACACCTGGCCGTCGAAAGTCCTTCGCACACAAAAGAAACCTGTGCACCAACTGCTTGGGTCGCCACCGCCTGCGCGACTGCCACTCCAACAAGACGTGCCGTCGATGCCAGCGGAGACATCACAGCCTGCTGCATGTCCGGTCTACCGCCATCGACAGGACAACATCACCGCCACAACGAGCCAAAGGATCCGCCCCCCGGATCGACCGCCAGGAAGGGGTCTGCGCACATACAATCAGCACCCCTTCACAGCATTCCGCGTTGCTGCCAACAGCCAGAGTTATCGTGACATCTGAGACCGAACAGAGGATTGAAGTCCGTGCTCTGCTGGACCCCTGCTCCAGTGGCACCTTCATTTCAACATCACTCGCCCGAAGGTTGCACCTCCGACGCCAAGCATCGCCCGTCCCCACCTACGGTGTTGGGGGCACTCGTGGCCTTGCCACCGGGACTCAGGCCGCCATCAGAATCACTTCTCGCCTCCACGGCTCGAGACAATGGACACTGAGGCCTTTCATCCTGTCCGGGCTCTCAGTGTATACACCACCACCAGGATCAACGACAGGGGATCTCTCGTTCGTGGCGGATCTGGAACTTGCAGATCCGAACATCGCCTCCGCCGAGAAGGTGGACATCATCCTTGGGGCAGACATATACCCCAACATCATCGTCGAAGGTCTCAGGAAGGACCAACGTTCCGGCCTCGTCGCGCAGGCCACTGAACTGGGATGGGTGCTAACAGGCGCAGCACCCACCACATCATCCAGCGCAAAGGTGACAAGGCCTGTCACCAGCCATCATATGGCCATTCCTCGTGGGTTACGAATTTACAACTCCGACCCAGAGGAACTGGTCGTCCTTCCGACTGAGGGCCGCGGCTTCCATCAGAGAACCCAAAGGACGTCTCGCCGGCATCGGCCGCGGTGGCCACATACGAAGCCCATTCAACTACCAGCCACCGATCCCTTGCGCGACCCAACTACAAGACACACCCCCCGCCCTCTGAACCATTGCAGGGGCAAGGGGCAATCGAGGAACCAGGAGCCTACCCACTCGAACACTTCAAGGCATCCCACCACACCCAGGACACCACGTGGTCAAGCTCCTGCCCAGCTCCAAAGCTACCCAGGCCAACCGCTACCACCTGTAGCCACCACAACAGGACCAGGAGCGCGCAATGCCCCGCTTGGCGGGCGGCGCTACCCAGCAACCAGCGGTCTCTCGAACTCCAGCAAGAAAGCACGCCCCTCTGTGCATCCACAGAGGCTGCATTCCGACGACCCCGGGAGGCACTTGGCCCGTGACTGCCACTACGAAAGGACACGCGGACAGTGCCAGGGTAGACACCGCACCCGACTCCACGTTACAGCACACATCCCAAACGGTCGCAACCTGCTGGCCACTCACTCCAGATGGGCGCCAACGTGCGCAGTACATGGCACCACCACCGGTCTCGACATAGCTAGACCCATCACCAGTCATCACGTGGTCATTGATCGTGGGTTGCGACCTTACAACTCCAACCCGGATCAACTGGCCGGTCCCGCGACCACAAGGGGCAACGGACATCAGCGATGGGAAAGAGGTTCCTGTCGCCATCGCTCATACGGGCCATCCCAGACCCTCAAGCCTTCAGCGCTCCTCAGGGCGGGCGGCCCCCTCTCAACCGATCATCAACGTGAAAGTGGACAGCCGACCAAGACCAGCCGCCACCAGCAGACCGCACACACCCGGCCCTTGGCCACCGTCCCCTGGAACGAAATGATTCGCCAATGATTGGCGAAGGCGGGCGGAATGTTGCGGATTGACAATTAAATGTGCTGGAATGTACTGGAGAAATCTAGTACATTCGCATGTATACCAGTTGCGCAGCAGCTGGCACCAACTGGCCATCATTGTCACCACGATGATGTCATGGCGTCACTTTTTGAATTGGCAGTTATGCCATTTCGTTTTCTACCATCAGCAGTCAAAGAGGAAACACCATCGTGTGCCACCAAGAGCTATCCACCAAACAATTAAGGAAACACCATCGTGTGCTACGTAGAACCAACAAACAATTAGTATTAAATAGAATCCCTTTAATTTGTTTTCTTTTCTTGGTTTTGGAAACTTCTAAATTTCTACAAGCGACATCCACAGAGGAAACACCATCTTGTGCTACGTAGAGCTGCTCCCCCCAAACAATTACTATGGCCTCTATCGTGGCATGTTGCTCCCGAATGGGGTCAATTAGGCTTACAGGATATTTGTTTCCAACTAGACAATGCCCCATTGCACACAGCTCATGCAACGAAGCAATTTTGCCAGCAATTTTTTTCCACCAAAGTCCCTTCTAATTGATGCTTCTCGCATTTTTCGTATTAGGATGTGTTAAGGAAAGTGTACACACTAACAAACTAACCAAGGCCTTGATGCTTACAGGCAGCACTCGAAACATATGCCCGCTCCAAGTCTTTTATCGAACACCATATTATTCTTATTTAAAGACTAATAAATACTGGCACAATGTTCTTATATTGTCATTTGACTAATTAATAATATTTTCTTAAAAGAATTGTGAAAATTATGACCAAGTTCTAGTACAATTTTATTTTTTGAAAGCCCAATTACAAGTAGTGAAAATGGCGTCAGTAAAGGACGGAGAAAACGTTAGTCTGGAAAGTGGTAAGATTTTAATGTTTAAGCTAAACTAACAAATACAAGTTTGGGAAGGGAGGAGGAGTGAATATTTGGAGAATCAAACGCAAAAAACTTTACACTCACATTATAGGAGGCTTGTGGTTAATACTCGAAAATTAGAAACCGACATTCATTACTATATGTGTTCATAGTCAATATTGTTGCTGTATTATTATTTTTTTATTCGATTGTAGGCCGTCGAACACGCTCTGGAAGAACAATTACCTCCGAAGCAAGTGTTTTAGTCCCAACCTCTAAGAAACGAACCACTAAGAAGCAATCAGGAGAAAAAGTAAGTTTCATCAAAGGCAACAATTTCTGCATAACCTTAAAGTTAGTATATTTGCCAGAATAATAGCTTTATTATGATGAAAGCAATTGCGATTTATCGGTAGATGTGGCGTTGTTCCATCTACCATGATAGTAAACATGATTATCTGCAAGGGCCAACTGAATATTAATAAATTGGATTATTAATTTCATGTTTAGTTATAGATGTATAAACAATTTTCAACATTTCAGGGTGCAATAGTGTCGGAGACTTTGGAGGAAGACGAGCCAAATTTGCAACCAACGGAACAAAATAATATTCCCGAAATGCTAGCTGACAGTGCTCGAGGCGCCGTCGATGGGGAATCTTCTGGTTCACATACAGTTGCAATGAGAGAGGATGGACAGTCGGAGACTCGAAATGAATCACCTCGCAAAGATGTAAGTGTAGTCTCCGAGGCTTCCGGAAAGGCTATCAGTGAGAAAGTAAGGTTGGTCACACAAGGCGCATTAGATCATGATCATTTAATAATGACTAACGAAGGAGTAACAGTTCACCATTTCGATGAAAACGACTCTTCATATTTATTCAAAAAAAAGGTCTTCGATGATGCTGATTCAGGACAAATCAAAATTTCCGACTCGGTGATAGATAGCACAACGAGAGATGACACAGAAATCCCAATCAGAGATAAGGCAAATCATTTGTCTCCCATGGGGGCAGACGAAGAAGATACAAAAGACTTCGACTATTGCGTTGTAGGTCAATCACCGGACGATGATACAGACTCTGATTTGGCTATCGCGGAAGATTTTCCCACTAATAGCAGCGAAGCTACCCTTGCTAACGTCGATACCATTTCGGAAGACGAATTACCACTGCCTTCGAAATCTCGTTTGGATGAAGCTGATGATATCTCAAGTGCGGAAGATTCAATTTCAAAATCAACTGAGTTGGCGGTGGGGACGTGTATTGAAAACGAATTGCCCTCCAGTAACACTAATAGTATGAAACTGTTAGAAGCAACACATCTAAAAAGAAAAATGGAAGGTAGCTCAGAGAAGTATAATCAAACTAACAGCAACACTGTAAAAACTGGTGATGAGCCAACGCAAAAGAAGATAAAAGTCGAAGGGGACGGAGGTAAGTTATTTAAATTACGAATAAAAGTTTGTATTTTGTCAAGTTGCCTAATTTCGTAGATGAAGAACAACAAGATAAAGAACTTAAAAAGGAAAGGAAAAAATTACCCGACCTCGATAAATATTGGAAAGCTGTGAAAGATGATTCCACAGACTTTACTGGCTGGACGTATTTATTGCAATACGTTGATCAGGAGGTAAGTGATCTATGTGCGTTAATATTTAGTATTTGAAAAAGTTGATCCTATCGCTCGTAATGTCCTCCCATATCAGTAATGTGGTTTATTTGGAGAAGTGTTGTAATATTTTGCCATTGGATGCAGCATTCTACCTGCAGGTAGAATGAGAAGCCATTATTTTATAGTTACTTCAATTACAGTAATTTGATGTGGGACCTAAATGTAAATGATGGATTTTTTGGAATTTGATCCAACAGAAGCCCGTAACGGCAATTTAGAATATCATAGGACTAGGTTTCGCTAATATGGATGTACTTGCCAACATTTAAAAGTAGCGAAGCATCATATTTTGGCCCTAATCAAGACTCGTCAACCGATTTGATTTATCTTTGTTAAGTGGGGGTCTCTATTTACATGCGAGATTCCCATTTAATGAGTGATCTTCAGCTGTTCGGATCTAGTTTTTAAAAGGGGCATTGTGGGGGTTCTTTTAAGCTTACCCAAAGAACCCCCCATAATTGCAAGCCAACTCCCATTGTTTTTCGCCAATGCAATTGCATTGGCCCCTGAAAACATTTTCTTTTCCAAGGCCATTTAATGCATACAACGCATTATCTAAAATTCCTAAAAAGAATTCTTTAATATGCATATGCATCATAAATCCCAAACCATTCGGCACCCTTTGCCATCATCAAAATGCTATGTCGGACAGCTTGTTTTTACAGCTGCAACAAACCGACCAGCGATTCGTTTGTTCAATCGACAAACAATTACCGCATCTCCAGCATTTCCTAAATACAAACAATCACCAATTCCGTGCTTTGCCACAAACGATTTACCCTGCATATACAAATGCAGACAAAGGATTCGTTTCTTCCACCGACCCAAGATACGATATACAATTGCATTGTATAAAGTATCCCAATCCGTTAGCACCTTTTTCTAATGGCTATGCGTCTATTTACGCAAGGGCATCACTCATACAAGACTTTTATGATGCCCTTGTCCCATCTTTCCTTTTAGCACCTTTTCCTCGATGCATCACATTCTATTTATTTAGCCGCAATGCACATCACAAACAATGATCTTCATGATCCCTTTGTCCTTACCGTATTTTTGCTTTGTTTTTCCACGGCCTTGTTTCATGAGAAAACCAATGTGATCTTCACGATCACACATACACCCATACACCATGATCTTCAATACGTGATCTGGTTTTCTATTCCACAAAGAGAGACTACGTTTCTCTTGTGGTAAGTAAACATATCCTTAGCCGAGAGAATATTCACCACACCATTAATTGAGGATTGAATTCAAGTCAAAGTTCTATCCTCGATGAGTCTTTTTCCATCACCCGACCGAGCAGGTCGGGTCTCCAACTTCGCTTCCGTAGCGCTGCGGCACGCGAAAGCCAACCGCGAGTCGCGTGATTGACGTTTATCACCAAATCGTGAATTGTGTACGTTTGAACGCTTCAATGAGTGCGCTTAAATTAAGATAGGTGAAAGATTCCAGTGACATTTAATTCATGTTTTTTTCATTTTACCCAATCAATAAAGAACCTTTTAATTAGTAAACAGCAGAACAGTGAATTTCGTCTACTTCCTTTATTGGTGCACGTCTTGTGGCGGTGATTCGTTCCATGCTGGCGTTTTCTCTCCTGAAATCTTTAGTGACGATGGGGACAGAAGTGTACCTAGTGCCGTATGTCGGCGCACGATACTTCTTCCCCACAGCATCATCTAACAACTTAGTGGTCATTTGATTTAAAATCGTTTTGCGAGGTACCTTCAAACTTATTTGTTGTGTCTATCGCTCTCCAGAAGATGATCGACTAGCGCTAGCGACACATTGAATATTTCTCACAAATCGTCAAGTCATTGCAAATCAACCATCCGACACGTGAGATTATTGTTCTTGGTGACTTTAATGTACGCAATACGCACTCTATTCTATTCTATTTATTGGCCTGTAGAGACCCGGAAGTTCATGACCTCACCGACTCGACTCCGCCATTGTTTCCTGTCCTGTGCACTCTCCTTCCACGTTCGACCATCCGATCCGATCTCCTCGAGGTCCAACCTAACATTATCCTCCCATTTCCGTCGTGGCCGTCCTGTCGGTTTCTTTCCCGTTCGCTTACCGTCAAGAATTCTATCCACGTGTCCGGCCCATCTTAATCGTCGCGACTTGATTACTCTCACAGTTGTAGGTTTGCGGTATAGCTCTTCCAATTCGTGGTTGTGGAGTTCCCTCCATTGTCCTGCCTCCTCGTCATATATGCCGCCAAAGGTACCCCTTAGAACTTTATTCTCGAATACGCGGAATTTGTTTTCTTCCCGTTTTGTAAGAGCCCATGTTTCGCATCCGTATAGAACAATCGGCATGATTATGGTTCTATAGACACGGAGCTTTATATTCCGTGATAGCAGTTTGGATTTCAGCAGTTTACTGACTGCATGCCAACTAGCGTTACCGAAGTGTAGTCTTTTGTTAATTTCTTTCGACATTTCGTTACTGGCCGTCAGTATTGTTCCCAGGTATTTAAATTCTTTGACATTTTCAAATATCTTGCCGCCGATGTTTATATGTGTTCTCTGAATTCCACCTGCTCTCGCCGTAATCATGTACTTTGTTTTGTCTTCATTCATTTCTAAGCCCATACTTACTGCCGCTTGCATGATGATTTCACTGTTTTTACTTACACTTTCTAGATTATCGCCCAAAAAGGGCGATCTCATCCGCATATGCGAGCACTTGTGTGACCCCGTTCAGGGATGATCCGGCCATGTTGTCGTCTTGTACCTTTCTGATGACATACTCGAGGACAAGGTTAAAGAGAAATGGTGAAAGGCCATCCCCCTGATTTAGTCCGTCCCGGATTTCAAATGGTTCTGAGAGGTGGCTTTCTATTCTAACTCGCCCTTTGTTTTCGTTCATGCAGATTTGAATGAGGGCGCATATTTTTTCGGGATTCCCCGCTCAACTACAATATGGTAAAGTCTTAGGCTTGCGACTGAGTCGGAGGCTTTTTTTGAAGTCAACGAACAGTTGGTGAACCGTCTCTCCGTATTTCCACTTCTTTTCCAGTAGTTGCCTTATTGTCAACATTTGGTCGCTTGTTGACCGGTTCCTACGAAATCCGCATTAATCATCATCATCATCGGCACTACAATCGGGAACCGGTCTTGGCCTTATTTAGCAAGTCCTGAGGCTTGTTAAATTTTCCATAATGATTTATTTTGTCTGGGCAAGGTCATTAGTCTTGCGCCAGGGGCTCCCCGACGGGGAATCGAACCCCGGTCTCCCGGGTGACAGGCGGGTATACTAACCACTATACTATCGAGGAGCCCTAATAGTCTCCCAATATCTCTTCTCCGTACGGTGTGATTCTCGCCAGTATGACATCTGTTAGTATTTTGTATGTGATTGGGAGCAATGATATTCCTCTGTAATTTTCGCAGTCAGATCTGTCTCCTTTTTTGAAAATCGGGACGACTATTGAGGTTTTCCATTCTTCCCGAATGACTTCCTTATCCCATATTGTTTTAATCAGTTGGTGGATCTTTCGAGCTGTTGCCTCTCCTCCATGCTTCACAAGCTCTGCCGGTATGCAGTCGACTCCGGGAGCCTTGTTGTTTTTCAATCGGTTTATTGCGTCTACAACTTCGTCGAAAGGGGACTCTGGGTTCTGAGGGTCGGCTGTATGTGTGTCTGGTGCGTTTATTTGTGGTTGATGGGTGCGCACATTGAGCAGGTTTTCAAAGTACTGCTTTCACCATGTCACGATATTGTTTGTTTCTGTCACCAGACAGCCGTTTGCGTCTCGAATTATTTTCGCTCTCCCTCGGTAGCCATTTCTAGTTGAATTTATGCCGGCATACATACCTCTGATGCTTTTTGCTCTGGCATTACCTAGGATTTTTTCGATCCGAGTCTTCTCCCATTCGCGTTTTCTGCGTTTCAAGAGTCTCATCGTCTCTTTCCGAATTGTCGCGTATCTTTCTGCCTTGACTTCATCATATCCTTCTAAGTGGATCACTCTGAGGCGTTTACGGTGTTCGATCTTCGCCCTGCACTCATCCTCAAATCAAGGTTTGGACTTAATTGTTTTCTTAAATCCTAACACCTTTTGGGCTGTTTGTTTGATTGTGTCTCTGATCGATGCCCATTTAGTGTCCACACTATTGGCTTCCTCTTCCTCACTGCTCCCATTCTCTAGGATGCTAAATCTATTCGTTAGTTCGTCTTGATATTTAGCCCTTTTCCGCAGGTCTTTTAGTTTATCAATGTCGAACTTTTTGCTCGTCTCCCGTGACTGACCATGTGGGTTTGCTGCGAGCCGACCTCTAATTTTGCCCATCACTAGAAGGTGATCGGAGTCGTAATCTGCTCCTCTATATGATCTTACGTCAAGGATATTCGAGTGGTGTCTTTGGTCTATTTGGTTACGCGTTACACTGTCGGGTGATATCCATGTGGCTTTATGGATTAGCTTGTGCTTGAACATCGAGCTTTTCACTAGCAGATCTTTTGACGCTGGGAACGTAATAATTCGAATTCCATTATCATTTGAAACGTCGTGTAGACTTTCTTTACCTATAGTTGGTTGGAAGATGTCTTCCTTTGCAATTTTCGCTTGAGGTCCCCGAGGAGGATTTTAACATCGAATGATGAGATGATTATAATTTTCCAACAGAACAGACGGGGCTGAGAGATCAGCTGAAACAATCGCAGCCAGTCGTAATCTGATTGCGCTAGTAAAAGAATAAGTTGAATCTACTTATCGTCTGCCTCAAGCATCTACTCCATCCAAACATATTATTGGGAAATTCGAACCACTGTCTGGTATCTGCTGGACAGTCATTGGCTTTTTCACATTTGACCAACCTATGCTGTTGTCAGTTGGAACGTGGAAAACTTCAAAAGATACCTCTTGACCAATTCAAATGTAAGTGGGATATTTACTGTCTAAAATCAACTCCCATCAACACATATTGCCATTGTTACCTCTCTATCTACGCATTACACCGCGGGGCGGGATTGTTTTATTTGTTGCTACGCTCAGCATCGCCAGTATGAAATCAAGAAGCTTGGGGCATTGCTTCGAATCCCTTCCGTGATCGGGAGTTTGCTTTACAAATTCTGCTGTTAACAGTTGCGCAGAATCAATCGTGGCAAGCGGTTTTTATTTTTTCTATTATTTCCGCATGAAATTTCTATTTTCACATTGTGTCAAACGACATTTATATGGCAAATCACGGTTTGATATAAAGGGGAACAAAACGCAGCAACTGTGCTGTGGAAAGTGCGGAGATATACACGCGAGTGATGTGCAGTGCGGGTAAACCCTCTACTCTTGTGTCTGTCTTCTTTTTCACACTTCTGTTTGCGCTCCTTAGGCATCGATACTCTCGATTGATTTATAATCTTGGGAGAGTTTTTGGTGTCTGAGTGGCATAATGTTCGTCATGGAAGGGATGTGACTTCGATTTCGGCACGGATCTAGTGGGGCACCTACTACAAGGGCATAACACATGTAGTGGTTCCTTTAGTTTATCTATGGCTGGTCCTTACTTGTATCCTTCTCTGAGGAGGTATTGGTATTCTGTATAGGGCCATTACGGGAATTTCGCGTCGATCTTTGCAACATTCGCGGCCTGAGATGCAATTTCTTCCCCGTGTCTGCCCACGTTTCTAACCAGAAATCAGCAATCTTTGCACTTAGCGAAACACAGGTAATAACCAATACATATATTTCCGATTTCGATCTGCTTGGATATAACTTAGTGCCTCTCTTTTTTCCACACCGTGTCTGCCCACCTTTGTAACCAGAAACCAGCAATCCTTGCACTTAGCGAGACTCAGGTAATAACTGATACAGATGATTTTACTATACCCGGTTATAACTTAATGCCTCTCTTCTTTCTACATCGTGGTATCGCCACATACATACGAAGTGATATTGCTTATCACCTTCTTCCACAATGTGGACTTTGCTCCAATCCAGAATTTAATTTCTCATGGGTAAAACTTCACGTTCGTAAGCATATCACACACTACTGCTTTCTCTAAATAATCCCAAACTTTGATAGAAACGCATGCTTTAATGAATTTTGTGCTATATCTGATTCTATCGATAGGATCTTGACCATATTTCCGCACAGTGAAATCGCTATTGCGGGTGATTTCACTGTGCATAACTCAGTGGCTATATTAAATACGATTTATCTAAAACATAGATTTTCTGCTTTGTTAACAATCGTAATATTTAAATAACTCACTTTGCAATCGATTAGTAAAAACTAAGCAGCAGGACTTGCACAAGAAGACCGTACCAAATCAGTGAACGTCTCTCTACATCATTAAACACACAACACCTGAAGGTTAATATGTCCAGCTCTTTGCAAATCGAAACTCGTCAATGACCCAACACGGGTTCCAGATATACAGTAGTGGAAAAAATAATAGAAACAAGCTTGTTCTTCGACATTAATCGTTAAGAAAAATGTATTTGGGGAAAAATAAGAATTAAAAATATACTAATAGATTTGGTGCACTGTAATACATAAAAGAAATACCAAATCTTTAATTAAAAAAGCGAGAAATAGAGATAAAAAATATTGATTCCGGTTTTTCTTGGATTTGCATGGAAAAAATAATAGAAACAAGTTAGTTTTTTGTTTGTGTTTTGTGAAGAATTAATTTACAGTAAAAGTGTTTCATATCCTTTTAATGCTTAGTTGTTGCACCTTTCTGACGCAAGACTAATAACCTTGCCCGGACTTGCTAAATAAGGCCAAGACCGGCTCCCGGTTGTAGTGCCGATGATGATGTTGCACCATTGTTTTTAATGACTGCTTCGCATCTTCGTCCCATGGAATTGACTAGTTGGGTACAAGTCGCGGGTGGTATAGAGTACCATTTATCTTTTATTTTGGACCAAAGTTCTTCCTTATTTTTGGCTTTGCAGTCTCCGATCGTGCGCTTAAGAATGCCCCATGGGTGTTCTATTGGGTTTAGATCAGGGGACTGCGATGGCCACTCCATAACATCGACTTCGTTTTGAAGAAACCATTCTTTAGCCAATTTTGAGGTGTGCTTCGGGTCATTATCCTGCATAAACTCCCATTTAATATGCATGTCCTCTTCAGAAAATGGTAGCATAACGGTGTTTAAGATTTCTACATAATCTTTAGCACACATTTTGTCCTTTATAAGAAAAATTGAACCAACACCAGATGCTGAAAAGCACTTCCAAATCATTAATTGCCTCCATCATGTTTCACTGTCTTTTTCGTATACTTTGGATCGAATTCTGAGTTCATTGGTCGTCTGATGTACATTTTTACATTGGAACCAAACAAATTAATTTTGGTTTCACTCGACCAGAAGATGTTATTCCAATTCGCATGGTGGAGGTGTTTTTCGGCAAAAACCCCTGCAGATGGTCATTCCGCCAACACACTGGACCTGTTTCTCACCTCCCACCCCAAACAAATACAGAATTGAAGTTTCTTCGCCCTTGGCCCCTTCAGACCACCTTGTCGTGTCAGTTATATTTGCACTAACCAACGGCAACGCTAACGAGAAAACTCCCAAAAGAACAGTATGGTTCTATGAGAAAGCCAACTGGGAAGGTCTGAACGATAATCGTGTCATATGAAGTGGCAATTGTAGCGGTTGATCACTTAACCGAATTAAGTACTTCCCTTGACGATATCATTGTTATTGGCGATTTCAACCTCACCCATCTCCAATGGACGCTATCAGACACTCAATCCTTTTACACCTCAAACTCCACTAATACCAAGGAATGCTTCTATAGATGGTCTCACCGACTCAAGCCCCCGTCAAATAAGCAATGTGCCAAATCATATGAAGAGACAACTTGACCTTCTGTTTACAACGAAACCCTATAATGTCTCAGTTGCCCTTAGTTCTCACACCCTCTCCACCATCGACAACTACCACTCCCCAGTTCTCGTATCCCTTTATCGTGACACCTTATCCCAAACCTCACCAACCCAAGTCAAATTTTTCTACAACTTTCGCCTATTAAATGAGCATCTAAGCAGAATCGCATTTCGCTTTGATCACCTAGAGGTAGAAGAAGCTACTGCCACTCTCTATAAGGAAATCTACAATGCCATTTCCCTGTATGCCCCTTATTCTTGACATATGCCATCGGATTCATCGCCTCCATGCCACAACCGCCAACTCCGTACTCTCCGCAACAAGAGATTTGTGGAGCATTCTTCTAAGAACATGCTCTTCTCTGGACTACTCCAACTTTCTCGGTTCCTTTTATAAATACACCGAGCTTCGCAACTCCCTTTACTACAATTATTTCACAAAAACACAAAACAACAACCTGATCAATGACCCCAAATCTTTTTTCCACTTTATTAACTACAAACGTAAATCTGACGTCTATCCCAACTCCCTTTCCTATGACACGATTACTTCAACCGAACCACAAACTACTGGCAATCTTTTCGCTTCTTTCTTTAAAAAATCCTCCACGGACAACTCTTTCAAGCCTAACCCGTCTTACTTCAAAGACCTGCCCGAATTCTCCCTTGGTCCCTTCATCTCTCAAATTATTCAGCATCACCAATTTAAAGAAAAATTAAACTTGCTTAAAGACGAGTTCAGCCCTGGACCTGATGAATTTCCGGCTGTCCTTTTAAAAAAAACTGTTCCTCTTCTTTTTTCCCCGCTATCAAACATCTTCAATCTATCCCTTACACAAGGTGTTTTCCCAAATATTTGGAAATCCTCTTTTGTCACGCCCATACATAAGAAGGGGCCTAAAAAGGATATTAGTAACTACCGCCCCATCGTCAAACTGTCACATATTCCAAAACTGTTCGAAGGCATTTTTTACAACGCGTTATGTTTTCACTGCAAATCCATTAACTCACCCAACCAGCACGATTTCCTTACGGGTAGGTCGATCACCACCAATCAAGTTGAATTTTCATTCCACTCTCTCCGTGCCTTAGAGAACGCCAACGAAGTCGATGTAATAACAACCGTTTTCAGCAAGGCCTTCGACAAAATCTCCCACAATCTCATCATCTTTAAGCTATCTTCCCTTGGCTTCGAACACCTACTAATGAAGGGGATTTCTTCCTATCTGAACAATCGAACCTACCGTGTCAGATTTAGATCCACCCTCTCCAATCCTTTTCTTCCTACGTCAGGGGTTCCCCAGGGTAGTCATCTTGGACCCCCCTTATTCATTCTTACTATTAATGATATGGACTCCAGTATCAAGCATTCCCCCATCTCTCTATACGCAGACGGCACTAAACTCTTCAAGACGATCCGCTCTTCTGTCGACTTCTCACTTCTCCAAATGGATCTCGACAGCTTTTCAACTTGGTGCCAAAATAACTGCCACCAACTAAATATTGCCAAATGTCATTCAATCACCTTCTCCCATAAACAATCCACCTCCCCGCTACGTTCCTATGTCTTACTCAACCAACAGATAACACCTGTACAAACAATTCGTGACCTTGGCATCTTATGTGATACGGAGCTTAAACTCACCCCACATACTGATGACATTATTCTCAAGACCAACTCTGTCCTTGGTTTTGTGAAACGCTGATCGAAAGAATTCTCTAATCCCTACGTTTCCAGATCGCTTTATATAGCCTTTGTCCGCTCCCTTCTTGAATATGCTAGTAAGTTTTCTTCTCCTCACTACTCGTCCCAATTTCGCAGCATCGAAAGCGTGCTACCTCGTTTTTTGCGTTTTGCCCTTCGAGTATTGAAATGGTAAAATCCTCTGATTGTACCCCCATACACGAGCCGTCTTCACCTAATTAACCTTAACACTTGAAGAGCGCAGAATTCATGCCGACATGCTCTTCATCCACCGTCTACTCTCAGGCTCAATCAACTGCTCAAGCCTGCTGTCCTCCATCACATTTCCTACTAATCCCCGAAATCTGCGAAACCCTCGTCTCTTCTATTTGCCCATCCATCACACGTCATACGGCTCTAATGAACCCATTTCGCGAATGCAGGGGTGGGCAAACTCTCACCCCACGGTCTTTGACTTCAATCTTCCCTCTCCCACTCTAAAACGTCGTCTCCTCTCACTAGCACGTTGAGTTTCTCCGACTCTTAATTGGAACTGCAACATATTTGAAGCTGCGAAAAATGCGGCCAAATGTATGGGGTTCCTTAAGAGATGCAAAAAATACTTTACTCCATTCAACCATTCAACAAGGCGTGTATTCGTCCCAAAATGGAGTCAACTCCCATACTTGGTCAGGCGCATCCACAACCGCGCTAGATGTGCTCGATATGATGTAAAAACGAACATTGAAACCTATTGGGGACCCATCCATAAGTCGATCAATTCCGTCGTTAGAACATGATTACCTTGGTTTTTCACTTTCTTTATTTTCGTCACTTTCACTTAAGGCTATCTTCGGTTGGAGTCTTAGATCTAAATTCGTCACACAGTTTTATACACTTAAAAATTAACTAAAATACAAGTCGGCACACAAGTTCACAAAGGCTATCCGTTCACGCGGGCTATCCACTTTTCAAAACGTTTATTAATTGCGCACAATAACGCACTCCACGACTGTACCCGGCTCCAGTTGAATCACGACTCATTAAAAATCCACTCGTGGACGTGCACCGTCCACTATGGGTGGGTTTCCAATCCACGCAATAACAACGTAAAGTTGTTCGTGCGGTGACCAACCGGTGAGAGGAGGTCTCCGATTCGATCACCGCATGGGTGCGTGATCTTTCTTGTTGCCTGACCGTGGCAACAAAATTCGACGAAAATGAAAAATCAAAGAAGGCATAATAGGAAGCAGCTGCATCTGAACCGTGGTTTGTCCGTCCGTAGGGCGAC
Organism: Microdon myrmicae; assembly: GCA_963931805.1. Lineage (NCBI taxonomy): Eukaryota > Metazoa > Arthropoda > Insecta > Diptera > Syrphidae > Microdon > Microdon myrmicae. Next base: position 25,264,500 of record OZ007499.1, read on the forward strand.
TTGGGGTATTGGCTGTTGGTATACCCACACTACGACGATGGCGCGAGATGCTCGAGCAAGTTTTTGACGGTTAGACATAACTTGGGGTGACTTTGAATAAGTCGTGTGAATACACTGCACACGTGTTATGGCATTGTACATGATTGATTGGTTTCCCTGATGAAATTAAAACTACAAATGTTATTTTGTTAATCATTTATTTATCGTAATAAACGCTTACTGAAATTTTGTTCTTTAAATGACATCGTCGAGATGTGCCCCGTCTCGTCGGTAGCACTCCTGCAATCGACTACGCAAACTTGGGAAATCTCGCTGACACATGCTGCATTTCAACCTCCTGAATGTTCTCGTCGCCTCTTCTTGAACGTGGCCGCCCTCTTTGTTTAATATTCGTTGTCGATCCCGTTTGCTCGTGCTTCTTTACCCAAGCTTTTAAATTAACACTTGGACATTCACTTACCGATGTAATCCGTATTCAATTCAATAGGCGTCGTACAGTAACGTAGGAATCGTTGTTTTTGTAAAATTGGGTTACACAAAAAGCACGCTGTTGTCCCGTGAAGTGCTCCATCGTGACTAAAATTGCATGAAGCGATGCAAGATTCCCCGCCACTCGTGCGAGTTACATGTCTTACATCCGATGAGGGCAAAAAAAGCACGTACAATAGGTATTACAATTCTTCTTTATTTATTATTAATCGTTTCACAAAATAAATGTTTGAAAATATTGCCGATTTTAATTTATATTGTTTAATAGGTTCAAATACACTCTTTTTTTTTTTTTCTTATATTAGACTTCTCTCGGGAGATAGCGCCGAGTGGGCGCCCCGAGATGCCATCAAATAACTGTTGCAGTTCTTTTTGACGGTTGCAGGTTGTAACGCTCCGGGAACATTCGCGTGGGAAGTGAGTTCCACAGCTTCTCCGCTCTGTAACGGAACGAGTTCTGATGCAGGGATGTTCGCGCCGTCGGGAGATGAACCGGAAACTGGTGCGATCCGTCGGATTGTCTTGTGGAGCGCATATAAACCGAATTGCGTGGAACAATACCAAGAATCTCCGAAGAACAGCACCCGTGATAATATCTGTAAAACAGACAGAGGTCGGCTACGCGCCTTCGATGTGATATTGGCTATAGTCCCGACGTCAGCGCCAAGTCCCCGATCAGGCGGATCGCTCGTCTCTGTATGCTCTCAAGTAGGTCGAGGGTTTGTTTAGGAGCTGAGCTCCAAACATGAGAGCAATATTCGAGCGCGGGTCTAATTTGGGATTTATATAGGAGAAGAAGTTGAGCCGGAGTAAAATATTTCTTGGCTCTAAAAAGATGCCTCAGTTTTCCTGAGGCTGACCTGGCGATACTCGACACGTGTTTATGCCATGATACATTCCCACAGACCGTGACGCCGAGCAATTTCAAACTTCCCCAGCCTCGAGGGCCCGGCCATTCATCATCAGCTGAGGAACCGATGATCCAGTTTTCTTTGTGAATTTTGTATATTGTGTCTTCGCTGCATTGAAGTCTACGAGACTGCAGGACCCTATCTAGATCCTGATTCAGAGAGTCAATCTGTCTACACGCAGATGCACCAATCGGCCGATCACTCGAAAAGGAGGAAACAAGCGTACTATCGTCCGCAAAACAACACCTTGTTTTCCGTTGTCTCCAACAAATCATTTATGTGAAGCAAGAACAAGGTTGGAGCCAAAATAGAACCTTGGGACACCCCCGATTAAACAGGATACAGATCCGAACACTCGCCATCCACAACAACCCGGATCGATCGATTCTCGAGGAAGCTCCTCATCCAGTCGCAAAGCTGTTGGGAAAGTCCATATGAACGAAGTTTGCTCAGCAATGCCCCGTGCCAGACGCGGTCAAAAGCCTTGGAGATATCCAATGCGACCGCCCTTGACTCACCATGCCGTTCAATCGCAGATGTCCATATATCGGTTATAAGTGTCAAAATGTCTCCTGTGGACCGCCTGCCACGGAATCCGTATTGACGATCATTCAGGAGTCCGTTGCACTCCAAATACTTAACCAATCCTGTATTGATGACTTTTTCCATTACCTTAGATAAAGTAGACAGTAATGCTATCGGACGGTAATTTTGTGGGAGACACTTTTTTCCCGTCTTTGGGATTGGCTGAACTCGAGCGATTTTCCAGCAGGCAGTAAAGGTCCTCCGTGCATAAGATAAGCGGAAGAGTCTGCCAAGAACCGGCGATAGTTCTGGAGCACAGTTCTTAAGGACTATTGCTGGTATTCCGTCTGGGCCGGTTGCCTTCCTACAATCCAGTTCACGTAGAATGCGTTGAATAGTGCGCGGACGAAATCTCATATCCCACATCGAAGACGGTACCGGCGAGATGACAGGCGGCTCCAAAAGACCGGAATCGAGGTTTGAACACATTAGCTTTATCCTTTGAATTCGTGACTAACGTCCCGCTGTCTGTCACCAACGGAGGGAAAGAGGAGGATGCGAAGTTACCACTGACAGGTTTTGCCATTGACCAGAAGGAGCGCGAACCAGTTGGGCACCGAAGGAGCTTATTGATCACCCTGTCGTTGTGAGTCTTCTTCGCGGTATCAAGCGCCTGGTTGCACACGTTTCTGATTCTAACAAAAACCGTTCTGTTAAAATCGGTGGGATTGGAGCGCCATTGCTTAAAAGCTCTCTTTTTTGCCGCTGTAATCAGCTCGCATTTTTTGTCAAACCAAGGTTTATCAGACGAACTTCGTTTGTAATATACATCTCCATCCCCAGAAGAATAATCTCTGATACCGACTCCGCGCATGCGTTAACATCGGAGTTTCCGAAACACATCTCGGACCATGGAGAGGGTGCGAAGAAATCTCGCAAATCGTCCCAGTTAGCGGCCCCATACTTCCATACATGGCGAAGCTGACTAGGCCGGTTATTCGCTTGATATGCAAGTGCCTGGGCGACAGATACCAAGCAATGATCTGAGTTTCCCAATGGCGCAGAAACCTCTACGGTATAAATACTCGGTTCGGATGTCAAAAACAGTTTCAGGGTGTTCGCATAATCGCCTCGGGCATCCGGCACTCGCGTTGGCTCCCCACGAGTTGAGTCAAGCTGTGGCTTACAGCAAATATCTCCGCCAGCCTCCAAGCCTCGTCGGTTCTGTTAGAATGTAACAACCAGCCGGAATTGTGCACATTAAAATCGCCAAGGACAACAATTTCAGAAGCTGGGCGGTTGATCTGTATCGAGTCGACGGTATATGAAAGATGTTCGAAAAATGTCGCCGGTCGATCGTCATTCGGGGAGCGGTAAAGACCAAAGAAATTTAACGGAATTCCTCAGCACGACCCTCAACCATATGTTGTCCATATTATTGGGTTCCAACGCCTCCATCCTCTGGCAAGCCAGATTGGACCGCGCGAAGACGCAGACTCCGCCCCTAAAACGGAATCTCGAAAGTAAGTCGTATCCTGAGCAATGAAGATATGTCGAATCAGTTGACGAATCGACCTGGGCCTCAGTTAGGGCAAGGATATCAGGTTTCGTTGTTTGCAAATATTGGTGGACGGCGTTTACATTGGTATTGGTGAAACCGACGCCCCTGATGTTACAAAATGCCGTCACCAGTCGAGCGTGGGCCGAGCCTCGAGAGCGAGCCCTGCTATGCGATGACGAACCTCTTAAAGTTCCATTATTTATCATGATATCTGCATGATGTTCCCCCTGACATAGTCCCCCCGGAGATCCGAATGGGAGACTAGTTTACCTCCGGAATTCTTTATATCAGAAGGTACCATCATGACTTATCCCCGTGTCAGTCCGGGCCATCAGCCACACACTGTCGAAGATTTCTCTCGGCGATATCGCGGAATGTACAGCGTGACGGGGTGGTATCTCACCTTGGGACCGACTACCAGCTAACCAACCTTTTCTCGAACCGGTCCATCAGCCAAGCTCCGAAAGATGGCCAGGGATTTCTCCCGACCATTTCACGGAGCCTATAGCTTGATGGGGTGGTATTTCACCGGGCGCACAGGGCGTTGGGACCCCGGCTACCACTCGTTTAACAATGTCGACGCGGTGACGATCAAAATCTCCTATCCTGTCGGATCGAGAATTCGATAGACGCTGAGTCTACAATTTGTCACCTTTGCAAGTTCCATACCAAGTTCTTAGATCTAGGGTTACGAATCACTTTCCTGGCCTGTTGTTGATGTTGCATCGGAGTCAAGGAACTGTGGGAAAATAACCTTGATGGGTGAATTTGCTGTTTAAGCATATTCAGTGGGTGGAACTAGGGTGGCTCCTCGATAGTATAGTGGTTAGTATACCCACCTGTCACCCGGGAGACCGGGGTTCGATTCCCCGTCGGGGAGCCTCTGGCGCAAGACTAATGACCTTGCCCAGAAAAATAAATCATTATGGAAAATTTAACAAGCCTCAGGACTTACTAAATAAGGCCAAGACCGGTTCCCGGTTGTAGTGCCGATGATGATGATGATGATGATGGAACTAGGGTGTAGCGGGCATTAAGGGGTGACGGGGTGCCCGGTGGCAACCGTAACTCGCCCCCCTCTCTCTAAAGGTTTTTAAGAAATCAAGTGTTGCCATTTGCAAAAATTTATGGCCCACCCTATATTTAGTTGCGGCCAGTGTATAATTATTAATGTGTCATGTACAAGTCACACGGAACCTCGAATAGAGTGAAAGTGACACTGTAACAACGTCTACAATATGTAATACTGCAAACAGTTGATTTATCGCCGTTATTGGAAATTGTCTGAATAATTGCTAATTTCCATCTACTTGGGAATTGACCACTTGAATAGGACTGACCGAAAGGTTCCGCTGGGGTGTAGCAAGTGCACAGGAATATCTCTTCAAACAATTTGGGGGAATGCTATCAGGGGCATTGGATTTGTTAGTATTCAGGTCCTTGAATGTTCCGGGGTAATAACCTTGCCCGGAAAAATAAATTATTATGGACAATTTAACATGTCTCGAATAACGACCGGATACCGGTGGAGAGACTTGCCAAATAAGGTCAAGACCGGATCTCGGTTGTAGTGCAGATGATGATGATGAATGTTCCGGCAAGAGTTCGAAAGCGTATCTGGTTCATGGTGTGCTGCTTATACTCAAGTTAAGACGGAAGTGATGTGGTGTCAGGCAGCAATAGTGTTCGATTTGTAGGATAATTTACTTGAAGGCATGCCAATTCTGGCACAACTCATAGAGCTGTATCGGGTAGCAATGGTGAATGATGTATAAACTATTAACTTAAATGGGGTTTAAGGGGTGTGGCAAGTGGCTACCGTAAGTCGGGGTATTAAGAATATTGTAATCGATGTGGGTTCCTCTTAAAACCGTCTACCCGTTTTTAGATGTCTGCTTCCTCACAACACAATTAGTATATCGCTCATTGTTGAATTGGACATTTAATTTCCAATTTAGCGAAATGTTTACCTTTTATTCGTATAGAAAATAAAGTAGCATCCGCAATTTACGCAAGTTAATGTTTTTCTTTCCCTTTTAGACCGATATTGAGGCTGCTCGAGAAGCATATGACGCATTTCTATCTCATTATCCTTATTGCTACGGTTATTGGCGGAAATATGCTGATTACGAAAAACGGAAGGGACTCAAATCCAAATGTAACGAGGTAAGATATCACATACTAACAAAAATGTCATTCTTTAAGATCATAGATAGTTTTTATTTCTGCTTAACCTTTTGCATATAACTTATGAGATAAACGGCTTAAGATTTCCATAAAAACTAAAAAAAAAAAAAACAATTCCTATTAGTGTCCTTATTCCTTATATAATAACGTACATAAAAAGCTGAAGACAGTGATGTTATTACTATAGTGTGTTTACATATTGTAATTGCTTACTACAATATTCTATAATTTTCAACAGCCTACTCTCATTATTGGGCACTTGTTGCTGTAATTGTGCAGTCGAACTTCCTCTCCTCGACGGCAACACAGTTGTTGTTGTTAGGTCAAAGAACTCCTGAATAGTATTTATTTGAGATATAAACAATTTATTACTTAGTTATACAAGAAGCACATCATCGATATGTTCATACACTCTGATTATAATTTTTTCAATAGATAACTGGTAATTATTTTAAGGTAATTACACTTTTCGAAATCTAATAATGTAAAGGTAAAATCAACCTAATCTCAGAGTGACCGACGGGCGTTGGTGGTGTGCTATCCAATAAATATATTTAAACGTATTGTTATTTATCAAAAACTCTATGCAATATTGAGTGTAATAAAGAGAGAATATAAAGACTGAACAATTCCACTTGTCTGATACTTGTCTAATACAAGCTCAATTCTTTTTAGTTTTCCTTCGTACGTTCGATTTAATGACATTTTATTTTTCCATCATTTTCTATTTCTTATTTGGATAAAAGTGGCGTTCATACAGTTAATGATTAGTTTTAAAATTACGATGTTTTATATATTTTTGTCCGTGGTGTTATTCCGTGTGATTTAGAATAATAAAAGAAAGTAAACAATCAAATATTACCGAGGAGTAAGTACGAAATGGCATATCAATTGAAATATATAAACTAAAATGATTTTGCTTAAAAATGATCTCTTACAACAGGTTAACAGGCAAATCCAGCAGTTGTTACCAGGCGTGTTGGGTGGACTATTTTATATGATTTAAAGAAATTGTAATGTTTCAAAAAGTTCCCTTACGTTTCATTTCTCGGAGGACATTTTAGTATACCATTTCAATTAATGGGATGCTTTAGGTCAAGCATTTTGTGGATTATGTTCATGGTGTTTCTTTTGTTATCTTTTATTACGAGAATAATTTAACACGTTCTTAAGTAAGCTATTGATGATTTATTAGATGAAATTCCATTAACAAACATAGTTTGGGTCTCTGGGTTACTAATGGGTATGTTATGTGATTATTTATTATTTATATTATAAATAATACTATAAATTAACTTAATTAGTGGTATATTACATATTTTCTCTATTTGTTACACTTTAAAATTGGGGTTTACAATGACTCTACTATGATTTTACGATGATTTCAAACTTGCAGGCTAATTTATTCTCCTAATGGTTTTTATTTACATTTTTATTGGTCCCATTTCACGCTCTTGACAGGGACTACCCATAATATATATCTATCCTAACTTAATCTCGTTGTTAACTGTCTTTAGATGCGCTTCCAGATACTGCTCAATTATCGGATAATGATTTTGATTACATAATCTAGAACACGACGTTTTAATGCCATGTCTTTTCAAATAATGTAGCAAATGTAACGAAGAACAATTTGTCTTTTCTCTCATCTAACAACCATGGGACAATAATTCATCGTCCCCATAATATCCAACTAGTTGTGATTTTTTAGATTTCTATTTGGGAACCAGGGGCTCGATAGTATAGTGGTTAGTATACCCGCCTGTCACCCGGAAGACCGGGGTTCGATTCCCCGTCGGGGAGCCTCTGGCGCAAGACTAATGACCTTGCCCGGAAAAAACAAATCATTATGGAAAATTTAACAAGCCTCAGTTCTTGTTAAATAAGGCCAAGACCGGTTCCCGATTGTAGTGCCGATGATGATGATGATTTGGGAACCAGGCAGTACATTACATTATCTGATATCATCGATTTTTTTTCCGACCAGAGTCGGAATACAATCCACACGAAGACAGGGAAGCTGAGACCTCGCCGTCCCCAGAGCAGTAACACTAATATTATAGAATAATTAGTTTTAGACTAAAGTTGAAAAGTTTTTTTAAAATCACTTTTTTTTCCTTTACTCTATTTCCTTGTTCGTTCCCTACTCTAGACAAAAAACATCAACCTCTTCTCCTCCATGGTACAATCACTAGCTTCGCTCCTTGTGTAATAAAAGGAATACGTTATGGGTCATCTATTCTCGGAATCGAACTATCTTTGACTACTCCAACTTTCTTGGCTGTTACCTCCAACTCACGGAACTTTTAAACACCCTTTATAGCAACTATCTTACCAAAACTCAGACCAATCTCAAAAAATGACCCAAAAACCTTCTTCCAGTTCCTCAATCATAAGCGTGGATCCGATGGTTACTCCATATCGCATACCTTAAACTGTCATACCTCATCTGATCCTGTTACTATTGTTAACTTCTTCGGCACTCACTTCAGTCAGTCATTCATTAATGACTCCTTTGTTCCTGACCCGTCATACTTCAACTACCTACCTAACTTTTCCCTCGGGCCCCTTCTCCACAACTCTTTTGATCCGACCATAATTGAATCCAAGCTACTGCAACTCAAAGACGAGTTTACATCGGGCCCTGATTGTATCCCTGCAATTCTGCTCAAGAAATGCTCTTCCATTCTCTCTGCTTCCTTCACACTGATCTTCAATCTCTCACTCTCTCAATGCGTATTCCGCCACATTTGGAAAACCTCCTTCATAACCCCCATTCACAAGAAGGGTCCCAAAAACGATCTTGCGAACTCCCGCCCCATCGCCAAACTGTCCCACTTACCCAAGACTTTCGAAAGCATTCTATACGAATCTTTTAGTTTTCGTTGCAAATCTTTTATTTCATCAACGCAACATGATTTTCTCAATGGCCTATCAACTACAACCAATCTCGCTGAGTTCACTTCCTTTACACGCTCAGCAGTAGAGCACGGTAACGAGGTCGATATGGTCTCGACTAACATCAGTAAAGCATTCAAATCTCCCACAATCTAATCCTCTTCAAATTATCCCCCCTAGGCTTCGAACCTGGATTGCTGAAAGGGATTTCTTCCTATCTAAAGGATAGACTATTCCGTTCGGTTCAGGTTCATGATATTCAACCCCTTCCTTGCCGCCTTTGCGTCCCTCGAGGTAGCCACCTGGGTCCTCTCCTATTTGTACTTGCCGCACATTGATATGGTCATAAAGAATTCCAGCATGTCCCTATACGCTGATGAAACCTAGATATACAAAATCATCTGCACTGCTGCAACCAGACCTTGACTGCTTCTCGACTTCGTGTGACAAAAATTGCTTTGTACTTAACATCGCCAAATACCAATCTATAACCTTTTCCCGTAAGCGGATTCACTCATCCTCACGTTCCTATTCCCTTCGTAACCAACCCCTGACCATTTTTTTTTATTACACTTCTCTCGGGAGATGTGAACCTATAGCGCCGAGTGGGCGGTCTGAGATGCCACCAAATAACCGTTGCAGGTTGTAACGCTCCGGGAACACTCGCGTGGGAAGGGAGTTGCACAGCTCCCCGCTCTGTAACGGAACGCGTTCTGATACAGGGGTGTGCGCGCCGTCGGGAGATGAACCGGAAACTGGTGCGATCCGTCGGATTGTCTTGTGGAGTGCACATAAGCCGAATTGCGTGGAACAATACCACGAATTTCCGAAGAACAGTACCCGTGATAATATCTGTAAAACAGACAGGTCGGCTACGCGCCTTCGATGTGATATTGGCTGTAGTCCCGACGTCAGCGCCGAGTTCCCGATCAGGCGGATCGCCCGTCTCTATATGCTCTCAAGTAGGTCGAGGGTATGTTTAGGAGCCAAACTCCAAACATGAGAGCAATATTCGAGCGCAGGTCTAATTTGGGATTTCTACAGGAGAAGAAGTTGAGCCGAAGTAAAATATTTCTTGGCTCTAAAAAAGATAGCTCAGTTTTCCTAAGACATACCTGGCGATGTTCGACACGCGTTTATGCCACGATACATTCCCACAGACCGTGACACCGAGCAATTTCAAGCTTTCCCCAGATTCGAGGGACTGGCCATTCATCATCAGCTGTGGCACTAATGATCCTCATTTCTTTGTGAATGTTGTGTACTGTATCTTCGTTATATTGAAGTCGACGAGATTGGCCCTTCCCACTGCAGGACCCTATCTAGATCCTGATTCAGAGAGTCAATCTGTCTATATCTCAGCTGGTGCGACGTAGATGCACCAATCGGCCGAACAGTCTAAAAGGAGAAAACAAGCGTACTATCGTCCGCAAAACTGAACACTTTGTTATCCTTTGTATCCAACGAATCATTTATGTGAAGCAAGAACAAGGTTGGAGCCAAAATAGAACCTTGGGGCACCCCGAATTAACAGGATACATGCCCGAAGACTCGCTGCCCACAACATCCCGGATCGATCGATTTTCGAGGAAGCCCTTCGTCCAGTCGCAAAGCTGCTGCGAAAGTCCATATGAACGAAGTTTGGTCAGCAATGCCCCGCTCCAGACGCGGTCAAAAGCCTTGGGGATATCCAATGCGACCGCCCTTGACTCACCATGCTGCTCAATCGCAGATGTCCATATATCGGTTATAAGTGTCAAAAGGTCTCCTGTGGACCGCCTGCCACGGATTCGGTATTGACGATCATTCAGAAGTCGGCTGAAAACTAAATACTTAATTAACTCGGTATTGATGACTTTTTTCCATCACCTTAGATAAAATAGACAGTAATGCTATCGGACGGTAATTTTGTGGGACACACTTTTTTCCCCTCTTTGGGATTGGCTGAACTCTAGCGATTTTCCAGCAGGTAGGAAACGTCCTCCGTGCATAAGATAAGCGGAAGAGTCTGCCAAGAACCGGCGATAGTAATGGAGCACAGCTCTTAAGGACTATTGCTGGTATTCTGTCTGGGCCGATTGCCTTCCTACAGTCCAGTTCACGTAGAATGCGTTGAATAGTACGCGGGCGAAATCTCACATCCCGCATGGAAGACCGTTCCGACGTGATCACAGGTAGCTCCAAAAGACCGGGATCGAGGTTTGAATTCGCGGAAAATAAATTCGCGAACACATTAGCTTTATCCTTTGAATTCGTGACTAACGTCCGCCTGTCTGTCACCAATGGAGGGAAAGAGGAGGATCCGAAGTTACCGCTGACAGCTTTTGCCATTGACCAGGAGGAGCGCGAACCAGTTGGGCACCGAAGGAGCTTACTGATCACCCTGTCGTTGTGAGCCTTCTTCGTGGTATCAATCGCCTGGTTGCACGCGTTTCTGATTCTAACAAAATTCGTTCTGTTAAAATCGGTGGGATTGGAGCGCCATTTCTTAAAAGCTCTATTTTTTGCCGCTGTTATCTGCTCGCATTTTTTGTCAAGCCACGGTTTATCAGATGAACTTCGTTTGATGGAATGTGGATGGTAGATCTGTGGCGACTCTAACAGATACACACACAATTCACAAGCAAAATAGTGAAGAGCACCGAACGAAAATCGAATAAGAAAATGTATAAGAGCCGTATACCGTAGCGATAACGTAACAAATCCACATCAGTCGAATGTACTTGAGTTTAGAAATCGAATTCGTACACACGGCGGTGGCCTGATGGGTTCCGCTTTGGTTCAATTTTTGGTGATTCTAACTGTCATAGCGTCAGTTCGAATCCCACGTTTTTCACTATCATCCCAAACGCTATAGTATCTCACCTTGGGACCGACTACCACCTAAACCAACCTTTTCTCGAACCGGTCCACCAGCCAGCCCCGAAAGATGGCCAGGGATTGCTCCCGAAAATTTCACGGAGCCTATAACTTGGTATTTCATGGGGCGGCAGGGCGTTGAGACCCCACCTACCGCTCGGCCTTTAGTCGCCTCTTAAGACAAGCCGGTCTAGCTGTAAGTATATTCTAACGCTCTACTCACAGGGCGTAATATAGTAATAATAGATAATATATTACTCAATTTAGTTTGCCTGTTGTGTTCCACTTTCCAATTTTTCGCTGCATAAAAGGTGTTCCTTTAAGACCTATAAAAAAAAAAACAATTAAACACCGAGTTTATCAATACTGTTTTTTTATTCGATCGATGAATTGATTGATGACAATTACGCATGGAACAAAATATCAGACGGATGTTTGCCACCGCTTCAGAAGCAATCATCGTTCCGCTTGTTTACATTTTCGATGACATGGTATAATTGCTCATTCACGATGTTGAATCATGCAATAATGCACCTTTATCTCTTGAATGGTGTTATACTCAGCCACTAACCTCAAGTACTTTTACAGAAGATCAATGATCAAATGGCTTGCTCTCGAAGACCATTCGTCTTGCAGATAATGTCTTTCGGAAACTTTTCGCGCGGAAGGCCCAAAACTTTCGTTAGCTGTATGAGAGGTGTTACATGCCGTTTAGATCTGTACCCTCCACTTTCGCACACAAAACTTTCATTATCATATTTCGGTAGCGCTTGCTGACCAGGGTAACCGCTTATTCGAAGAAGTACAATTTCATGATGCCACCAGTCCAAAAACCGCACCATTCTGTGACTCGACAGACTCAGTGGTGTTTCAACTTTCACTATTGGATTTTCATCCACCCAGATGTGACAGTTTGGGATGTTGATGAATTCATTGAGGTGAAAGTAAGCGACAACGTTATGATTTTACGTGAAAAGCGTCTTAGGTATCCATTCTTTATAAACTTCTCTAAGGAAAGTCGAACCTATTGCGCTGAGATACTCTTTTTCTTCGACCGGATCCAGCAGCCAAGCTCAAAAAGATTGTCAAAAATTGTGTCCCTCATTAAATATCGAGCAACATGGCCATTGCAACATTCATTCCTAGGGCTAATGACGAATCGATGTGCCCTGATGTCCATTCAATCGAAGTGTACTGATGCTCAGCCACACTATCTCGCACAAGAGCGTTATCCCCGCTAATACGGGTTTGACAAAGATGTGTTTACGAGGATACGTTCACCATAGATCCTGGGTCTTTTAATTTCTGCAACTTTCCAAATTGTGAGTTCGGCAGGGCGATGATGCTGAACAAAAAATCACATAATGCGCAAATCCTGTTTTTTCTAACGCGTATATTCTTAAAATATTTACATTACTTTATCGTGTTGCTCAACCGCGCATCGCCCCATTGTTCATCTGGCAATACTTTAACTTCATAAAAGCCATCTGTAAAATTATAATTAATATAATTAAGGAAAAGTCAGGCTATATGTATTGTTTGATTTTAAAACTACCTGTCGCAAAATTGAGCAGACGTTTTTATAAACAATAGTTTAGCTCTGTCCATTGTTTTGGAGTTGTTAGCATATTCCCATAGCTTTGGGAGCTCGCAGTTGTTCTCAATAAACCAATAACTGTGGCGAGAATGATTTACTCATTGAGTAAAGGTGTGCTTCGGCGCAACACTCATGTACGGGGGCCGCTGAAAAGTTTCCGACCTAACGAAGATACGAGACATTTTTTCTTAAAATTTATTTTCATTTTTCATAGTCTCCTTGTAACTCTACACACTTCTCCCAGCGATGTTCCCATCTCTCTAACCCGTCCAAATAGTATTCGGCGTTTTTCTATGCAAAATAACTGTTCACGAAGGTGATTGCCTCCTCATTAGACGAAAATATCTATCCTCCGATCGCAATTTTTAGATTAGGGAACAAAAAGAAGGGGCTCCTCGATAGTATAGTGGTTAGTATACCCGCCTGTCACGCGGGAGACCGTGGTTCGATTCCCCGTTGAGGGGCCTCTGGCGCAAGACTAATGACCTTGCCCGGAAAAAACAAATCATTATGGAAAATTTAACAAGCCTTGGGACTTGCTAAATTAGGCCAAGACCGATTCCCGGTTGTAGTACCGATGATGATGATACTATGTTTAGTTGTGCGCCTGAAGTTAATTTTCAACGTGAACTGATGTGCATTATCGCATTGAGGGGTATCGCGGGAAAATGTCTGGAGAAGCGGAACACATTCAGCAAGTTCAGTTGAGCAGCGGCCGTGATAATACCTATAGAAACGAGATGACATGATACGTTACGCCTATGTTCTAACGACGGAATTGATCGGCTTACGGATGGGTCCCCAATAAGTTCCCTGCTCGTTTTTATATCCCATCGAGCACATGTAGTGCAGTTATGGATGCGCCTGATCAAATATGGGAGTTGAACTCCATTTAGGGACGAATGTATGCTTTATAGTGGCCAGGTTGGATGGAGTGGGAAGTCTTTTTCTGCATCTCCTAAGGAATCCTATGCAGTTGGCCGCACTTTTCAGCAGCTTCCTTCAAATATGTGGCCGTTCCAATTAAGAGTGTAATTAATTCGAGTGCGGAGGATTGATAGTGTGGGGGTGAAAGTATTTTGCCGACGTACGGCAGTGGTTCACTACCACCCACCGACGGAAATCACGGAAACGGCGAATAGTTGCGGGGAATAGCATGCCAGGGAACAGTCACCACTGGGTCAGTTTAGATCATTTGCAATTCTTTCAAAGGTCCGATTGATTGGGTCATACATTGAAGTTATTCACTGACGGGCATCCACTAGAAGATCGCACTTGGGGCACGTTGCGAGCACTTGAAAACCTGATGCGAAACCGTTATCCACAAGGAGGAAACACCACAAATGAAACACCCGGGCTTCGTTGAACTCAGTCTTTTATTTCTTCAATTTCTCATATATTCAGTTAACAATATTAATTCTCTACACACATATTCTTGTACATATACACAAATGTCCTAGATACACGCAATAACTATCCAAAACATTGTTTGTCTGAAATTTGCACATTTCGGCATTCAGTGGTTGGGTAAATCCGCATGCTCCTAACAGTGACCCGAGTTGCGCCACGCTATATTGCAAAAGGCTGTTTGATACGCGATGATTGCCGAACGCAAGGTGGCCAAAACGCGTGCCAGGTTCTGACGACCGACTCCCGAAACACACTACGTCAACACCGACTGAGTGGATCGAACGGAAACATTTGAAACTAAACAAAATGCTTGCGGCGGTGGTGCGGCCCTGGTGGCGGTTAGATCTCGACTGACTAATAAATGGAAAGAAAACGTTCATCGCGTCGTGGCAGTGGGGTCATAGCTAAATAATCTCATTGCCACTTACTAGGAACTTGAAAGGGATTGCTATGCTTGCATAGGGAATTCAGTTCCAGCGAATCCACGCCGCATAAGCTGAGTTGGATTCGTTGGTTGTGTATACCGGCAAATTGGTTTCGGCGGCATAGCCAAGTATGATCAAGGGTCTTGATCGTTGTGATCGTTTCGCAATTTTGGGAAAATGTATGCGGGGATGATTTAGAATGTATTCTGTTGAATTGTATTCTGTTGGGAGTTTTGGGAAATGCCTTTCATTGCGGATTGGTAGATGGATTCTTGCAAGTTCGGGATGGATGCGTTTGCAGGTTTTGCATTGTTGCGAATGTGTGTATTGCAGGTTTTGAATGGGGAGTTGGGTTGAGGTGATGCACTGTTAGCGGTCAAGATTGGTTGGCATTGTGGGTTGGTTCTCCATGTGGTATAGAGAACCTCCACAATAGTTCCTTGGCTATGCCGATGCAAGTGTCGTTCATTGACTGTATATTTACTTTGGGGTTCGCTTTTGACGACAAGAGCCAGCACTAAGTTTTTAAGTCATTGAGTTCTACTCGTTGAGGAAATCACTGATATATCTTGGTTAGATAACCATTGCTATATCTTGTTGAAGTCGGAATTCAATGTATTAAGTGTAACCTGCTGATTGGTAATGAGTATTGTTGAGTTTGGCAGAGAATATTCGGATGGTATGAGAAAATCCACGCCCTATCATGAGCGAGCGAGTGAACTGGGTTTTGGGTAATGGAAAAGCGATCGTTTATAAAGATGAAGAAGAGAGTGGGTGAGCGTACCGAACCCTGGGGAACATCTGCATTAATTTTATGGGCGGCAGATTTGACACTAACAAGAACGACTTGGATTGAACGGCCAGAAAGATAGTCCCTTATCCATTGGATCAGGGAATTGTCCACTCCATGGGAATGCAATTTTGACAAAAGAGCTGGATGTCAAACTCTGTCGAAGGCTTATGAAGTATTCAATGCAACAACCTTGCTTTCGCCGAGGTAATGGATGGAATGGCTCCACTTTTTGGTAAGGTGCGCCATCAAATCTGTGGACCTATTGCTATGAAAGTCATATTGACGGTCATTGGGGAGGTCATTTAATTCCAGATATTTGGAACGTTGACGGTTGATAAGTGATTCTGTGGCTGGTTTTTACTAGGGGCGTCGACACGGACGCTAGTTCAATAAAAACACCCACCGAGGAAAATAAAATGAATAACCAAAGAAAACACAGGAACTGTTCGGTCCACACTCGGGTTCTCAAGAAGACTGTGCACACAGAAGGATGCAAAACGAATAGAAATGAAACACTGATTTATTGTACAGGTGTATTAATGTTACTTTATTTCTGGATATTGTTAATAGCGCACTTCCAATATTGGTTCCTCTTATCAGTATGTTTAGAAATGTCTAGCAGTTTATTAATTGTCACCCACTTCATACAATCACTTAATGTCTATTCTTGTTTCTCAATTAAGCTGGCAATCCGTTCATCAATTTGCTCACAGATATAATTTATTGAACTAACGAGTCACGGATCTTAATTTATCTGCGATTGACGATATTTCGTTCACGATTACAGATGCTGAGGTTATTGTTTATATGTTATGTAGAAATACTTATATTCGCTTTAGCAACACCGTATGCACATTAACTGATTAAATAATTAGCGCTCGAATTAGGGTGAACAGGGTAGATAAACGGCACACGTTTTCAACCTCGACTTTAATTAACGCCACGCGCTTGGCTCTACGATATGGACTCCAGGACGCCTCGGTGTTTGGATTTTTACTCTCGATGTGTGGTGCGTGTGCGCATTTCGGGAAAACAAATCTGACTGCATGGCTGCTGCGTAGAACATACAACCAGTCGCGTCAGTGGTGGATTTCCACCGATGTGGGAGGAGCAAATCGGATCTTTTTCTTTGGTGATGACCAATGAACGATCGATTTGGGTTTTAATGGAAGTATTTCCATTGTGACTGTACATGTCTGGGAGCAAGGACAAACGGAAATGCATCGGCGGTTAGATGTGTGGGAGAGCGATCCATCCTGCAGCTGTTCAAATAAATGAACAAGCAACGGAGGCAGCAGGCATTGCTATCGTACACGATAGTGGTGATTGCCGGATGCAGAAATGGATTTCTGTGTATTGTGTAAACAGAAATGCTAAGATGTGCGTTTGTTTGCCTTAGCCAATGAAACATGGTAACGTTGGTTGTTTACACGTTCGGTTAAAATCATGCCATTGTAAGCAATAGAAGATATTGCCGAAGGCAAGAATGGGTTTTTCTGTGACGTTAAGTCAACAGAAAATTTGTTCACGATAGCAAGGGCTAGGGTGGAGATTGCTTGGATTAGGAAAACGGAACATGAGACACGGCCGTTGATTCGATTGTTTGAAGAACAATTATGATCGTGTCTGACTCGATCATCGGTTATCGGTTTAGGCGATCGATCATCGGAAATTTGGCTTGCAGATGTGCGAGCTAGTAAGTTGCCCGACTTGTCTTTTGGACCAACGGATTGTTGAAACAAGTAAACACAGGAGGATTGCTGTGTGTTTGATGGACATGTTACCGCCCAGAGGAACCGATCAGCTTCCTAACTGATTCATGTAAGATGAACCGAAATGGTTTGGTTGATATGCTCTGTTTGATGCCATGGCAAGATGATGATCTTGTCGTGGGCTTATATTTCAGGTAAGAAATAATTTAAGGAGAGCTATGAACTGCTCATATGCAGTTAAGAGGCTACGGTAGGTAATGACATTGCGGTTGGGTTAGGACGATGGGTGGTTCTTCGGGCGATCCTTAAAGAACCCCCACAATTCCATTACCTTCGAGAGAACAGAAGATAGTGCTATGGGCCGATAAGAAGAGAGTGGCGATTTGTCACAATTTTTTGGTATTGGCTGAATGTACGCTGACTTCCATCTATTTGTGAAACGGCCAATAGAATAAGACAAATCGAAGAGTTCCCGCAGTCGTATATCGAGTGAAGAGGAACATCTCCAAGAGAATTGGGGGAATGCCATCCGTTCCAGTGGATTTGTTTGCTTTCAGCTCCTTGGGTGCGCGGGCAACAGTACGCGTTCGGAGGTGAATCTGACTCATGATGTGCTGCTTATGCTCAAGTTGAAGTGGAACTGTTGTATCAGGCAGCGTCGAGTTCGCTGCAAAATGTGCAGCAAGTACGCCTTCTCTATTGCACTGGTAACTGGTCTGTCATTGACTATAAGCAAAGGAATGGATGACGAGACCGAGTTTTGAAAGTCTCTACTACCTGTGAGAGAGGGTAGTATTTTTTTGTCTCTCTCTGGTCATGCAACAACTTTGCGCGTTGAATGCATTGCAGTCATTTCTAGCTCTCTTAAATCTTTTCCGGTTTTCTTCAGTATTGTTTGATTTATACAACCGGAAGCTCAACTCTTTAGTCTTAATGGCTTTTCTCCACCCGGAATCGAACCACATATTTCTCTTGGGTTTGATACTTTTTACCCTGTGTGGAATAAAGGTTCGCTAACCAAATAAAATCGCGTCTGTGTTAAGCCAAATCTAGGTGAATAATGTTCTGAATGTCGTAAGGGCGAAGAAACTTCAATTGCGTTCTTGTTCGGGTAGCAGGTGAGAAAAAGGTCCAGTGTGTTGACGGAATGACCATCGAGCGTCGAGTTCGCTGCAAAATGTTCAGGAAGTAGATTCGCCTTTTCTATTGCACTGGTGACTGGTCTGTCATCGACTATAAGCAAAAGAATGGATGACGAGACCGAGTTTTTTCTTTCAGCGAAGTAGTAGATTGAACGGATCCACCTTTCGTTACCTTCAAAAGAATACAAGATAAGAAAAGAGGGATGCGACCGTTTTTCGTATTGACGAATTCACTAAGGTGGAAGTAAGTCTTGTTGAGTATGATTTTGTTTTTATTTTTTTTTTGCCACGAAGAAGAATCTACCAAGTGTATGCATACGTTTTTTTCCGGATTAACTAAGAGATGGCACCAGAGAAAGGTACGCAGCGTATTAATTTGACGCATACGTAATTTCGTTCGTCTGAGATATAACTACAAACCACACAAATTGAGTCCGCTAAAAACTAGCGTCTTCGTTTTATCGTTGAGTGATCAAGTTTTTCAAAAGAAAAAGGATGTTTAAACTCATCGTTTGCTGGTAGAAACGTATGGTGAACACGCTCCATCAATTGGAACATGTGAGACATGTTTTCGACAATTTAAAAATGGTGATTCCAATATGAAAGACAGTGAGCGCTCTGGTACACCACAAAAATGTGAAGACGAGCAATTCCAAGAGTTCTTGGACGATGACCGTACTCAAACTCAACGGCGATTAACAAGCATTACATGCATCACAAGAAACAATCAGCAGAAGTTTACGAGCAAGGGGGAAGATCAATACCAGCTGTATGCATACGTTTTTTTCCGGTTTAACTAAGAGATGGCGCCAGCGAAAAGTAAGCAGCACACAGCAAAACTAGTGAAAGATACCCTGAAATCGCTTGGTTGGGACATCCTTCTGCACTTGTCGTACTCCCCAGACTTGGCGCCATCTGAGTATCACCTCTTCGCATTAATGGGGCACGCGCTCGCAGAGCAGCACTTCAACGAGTTCGAGGAAGTTGGAAAATGGCTCGATGAATGGTTTGCCGGGAAAGATAAGCAGTTTTTCTGGCATTCTATTCATAAATTAACTGAAAGATGGGCGAAATGTATAGAAGCCGATGGCCAATATTTTGAATACAAAAAAAAAATTAAATTCCCTAAAAAATTACGTATTTTTTTTTTAACAAAGAAACTGGAAAAAACGTATGCATGCACGTGGTATGTGTCCTCGGCCACACTATATTCTCGCTGATACGGGTTAGATGAAGGTGTGTTTCCGGGGTTACGTTCACCATAGACCCTGTGCTTTTGAATTTATGTACGTCCTTCCAAATTGTTCGCCAGGTCGATGATGTTGAAGAAAGAAATCACAGTGCGCAAAACGTGTTTTTTCTTTTGAACGCACATTTTCTTAAACCGT
This sequence comes from Microdon myrmicae, assembly GCA_963931805.1. Classification (NCBI taxonomy): domain Eukaryota; kingdom Metazoa; phylum Arthropoda; class Insecta; order Diptera; family Syrphidae; genus Microdon; species Microdon myrmicae. The sequence continues at coordinate 25,284,397 of OZ007499.1, forward strand.
TTGGACGATTTTAACGCGTTGCTTCACCATCGTTTTCGTCGGGTTGCAAGAGAATGGTTCCGTGTACATACTTGAATGCGTCCGTATGGAGACCCGTCTCAGCCCCTATTCTTCAATAGTTCGGAAGATTCTTTTTCGGCATCTCCAAAACTAAATTTGATGGTTGGATAAAGGTCGCGCACTCCTTGAGTAGTCAGGAATAAATTTCTTGAAGTATCCCGTCAGTCCCAAAAAAGCTTGCACTTGTCGGATATTCTTAGGCTTGGAAAAGCGTCTAACTGCTTCAGATTTCCGCTCTGTCGGCCGGATGGTTCCGTCTTGAATAATGTGGCCCAAGAATTCCGCATGCCCTGCCAGGAGGCAACATTTCTTCTAGTTGATACTCAGCCCAGCCCTCCTTGTCGTGTCGAATGCGTCTTACAATCTTTTCAGCCCATCCTCGCGATTGTTGGAAAGAACAATCAGATCATCCATATACGTTAAGATATGCCCGTCCCGAATGGTGTCTCGAAAAATGGCATTTACATATCGCTGGAAAACTGATGGTTAATTATATAGGGCAAAGGGACATACAGGAACTCAAATTGTCCGCTTGGAACAATAAATGCGGTATATATTTAATACTTTCGGCATCGACAGGCACGTGGACGAAACCATTCTTCAAGTCGAGTGTACTGAAGATCTTCCCGTCTTGCAGTTTATCCAATTGGTCTTCGATTATCGGCAGGGGATATCTGTCTCGAATAATTTTTTTATTCAAAAGTCGATAGTCAACGCACACTCGGTGAGTTCTGTCTTTCTTCTTGTCTAACACAATCGGACTGTTATAGTCAGATGATGAGGGTCGAATGATGCCCTGGTTCTGTCATTCCGCTATTTGATTGTTGACTACGTGTCTTTCGTTGGGCGCAAGCCGCCTTGCCTTTTGATATACTGGTTCGTTGTCTTTTAATATGAGTCTCATACTCACTGTTGTCTCCAACGTCGTATTGGGCCTGTAATCTTCTATGTACGTCATTACTTTTCTCTCGTGTTCTTCGATGTGAGAAAGATTAGTGTTAACACGATTCTCTTCTTCGAACATGCTGATCTGCAAAATCTCTGGTAATTCTTCAAGATTAATGTAAATTATACCGTTCTTTGCGTAGAAGGTCTTCGTCCCAAGCAGATAGTTCCGATCAATAAGTTTTGCTGAGAAATAGTATCTGAAACAACACGTATGAGAGTCGGAAAACAGTGCCCATTTATCGTGACTTCCATTTGAAATTCGCCTAGCGCCTTATGAGCAGATAAGCCTACTCCTGTGAACTGTACTTCGGACAGCTGAAGCGGTGGGGCTCAAATTGTCTTGTATTCGTCTCTGCGCATGAAAGTAACATCACTCCCGGTGTCGATAAGTGCGTCGATTCCGGGTGCAAAGAAGTCATTAAGGCTAAAGAGTTAAGCTTCTGGTTGTATAGATCAAGCAATACTGGGGAAAACCGGAAAAGATTTTAGAGAGCTAGAAATGACTGCAGTACGTATATTCAACGCGCTAAGTTGTTATATGAACAGAGCGTGAGAAAAAAAATACTACACTCACCCACAGGTAGTAGAGACTTCTGGGTATTCGTGAAGAACATCCAAAACTCGGTCTCCTTGTGGCGACTCTAACAGATACACACACAATTCACAAGCAAAATAGTGAAGAGCACCGAATGAAAAATCGAATAAGAAAATACATCAGATCCGTATACCTTAGCGATAACATAACAATTCACATCAGTGGAGTATAGTCGAGTTTAAAAAGTAAATTCTAAAATCGCTTAGGTTCAATTTTTGGTGATTCAAACTGTCATAGCGTGAGTTCGAATCACACGTTCTTCTTCACTATTATTTCAAACGCTATATCCTCATCCATTCCTTCGCTAATAATCTATGACAGACCAGTCACCACTGCAATAGAGAAAGCGAATCTATTTTGCAGCAAACACTGTCTGATACTACATCAGTTCCGGCTCAACTTTAGCATAAGCAGCACACCATGAGCCATATTCGCTTTCGAACGCATACTGTTGCCTGCGCACTCAAGGAGCTAAACACAAACAAATCCACTAGTCCGGATGACATTCTCCCAATTTTCTTGAAGAGATTTTGCTCTTCACTCGCTAGACCACTGCGGAAACTCTTCCATTTGTCTTATTCTACTAGGCGTTTCCCAAATAGGAGGAAGTCAGCGAACATTCAGCTAACTCCCAAAAAGGGCGACAAATCATCCCTTTCTTCTTATCGACCCATAGAACTAACTTCTATTCTCTTGAAGGTAATGGAATCACTGATTAACCGTCAACTTTCGAAGTATCTGGAATCAAATGACCCCCCCAATGACCGCCAATATGGCAACGTAGCAAACAGGAGATTTGGTGGCGTACCTTACCGAAAAGTGGAGCCATCCACTACTTCGACAAAAGCAAGGTTGTTGCACTGGATATTTCGAAGGCTTTCGACAGAGTTTGACATCCAACCCTTTTATCAAAATTACATTTGTATGGAGTGGACAATTCCCTGATCCAATGGATAAGAGACAGTCTTTATTGCCGATCAATCCAAGTGCTTCTTGATGGTGTCAAATCAGCCAATTTGGCATGCAATATGTCGATTTCCTCACAGTATTTGATAGCGTTTATCGTGTCTCCTGGCTGAAAAAATGAAAACTGAATTGGTCCTTTCGATGTCTGCCAAATAACATTTTTTTGGGTGAAGATCGGACTTGGGGGTGTGTTTTGGTTTTTCACCTGCATCCATCCACTACCCAGGTGTTTCACGGTTATCATACAGAATCCACTGGCTGGTAATCTTGCCCGGAAAAACAAATTATGGAAAATTTAACAAGCCTCAGGACTTGCTAAATGCGCACGGGACAGGGAACAATGGCGGAGTCGAGTCGGTGAGGTCATGAACTTTCGGGTTCCTACAGGCCAATAAATAGTAGTAGTAGCACAGGACTTGCTAAATAAGGCCAAAACCGGATCCCGGTTGTAATGCCGATGATGATAATGATGATGATAATTAATCCACAGCCCGGATCTTTTACGGTTATCATACAGAATCCACATTATTTCATCACAGTTGACTATCCGGTCCAAAAACGGTTCAGTTTGGTTTCTTAATCTAAGCGATGCGCAGATTTCCAGCCGCCGAACTCGTTCAGTTCATGGGGTACCCACTTATCGAGTTTCTTTACATTTCTTATGAGAGAAAGATGTCGACTTATTGTCATTGGGGATATTCTCATGCTTTGTGCAATCTTCCGCACCGATTTTCTTGGGTCCGCATCCACCGTTCCTCTTAAAACATCGTCGTCCACTAACGTTTCCAGCTCCCCGCGTGGTTCATTTTCAAGGCTGAAATCTCCCGAACGGAACTTTCCAAACCAACGCCGTATACTGCGTTCGTTCACTGCTACATCTACAATGGCGTCATTGATGTTTTTCATTGCCAATGACGCAGCCAAAGAACTATCAATCCTCGGCACTCGAATTAATTCGACTCTTAATTAGAATGACCACATATTTGAAGCTGCGATGCAAAAGATACCATCCAACCTGGCCACTATTTACAAGGCGTATATTCGTCCAAAAATGGAGTTCAACTACCATATTTGGTCAGGCGCATCCAAAACTGCACTGCACGTGCTCGACAGGATGCAAAAACGAGCAGTGAAACTTTTTGGGGACTCAGTCGTAAGTCGATTAATTCCGCCGTTAGAACACGCGGCGCCACGTATCATGCCTATTTCTATTCTAAGGGTATTATCACGATCGTTGCTCAACTGAACTTGTTCAATCTGTTTCGTCTCCTCAGACATTTTCCCGCGATACCCATCAATCTGAGAATGTGCATCAATTCACATAGTAAGTCAAATTCAGGCGCACAAATGAACATGAGAGTCATTCTTCAGCCGAACGAATACGAATGTGGAATGCTCTACCTGATCATGTGTTTCCTCGTCGTTGGAATGTCCAGGCATTTAAGACTATAGCGTTTGCGACGATGTGAAGAATGTGGGATTCGAACTGATGATATGACGGTTAGAATCACTAAAAATTAAACCAATGCTCAATACATCAGGCCACTGCCCCGCGTACGAATTCGAATTCTAAACTCAAGTACACTCAACTGATGTGAAATTGCTATGTTATTGCTTGGTATACGGCTGATGCAGTTTCTTATTCGATTTTCTTTTGGTGTTCTACATTATTTGCTTGTATATTGTGTGTGTATCTGTTAGAAACGCCACACTAATCCCTCCTCAGTAACTTTGTTACGATAAACTTCGTGTGCGAACGGCGGAGCGAGGAACAAGCGAGCGAGAGCCAACGTCGGAGCAGGCTAGTGTGCCGGTGCTCTATGCGGAAGTCGTGATTGTAGTAGTAAAGTTCTGTTTACTATGGGAAAGTGTGTGCTGTGTATACAGATCACGTCGGGGTCACCAATTATCGCGTTAAGCAAGGATAGTGAAGAAGGTGAATTGAACACACGATGAAACGATTGAAAAGCGAAGCAGTGAAGCATCAGACTACTGACCGTGTTGGGTGAGAAGTGAAGCATTGAAGTATCAGACTACTGCGGCGTGTACGAATTCGATATCTAAACTCAAGTACACTCAACTGATGTGGAATTGCTATGTTATTGCTTGGTATACGGCTGATGCATTTTCTTAATCGATTTTCTTTCCGTGTTCTTCACTATTTGCTTGTGTATTGTGTGTGTATCTGTTAAAAACGCCACAAATGTACATCGATACCTCCTTTCCTTATCCACTTCCTGTCTTTTCGCTCACACAGTGCTCTGACATTTATGGGTACTCAAAAATCCCCGTTTGTGCGCGCGTTTGCGTAAAAAAAATTCAGTCAGTTAACATCAAACATCGATACTTTTTTACCTTACTCTCCCTTTTCTTCCCCACGCACTGTACTTTGACATACTAGGGTACTCCAAAGTTCTTTCAGTCGGGATTTCGTATGGAAAAAGATTAATCTCTGTGAGTTCATGTAGCCGTAAGACACGCACCTTTAAGTTTTGTTAGGGAGTTGATTTAAACTATGCGATACCGTTTCTTGGGATTGCGATCCAGTATTTGTGCCGCAGATTAACCATGTGTAAACAAAAAACAAACAGTAAGCATTATTATTAAGACTGCAGTTTCTAATAATAATAAACTATTAGAATATACATAATAAACTATTCCAGGAAAACTTTGGGCGCCAATATAATATCAATTCAGGTTTTTGATATATTTATACTATCAGTGGTTTTGGGAGAAATGTGCTTTTTTAGGCAAAGGAAAACGGCTTTCCTGAGATTCCGTGCATCCACGGCAGGCTATTAATTCAGCTGCTGATTTTGGCCTACCTCTAGATTTATATTTATATAATTCCTAATGTAAAATACAAACACTCAATGTTGTCGATAATAAAAAAACCATAAATGGTCGTAGAAAAATACAAGTTTGAAAAGTTTGCACAATGGCTGAAACAAAACCTTAAATTTGCCTTTTTTTTTTTTTAATATGTTTCTATGGTGGGTTAAATGTTGTACTTAGTTTTGGGAGGTTAATAGTAGGGGAAGTAATATTTTCACGAAAAACACATTGAACTATTTAGTGTTTGCCCATATTCAAAAAGTGAGCATTTCAGGGGCATCTTCTCGTCGTAGATACATAATTTAAAGTACATACATACAAAATAAATAAATAAATAAAGTGTGTATAATATTGGATGTAACAGATATTTTTATGTATTGCTATCTTTACTTGTACTTTGTTTTTATTGTACACATACTTTCCGATCTTCCTAAAACTTATTATACACCAGCTAAGGAATCCTATTGACAAAACTGAATGTATCTCAACCTTTTCATTTGTGATTTTTTATACTGTAATCCTTCACGTAACGTATTCTGTACGAAAACAGGTGTTCGAACGTGGTCTAAAGGCAATACCATTATCTGTTGATCTTTGGATTCATTATTTGAATCATGCAAAAACAAATTACGGCGATAATGAGGATTATATCCGCACACAGTTCGAAAGAGCAATAAATGCATGCGGTTTGGAATTCAGATCAGATAAATTGTGGGACGCTTACATCAAATGGGAAACTGAAGGAAAACGTTATCAAAGAGTAGTGAAAATATATGATCGGCTTTTAAGCATTCCAACACAAGGATACAATGGCCATTTCGGAAAGTAAATATTGCATACACTCTACTTTTTCATAGAGCAGAACTAATACCTTTCTTATCGTTTTAGCTTCCAAGATCTAATTAATAATCATTCTGTCACTGAAACAATAAGTGCTGAAGAGTTAATGAAACATCGGTCTGAAATTCGTGGCTTATCGAAGACTTCCAAAGAACAAGCTGAAGACGAGGTAGTTTCTTCCGATAAAATTGAAGGAAATGACGTAGGTAATGACTCAGACAACATTCGAGAAAACGAGGAAATTGCTATATTAAAGGAAAAAATAATATCTGCTCGAAGGAAAATACATAAGTCCACAGTGGCAGCCGTTACAGCGCGATGGACATTTGAAGAAAGTATTAAGCGTCCATACTTTCATGTGAAACCTCTTGAGCGGTGTCAGTTGAAAAACTGGAACGACTATTTAGATTTTGAGATAGAAAAAGGTGATCGAACACGGATATTAATTTTATTTGAAAGGTGTCTTATTGCTTGTGCGCTTTACGATGAATTTTGGTTAAAGTTAATTAGGTACTTGGAAACACAAAACGATCCAGAACTAAAATCCTTAACTAGCGACGCTTACAGCCGCGCTTGCACAATCCATCATCCACATAAGCCTAGTTTACATTTGATGTGGTCAGCTTTTGAAGAGTGTCACAGTGATTTTGATAAAGCCGCAAAAATTCTCGTCGATTTAGAGAAAACCTGTCCGAATCTTCTACAAGTCGCTTACCGGCGAATAAATTTGGAGCGTCGACGAGGCGACTACGACAAATGTAAAGAACTTTATGAACACTACATAAACAACGCCAAAAATAAAAACATTTCGGGAAGCTTAGCAATAAAATATGCAAGATTCTGCAATAAAATTATGTCCGATTTAGATGGAGGAATGAAAGTGTTACATCAAGCGTTGGAAAAGGATCCAGCAAACACCAGAGTGGCACTTCAAATGGTGGACATGGCGCTTCAACGGCCTATCGTTGACGAGAACGAAGTTGTAAATATAATTGATAAATTTATGTCACGAGAAAATGTCGAACTGGAACAAAGGGCACTGTTTGCCCAACGGAAAGTTGAATTTCTAGAGGATTTCGGAAGTACAGCTAACAGACTGCTTGAAGCTCAAAGGGCTCTACAAACTGCGTTAAATAGTGTCAATGAGGCAAAGAAAAAGGGGTAAGTAACTACGAATTCTTTATATAATTACATTTTTTTACCAGGTGTACCGGTATGAAATGAGCGTGTTTTGTTTAAAAGGTAAAGGTTTGGGAAAGTAAAAACATTTTATTCGAAGTATTGGCCATTGGTTTCTACACATTTCGACCGCCTTTCTGGAAATTTCTGGATACCACGCCAATAAAACCGGTCGTCTTTTGAGGCAATCCATTCGGAGACCCAATTTTCGACTTCTTCGTAGGAATTGACATGCTGCTCAGCCAATGCGTGTCCCATCGATGAAAACAAATGGTAGTCGGAAGGAGTCCACTCTGGTGAATACGGCGGGTGGGGTAACACTTCCCAGCCGAGAGCTTTTATTGTTTCTTTGACGGGTTTTGCTGTATGACTCGGAGTATTACCATGCAACAAAATTACCTTTCCGTGTCTTGTGGCCTTTTCTGGTCGTTTTTCGATCAACACATGGTTCAAATTGATCATTTGTTGTCGGTAGCGTTGCGTATCAACAGTTTCGCCAGGTTTTAGAAGTTCATGATACACCACCCCGTTCTGGTCCAACCAAACACAGAGCATTGTCTCTTTTCTGAACCGATCAGACTTTGCAGTCGATGTTGACGCTTCTCCTGGATGTAGCCATGATTTGTGCGTTTAAGATTTTTAAAATAAATCCATTTTTCATCACCAGTCACAATTCGATGAAATACTGACTTCCTTTCGTGTCGTAGAAGCAACGTTTCACATGTGGTGTTTCGCTTTTCCATTTGACTGTCATTCAATTCATGTGACACCCAGTTTCCACACTTTTGGATCTTTCCCATAGCTTTTAAACGGTCAAATTGTTTGTTGTGCAACATTTAACATTTGTAGCATTTGTTTTTGACTCAAAGTATCATCTTGATCCAATATTGCTTGCAATTCGGCGTCTTCAAACTTTTTTGGTGGCCTTCCACGTTCTTCATTTCGCACTTCAAAATCATTATCTCTGAACCGCTTAAACCATCTTTTGCATGTTGCTTCCGATAGAGCATGATCACCATAAGCCTCGACAAGCATTCCATGCGACTCTGCGGCACTTTTTTTTCAAATGAAAACAAAAAATTAATGCTTTCCGCAAATCGTCATTTTCTGGAACAAATTTTGATATTTTTAACAGGATTAAAAAAAAAAGATGTTGTTTGTACAATGACTTGATGCATACTACATATGTTTGACATATGTCACAGCAACCAAATAAAAAAAATATATGGGCTCGTTCACAACAAACGTTCCCTATCGATACATTTGTATCTTGACGCTCAGTTCAGACCGGCACACTTGGTAGTTATTGGTGCAACCTTATGGACGGCTTTTTTTATGAACGTACATTTTTATATTTTGCTTGTTATTTTTTAATCTGGATTATTTTTCGGCGATATCGAACACTAATCGCTGTTACCATCTAATTAGCTGGTCCGTTGATACTACGCGCCAAAATCCACAATGTTCTGTTGGGGGAATAATCACTCCCGTAGTTTCTAATACTCCAAATTCGACAAGTTTGCCCATATTACTATTAAAATGAAAAGGACTCCCACCATTGAGGATGATTTAGTTTGAAAAATCAGCAACCGCTTGTCCCATAATCCATTCAACGTACCCTCTTCGGTGTCTGTGATTAATGGGCTTCAATCAATTGCACTTTATACTTATTCGTCATCATCATCGGCACTACAACCGGGATCCGGTCTTGGCCTTATTTAACAAATCTCTCCATCGGTCCCGATTTCGAGCCGATGTCATCCAGTTTGGCACTCCCAGGCTCTGGGCGTCCTGGTCTACCCCATCCCAGACAAGGTCTGCCGCGTTGTCTCCTTCCATACATCCTGCCACAAAGGACTTTCCGGACAGGCTCCTCTTCGCTCATTCGAGCTAGGTGTCCCGCCCACCGGAGTCTACCGAGTTTGATTTTTTTTACAACGTTAGCTTCAAGGTAGATTGCGTACAATTCATGGTCGTAGCGTCTCCGGAATCGTCCTTCCTCACATACGAGACCAACAATTCTCCTTAAGACCTTCCTCTCGAACGCGGCTGAGTTCAGAGTGCCTTTTATTGAGTACCCAGGTCTCGGATCCATACATGAGTACTGGTAAGACCATGGTCTTGTACAGTAGTAGCTTGGATGTTCTGGATAAATTTCGGGATTTAAAGAGCCTTGATAGACCATAGTAGGTTTTGTTGGATTTCTTCCATATTATTATCGGCTAATACTATTGACCCGACCCAAGGTAGTTAAAGGATTGCACTACTTCAATTTCGTGCTCCGTTACCCTGATAGTCTGACCAACGTTAGGTCTTCTCTTCGCAGAAGTTGCCACCATGTACTTAGTTTTCCCCTCATTAATGTGCAGTCCCAGTTTTTGTGCCGCTCGATCTGGTTGAAGGATTCCTGTACAGCCGAATCAGATCTACCGATGACGTCGATGTCATCTGCGTATGCAAGTATCTGGCTGGACTTGGTGACAATAGTCCCTCTAGTTGTAACGCCAGAGTTATGGATTGCTTTCTCCAACGCCAGGTTGAAGAGGAGGCAGGCCAGACCGTCCCCTTGTCGGTGTCCATTAAAGATGTTTATTGGTTTGGACAGCAATCTCGCTATTTTTACTTGACTAGTTACATTGGTCATGGTCAACCTACAGAGTCGTATCAATCTGTTTGGAATGCCGAGCTCTCTCATGGCATTATATAGTTCTACCCTGGCTATGCTTTCGTAGGCGGCTTTAAGGTCTATGAATAAATGATATAAAGGAATCTTAAATTCCAGACATTTTTCCAACGCCTGCCTAAGGGTGAATATCTGATCAATCGCTGATTTGTCTGAGATGAAGCCAGCAATGTTATACCCCTATAGATGCTGCACAGTGTGATATCTCCTCTCTTATGTATGGGGCAAATTATATCACGACGTCAATCTTCCGGCATCTCCTCTTGCTCTCATACGTGCACCACGACCTCATGAATTGCGTGATGTAACGCTGTTCCTCCTTGTTTGATCAGCTCAGCTGGTATGCCATCAGCTCCAGGGGCTTTATTTGATTTGAGCTGTCTAATGGCTTTTAATGTTTCCTCAATGCTTGGTGGTGGCAGCATTTGGTCTTGATCTTACATTGGTGGAGCCTCCAATTCTTCTGTGAGCTGACCATATAGCAATTCATTGAAGTGCACTTCCCGTCGCTCCAGAATGCCTTCAGGATCGCTGATCAGATTACCCTCTTTATCCTTGCAGTAAGTGCAGCGTGGTGTGTATCGCGTCATACTGCGGATTATTTGGTACAACTTCCCCGCCTGGTGCGGACCTCGCACTCTATTTTCCTCTATTTCACAGACTAGATTTTTTCCCAGGCACTTTTCTTTTGTTTGTGAAGCATTTTTTCAGATCTTCTGAGCTCTTTGTATTTCTCCTCGCGCACCCACATCCTATGAGACTGCTGCATTGCCCGATATGCGGCATTCTTACGTTCGGTCACTAGTTTGCACTCATCGCCAAACTAGTTGCTCTGATCGCTACGACTACTGCCTAAGATGGAGTTGGCAGTACTAATGACAATATTCTTAAGGCGTGTCCATTTCTCTTCTACGTCCGGCATTCTGGCCCCAGGACTTACTCTCCCTCTGTCGAGCTCTTCGAGGGCGAGTCTTATCACATGATCAAAGGTGTTACTGGTATTCCCATTGCGTTAGGCAGCCGTGTTGATTCGAACCTGATCCGCGGATGCAATACGTCTCCGTAGGGCAATCCGCGGTCGGAAAACGATACCAACAAGATAGTGATCCGAGTCGATGTTGGCACCTCGGTACGTTCGTACCGTCATCAGGCTCGAGGAGTGGCGGCGATCTATCAACACGAGGTCAATTTGGTTGCGAGGACCTACTAAATCTAAATATACCTACTATTCGATTCTCATAATTAATTGTACAAAGAGGAATACACAGGGGGTTCAACCAATCAACACCCCCTGCCACCGGAATAGCAGTCAAACGTCAACCAACCATCAATCATCATCATTAGTTTTATATATTTTTTCGTTCAAATGTCGGCAGCAACTGTGTGTAACATGGCCCAGCCTGAGGTCGCAATCTTTGATGACGCGTTTACGCAATTCGAGTGGAATTGGCGAATGACGAGAATAGTGTTGGCTTCGTAGTTGGCTTATCGTGCGGACTTTGGACTTTACGCAGCCCCAAATGAGAAACTCTAGGTGGCTAATTCAGTGGTCCGAAGCGTGAAATTAACCGCTCACTGACTTGTTCGCGCGATTTTTTCACGGGCTGTATTGCAAGCAGTTGGCGCAAGGCTAATGACCTTGTCCTGAAAAACAAATAATTATGGACAATTTAACAAGTCTCGGATAGGGACCGGATACCGGTGGAGAGACTTGGTAAATAAGGCCAAGACCGGATCCCGGTTGTAGTGCCGATGGTGATGATGATGATGATGGCAAGCAGCGTCCCCTTATTTGAACTAAAATATCGAGATCATAGACTTCAATCTCAGACATCAAATAGGTCATTATCATGGCGTGATGTCGAGTGCAATTGACAATTACGTTCTGGTTGGTTTTATTTTTTGAAGAAACCACAGCAACTGTAGTTTAGGTGTAATGATAGTGTTTGAACCTGCTCGAACTGCTCTTCTGTTATACATAAGCTTGTACATAATTGATACATATCACTTTTACAAAACTTAATAACTTCAATAAACTTATGTTCAATTGAAAAGTATAATTAATTTCATTTTATATTATTAATAGGGAATCTAGTCCAAACAAAAAAACAACATCGCCAAGGAATGGCAAAGATACTGCAGCCGCCATTAATTCAATACCGCCCTCAACAACCTACAACAATACCAATAATACATCGACTACTTACAGTTATGGGTCAGGAACGAATTCCAACTATTTCGCCCAAACAGGAGATACGTCATATCAACAACAGCAGTATGATGGCTATTACAATCATTGGCAATATGGATCTGGATACAGTGGCTATGGACAGTGGAGCGGCTATGGAAATTATTATTAGGTAGACAAAATATTTTTCTTTTGTCTTTTGTTTAAATTTTCTATTTTATCGTATACGGAAAATGATTGTATTTTCAGTAACAGACAATTCGGGCCAGTTTCAGAAACCCCCTCGGCAGTTCAAATTTTTAAATTAGTTTTGTTTTAATTTTCAGTGAGTCCAGTTTGAAGATGAAATTGTATCCAAACAATATTTGTATAAATTTTAGCTGTAATAAATCTTTTTGAGATCCAAATAAAATGATCAGCCTTCATCTTTATATTTTTCACACGGCTTTTTTTTATAAAAGGTAATTTCTTTTTATACATTTATTGAATATTGTTACGCACTAACTATACTATCAACATTTTTCAGTATAGTCTCCTACGTGATTTACACACTTTTGCCACTGGTTTGGGAGCTTTAATATCCCTTGTTCGTAGAAGGAGTAAGGACGAGTTGTTAGCCAATTGCGCACGTGTTCCTCGACTGCTTCATTACTTTCGAATTTTTTTTCCTTCAAGGGCTCGAGCAAAAAATAGATCACAGGGAGACAAATCTGGGCTATAAGGAAGGTTTTCGGGGGCTTCCCAGTCCATTTCATCCAATGTATCCCTTCTCAAGGACGTGGTGTGAGGCCTGCCGTTATCATGAAGAAGGGTGACATCCCGAATGCGCATACCTCGACTTGTTTCGATCTGCGCCGATTATAACTATAACAACTGACTGTAGTAAGCTGCATTCATTGTTCGTTTTTCGTGAAGAAAATCAATCGTTAAAACTTTCTTTGAGTCGAAAAAAATCATTGTAATAACTTTTCCGGTTGAGAGATATGTTTTGGTCTTCACTGGGTAGCCTTCATCCTTCCTTCACCATTCCTTACTTGCCATTTTCGTGTCGGGAGTATTATGATGTACCCACGGCTCATCACATGATATTTTTTTGATACGTTTCAAAAAATCCTCCCTTTCTTGTCGAATTCGTCCAGAAGTCTTCCACTGATCTCCAGCCAGGCTTGTTTTTGATCTACGGTCAGTAACCTCGGAACCCATCGAGCGGTAATTTTTTTGAAGCTAATATCATCAGTGATAATGGATTGAACACTTCCTTAGATTTCTCTAACGGTTAAGTGGCGATCATTTTCAATAATCTCTCGAACGGCACGGATGTTGTCATCTGTACGACTTGTCCTTGGGCGTTGACCATGACTTCCGTTTTCGATACGTTCTCGCCCACTTTTAAATTCTCTGCCCCACGTATACACGCGATTCTGAGACGGTGTATCATCACCAAACTGTGCTTATAATCCAGAAAACATTTCCGCGGGCTTAACGCCTTCATTTGTTAATTTTTTTTATAATAATCCGTTGCGCAACAGACGTATGTACCTCTTGCTCGTTCATGGTTGTACTGACTACAAAGTCGAGCGCGACCGCTAACCAAGCTGGTTCCCCTGCTGTTGCGGATTCGCAACTAAATGTAGCGGAAAGGATCTAGTACATTCACCACATGCCTGTCAACGGCCAGCTGAAAATGTGTCATCACCAAGGGACGCCATGCGAGCGTCACCTATTTCAAATGTGTGTAACAGTCATTTAGCCAGTCTGTAGCCAACCTTCGGCGTCACCACTTCGGCGGCACATCATCGGATGCGCACCAATCAGTCGTCCACATCATACGCCATTCATTCCCTTGCTACCCTTTGTTATCTGCTCTCCATTTCGTAAAGTGAGGGGTTATTTTGAGCGCCAAAGCCTTGTAATAAAGAATAGAAAGTGTTGTATATGGTGGTACACAACACTTATTATTTAGTTATGTTTATATGAAGTTACTTACATGGTTGACAGGCTTTTTCTTTGTTTAATGCGGCTTCTACGGATGACAGGCTTTTCCCCTTCGATTTATAGTTACTTACGTGGTGGGCAGACTTTGTCTAATGTGGCTTCTTTGGTTGACAGGCTTCTTCCCTGTTTTGTTCATTAGATTAGCAAGACTTTACTTCCTTTACTTTATTTATAACTTTTATTGGTTCTTAAACAGCTGGGAATGTCCATCCCTGTATACTTTTGGTGGATAATTTTATTCTAAACAAGAAAACCCGCTGTACAAGTGCAAAGGCCGCAGTCTTCTTGTTTATTATACTACACTACACTGCACTGCTCTGCTCTGCCAAAGTCCCATCCGCAACCACTCTTTATATACCGAAGTTATTGGTGAGGAAATGCAGACGATGCATTTTCCTTAACCAGAATGTGTGACCTACTTTGGCTAGCCCGAATCATTCGTATTTCCCCATAATCGTTCTCATTTGGTTGCCCCAGTTAAATCACATGCAATTACTTAATTGGGGTTTGCATGTGATTCAACACAATGGCCCAAATGCAATCCATTATTCGATCAAACTGCATTCGTTGCTTTTCGCAGATCTCAGCAATTTAATTGTTAATTGCTTGTGGGACACCTGTTTATGGATATGAGCTCGAGGAAACACTGTAATGTGAGTCCGTGTAACAGAATGCCTGGGTACCCGGTGTAAAGTTTATTTTGTGGACATCTGGCGTGTAGTCTTGGGGAAGGAGGATGTGTCACACGAGACATTTTGTGGTTGGGTTGCTTTCGTGTATTATGTGAATACGAATTGGTGATACCCGAGATACGTGCAGCTTTGGAGAACGAGTACGCGTCACAGGTGGGCAATTAATAAGTGTTGGAATAAGAGTCGCAACATGTGCGATAGGAGTATTAATTGCATGTGGGAAGAAACGTTAATTGATCGATTGGATTGAGATAGATTGAGTATTAATTGCATGTGGGAAGGAACGTTAATTGACTGGTTGAGTATTGATTGCCGGCGGCAGTAAATTGGTCATGTTTATGTATGGATGTTTGAGAGAAGGGTTGTGTAGCGAGGTGTAACAAAAGCTACCAAGCACGTTTCTATATTAAGAACATTAGAGTATACTGTTTTCAAAGTAATTGATTTCAAGTACATGTGCGTGTAAAAGTTACAGGAATTGCAGCCAAACGAGTTACGGGCGAAGTCTATAATCCCCTTTCACCCGCCATCACATACTCTTCATAAACCAAACAACAGCCATGCACAAGATTATCTAGCTCGCAACTTGTTGCTAAGCAAACAAGAAAAATTAGCGTTCATATTTGATGAAGAAACGAGGCTGAGACCCTGACACAGTGCTCTAAAAGTCAAATGGGTAATCGTTGTTGTTTTGAACAGCTGTGATACTCTGCTGCGCCATTTAGTTTGTGTTTGACAGCCACTGAAAGCAGACATTCTCGTGACTTTTAACAAAAATGCGAAAAACGGAATTTCGTGTGCTGATTAATTATAATCAAGCAAAATCCATAAATTAGGCTACGGAACTGCTATCCCACCAGCATATTCTTCAGATTTAGCCACCTGCGACTATTTTCTGTTTCTAAACCTGAAGAAATAGTTGGGCGATAAGAGTTTTGGGTGGAATGAAGAGGTCATCACAGAAACCAACGCCTATTTTGAGAGCCTTAAGGAAAACTTTAGAAGGAATAAAAAAATTGGAAAAATGCTTGACTAAACGTATCGGGCTAAAAGGAGACTGTTTGAGGAAAAAAATGCTTATTTGCCGAAAAAATATCTTTTATTCAAAAAGTCACTGACTTATTAACCTGCCGGCGTATCAACAAAAGAAAGGCGCTCATAGATGTGATTAAGACAGCTTCCTGAGGCAGGTCTAGCGGGCTCATTAACAAATTGCAAAGCGAGTTATGACAGGTAATTACAGATACATTCATCGTCGTCGAGGATGTTTATATTGAAATCATCCCCAACAATTAAATTTATAGAGTTATCTCTTGACAAGAGAACAGAAAAAAAATTTATGGATAAAACTGCCAACATATATCGTGTGGAGTCTATAGACACAGAGGAACACAAATACGACCTGGCTAATTTCGACTGAAATCCTTAAAACGTCCACACTTGACATTTCAACGCAGGGGAAATCAAGAATCTTGTAGTACTCTCTCACGAAACAACCAAATCCGCCTGAAGCATACCATTCGGTCGTCATAGCAGCGAACTTGAAACCTGTCAAGGTATAATTACATATCTTGAAGTCTTAAATCCAAATTTCAGAAACAAAAAATTATATCAGGGACGTAGGCAAATGTTGCTAGATGAGTGGCTAGGGATGTGATATTTGTCCTCATCATCATCATCATCGGCACTACAACCGGGGACCGGTCTTGGCCTTATTTAGCAAGTCCTGAGGCATGTTCAATTTTCCATAATGATTTGTTTTTTTCCGGCAAGGTTATCAGTCTTGCGCCAGAGGCTCCCCGACAGGGAATCGAACCCCGGTCTCCCGCATGACAGGCGGGTAGACTAACCACTATACTATTGAGGAGCCTTTGTCCTCATACTTGTGTTCAATAAAAAGTTTATCATTAAGTAACGAAATGCTAGAAAAAAACCACTAAAATCAGAGGAGGAAAAACAGTAAATCATATCTAAATAAAATTCATTTTTGCAGTTATAAAATTGACTTGCAATAAATGCGGGGAAGATCATTAAATGATTTTATTGAAATGACTTCCGCCTTCAACCATCCCAACTAAAATTTGGTAGTGTTTGTGTCTCGTTCCTTTCCATTTCAGAGTCCTTCGTCTTCCTTAACAGAACGTATGTATGTGTATCTCGTGAGAGAGTGGTTAATATAAATACCTGCACTCCGGCAGTTGCTTCCGTCCACCTACGGTTGGTACCCGAGGCAACTCAATCCTGGACATCTTTATTGTGTCCAAAAACTTACTCCCCCAAATCGCTCCTCCCCAAGTATCGGCGGGTGTATCTGACCACAACGCTGTCACCATGTTCATCCACGGCTATCGAGCATCCCGGGCTCATATCAGATACATACCCGATTATGAGCGCACAAATTGGGACAACTTCAATATTACATTGGACGAAGAACTCCACTAACTCTCTCTTCCCACTGACAGGAACCTAACGATGGTTGAGATAAATAACGCTGCAACTCGACTTCAAGAGATTCTAGTTGAATCTTTTGACACTCATGTCCCGAAGTACAAACTTGAAAAGACATCCGATTCCCCTTGACGACTTCACTCTGCTTTTACGCAAAGAGAACCATTATTGCGATCCATCATTCACAATATCGGTGCACTGATAAAACAAAGAATCCAAAACAATCGTACCCGACAATTGGAAGACAATTTAGTTGGAACAGAACGTTTATAAAGATGTTAAAAAGATATGTGGCACTTCTCGTATCACTGGTTCAATCATACTCAACGGTGTTGTTGTTAAAAATAGTGTCATTTTCATAAAGGGAATATTATCGGAGAGACCTTTGAAAATAATCACAGGATTATTCTCCAGGATGGGGACCCGGATACTAATGTAATCATTAATTCAGAGCTACGAAATAAACTAGACAACTTTAACGAGCCAATTGTTGTATTTAACCCATCTAGCAGTGCATACTTCGATGACACACGTGATAATGGTCACGGTTTCGTCACACCAAATACCCTACAAAATCTAGTTAAATCTCGAAACCCCAAGAAGTCACCCGGTATCGACAACTTGCCATAACACTTGTTGCGAAGGCTTTCTGCTTTATTCTTTATAAAGCTCTCCATTCTGTTCAACCATGCCTGCAACATGGGGTACTTTCCCCAAGCCTGGAAGCATGCTGTTGTCTGTCCAATAGCAGAAGCTGGGAAACCAACATATCACCCCTCAAGCTTTCGTCCTATTTCGCCCCTCACCTGCATCAGCAAAATATATGAACAGTTCATATACGAGAAGCTAAATAAGTTTATCAGTGCCAGGAATCTAATACCTGACTTTCAATTTGGATTTAGGAAAGCGCACAGCACCACTATGGCTCTCAACATATTTCAAAACCACGTCTGCGTGCGCCTCTTTAATAAGGAACCTACCATTGCGGTGAGCCTGGACATTGAAAAGGCTTTTGACACAACCTGGATTGAAATGATTGAATACTGGCCTCAGTAGAACGCTGTGTAGTATCATCTACCAGTTCGTTCTAATCAGAACCTTCCAAGTTCGAGTAAATGGAAATCTATCCCGAACTTTCAACACCGCTGCAGGCGTACCACAGGGCATCATTCTAGGCCCCATCTTATTTAATATCTTCACCTCAGATATTCCTCGCCCTGTGGGCGGGAGAGTAAACCAGATATGCTATGCGGATGACATATTAGTGTACACGTATATAAAAGCCCAAAACTCGCAGCAAACCGACTCAACCGTCATCTGGACGAACTGTATCAGTATTACAGTCGATGGAAAATTCGACTTAACCTATTCAAAGCAGTAGCTATAATTCTGAGTAGTAAACACTCCCAACCTACTTCTCGATATTCACAGAATAACCGAATACAAATAGGAGGTACTACGATCAGACCACAGGACAGGATGAAATATCTTGGGGTCAGCTATACCCCAAAAATGAATTTCATCAAACATGTGTCCCACATTCTTCAAAGGGCATCGGCCGGTCCAAGGAACTGCACAACATCTTGAAGTTCTTGACCATTCTATCTCTCGATCTCTTGGGATCAATCCACCACAATTTCTTCTTCGGTACAAAACTGAAGAAAGCACTACAATTACGCACGCACAGTACAAGACAGCACAATTACACACACCGACCAAAGCGCAGATTATCAGACGCCAAAGACGTGATCTGCGTTTACTACCGCACTCAAGACCCACCGGTCTTGTACGATTTCTTTCCCACCATTCACCCACCCAAGTAGTTAGAGAACACTTGAACTAACCCTGTCCACACTATCTTTAGATACCTCCTTCCTCCTTTCTTTTCAGATATATCGAGACCGAGCCCAACATCCTCACGGATGTAGGTGATTCTGGTTATCGCAAGATGACAGAAGAAAGAGACCAGATGAAGGGCACATTTGTCCTTGTCTCCCTAAAGTCAGCCTCTCGCCACCCCATTTGTATAGAACACTGGGAGTCGTCAAAGGAACTCCTCGCACAGCGACCTTAACGAGACCACTTACAAGAGAGAAACTAAAGGGAAAATTAGCTAATTAGACAAATAAAGAGTAGAAAATAAAAGCAAGCTCTCCGTGTTACTGTACTATATTCGTGTTCGTCTCCATTTTAATCGTTGCGGGCAATCGCATCATCGCAATTTGTTTGCTCGTGTTGCTTTCGCCTTTTTTCTAGTTTCAGGTCATAGGAAATTGGTGCTGGGCAAGACTACAGCGCCCTTTCATCCAGAGCAGAGTCCGGCTCTGGGAGTACAATTCGCTAACGAAAATAGTTCGTTTAGCCGGCCAGCGCCGATTGATATACAGTCCACTACGGGAAGTTGCGACGTCGCTGGAACGGGCGCCGTTCAAAGGTTGTTTTTTCTTTTCACTAGTAACATATAGAGACTGTGGGGCTCTTCAGGGCCCGAAGAACCTCGCATCATTTTTAACCCCATAAAAATCCTTTAAACCCCATATCTACCTTTAAGTCGAATCACTGGCAAGATCACACAACCTTGCCATAGTATTCACCACTGTCCTAAAATGGCTGAAAACAATTCGGTTATCCCCTTGGATAACCGTCATAAATATCCCATCATAACCGAGGAGCTTTACCCCTCTACCCAACCAGCGTCGACACAAAGTCACCGTGTTTCACCATATAGAAACACGAGGTCCCCCGGTAAGCCAGCGCCCACGACGACTGGCTCCCGAAAAATTACGCGCGGCACGCGAAGAATTCGATCATATGATCGAACTAGGTATCTGCCAACCGTCGGACAGCCCCTGGGCAAGCCCACTTCACTTAGTGAAGAAACGTTCTGGTGAGTGGCGCCCATGCGGTGATTACAGGCTGTTGAACGCAGCAACTGTCCCGGACAGATACCCTATTGCACACCTCTACGATTTTTCGTATAAGTTACGAGGGTGCAACGTCTTCACTACCCTGGATCTCACCAGGGCTTACCACCAAATTCCGGTGGCACCAGAAGACATCCCCAAGACCACAGACATCACACCTTTCGGACTCTTCGAGTTCAAAGTAATGACTTTCGGCCTCAGGAATGCCGCCCAGACATTCCAACGCTATATCGACACGGCTTTACGTGGTCTAAATTGCTGCCATGTATATCTTGATGACATTCTCATCGCCTCCAAAGACTACGCCGAACATAAACGCCACTTACGTCAGGTCCTAGAGCGCCTCCGTGAATTCGGTCTTGTCATCAACCCAGATAAGTGTCAATACGCCAAGGAGCAAATCACCTATCTGGGTTACGTCGTTGACAACCAGGTCATTCGCCCGCTACCGGACCGTGTGGAGGCCCTCATGAAGTATCCTCGTCCTACTAACGTGAGTGAGCTTCGTCGATTTCTGGGCATGCTTAACTTCTATCGTCCAACGCTGAAGAACGCTGCCCAAATTCAAGCTCCCTTAAATGAATTCTTGAAAGGAGCTAAGCGCAATGATAAGCGCCCCATCAATTGGACAGAAGTCTCTGATCGAGCATTCCAACTGTCCAAAGAACAATTGGCAAATGCCACCTTACTCCGATATCCCCTCGAGGGAGCGGCACTTTCCATCCAATGCGACGCATCGGATACCGCAATCGGAGCCGTCCTCGAACAGGACATCGAAGGCCGACCGGAACCACTTGGCTTCTTTTCAAGGAAGCTGAGTCCTACTGAGCGACGCTACAGCGCCTACGACCGTGAATTACTCACAGCCTACAGCGCTGTTAAATACTTCCGTCATATGATAGAAGGACGTTCGCTCTCCATCTTAACAGACCACAAACCGCTGGTCTATGCGTTCCGGAAGAAGTCAGGAAATGCCTCCCCCCGACAAGAGCGTCAATTAGACCTCATTGGACAATATTCTACGGAGATCAAGCACATCTCCGGTAAACAGAATGTCACGGCGGACGCCCTTTCTCGAATCGATACGATTCACTTGCGCACCGCCTTGAACAACACCGACCTTGCCCTGGCTCAACAGGAGGACGAACAGCTTAAGTCCCACCTAACTGCGGAAACGGCACTAGAGCTAAAAAAGATTACTCTTCGCCACCCTTTGGGCGAAAATTGGTATGATGTCTCCACTGGAACCGCTTGACCTTACATTCCCGAGAAACTTCGTAAGGGCGTGTTCCAGGTTTACCACAGCCCAGCCCACCCCAGCGGCCGAGCAACAGCCGCTGCTGCCGTCGCAAATTCATTTGGCCCAGGATGAACAAAGATCTCACCGGTTGGGCCCGTGCTTGTCTCCAGTGCCAACGCTGCAAAATAGCACGACATAATGTACTGGAGCCAGCACAATTCAAGCTTCCTACGGCACGCTTCGCCCATGTCCACATAGACATGGTGGGACCGCTTACTCCATCAAGAGGATTTTCTTATATCCTCACTATGATGGATCGCTGCACGCGATGGCCAGAGGCGACAGCTCTCCGGGTAGTTACTGCCGAATCAGTCGCCAAAGCCTTCTATTCAACTTGGGTCACACGTTTTGGTGTACCAACCACCATAACTTCGGACCGAGGCCCACAATTTGAGGCGACAATATTTAGGCAGCTGACAAGTCTCCTTGGCTGCCAAAGAAGTCGGACCACCGCCTACCACCCGCAATCCAATGGGATGATAGAGCGCTGGCATAGATCCCTCAAGGCCTCACTCATGTGTCATGACGACACCCAATGGTTCGACGCCCTTCCCACCGTCCTCCTCGGCCTGAGGACATGTATTAAAGAGGACCTAGGTGCTTCGGCAGCAGAGCTTTCCTACGGTACCAACCTCCTTCTTCCAGGAGAACTTTTCCTGGACGGCGAAACACCGCGTGACCAACTTCATGAATTGGGACATCTCCGTGACCTGCTACGTAGGGTTAGGGCAACCCCAGTAGCCAGGCACGGCTCCAAAAAACTTTTCGTCCACCCTGAACTGCACAGCTGCACGCACGTCTTTGTCAGGGTGGATAAGGTCAAAAAACCCCTCGACCCACCTTACGATGGCCCATTCAAAGTCTTCCGCCGCACCAGTGACCGCGTCTTCGAGATCGATATAAGAGGTAAACGATCCACGGTCAGCGTCGAGAGACTTAAGCCCTGCTTTCTGGAAGCTTCCGCTCCAGAACAGCCCCCATCCGCAAACACTACTACCACCCAGCCGGCACAACCTCCCCGCACTCCCACGCGGGCGCACGCCCTCACTCAGCAAACCTCCTCTCAGCCTCCCTTATCTGTTTCGTGACTACGTCACTGGGGAGGGAGTGATGTGCGGCTCTTCAGGGCCCGAAGAACCTCGCATCATTTTTAACCCCATAAAAATCCTTTAAACCCCATATCTACCCTTAAGTCGAATCACTGGCAAGATCACACAACCTTGCCATAGTATTCACCACTGTCCTAAAATGGCTGAAAACAATTCGGTTATCCCCTTGGATAACCGTCATAAATATCCCATCATAACCGAGGAGCTTTTCCTCTATACCCGACCGACGAAATGATACATTCTTGGCAGAATCAAAGTGTACACAAACACTGTCGCCGTGCCCATTTAGCGTCCAGAAATACATGCCGGGCTATTTGCTGGCTTGCACATCTGCAAGCCAGATTTCTAATAGCCCTGCATTAGGACATAATGAGTGGGATAATCCCAAAGACCAATAAACCTTTTTTTTCCAGTTGCTATGGCGAGCGATCTTCTATGTTACATCACAGAAGACCTAATTGCCGCCGCCACCATTGTTCCCTTATGCTACACGAAACACTTCTGTCTATCCGATGTAGACAAAAGAAAACGTTTTCGTCCAGGCGGCAATTTCCTACATAAACAATGTAGTCAAAAAGATTCATGCTCTCAGGCAGCCTTGGGTTTTTTTGTCGATATTTATCACCATCATGGGAAAACCATTCTCATGATTTATGACTGCATTTTCTGCCAACCTAAATTTCCGTCCCTCTAATTGACCAGATGTGTATTGGAATTTCCCTGGTACGCCAGAGGTATCTGATACTACAAGGGAAGTTGAGGACGATTTCTACGAGGAGTCTGATAATCACCTTTACGGTATGCACTTCTTCTCGGAGTCAGATTTGGTCATCTTAAGAGTGCAAACGCACTATACGCGTCTATTTAATTTCTGTAAAATACGGAGTCGTGTCCTAGCGGAGTATCTTTTTGCCTTGTGCGTGATCCTGTGCCGAGCTGGTGTTGAAGTCCGTCCTTGCGCGAGTCGCTTGATATAACCGAGTAACTCTTGTTTGTCAAAAGGAACACGTAATTAAGTGAAACGAAAATTAAATTTAAAAGTTTGCTGTTAAACAGGAACACAATTGTACACCAATCCATCGGAGTTACACGAATTAAAATAACATTTTACAACCGAACACTCTTCGTTGTTTTTTTTTTGTTCCAGTGTTTTCCTTGTCGTTCTTTTGTTTTACATCGTGGAAGTTTCTAGTGAACCTGCTTCGTAAACGGCGCAACCCGAAACATACCCACAAGACTACTAAAGAAAATGCATAATTATTGTTACGGCATTTATTGTACGCCCGAAAATACATTAACTGTACATTAAAATATTACATTTTGGCTATTTTAAAATCAATTAATTTTAATAAATAATCAAAGGAAATGTGTTGGATTTGTATAGACTGAATATAAATAATGATTAAAATAAAATATATTCAAAGTAAAACATTAGTGTTGCATTACCGGAAACACTGTTTCGAATACATTTGTTTATCCACAAATATAACAATATACTAATAACATCGATATTAACATAATACCAAAACAATTATTCGTATGCATATATAATTTCATATAACAATAATACAATTTTAAAATTGAGTACAGTAATTTTAAATTGGAAATGGAAATTTTTAAACATCTTTACAATTTGATTCATTTCAACAAACGCTGTTGACGAACAAACAACACTTTTCAGTTTTTTATTTAGTGCTATTATTTGTATCTTGTTTGGCACATTAATGATTACGAAGTTATAATTCCTAAATTGTATTTCTGAACAAGATTTAATTTAGTACCTTTTGATGCAGTTTTGTTTCTCAGAAAGGATAAAATTAATTACGTTTATCCTCGATTGAAATTTGCTTTTTCTCTACAATATACTTTTTGAATATGTCTAGGATTATTTTTACATATAATTATTTTTCTATACATCAGAGGGAGATGTTAAAATCAATATGTGTATTAATTGCGCTGATGTGATCACCATCGAAACGAACGCTTTAAATTGAAGTCAAAAATGTATAAAACGATAAAACATTAGTCGTCCCATTCGCCGTCGTTATCAGAACTGTGATCACTATCTTCGTCGTCGGATGACTGCATTACACGACCGCGTTCCAACAGAGCTCGTCGTAGTGCATCTGCCAACGCATCGGTTCCACAACTGTCGTCACTAGTTCTATTTGCAACTGGAGCAAGCTCACGAGTTTCGACTGGTCGCAATTCAATACCCGAGCGTATTTCTGACATGAGATCACTTCTAGAGTCTCCGCTGCCAGTGCTAAGGTTACTGGTGTCAACTTTCTGCGTGAATGAAAGCAAACTTATGAACATGATGCATATTTTGTATTGTGTTATATGCGGAGCGTTACCTTTAATGTTGTGCCTTTCCGAATACTGTCCATGAGGGCACTTCGTGAATCATTTATGATTGGTAGCGAAGATACTGCTGTGGGAGGCTTCAGGACGTTAGGATTCCCTGCATCCGTAACTGCTGGCATTGGGGGCGGTGGCGGAACTACTGCCGCTACTGGTGGTGGAGGAGGAGGTGGTGGTGGAGGCTTTAAATAAAATATAAAATAGTTACTGCATTCCGAAGTGTTCAATTTTGTATTTATATTTTAAAATAATATCTGGAATGGTGCATTTATACGTTTTAAAATATCAAATAATTCTCAATTAGAATTTAGTCTCAGACTAGAAGAGAAGGGGGAAAGGTATTAAGAAAAAACTACGAACAGTTGTTTTTTAATGATTGTCGGAGTTTACATATATACATATATATATATATATATATATATATATATATATATATATATATATATATATATATATATATATATATATATATATACATATATATATATATACATATATATATATATATATATATATATATATATATATATATATATATATATATATATATATATATATAACACACGTTAACACGGTAATACGCTTTAAATTTGTTAATACCAAGAAGATTGCCTTCTCAATGGTTGAGTTAGTAAAGAGGTCGTGCCATAATGACTCTTGCTACTATGGCAGTTTGGCACAAAAACTTAGTGGTAGGTTGAGTGACAATGCCTAGCGCCCGCTGAAACACTACAACATTAAGCTATCATCATCGGCACTACAACCGGGTCCGGTCTTGTCCTTATTTAGCAAGTCTGTCCACCGGTATCCGGTCCATATCTGAGACTTGTTAAATTGTCCATAATAATTTGTTTTTCCGGGCAAGGTCATTAGCTTTGCGCCAAAACATTAAGCTATAGGCTCCATGAAATGATTAGGAACAGTCCTTGTCCACCTTTCGGAACTTGAGTGATGGGCCTGGTCGACTAATAATAACACCTCAAGGCTCTGACTAAACGCTTACGTCCTTAAAAATGTATATGAAAGAAGTGAACGATAATTCTTAGTTGGGTGATTAATTGCCCCATTTAATTCTCGTGATGTACGAGGGTAGTCCCAGAATTAATCGGCCCGACACATAGATGGCTATAGTTATTAAAATATAATGGCTGTGTGGGGAAGAGGTGGTGTGCCAGACACGGGCACTCGGTTCAATCCTATCCCCATCTAGCTGTCACTAAGGTTCTAAAAATGTTCCGCCAAACACAGAAAGAAAACTGTTCATCAAACGCGGAAGGATGAATGATAACATCTAGGAAACTGCAGCACAGGGAGAAAAACACAAATGATTGATTGTAAGGAAAAAGGTCTTTTATTCGCTCTTTGTGATTTTTAAAACATGAGTTTACACAGGAAAAAAACTTTAATTTAGTGTTCTTTATTTGTTCTTACATATTGTTGTTTAATACTTTGAGGTTACATTGGTAATTGTCCACGATCGGGTTTCTTTAAATGACATTATATGTAGGTCTAAATGATCACACCGCTCGTTAACTTCCGGTGATAATACGAGCGATTGTATTTTTAAAACGCGACACAATAAAATGCCCAAACGCTCGGACACTCGCGACTTCGAATTTAACGCATCTAAGGAGAGCGGGAGCGGCACGACCGTGGTGGTCGGCGGATGGTAAAGGACTCAGCGATAAGCGGCTCGTGCAGAGCCGACTCGCTAATGGGGTGAGTTTGTGCTGTGGTGGTAGATATCCTCTCCACTAAGGATATGTTTTTACTTACCACCAGAGAAACGTAAAGTCTTTCTTGGTAGAATAGAAAACCAGATCTCGTAATGAAGACCATGGTGGTATGTGTGTGATCGTTTAGATCTATGTTGTTTACTCATGCGCGAAGGCAATGGCAAAACAAAGCAGGCAGGCGGCAAGGACAAAGGTACGAGGGTTGCCTCTTATGTTTCGGGATTTGACAACCCTAGTGTTGCAATCCGGCAATTGACAGATCTGTCGTAAAGTTGGACATTTTTGAGGTTATACGCACTCAGAACGTTTTGATATACGAGCGGTATTTATGTTGTTTACAGTAACTTAAAAGACTCATCTCGACCCAAAAATGGAATTAAATCGTCAACATTTTCGTGCGATTATTTTTTACAACTTTCGGCCTGGATTAACTCAGCAACAGTGCATGGATGAACTTAATTCAATTTTTGGCGATGAAGCTCCATCAAGGACCAGTGTTTATCGATGGTATGGTGAATTCAATCGTGGTCGTAGTTCACTCCAAGATGAATTTCGTGAAGGTCGTCCAAAATCAGTTGTTGTTCCGAAAACCATTGATGCTGTGCGCGAACTGATATTGGAAGATCGTCATGTGACCTATCGTGAGATTGAGACAACCTTAGGCGTTACTGGGACCAGCATACATTCAATATTGCATAAACATTTGACTGTCAAAACAATTTGTTCGCGTTGGATCCCACACAATTTGTCATCATCATCATCATCATCATCGGCACTACAACCGGGAGCCGGTCTTGGCCTTATTTAGCAAGTCCTGAGTCTTGTTAAATTTTCCATAACGATTTTTTTTTTCGGGCAAGGTTATTAGTCTTGCGCCAGACACACAATTTGTCAATCGCCCAAAAAAAAAGGCTCGTCAATTGGTCGAAAGAAATGCTCAAAAAATACGGTCGCGGTGCTTCGAAACACGTCTATGACATCGTGACAGGTGATGAATCATGGATTTACGCGTATGAGCCCGAAAGTAAACAGCAGTCGACTGTCTGGGTGTTTCAAGATGAGCCAAATCCAACAAAAGTTGTTCGCGCACGAAGCACTTCCAAGCAAATGGTCGCCTGTTTTTTCGGAAAAACTGGACATGTCGCAATCGTACTAGAACAACGCAGAACAGTCAATTCTGAGTAGTACACAACCATTTGTTTGCCAGTTGTCTTCCAAGAAATCAGGAAAACCAACCGCCGAAGACGGATCACTCTTCACCACGACAATGCGAGCTCTCACACATCGGCTGCGACAACTGCATTTTTGAGCACCCAAAACATCGATTTGATGGGTCATCCGCCGTATAGTCCTGAAATGGCACCGAATAACTTCTTTTTATTCCCGTACGTAAAAAACAAACTGAGAGCTCAACGTTTTTCGACACCTGAAGAAGCGGTTGCTGCATTCAAAATGCATGTGTTGGAGATACCTCAATCAGAGTGGCAAAAGTGCTTCGACAATTGGTTCAAACGCATGCAAAAGTGTATAGATCTTCATGGGGTATATTTTGAAAAACGATAAAGTGATTTTCGATGATCAATATTTGTTTTTGTTCTCTAATCCTAAAATATAAAAGGCAACCCTCGTATCGAGAAAATCATTGTCTATGTAGTGCATCGCGTCTAAATAAATCGACAAGAGAAAAGATGAGGCGAGGGCATCATAAAAGTCTTAGATGAGTGATGCCCTTGTGTAAATATAAGAATAGACATTGGGAAAGGTGCTAATGGTTGCGATACTTTATACAATGAAAATTGTATGTCGTATCTTGGGTCGGTGGCTGAAACGAATTTGCTTGCATTTGTATATGCTGGATAATTCGTTTGGTGGTTAAGCACGAAGTTGTGATTGTTTGTTTGTTGGAAAACAAATCATGGGTGAATCTATTGCAGCTGGGCAAATAGCCGTGTTGCTATTATGCTGGTGATGTTAAAGCAATTTAGGTATACGATGGCTGGTCGTGTACCGTATCTTGCTGAACGAAATGGGATCGAATTTTTATGCATGTTTACATGCGAAGGAATTCGGTTTATGACACTAGACGCTAGTGTTTGCTTTTGTCCTTTGGACAAAAGGCTGTCGAGGCCGTGGAATTGCCAGGGACATGCGGTGTGCACGTGGACAGCGGAATTGCTTGGCATACCAGAGTGCTGGATGATTCAGGGATTCATGATTAGTTAGGGAAGAATTCATATAGGGAATCTGTATGCGAAGAGATGCATGAAAGGTAAGGATTCTTTACAGGGACTTTTAGATTATAAATTGCTCTATTTAATGCGTGAAGCATTTAAGGTGCTAACGTGATTGCATTAGCGAATTTAAGGAAGTTGGGTAGCAGTTATGGGGGTTTTTCAGGTAAGTGGGCCGTGGGGTTTGGCCGAACTGCCACAACTGTGGTAGATAGTGCCAACTTTAGAAAGGTTCAGTTTGAAATTTGAAGACGCTACATTGTTTATTACTTGTTTGACAGTCATTAATAGTGAACGCTCTCAGGGAATTTGTAAAAATAGAACAAATTTACACATGTTCACACATCCATTATTGCAGTGGCCAAAATCAATAATTTGAAATACGAATTACTTCTTTGGCATCGTCGGACCATTTTCTCTTTCAAAACTTGAAGAAATGGCTCAGTGGTAAACTGCAATAACGGATGTTTGAATTTTTCCCAATCGTTTTTTTTTTTAAATCAAAATTATTTAATACAATAGTGTTAACATAGAGTCTTTTATCATCATCATCATCGGCACTACAACCGGGATACGGTCTTGGCCTTATTTAGCTAGTCTCTCCACTGGTATCCAGTCCTTATCCGAGACTTGTTAAATTGTCCATAATAATTTGTTTTTTTTCGGGCAAGGTCATTAACCTTGCGCCAACATAGTCTTCTATACAATATGTTAATGAATCAAGATTTACTCTTTATGAAAGTACGATTGTTGGAGATTTTTTCATAAAAACGATTGTATGTCGTGTAAATGGATTCCGTCGCTCTTAACATGAGGCGAAATTTCTGAGAATACCCACGCACGCGTTCTTCGTTATCGCTGCCATTTCTGTTCGCATATCTTGTTTTTAATTAAGCGACCTTTGTTGGGGTATACCTACATTTTAAGTAACTCCAAAGGAAAAAGTCCTTTGGGTTCAAGTCAAGGCTACGTAGAGGCCAGTTTATGTCACCTCACCGGGATAACAATTTTCATGAAACATTTCACGAACCAGGTTAAGAGCTGCCAGACGTGTGGAATATTTTCTCACTCTGTCGCACCAACCGGTATTACGATCAGAACCCACAAAATCATGTAAAACTAGAGTGAAAAAGCTCGTAATCATCGCGAGATATCCCTGCGAATTCATAGTAACTCGGGGACCTCTTTCTTCGGAAAAATATAGGTCGATTATATCTCGCATGCTCCCCAAAATTTCCTCGTTTCTTGACAAGCTATATCTCTTCGATTCATGGTTTGTCCATTGCCGAACCAGTGTACTCGCTGTTCTTACCAATGTTTTGGAGAGTTGAGTATCTGGCGCTTTTATGTGACCAATTTGCTTCAGACTGACAAATGTTCGCCTTGCAATAACAATAAAGTTAATGTTTTAGTAAAACTTCCGGCCACACCACGCACGCTCCACTATAGTGGAACGCCTCGAGGCGTAACAAGAAGTCAAGCGGTTTGGATAACATTCCGAACATCGTACCCAAGTATATCCCGATTGAACTCATACGAGCGTACTGTATAATCTTCAATATTCTCTTAAATAACTACTACTTCCCGAATCATTGGAAAATAGCGAAGGTATATCCAAAATTCCCCGTCAAGGGTCTCTGGCGCAAGACCAATGACCTTGCCCGGAAAAACAAATTATCATGGAAAATTTAACAACCCTCAGGACTTGCTAAATAAGGCCAAGACCGGTTCCCGGTTGTAGTGCCGGTGATGATGATGATATCCAATAATAGGGGGGATGGGAGCGAACATACATGGTAAAGTCACTAATTGCTTTTCAACCCGGCAAAGGACAGGACGATCCATGTCTCTGTTCAATCCAAGTTGACATGCAGTCTCCACGTGACAACCCTGGATAGCTACTTTGGCACCAGCCAAGTAGTGAACAAATGCATGCAGCGACATCCTGAGAAAGGTTGCCACAAGGCTAATAACCTTGCCCGGAAAAACAAACTATTATGGCAAATTTATCAAGCGTCGGATATGGAGCGGATACACGACGACGACCACGGACACGAAAATGGCTAAACGATTTAGGAATTTTGTCATGGAACTCTGCTCACTATACAGAGCTCGAGCTGGACAGTAGCTGAAACAAAAGCTGAACCCTGCCATTATAGGCTTTAATGAAATAGACGAGAGGCTATGCACTCTTCGCATGCGAGGCAAGCTTAAGAACATAAAGCCTCATAAACGTTCACGGGCCTACAGAGGAGTTCCCTGATGACGAAAAAGAAGAAATTGCCTTACGGAGACGTATTGTATCCGCCGATCAGGTTCGAATCAACACGGCTGCCTTACACAATGAGAACACCAGCAACACATTTGGTAATGCGTTAAGACTCGCCCTTGAAGAGCTCGATGGAGGGAGAGTAAGTCCTGGGACCAGAATGCCGGACGTAGAAGAGAAATGGACACGCCTTAAGAATACTGCCAACTTCATCTTAGGCAGTAGTCGTAGCGATCGGGGCGACTGGTTTGATGATGAGTGCAAACTAGCGACTGAACGCAAGAATGCCGCATACCGGGCAATGCAGCAGTCTCATAGGATGTGGGTACACGAGGAGAAATACAAAGAGCTCAGAAGATCTAAAAAAAGATTCCACACATAAAAGAAAAGTGCCTGGAAGAAAAAATATAGTCTGTGAATTAGAGAAAAGTAGAGACCGAGGTCCGCACTAGGCGCGGAAGTTGTACCAAATAATCCGCAGTATGACGCAATACACACCATGCTGTACATACTGCAAGGATAAAGAGGGTAATCTAATCACCGATCCTGAAGGCATTCTGGAGCGATGGGAAGTGCACTTCAATGAATTGCTATATGGTCAGCTCACAGAAGAATTGGGGACTCCACCAATGCAAGATCAAGACCAAATTCTGCCACCAGCAAGCGAGGAAACATTAAAAGCCACAAGACAGCTCAAATCAAATAAAGCCCCCGGAGCTGATGTCATATCAGCTGAGCTGATCAAACAAGGAGGGACAGCGCTACATCACGGAATTCATGAGATCGTGGTCCACGTATGGGAGCAAGATGAGATGCCGGAAGATTGGCGTCGCTGAATAATTTGCCCCATACATAAGAAGGGAGATATCACAGTGTGCAGCAACTAAAGGGGTATAACATTGCTGAGTACCGCCTATAAAATACTCTCCTCTATACTACAAGATCGGATAGCTCCATACATTATAGTCATCATTGGTCAATATCAGTGTGGCTTCATCTTAGACAAATCAGCGATTGATAAGATTTCACCATTAGGCAGGCGTTGGAAAAATGTCTGGAATTTAAGATTCCATTATATGACAGCATAGCCAGGGTAGAACTATATAATGCCATGAGAGAGTTCGGCATTCCAAACAAATTGATACGGCTCTGTAGGTTGACCATGACCAATGTAACTAGTCAAGTAAAAATAGCGGGGTTGCTGTCCAAATTGCAAAATTTGGGATTCTCCGTCGTTGGCTTGGCCTTCGACTGCGACTGGAGTCAGGTGGCCACGATCGTGGGAAGGAATGTACTTTTTGATTTAGGTTTTCAGGTATAAAAGGAGAGTTCCGTTAGGAATTATGGTAATTAGTATCCGACAGTCAGGTGTGACAGTTGATTGCATTACAACAAATATATAACATTTAGTGGCAGTTGATTGGATTGGAAAAAATAAAACATTGAAAACAATAAAAATGGCTTTTTATTCACACCTCCGGTGCTAATACTATTGGCTCATAGTGAAAGGACAGCTAAGAGGTTGGGAACACCCGGTTCGCCTCCTCTCACACCACCAGTGCTAATACTATTGGCTCATCGTGAAAGCACAGCTAAGAGGTTGGGAACACCCGGTTCGCCTCCCCTCACACCGCCAGTGCTAATACTATTGGCTCATAGTGAAAACACAGCTAAGAGGTTGGGAACACCCGGTTCGCCTCCCCTCACACCCCGGTGCTAATACTATTGGCTCATAGTGAAAACACAGCTAAGAGGTTGGAAACACCCGGTTCGCCTCCTTTCACACCACCAGAGCTAATACTATGGGCTCATTGTGAAAACACAGCTAAGAGGCTGGGAACACCCGGTTCGCCACCTCTCACGCCACCAGTGCTAATACTATAGCCTCAGCTGTAAAAGCACAGCTAAACCAATCTGACCCTTAAGTACCAGAGGGACAGAGCCGAGGACCAGGACCTCAACCGAGGACCTACAACGGTAGTGGGATACGTCCCTCCCGCACTGGGACAAAAGAAATCCCACACGTAAGTGTTACATATATACGTATATAACACAGGTCATCTAAGATTGTACGATGGATGGTTTCAGATCTTTGATGAGTATTTGGAGCTCGTGCATATTGTTTTTGAGTCCGTTCAGATTCCACTGTAGTATTGTCAGTTTGTTGGCATGAATGCTATTGTGTATATTAAAACTGCTGCTGTTGGGGATTTTGTTGTTGTAAGTGAGTGTTGATCCATTCAAGCCGAAGCTCTGTCTGCTTCGGGCCGAGTTTGGATTTTCTCGAGACACAGAGGCTGTGCTTTCGTTGAGAATGTTAGAGTTATATGTGGTTATTGTGAGGGATTGGGGAGTTTAATAATTCTTTAATGGTGGGTTCATTTATTTTTATGGTAGTGATTTTGTTAATAGGTATAGGTTCGTTGTTACGGTTAGTTGTTGTGGGTTTTATGATTAGAGATGATTGGTTTTGTATGGCTTTCCGGTATTCTGCAGATGTAGAAGGGCAGTTTGTAATGGATGAAGTGTTTGTCGACGTTGGTTGGAGTGCAGTTTTTGTTGGGGTTTGTTTTGTAGTTTCTTTTATTGGTGATGTTATTTGTGTAGCTGTTGTTTTGAGGGGTGTGGCATAGGGTTCCTTTAGTTTGTTTGATGGCGTGGGCGATCGTTCCGTATGTTACGAGCGGTTTCCGCCACCCCCATCATTTGATTGTTTTAAATTAGTTTTGTTTTGGTATAGTTTGATGGTGGGTTACGATCCACATGTGAGTGTTCGAACACGCCCCAGTTCGAGTGTGGATCGTGGGCGAGTTCGAATTCTGTTTGTTTTTGTTTTCGGAATGGACGTTGAGGGAGAGCGAGAGAGAGGGAACAGGTTAGTGTTTTGAAGGAATACTGTTTTTGAAAAGATTCCGTTTGTTGTCGAGTCGGGGACATACTGTTTTTTTGCATCCCGTTGAGTGGAGTTACAGCCGAGGAAGAGGAACAGAATCCCCGTTCATCATTGTCGAAAAGAAAAAGTGAAGATTAAAAATTAAAATAAGAAATAAAATCCCCGTTAATTATTGTCGAAAAGTAACAAGTTAAGTTTGGAAATTGAAATAAGAAAGAAAATCCCCGTTGATGATTGTCGAAAAGTAAAAGGTTAAGTTTGGAAATTTAAATAAGAAAGAAAATCCCCGTTCATTATTGTCGAAAAGTAAAAAGTTGAGTTTGGAAATAAAAAGGAAAAAGAAGAAAATCCCCGTGCCTTATTGTCGAAAAGTAAAAAAAGGAAAAATGTAACATATTCGATCGACCAGTTTCGAAAGGCAAGTGTTCAGTGTTTTGCTTGAGCATGTTACTCCAGTGCGGGAAGACCATATAATTGAAAAGACATAAGGATGCTTCCGGCTCATAATTCTCATGCACAGTGGTTTGTCTCGTCATTGGGTGTGCACCGTCGTCTTGTGCTTCCTCCCGTGTGCCTGTGAACCTTATCTAAGATAAACGAGGAACAAAGGAAAATCTATTCATTTCCCCATCAACCCGGGACCAGTGCAAAATTGTTAGTTGCGAAGGCGTTGGAGACCACAGCCGGAAGGAAGACTGCAACTCAGACCGGAGCCGAGCAAAGAATATTTCAGAACGAGTCTCCTGAACATCAGGTAATTTATCTACATATATATATAATTTTCTGTGGCAGGAAAAACACCACAGCTGGCGCAGCCGGTAGGATTCGAACCTACGCTCCCAGTTAAGGAGTCCACAGCTGGCGCAGCCGGTGCCCATTAGTTGGCTCTGCACTGGCATTTTGCCTTAAATCCTCGAGCACGCCTAGCTCGGAGGTGCACGACCATTGGTGGGTGGAGCCCAGAGGCTCCATACGTTCCTATACTTCCGGAGGAACGACTGCCGGGATAGAAGTCTTTTCTTTTGGCAGCAATTGGCTGAAGACACCAATAGAGCAGGATGAATTTGCGCTGTGCGGTTTAGATGCAGAAAGATACACAATATTTGCACGATCATTGGTGTTATTACTATATAAATAAGCACATTATTTCTATTGGTTTCCGCAATATAATATATAATGAGCGTGTCCAGATCAACTATGGAAATCATTCCAAATCAACTTACAAAGTGATTTCATCAATAATTTTTGGCGAGGGCCCAACATAACGGCGGAGCTGCGGGAAAATATATTTTTTGTTTGTTGTTGTTTTTTTTTCTCTTCTTTCTTTTTTATGTTGATTAATTGAAGGGGCACTGTGGATAATTGTAAAATCTAGTATCAATTTTAGTAGCATTGTTTAGTTCTAGGTTTAGGTAATGTTACTGATCTTTTTTGTTGTTTTTTTGATTGATCAGTGTCGATCATTGTAGATAACTTTATTTGATTATTCATACATGCGAACTCATTGTTTATTTTATTATTATTGTAATTTGTTATTCACATATATATGTTGTTAATTTTGTTGTTGTTACTTTGATTGATTTTTTGCGTTTAAGTTATCATTTTGTATGACTCAATTCTTTATTCATTTTGTATAACAACATTTCTTTATTCATTTTGTGTAACAGACATTGTTGGAGGGGATTCTGCTTTTCTTCCTTTTCAGCTGCGCGGTAGGTTTTGTTTGTTTTCTTTTTGCTGTGGTACAAAATTTACCATAAGTTACTTAGTGTTTTTCTGCGCGACGGGTGGCGCGTTGAGGTTTTTTTTTCTTTTTCTCTCTCTCCCTCTCTTCTCGAGCGGTGTCATTGTTGTTTGTTCTGTGGCGTCTCCCGCGCGGTCTGCAGCTTTGTGGCTGCGGGAATAGTGGTTGTCCCCTTTAGGAGTGTTTGTTGTTGTGGGAATTGTATTCCTGGTTGTTTTTCGCGCCCCCCTCGATTCGTGTGCGGCCTTTTGGCAATCGGAGATTTCGAAGTAAAACACTGATCGGCTCAGACGTTGTGGGTTTGTATCAGATATACAGCCGGCTCGTGTGCGGATTGGTTCTGTCGCGTTCGGGGTGGTTCTCTTGTCGGATCTCGGAGTTGGACTGTGTTTCCTACCACTAATTTTGTAGTTTTTCCCCGGTTTTACTGTTGGCCATAGGGTTTGTTGGGTTTCCGGTTTTGGTCTTGGTATCGTGAATCTTAGGTTTGGAAAATGGTCCTATAAATGCAGACTAGGCAGCGGCAAAGAGAAGGCCGAGAGGGTACCCCCGCTCGAGCGCGGCCCGAGGCATTTCCCGAGCCGCCGGTTGACGGGGTGGATCCGGAGGCATTTCACGATTCGCGGGACGAATTTGTGGACGAACGATCGCCAACGCGCCCCCCTCCCACCGTCAGCAAACAAGCTGTTGAAAGCATGGGAAACACACCGATGCCTTCGTATTTTAAGCTGGGCCCGCAGCCATGTCCTGTACGGACCATGTTGGGCACAGATAGGGTTTTCGACCTTGCGTCGAAGGCGGTCCCCATGTTTTCGGGACAGGAAGGCCCGGATACAGCCGAGAGACTCACTTCGTTTCTCAAAGGCTGTAGAAGGACCTTGGATGGGCTGGCGGTGGAAGAGGAACATACCTTCCTCCGGTGGCTGCCCTCTAGGCTGAGCGGCGAGGCCTATCGAATGTTCGAGGAGAGACCACCCACGACCTTCCTCGAAGCGGAACAGCGTCTCAGAGAGGCCTACGAACCCCGGGTGTCGTATGAGGAGTTGTGTGCACAACTCTCCAAAATGCGACAACTTCCTTCCGAGGATGCCACAAGTTTCGTTTCCCGAGTGAAGCGGGCCGTGGTACGGTGCGAGGAGGCAGCTGGGCGCTTTTATGGTCGCCAGGGTAGGTCCGTCTTCGCAAGCCAGCTTGAGGGCATGGCCAAGCCGGTGTTGGTAAGGGGTCTGAGGGAGGAAGGACTAAAGCACTTCCTCCTCACGTTGGGTAATGTCCCATTTCGAAGCCTGGTGGACCACCTAATCGGATTCGAGCGAGTTCGAAGGGACATGTTGAGGCAGGACGACTTGTTTGTGGATGCGCGGCCCGGAATCGCCGATCGAGCGTCGGAAGCATTAGATGTAGGACCGGGAGGTTGCTCAACCTTTTTAGAAAACCCATCCTCCACTTTTAGGGATCACCCCGCGACGCCGGTTTTGTCAAGTCTTAATCCCCGGGCGGTGTCATTCGTGTTGCCGGCCGAAGAGTCTGATAGTCGTCGACGGGAGGAGGATAGTTTCGTTCGGGAGCGGTCGTGTGGACCCCATGATTATCGCACGGATGCTGGTGCCTATGCTCCGGCCTCCTCTGGCGAGGGAGCGTGGTCAAATACCGTGCTTTCCTCGAGCCGGAGTGGAGGGCCGCAGAGCTTGGCTCAGGTGATGTATGCGCCCCAGCATCGATCGGGTCGGGGCAATCCGTTCAGAGATCCGGTTCGTCGATCGGTGCACCCCCTGGAATCACAGACCATATGCAATTTTTGCCACCTGAGGGGTCACGTATACGACGAGTGTCTACAAAGACGAAATACTCCTTTTTGTCGTGAGTGTTGGCGGTATGGCCACGACATAGTGGACTGCCCGGATCGTCCGGCGCGGACGTGCGAACCCCGGGCTCCATACGGGGGTAGAGGTGAGCAGGGCGGATTCGCGCGACAGGGACCGCCTCATCAGCGACCGCAGTTTCAAAGGAAAGCCCTGCCAGAACCGCAGCCCCCGCCTGCGGGTGGAGGGCCGGCGGCTTCAGGTCCCAGAGTATTCAGCGTCCGGTGCTGTTGCGAGTTTTGTGGCCGACAAGGTCATAGCTTGCGCGGGTGTGAATACAGACAAAGGTGGGAACAACAACAGGGTTCCCAGGGTTCTCCCCACAAGCGGCACGCCGGAACAGCACACACACCACCCAACCATCAAACTATACCAAAACAAAACTAATTTAAAACAATCAAATGATGGGGGTGGCGGAAACCGCACGTAACACGTATATATCCGTTTCGCTTCGGATAGAGAAGTTTTATTTCTTGTCTGTATTTCAAGAATGGCCTGATTTTCTATGTATTGGGGGCATGATGATGTTGAAGCGGGGCGAGGGCTTTGACAGTTGGCACAGAGGGTTCGGGCGCATTCTGAGTCGGGGTGTGGAAGGTTGCAGTTGTTGCACACTGGGTTTCGTTTGTACCATTTGGCTGTATGTCCGAGTAGTTGGCATTGGCGGCAGCGTATTGGTCTTGGGATATACTCGTTTACTTTGGCTTTGTGCCATCCGATTTCTATGTTACTCGGTGGATTGAAGCGGTCAAATGAAAACAACATTAGTCCGGAAGCCCTGATTTCGCCATTTTGCGGTTTTTTAAATTTATGGACACTTACCACTCCTTGAGGTTTCATTTCTTGGACGATGTCTTCTTCCGGAACATTAATTAGTTATGGTGCGTAAACTATACCTTTCGAGAGGTTTGATTTCGGATGTAAGTTTATTGTTACCGGACATAGTTGATCGAACCGTTTGGTATTTATGAAACGTAAAGCTGTTTGTTCATCCTTCACTATTAAAAGAATTGAACTGTCTCTTACCATTGACACTTTTTCATAGTGTGTACTAATTGAGTCTATAGCTCTTTTTAATACGAATACGTTCACTCCGGTCAGAGGTTTTGTTATTCCGGGAAGTTGGTTTCAATAGAACTAAATGCCTGTCGTTTTTTTTTTTTTTTGTTGACGGCAGCGTTACTCACGGACGTTTCCTGCAACACACCGAATCTGTTGCCGGTGTGCTGCTTAGGCCCTAAGGCAATTTTTTATTTATTTTGCTTTTAGTTTTGCTGCGGGAGGAACCGGTGTTTCACAACTCGCACAGTACCGTAATAAAATACTCGCACGTTAAGTGTGTCAGTGCCATCCATACACCCAAACAGAAAAACGCCATCCGATTCTAAGCTCGGATGACCCCCAGAACGACAATGCAATTAATTGCATATTTCAGAGCAATTGACAAATCGCATAAAAGCAATTAATTGAAATTCCAAAACGATTGCCAAATAATACAAAAGCAATTAATTGCATATTCCGGAACGATTAACAAATCGCGGAAAAGCAATTAATTGCATACGAAACACAAAAGAATTAATTGGGTCGATTCGCAATTGCGGATGTTGAACTGTGGTGCAAATCAATGAAGAAATATTGGCCGACATCACAGTACAAAGCAATTGCGAATTGAAATCGATAATCGGAGATTAGGTCATTGCGAAATGAAATTGCATTATCGTAATCGGGAGGTGTTGACCCCGAGGTGACGAGTTTTGATTAGGAACAAGTGAGGAGACAGTCAGTCGTTGATCACGGAAGTAAGATCTTGAAGAGCAATTGAAACGGAACGTTAGAAGACTATTGGAAATTAGTTAAAAGTGGATGAAAGATTAAGAAGTTAAAACTAATAGGTATAAGGGAAATGCTATTGAAACGAAATGTGAGAACGCTATTGGAAATAAGTTAAAAAGTGGATTAAAAATTAATAAGCTAAAACTAATAGGTATAAAGGAAGAGCAATTGAAACGAAATGTGAGAACGCTATTGGAAATAAGTTAAAAAGTGGATTAAAGATTAATAAGTTAAAACTAATAGGTGTAAAGGATGAGCAATTGAAACGATATGTTAAAACGCTATTGGAAATAAGTTAAAAGTGGATTAAAGACATAAATTAAAACTAGTCGATGAAAAGTAAGAACAATTGGAACGGAATGTTAGTACGCTGTTGGAATTAAGATAAAAGTGGAACAAAGATTAATAAGTTAAAACTAATAGATGTAAAGTAAGAATATTAAAAATGGAGTAATAAAACATTAATTGAAACATATTGTAACTAGAGTAAAGAATAAGTAATAAACCATAGTCAGTGTATAAAGACAATGAATGAAGTGGAAAGAAAAGAAAACAATAAAAATTGAATAAAGAACTAAGAGTGATTCCGAGTTTTGTTATTTAATAACTGTTGATGTGTTAAGGAAGAGTTGATTGTCATTCCCTCGGCGTCGAGTCTCTAGTTAATCTTCTGTGAGCACTAAAAACTATAACTCACGCGGTTTTGTGTTCACACTTCTTTCACTGCACAATATAAGATGGTTACAATTTGCGTCTTTACTATTCGAGAGTTTGTCCGTTACTGATAATGTATAATTTAATGTATAATTAAGGGTGCTTGTGAAGAGCCAGTAAGTTAATGTAAGAATGATATTTGTAAAATAGAAGTTAACATTTAGTATTAAATAAAATCTGTAATTGAATTGTTAAATAAGTGTGGAGATAAAACAAAATAAAAAAAATGGTACAAGAACATACAACAGAACGAACGCGACATATAGACATTGACTTCTAAAGTAGAGTTAGATATAGTCTGGTATCAACATACCACTGTAACGCGTCATCCTCAAAGCGAATAAAAAGTAAACCGAGTTTCAAATTAACATCTCGTGTTTTATTTCGCGTTATGAGAAATCCTATATTTGTTTTTAAGAGACCTGCACCATTCCATCCTTTTTCTTTACTTAATTCGGTATAGAAAATACCCTATTGTATTCCAAGCAAAGTGATGTTGTGGCATC
Source organism: Microdon myrmicae (assembly GCA_963931805.1). Lineage (NCBI taxonomy): Eukaryota > Metazoa > Arthropoda > Insecta > Diptera > Syrphidae > Microdon > Microdon myrmicae. The sequence goes on from OZ007499.1 coordinate 25,325,311, forward strand.
TCTAACAGATACACACAATTCACAAGCAAAAATAGTGAAGGACACCGAACGAAAATCGAATAAGAAAATACATCAGAACCGTATACCTAGCGATAACATAACAATTCACATCAGTGCAGTATAGTCGAGTTTAAAAATCAAATTCAAAACACGGTCAGTAGCCTGATGGGTAACGCTTAGGTTTAATTTTTTTCGTGATTCAAACTGTCATAGCGTCAGTTCGAATCACACGATCTTCTTCACTATTATTTCAAACGCTATAATGTTGTTTTTGAAAGGTTTCACTGTCTCAAATTACGTGCTATAATAATTTGTAAGCCTTTTTAATGTGTAACCTTCCTTATGTAGTATCTGAGATAAGTTCACCCTCATATTGCAATTGGTAGATACCAAACATATGATGAAAGTAATTAAGATTTTTCCTACATATTGATGTTTTGTAACGTTTTGATAAAAACATAAAATACAAAAAGGAAACTTACGGCAGATGGTGCGGTAACATTCAATTGTACAGGTGGTGGACGCGATGGTGGTTGTTGCATCCTTGATGTAGGCGCAGTTGATGGTATAGGTGGTGGTGGTTGTCTAACAGGCGGAGGCGGTGGCGCAATTCTTTGTGAATTCCCATTTTGAAGCTAAGAAAGGATTGTAGGTTATTCTAAGGTCTTATAAAAATATTATGTAAAGCAATAATTTTTTATTTACATGCACATGTCGACTGGGAACTGGTGGCGGCGCAGGCGCCGGATTTTTCGGCTTTTCTACACTTTCTGACTTCACAGATGCCAACACATTGTTGCTTTGAATAAAATCATATATAAATGCTCTTGTATCGCGATCATTCATGTGATTCTCTGAAACACCAGCTTTATTCAGGAACTTGGTTAGCATCTCATCTTCTTCATTGCCAGTTAAGTCAAACCCCTTATTAGCGTCCCAACCCACATGAGTTATATGAACGAAATTCATTGGGGTACTGATGTCAGCTTTAGTATATTTACGTTTCTTGTCTTTACCCGAAGAAGAGAGCCCAAACGTTGTTGGTATGAATGCGGGTTTCGATTGGGTCAATTGAACGCTATTAATTTTTTGATTGTTGCGCAACTGAACTGGTGACGAGTCAACTGCTGATTCGGATACATTTGAAAGTGGCATTTGAAGTTTAGGATTTTTTGTATCTAGGGCAACCTGCGGTGAAGATGGCATTCTAGACCTTTGCCGTCGTTCTAAAATAAACAATAAATATATGCGAGCATGTCGTTAAGATTATGTTATAATTGTAATGTAACATACCTTGCCGCTTCCTATTACGAGTTTCCATTGTAGTAGTAACAGTCCGAAAAAATTGTTCGCACTCGTCTTCAGAAACGAAATTGAATCCAACATGTCCATCCTTACAAACCAAAACACACATTTTTTTAATAAGCACAAACATTTCATGTCAACATACTTGTCCTTCAAATGTAAGCAAAAATGGTCGGGCCTTAGTTAGCTTTAATGATTCATAAACTTCGTGCTCCCAAATTAACTCGTTTCTAATTAAGCAATATGCTCGGAAGAAGTACGAACGAATATAGCTGTCTTTGATGAAGCAAACAACACCAGTGTGTTTTTTCTTCCAATGCGAATGTGCAGAGCCTTCCGTTTTGTAAATCTGAACAACTGCACAGCTCATTGCCTATTTAAAATACAATAAATATGCATATAATCAAATGAAAAATGACGAAAAAACAATAATGTTAGAACTACTTTGTTTATTATTGTTGAAAGTTTTTCAAGCGAACAAATCAAAATCCTATTTGACGACGAACCACTGAATTAACTTCTGAAAAGCAACTATTGCGAATACGCTTTCTCAAATGTCTTCCGCCGTGTATTAATCCGAATCTCTACTCTAAATGTCCGTCTATGGAATCACTACACTAAATGCCAGTTACGATAACATTATTCGAAAACGATCCCGGGCGAAATGTGACGAACCAACACAGAACTTATCTAAAGCAGACTTGCATCAAAGGAAATGATACTGCGGATTTCGTTGGATTACAAAGGAGAGTGTGTTTGAAGTGCTTCCAAGAAACCAGATATTTGTTGCAAAAAGTCAGAATTGACAAATCATTGTGCTCCGACTCGATAATACGTTTTTGTGAAATTACTGAAGTTTGCTTGGCAAGTGATGTCTAATGCTCCATACAGCCTAGATCTGGCATAATCTGATTGTCATTTACTTCGAAGTGAACAATATTTTCTAGCGGTATAACTTTTATAGATTATGATGATTTTAAATCCAATTTGGTTCAATTTGGTGCTGATAATAGCTAATTTTCTATCAGCACGGGATCATAAAACCACTAGAAAGGTGTCAAAAGATCCTTCTACAAAGAAGAAAACATATGTTTGTACAAAAGTAGTTGTACTTTTCAATACAAACTAAAATTACTTTCTTGCCAACCAATTATTACTATTTATTGGCCTGTAGGAACCCGAAAGTTTATAACCTCACCGACTCGACTCCGCCATTGTTCCCTGTCCCGTTCGCTCTCCTTTCACGTTCGACCATCCGATCCGATCTCCTCGATGTCCAACCTAACATTGTCCTCCCATCTCCGTCGCGGCGGCCCTGTCGGTCTCTTTCCCGTTGGCTTACCGTCAAGAATTCTATGCGCGGTCCTATCGTTGCCCATTCGCGCCACGTGTCCGGCCCATCTTAATCTTCGCGACTTGATTACTCTCACTATTGTAGGGTTGCGGTATAGCTCTTCCGATTCGTGGTTGTGCAGTTTCCTCCATTGTCCTGCCTTCTCGTCATATTTATCTCCAAAGATACCGCTTAGAACTTTATTCTCGAATACGCGGAATTTGTTTTCTCCCCGTTTTGTGAGAGCCCATGTTTCGCATCCGTATAGAACCATCGGCATGATTACGGTTCTATAGACACGGAGTTTTATGTTACGTGATATGTGACTCCGTTCAGGGATGATCCGGCCATGTTGTCGTCTTGTACCTTTCTGATGACATACTCGAGGACAAGGTTAAAAAGAGATGGTGAGAAGCCGTCGCACTGTTTTAGTCCGTCCCGGATTTCAAATGGTTCTGAGAGGTGGTTTTCTATTCTAACTCGCCCTTTGTTTTCGTTCATGCAAATTTGAATGAGGGCGGCATATTTTTTCGGGATTCCCAGCTCAACTACATTATTGTAGAGTCTTTGCCTTGCGACTGAGTCGTCGGCTTTTTTGAAGTCAACGAACAGTTGGTGAACCGTCGCTCCGTATTCCCACTTCTTTTCCAGCAGTTGTCTTATTGTGAACATTTGGTCGCTTGTTGACCGGTTCCTACGGAATCCACATTGGTAGTCTCCCAGTATCTCTTCTGCGTACGGTGTGATTCTCGCTAGAATGACATTTGTTAATATTTTGTATGCGGTTGGGAGCAATGATATTCCTCTGTAGTTTTCGCAGTCAGATCTGTCGCCTTTTTTGAAAATGGGAACGACTATTGAGGTTTTCCATTCTTCCGGAGTGACTTCCTTATCCCATATTGTTTGAATGAGCTGGTGGATCTTTCGAACGGTTGCCTCTCCTCCATGCTTCACAAGCTCTGCCGGTATGTAGTCGACTCCGGGAGCTTTGTTGTTTTTCAATCGATTTATTGCGTCTACAACTTCGTTGAGAGAGGGCTCTGGGATCTGAGGCTCGACTGTATGTACGCTTGGTGCGTTTATTTGTGTTTGATGGGTGCGTACATTGAGCAGGTTTTCAAAGTACTGCTTCCATCTTGTCTGTCTGGTGACAGAAACATCTTTGTTTGTTTCTGTCACCAGACAGCCGTTTGCGTCTCGAATTATTTTGACTCTCGCTCGGTAGCCATTTCTAATTGAATTTATGCCGACATACATACCTCTGATGTTCTTTGCTCTAGAATTTTGTAAGATTTTTTCGGTACGAGTCTTCTCCCATTCGTGTTTCAAAAGTCTCATTGTCTCTCTCCGAATTGTCGCGTATCTTTCTGCGTTGACTTCATCATATCTTTGTAAGTGGATCACTCTGAGGCGTTTATGTTCTTCGATCTTCGCCTTGCACTCGTCGTCAAACCAAGGTTTGGACTTAATTGTTTTCTTAAATTCGAATACCTTTTGGGCTGTTTGTTTGATTGCGTCTCTAATCTATGCCCATTTAGTGTCCACACTATTGGTTTCCTCTTCCTTACTACTCCCATTCTCTAGGATGCTAAATCTATTTATTAGTTCGTCTTGATATTCAGCCCTCTTGCGCAGGTCTTTTAGTTTATCAATGTCGAACTTTTTGCTCGTCTCCCCTGTTTGCCCATGTGGGTTTGCTGCGAGCCGACTAGAAGGTGATCGGAGTCGCAATCTGCTCCTCTATATAATCTTACGTCAAGGATATTCGAGTGGTGTCTTTTGTCGATGAGGAGGTGGTCTATTTGGTTACGCGTTACGCCGTCGGGTGATATCAATGTTTTTTTTTTTTTTTTTTGGTTTCGGTAGGAAGTTGGAAATCTTCTAAAAATACCTTTATACGGATCCAGGGGCATCGGGCGATAAGACGAGGGTTCTTCTGAATTCTTGACACCTTGTGGTATATAAGCAGGTTGTGAAGAGACTATAGCGTTTGGAATGATAGTGAAGAAGAACGTGTGATTCGAACTGACGCTATGACAGTTAGAAACACCAACAATTGAACCGAAGCGCAACACATCAGGCTACTGGCCGATTTTAGAATTCAATTTTTAAACTCAAGTATATTCCACTGATGAGAATTGTTTGGTTATCGCTCTCGTATACGGCTCTGATGTATTTTCTTATTCGATTTTCGTTCAGTGTTCTTCACTATTCGCCTGAGTATTGTGTGTGTATCTGTTAGAGACGCCACAAGACTGTTGAAGACTTGTGGCTTTTTTGTTAAAACACTCTTTACTACAGCGTTAGGAATACCATCCAGTCCCGGGCTCTTGTTTTTTTTTTTTTTTTTGACAACCCCTGCAGCCAAGAGCACCTCTTCGGTGGTCACGGGAGGTATCTCTCCTTCAGTGATCCTTCACTCCTCTTGCACTCTCAATACCTCATCACACTGCGGGACGAGGACAGCAACGATTCTGGCCATGTCAGTTTTCCTTTTTTGCAGTTGACTACTGTTGTTCTGTAGTCTTTTCATGACTACTCTGTATGCGCTGCCCCATGGGTTGTTATTTAATTCATCCCTTAGGGAGCAGAACGCGTCATATTTACTTTGCGGATTACATTCCTCAGCTCTTTCCGTTTGTTGACGAATTCCACATGCAACTGTGGGTAGGTAATACGGTTTCTTGCTCTTTGTTGCAAGCGTCGTAACCTGTTGCACCCCGATCGCACATGGGCGACTTCTGAGTTCCACCAATACACTGGTTTGATAGCCCCTGCTGGTTGTCTTTTTTGTGGCATAAGAGCATCACATGCGGTAGTTAGCCACTTCATGACTTTTCCAGCCTGCCTGTTCGCATCGGCTTCTGCGTCAAACTGTGCGATTTGGGGTTCCAGTATATAATCGAGCAGTTCCCATCAGGGTCCTTCTCTTTCCACCAATTTTTTTTTGTGATATCCATGTAGCTTTATGGATGTGCTTGTGCTTAAACATCGTGCTCTTCACTACCAGATCTTTTGACGATGCGAACGTGATGATTCAAATTCCATTATCATTGGAAACGTCGTGTAGACTTTCTTTACCTATGGTGGTTGGAAGATATCTTCCTTTCCAAATTTTTGCATTGAGGTCCCCGAGGAGGATTTTAACATCGAATGATGAGATCCCAACAAATACTTCCTCTAGGGTCTCGTAGAACGTGTTCTTCGTTTCTTCGTCGGTGGATTCTGTTGGGGCAAGTACGTTTATAAATACATAATTGTACCATGGTCCCTGTATTTTCAGCACTGACATTCGGTCATTAATAAATTGCACATCTTTTACATGGAGTGTAATCTTCTTGCTTATAATGAAGCCAGTTCCGAGGTTATGTGTATCGGTACCTCCACCCGCCAGTGTAAACCCGTTGGTTTCGATTACTTGATGTGGGAGTCCGACTTCCTGAAGCGCGACGATGTCCATTTTATATTGTTTCGCGTTTTCTATGACCGTCTGTATCGCGCCTGGTTTATATAACGTTCGAACATTCCACGTCCCGACGCACATGTTACGTACGTCGGCCACCACCATCATTTAATAATTTTAAATTTTAAATTTTAATTTTAAATTTACATTTAATAATAATAACAATAATTGAATTTAGTACTTTGTTTCAACATAGTATGATGGTAAGGTGGTGGAAGAATTGCATGATCCTGAAGTGAGTTTCTGAACCCACCCTGATTCGGGTGTGGATCGTGCAGTTCTTCGAGTTCGAATTTGTTTTTCGAAGTGGACGTGAGTGGAGAGCGAGAGAGATGGAGGGTTGACCCTTTTAAAAACGATACGCTTTAGAGTTCCGAGGAGAGAGTTGAGGCACAGGTGGGGGAGAATAAGATCTGATCTCCTCGAGGAAGGAGCAAAAAAGTTTTAAGCCCAGTCCCACGAAGCGAATTAATTTATTTTTGTTATGTTTTTCTTTAAGTTTTTGCGTTTTAGTTGAAAATGTGTTGAATTCTATTTAAGATTAAAAGTTTAAAATAATGTTTAAAAATAATATTTAAAGTGATTAAATAAATACGCAAAATTGCAAGACTCTTTTGTTGGAGGAATATACCGTTTGGTTCTCTGGTGATCTTTGCTGGGCATTGAGGCGCATCCCACACTAGTGAAAGAGGAGGTGTCCCCTTGTTGGAGTCCCCATAATTGACGAGTAAGTAATTAACGAGGCCAAAGCGATTCCAAGAATTCGACCAGGAGGTTTACCGTGGTCGCCCCGTTACCGAATAGGGTGACTGCCAACTGCACGTAACGGGCCGTTACGCTGCATCCAGTTGCGAAATCAAGCACCGTTGACCGAGTAACCGCCACCGGGGAATTACGGCGTATGCAATCCGGGAGCCACTTACGCTTGTTGCTAGGCCACACAACTGCTGGGGTATGAACCCCCGAAATCGGCGTTGAATGGATTTTCCCAACACCTGGCGCAGCCTTTTATATCAGCTTTAACCAACTCACTTCAATTCAACTTAAAACCAGTTTTATAATGCATCAACTCATACCTGGCACAGTTAACCTCGTTCTTTCATTTGTGATACTTATTTACATATAATAAGTTGCTTAGCCGGTTGTTCAACAAAATCAGTGGCTCAACTATACATCATCATCCAAAGAATGAAGCTATCACTATTGTCGCATCTGCACTTTCCCAATTGACGTACCTACAGTAAATTCTTATGACACAGTTGGTGCAGCATTATTGTGTCACAACCCTCTGTATATAACAACTGGCACAAAACATACGTTATGATATACATGACAACTATAACAACAATCCCATAACGGCTGACTCGGTTCTCCAAAGAATTCATACATTACATTACACTGGCGCTGCGGACAAACCTACCGGAGGGACCACGGCAGGTTTGATTATTTAATCTTTCTTGTTTACGAGGAACGAAGAAATTTATATATGAATTTTTTTTTTTTTTCCTTTTTTTTCTTCTTGTTCTTTATATTTGTAAATTAATGCATACTGTTTTTTAATTATTTTTATTTATTTATTTATTTCTAATGTTAAGTGCGAATTGTGTTAAAATTGCAGTAGAAATGTTTTGATATTAGCTTTAAGTTAGTGCTAATTTGTTTGTTGATTGTTTGCGTCGAGTCGCATATGTTGATGGGAGATTTTCTTTTTTTTCTTACTTTTCTTTCTCATGAGAATAATGTAATATTGATTGATTTTTTTTGGAGTTCTGATTTTGTCTTCCTCCCTCACTGAGTACGCGTTGAGTTCGTGGTTCGATTGTTTTCCTTTCTTCCACCTTTCTCTCTCTCTCTCTCTTCTCGTGTGGTGTAGTGGTCATTTGTGTTGTGTGGTCTTTCTCGCGGTCTGCAGTTTTGCAGCTGCGAGTAGAGTGGTTGTTCCCCTTTGGGAGTGTTTGTTTGCCTGTTCTAGAAATCGTATTCCTTGTTGTTTTTCGCGCCCCTCGACTTTCGGAGAAATTTCGAAATAGAACGTTGTTCGGAACAGACATTTTGGGTTTGTGTCCGATATACGGCCGGCTCGTGTACGGATTGGTGTTGCCGCGTTCGGGGTGGTTCGCTTGTTGAGGGCGTTAGAATTATTGCGGTTGGAGGCTATATTTCTTGTTGGAGCTCGGGGGTGGACTGTGTTTTTCCCATCACTAGGTTGTTTTTTTTTTCCCGGTTTTGCTGTTGGCCATAGGTCTTGTCGGGGTTCCGGGTTTAACAGCGTGAAATTTTGAGTTTGTTAGACGGCCTAGCAATGCAAACAAGGCAACGTCAGAGAGATGTCCGAGAGGGCACTCCTGCCCGGGCACGACCCGAGGCATTTCCCGAGCCGCCGGTTGACGAGGTGGATCCGGAGGCGTTCCATGATTCGAGGGACGAATTTGTGGACGACCGATCGCCAACACGCCCCCCTCCCACCGTCGGTAAACAGCCTGTCGGGAGCATGGAGGACACGCCGATGCCCTCGTATTTTAAACTGGGCCCACAACCATGTCCTGTACGGACCATGCTGGGCACAGATAGGGTTTTCGACCTTGTGTCGAGGGCGGTCCCCATGTTTTCGGGACAGGAGGGACCGGATACGGCCGAGAGACTCTCTTCGTTTCTCAAAGGCTGTAGAAGGACCTTGGATGGGCTGGCGGTGGAGGAGGAACATACCTTCCTCCGGTGGCTGCCCTCTAGGCTGAGCGGCGAGGCCTATCGGATGTTCGAGGAGAGACCACCCACGACATTCCTTGAAGCGGAACAGCGTCTTAAAGAGGCCTACGAACCCCGGGTGTCGTATGAGGAGTTGTGTGCACAACTTTCCAAAATGCGACAACTTCCTTCCGAGGATGCCACAGGCTTTGTTTCCCGAGTGAAGCGGGCCGTGGTACGGTGCGAGGAGGCAGCTGAGCGCTTTTATGGTCGCCAGGGTAGGTCCGTCTGATATACATGACAACTATAACAACAATCCCATAACGGCTGACTCGGTTCTCCAAAGAATTCGTACATTACATTACACTATCCCGCTTTTTCCGTTTTTCCCTCCGTCACCTTTTCGCCGAGTCGGTGTTTTCTTGATGATTTGTTCCCTTATGGTAGTGTCGATTCGGAGAGAGACGATGAGACTCTTCAAACGCAAAAAACGCGAATGGGAGAAGACTCGGATCGAAAAAATCTTAGAAAATTCTAGAGCAAAGAACATCAGAGGTATGTATGCCGGCATAAATTCAATTAGAAATGGCTACCGAGCGAGAGTCAAAATAATTCGAGACGCAAACGGCTGTCTGGTGACAGAAACAAACAAAGATGTTTCTGTCACCAGACAGACAAGATGGAAGCAGTACTTTGAAAACCTGCTCAATGTACGCACCCATCAAACACAAATAAACGCACCAAGCGTACATACAGCCGAGCCTCAGATCCCAGAGCTCTCTCTCAACGAAGTTGTAGACGCAATAAATCGATTGAAAAACAACAAAGCTCCCGGAGTCGACTACATACCGGCAGAGCTTGTGAAGCATGGAGGAGAGGCAACCGTTCGAAAGATCCACCAGCTCATTCAAACAATATAGGATAAGGAAGTCACTCCGGAAGAATGGAAAACCGCAATAGTCATCCCATTTTCAAAAAAGGCGACAGATCTGACTGCGAAAATTACAGAGGAATATCATTGCTCCCAACTGCATACAAAATATTAACAAATGTCATTCTAGCGAGAATCACACCGTACGCAGAAGAGATACTGGGAGACTACCAATGCGGACTCCGTCGGAACCGGTCAACAAGCGACCAGATGTTCACAATAAGACAACTGCTGGAAAAGAAGTGGGAATACGGAGCGACGGTTCACCAACTGTTCGTTGACTTCAAAAAAGCCTAAGCTTTAGCCGCAAGGCAAAGACTCAACCATATTGTAGTTGAGCTGGGAATCCCGACGAAATATGCCGCCCTCATTCAAATCTGCATGAACGAAAACAAAGGGCGAGTTAGAATAGAAAACCACCTCTCAGAACCATTTGAAATCCGGGACGGACTAAAACAGTGCGATGGCTTCTCACCATCTCTTTTTAACCTTGTCCTCGAGTATGTCATCAGAAAGGTACAAGACGGTAACATGGCCGGATCATCCCTGAACGGAGTCACACAAGTGCTCGCATATGCGGATGACATCTCCGTTCTGGGCGATAATCTAGAAACTGTTAGTAAAAACTGTGAAATCATCATGCAAGCGGCAGAAGAGGTGGGCCTAAAAATAAATGAAGACAAAACAAAATACATGATTACGGCGAGAGCAGGTGGACCTCAGGGAACACATATAAACGTCAGAGGCAAGATATTTGAAAAAGTTAAGGAATTTAAATATCTGGGAACGACACTGACGGCCAGTAACGAAATGTCGAAGGAAATTAACAAAAGACTGCATTCCGGCAACGCTAGTTGGCACGCAGTCAGTAAACTGCTGAAATCCAGACTGCTATCACGTAACATAAAACTCCGTGTCTATAGAACCATAATCATGCCGATGGTTCTATACGGATGCGAAACATGGCCTCTCACAAAACGGGGAGAAAACAAATTCCGCGTATTCGAGAATAAAGTTTTAAGGGGTATCTTTGGCGGTAAATATGACGAGGAGGCAGGACAATGGAGGAAACTCCACAACCACGAATTGGAAGAGCTATACCACAAACCCACAATAGTGAGAGTAGTCAAGTCGCGAAGATTAAGATGGGCCGGACATGTAGAGCGAATGGGCAACGATAGGACCGTGCGTAGAATTCTTGACAGCAAACTAACGGGAAGGAGATGGGAGAACAATGGTAGTCAAGGTCAAATTGAGGAGATCGGATCGGCTGGTAAAGTGTGGAAGGAGAGTGCACAGGACAGGGAACGATGGCGCAGCCGAGTCGGTGAGGTCATGAATTTCCGGGTTCCTATAGGCCAACAAATAGTAATAGTCACACAAACAAGGAAATATACGGTGCATTATGTTAGTCAATGGCGGAGTCGAGTCGGTGAAGTCATGAACTTCCGGGTTCCTATAGACCAATAATTAATTTAAAAAAAAAACAAAAAAAGCAATTAAAAAGTTCATTATTAAGATTTGTTAAATAAGGCCAAGATCGAATTCCGGTTGTAGTGCCGATGATGATGATGCTATGCGGATGACGTCCTAGTCTACACGTCATCCAAAAGTCCTAAACTCGCAACAAATCGAATCAACCGTCACCTGGATAAACTTAATTAAGTTAATTTTAAGGAAAAAAAAACCCAAATGGAATTTTTCTTTGTCATTAAAACAAACATAATGAAAAAATCAAAGTTCTGTCGTCGAAAGGCAAATTGTACAATAGACACGTAAAGTTCAGCTTAGAGCGTCTGCACAGGACCAGTAGGTTATAACATAAGATAATTAAGCTAGAATTTAAGCATTTTTTGTCTAGCCTGCAATCCAGAATCTTTTTTTTTTTAGACTTCTCTCGGGAGAGGCGAACCTACAGCCCCGAGTGGGCGCCCCTAGATGCCATCAAATAACTAAGAAAAAAACGAAAATAAAAAATGTTGAAAAATTAATGACACTGTCCTCACCTAAAACTTATAAGAGACCGTCTATTTCGTAACAATGATGTTTATAAAATTCTCGAAGATTCAACCCCTGACTACGTACAAAATATAGATAAGTTTATAAAAATCCTGAAAATCCAATTATAATTTAAAAGTACATAGCCAATAGTCTCAACAGCTAGGCTCATTATGTTAATTTATTGATATGTAATTTTGAATTATTTGTTAATACTAAATCAATAAATAAATATAATAAATAAACCCTACAATTATCCTGCTCCTACAATTATCCCTACATTCGTCTCATTCTCTGGAAGTTTAGTTTTTTGAAGGTTTCACTTCTACCGCGTGTGAATTGCACACGAAAGTGAATGCAATTCCTGTTTAAAAGACAGAGCCAGGTAATTTGTCCAGTAATGTCTGGGCCATTTACATAATTGACTGGAAATTATAACTCCATGGTGTCAACTGAAATTGTGTTTCATTAAATTGATCATTCTAAACTCCGTTTGTAGACCGTTTACATAATTTATGGGAAATTAAGGGTCAATCATTCCAATGGCAGCATTTGAATATCACTCATTGGCTCGAGTACTGTTCCACAAATGGTTAAAACCAATATTACCCTTTTTGAAGCAGAACTTCTTTTTGAAGCTTGACTTCTCCTCCGACCCAAATTTTCACATATAAATCGCTTTACTTAATGGTTTCTAACGAATTGTGGTGCAACTTGTAAATTCGCATGAAGGTAGTCGTTCTCCAGACACCTGACACAAATGTGATATCTTTTTGTCTTTTATATGTTTTTTTGTTTTATATGAATTTTTGTCAATTTTTCTCTCAGTGTTCCACAACTTTAATATGCGCTACTTATTGTATAAAGACAATGGTAGCACAGTTAAAATCAGTTATTTTTAAAAGAATGAGTAATAAAATAAATCTCCATTGAGGCATAACTCTATGACTACGGTCTATGCAATCAGACAGAAAAACATTTCTGTGAGATTCCAATCACACATCTTATCGTTGGCAAAAAAAATTGAACCATTCGCTAACGTATATTTTGTATATGTAATTTGTTAATCATAGGAATTGAAATTATCTTATCAGATGTTCGTGTCTGAAATAGAATTATTGTACATTTATCAATGTAATGTTTATAATATATACACTCATCTAATACTTACTACACAGTAGGTGACAAAATATGGAATATTTTTTTTGTTGGCATGAAACTATATGAAAATCGTGGCATGAAATTGTCTTTTAGGTTATTATTATTCAACAAAATTAAGTTGTTACACACAGAGGTAGAGATTTACCTGACATTTTCGTCCTAGAAGTCCAAAAACAATCTCGTTCTCAGCAGCCGTTAAAAGTGCACTGCTGCTATTAATTTTTTGACGTTCTGAGCCTCCCCCTCCACTAGGCTTCATTTGTTGTTTCATTACTTTGTTGTTCATTTAGCCCCCCGAATACTATTGTCCACTAATATTTTTACCTATTAAAGGGGGGTTAAAGCCAATGTAATATTGCCTAAGGTGACCCCTTGCTTCGCGGTAGAGAGTATATAGTGAAAAGATAAACAGCGTAATAGAATGAACGTAGCAGTGGTAAATGGAGTAGACACTTTTCCTGTGTGAGTCACTTTAAACACAGCTTGGGGGAAAATTGATATTCCAATCAGAAAAAAAGAAAAGAACTGGCACGAGTATGAAACAAATAATTTACTGAATTATAAACAAAACATAGAAACTTTTCACTTTAGAGAGTTGTGCTACATGAGAATTCATTTTTTTCTTTGTACGCAGAACATGAATATTACTTAAGTAACCAGTTACCAAAGGCCACAATTATTAACTTTCCCCTTAACGTGCAGATATCAAATGCAGAATTATTAATCTATACTGCTAATATAATAGTCCCCTTATCTAAAACACCAGTTAAATACGGAAAGATAAGTAGCAAATTTCTCTTCTTCAACTTTTTTATGGAGTATTGTAGAATTTTTGAATTCTTTGATGTATTGTTTATACCATTTCAGCTGTCAAACATTTTCTACGTTTTCGAGACATTCTATGATTATTGGTCGAATTTGTAGACTTTTTGTTTAAGTATTTTTCTGTTATTAAAAATTAAATTTATAAAGTATACGGAAATTGCTTTTAATTGAAGAACGCATTTGTAATATATTTTTGCGATGTAAATATTTTTCTTAAAGGTCCAAATATTTGTTCTTCTTTCCTCCCAATATAAAGTTAGATTTTTATTCATATTTATCTGTTATTAATGAGATACTTTATAAGATTAACTAGATTTTGTAGATCGGTCGTGTATATTTTGGTTCAAACTAAGCTCGAGGATATTTAATTTATTACATCAAAGGCTCAAGTCAGCAACTTTCGAGGAGTCATAGAACTCGATGAATCTTAGGCCACCGAAAGTCATGATTATATGATATTGTTGAATATTGTAGCGATCTTAGGGTTCGCTGGATTAATTATTTTAATAAATAAGAGCCGTTAAATCGATTTTCTTTGTGAACACTTTATTAGTATGTTAATAACAACCGTAACAACTCTTCTGCACTGAATCGTCTCCTTACTTATCGCTTCCTTACTGTTTACTCCCCCTTGATTTGCGTGCGACGTATTTATACCGTTTTTCCTCATTCTGATTCGTGGTTTGGTTTCCGTCCGTTCCATAGCCTCAAATTTTCGACTGCTCATAGTCTCCGGTTTTTCAGTACTTCAGTACTCTGTTATATATTACACTGATTATTTCTTTTTCGATTCAATCATCGCATGTTTCACTTTGTTATAAACGATCTTTTGTCTGTGATCACAACGGTTCAACAAAATTTGACAGCCAAGCTCGTTGATGAAATTGCTTCATATAACGTTGATGATATACTGATTTAGCATCCTAGAGAATGACAGTAGTGAAGAAGAGTAAGCCAATAGTGTGGACACTAAATGGACATCGATCAGAGACACAATCAAACAAACAGCCCAAGAGGTATTAGGATTTAAGGAAACAACTAAGTCCAAACTTTGGTTTGACGATGAGTGCAGGGCAAAGATCGAAGAACGTAAACGCCTCAGAATGATCCACGTAGAAGCATATGATGAAGTCAACGCAGTAAGATACGCGACAATTCTGAAAGAAACAACTAGACTTTTCAAACCCAAAAAACGCGAATGGGAGAAGACTCGGATCGAAAAAACCATAGAAAATGCCAGAGCAAAGAACAGCACAGGTATGTATGTCGGCATAAATTCAATTAGAAATGGCTACCGAGGGAGAGCCAAAATAATCCGGGAGCAAACGGATGTCTGGTGACAGAAACAAAAAATATCGTGACAAGATGAAAGCAGTACTTTGTAAACCTGCTCAATGTGCAGACGCATCAACCACAAATAAACGCACCAGACGTACATATAGTCGAGCCCCAGATCCCAGAGCCCTCTTTCGACGAAGTTGTAGACGCGACAAATCGACTGAAAAACAACAAGGCCCCCGGAATCGATTGCATACCGGCAGATTGCGACTCCGATCACCTTCTAGTCGGCTCGCAGCAAACCCACATGGGCAACAGGGGAGACGAGCAAAAAGTTCGGCATTGATAAACTAAAAGACCTGCGCAAAAGGGCTGAATATCAAGACGAACTAATAAATAGATTTAGCATCCTAGAGAATGGGAGTAGTAAGGAAGAGGAAACCAATAGTGTGGACACTAAATGGGCATCGATTAGAGACGCAATCAAACAAACAGCCCAAAAGGTATTCGGATTTAAGAAAACAATTAAGTCCAAACCTTGGTTTGACGACGAGTGCAAGGCGAAGATCGAAGAACATAAACGCCTCAGAGTGATCCACTTACAAAGATATGATGAAGTCAACGCAGAAAGATACGCGACAATTCGGAAAGATACAATGAGACTTTTCAAACACGAATGGGAGAAGACTCGTATCGAAAAAATCTTAGAAAACTCTAGAGCAAAGAACATCAGAGGTATGTATGCCGGCATAAATTCAATTAGAAATGGCTACCGAGCGAGAGTCAAAATAATTTGAGACGCAAACGGCTGTCTGGTGACAGAAACAAACAAATCGTGACAAGATATCATCAAACATCAGTGACAACCATCAAACACAAATAAACGCACCAAGCGTACATACAGCCGAGCTTCAGATCCCAGAGCCCTCTCCCAACGAAGTTGTAGACGCAATAAATCGATTGAAAAACAACAAAGCTCCCGGAGTCGACTACATACCGGCAGAGCTTGTGAAGCATGGAGGAGAGGCAACCGTTTGAAAGATCCACCAACTCATTCAAACAATATGGGATAAGGAAGTCACTCCGGAAGAATGAAAAACCTCAATAGTCGTTCCCATTTTCAAAAAAGGCGACAGATCTGACTGCGAAAACTACAGAGGAATATCATTGCTCCCAAACGCATACAAAATATTAACAAATGTCATTCTAGCGAGAATCACACCGTGCGCAGAAGAGATACTGGGAGACTACCAATGTGGACTCCGTCGGAACCGGTCAACAAGCGACCAGATGTTCACAATAAGGCAACTGCTGGAAAAGAAGTGGGAATACGGAGAGACGGTTCACCAACTGTTCGTGGACTTCAAAAAAACCTACGACTCAGTCGCAAGGCAAAGACTCTACAATAATGTAGTTGAGCTGGGAATCCCGAAAAAATATGCCGCCCTCATTCAAATTTGCATGAACGAAAACAAAGGGCGAGTTACAATAGAAAACCACCTCACAGAACCATTTGAATTCCGGGATGGGGTAAAACAGGGGGATAGCCTCTCACCATGCCTTTTTAACTTTGTCCTCGAGTATGTTATCAGAAAGGTACAAGACGACAACACGGCCGGATCATCCCTGAACGGGGTCACACAAATGCTCGCGTATGCGGATGACATCGCCGTTTTGGTCGATAATCTCGAAACTATAAATAAATATAAAAAAAAAAAAAAAAAAAAAAAAAAAAATTGTCGTTATATAGATTTAAGATTATAGTTGTAAAGGAATTGCTATCCTAAATCTCTTAAGTACTAGTTGTAAAATATACCATAAATGTAATTATCTACTAAATAAAAATTGAATTGAATAAATAAAAACTGTGAAATCATCATGCAAGCAGCAGAAGAGGTGGGCCTAGAAATAAACGAAGACAAAACAAAATACATGATTACGATGAGAGCAGGTGGACCTCAGAGAACACATATAAACGTCAGGGGCAAGATATTTGAAAATGTTAACGAATTTAAATATCTGGGAACTATACTGACGACCAGAAACGAAACGTCAAAGGAAATTAACAAAAGACTACATTCCGGCAACGCTAGTTGGCATGCAGCCAGTAAACTATTAAAATCCAAACTGCTATCACGTAATATAAAGCTCCGTGTCTATAGAACCATAATCATGCCGATTGCTCTATACGTATGCGAAACATGGGCTCTCACAAAACGGGAAGAGAACAAATTTCGCGTATTCGAGAATAAAGTTTTAAGGGGTATATTTGGCGGTATATATGACGAGGAGTCAGGACAATGGAGGAAACTCCACAACCACGAATTGGAAGAGCTATACCGCAAACCTACAATAGTCAGAGTAATCAAGTCGCGAAGATTAAGATGGGCCGGACACGTAGCGCGAATGGGCGATGATAAGACCGTGCATAGAATTCTTGACGGTGAACTAACGGGGAAGAGACCGACAGGACGGCCGCGACGGAGATGGGAGGACAATGTTAGATTGGATCTCGAAGAGATCGGGTCGGATGATCAAACGTGGAAGGAGAGCGCACAGGACAGGGAACAATGGCGGAGCCGACTCGGTGAGGTCATGAACTTCCGGGTTCCTACAGGCCAGTAAATAATAAAAATAATATACTGATTCAATGAATAAGAAACTATCGTTTTGGTCGCTCTATCAGATCTGTCTCCTATCTAGAATTCTCTGGGTTCGACACTCTCACTCTACTTCGTCTTTTCATAAATGGTTACTTTTCTAGTACCTTCAATCTGCTCGACCAACTTCTTCAAACGTTGTTATTAAACAGCAGTGCATGTTTGACTTATTTAATTCCAACCTCAACAAGATATAACAATGGGTATTGTTTAATAAAATAAAATTCAACGTTTCTAAGACCTCGACCTTTTTTTTATCATGAAACAGAAACCCCAATACCAAACTATTGTGGATAAGCGGCACTTAAATCATCGAAGCCAACGAACTTTTAGTTTCTTGTACTCGAATTAATTAGACTTCTAATTAGTTACGTTGGTCAAGGTCAACAAACAAAATCGTATCAATTTGTTTGGAATGCCGAACACTCTCATGGCATTATATTGTTCTACCCTGGCTATGCTGTCGTAGGCGGCCTTAAAGTCTATGAATAGATGGTATAATGGAATGACATTTTTCCATCGCCTGCCTAAGAGTGAATATCTGATCAATCGCTGATTTACCTGGGATGAAGCCATACTGATATTGACCGATGATGACTTTAGCGTATGGGGCTATACGATCTTGTAGGATAGAGAAGAGTATCTTATAGGCGGCACTCAGCAACGTTATACCCTTATAGTTGCTGCACACTGTGATATCTCCCTTCTTATGTATGGGGCAAATTATTCCACGACAAATGTACATAATATAATTTAAAAATGTCATTCTAATACTAATATTATAAAATAATTGGTTTAAGACTGACATTTAAAAGTGTATTAATAATTAAAATCACTGTATAAACATTGAAGTACAATTAGTTTAAGATTGAAGTATACTAATTGTTGGCGATGCAGCACGTCGACACGAATTTCCAGTAAAGGCAAGGCAAGCGCCAGCACACAAGTTCCTGAGAAATAACGATCAATGGCGCACCGATTCCAGGATGCGACCGAGGAAATCAGCACCCAGGAAACGAGCGAACGAGAGGACGGCTGTGGGCCTATATAAAGGGGGCACATCGGCAGAGCAGGAGGGGTTGCCCAGAGTTACAAAGAGACTTGACCGAGTAACAAAGATTAAGCAATTGTAGCAGTGGTGTTTTATTTGGAGAATACAAGAATCATACTGGCCAAGAGAATAACACCCTTCGTCCAGAGCAGAGTCCGGTTCTGGAAGTACGGTACGCTAACCAAATAAATCGCTTTGCCGACCAGCGTCGAAATACAGTCCACACCAAGAGACAGAAGTTGAGACGTCGCTGGAGAAGGCGCCGTCCCCAGAGCAGTAACATTAATATTGTTGCGAGCTTTGGGTTCGCTGGATTAATTATTTTTAATAAATAAGAGCCGTTAAATCGATATTTAATTAATGTAACACTTTATTAGTCCGTTAATAACAACCGTGACTTTTACCGTACATTTAACGATTTCTTGACTTATTGCTTCCGTACTTATCGCGTCTTTGACTGCTTACTTCTCTCTCTAATTCTGATTCGGTGTTTCGTTTCCGCCCGTTCCATAGCCTCGAATTTTCTACTGCTCATAGTCTCCGGTTTTTCAGTACTTTACAGAATATTCTAGTACTGTATACAGCTGATTGTCATATGCGCCACACTACCATCCGCCTAGATTAGTTCGTCCCGAACTAAGTTTACTGGTCTTCTGGGTTAACAAAAAGTCGACAGTCGGTCACGATGTACCACTTTCATCCTGGCGTTCGGTCTTCGCTGAATCCTATAGACAACGTCGTTAATTCTTGTGAGAATCTTATACGGTCCTCCCCAATGTTGGTGCAACTTCGGGGACCTTCCTTTTTGCCGATGAGGGTTATAAAGCCACACGTTATCGCCTGCATTAAATCCAGATGCGTTGACTCGAACGTCGTATCTTGCTTTCATCCTGTCACTTGAAACCTTGATATGCTTTCGAATTAAATGATGAGTCTCATCGAGGCGATTTCTCCATTCGGCTACGCAGTCTTGCTGGAGAATGGCCTGTCGTATCGTGATTAGCCGATCTATAACTCATGAGAAAGGTTTGTACATATTTGTCCCAATCTCGTTGGTGATCAATAACGACCTTCGATAAGTGCTCTTTTATTGTTCGGTTGACCTTTCGACCATTCCGCCTGACTGCGCATGTAAGGGTGTGGTCCTGGTGTTCCTTACGCCCAGTGCCACACAGATGCCTTGAAATATCTGTGATTCGAAGTTTCGGCCTTGATCGGAATGCGGCTCACAGCTGCTCTTGATCGGAATGCGGCTCACAAGCTGCTCAATGACGGTTGTTGCTTCTTGGTTTGGAATTGGAAGGACTTCTACCAACTTGCTAAAGTAATCCATGACAACCAACATGTATTTGTTGTTGTCGTTGGTTTTTGAAAATGGTCCTGAGATATCAATCGCAATTCGTCCGAAAGGGGCACCCACGTTGTACTGCTTCATAGCGCTCCTTGGTTTTGCTGTTGGTCCTTTGGTCGCAGTGCAAATTGTGCACTTCCTACACCAAGACTCGGCATCATCTCTCATGTGAAGCCAGTAGAATCGAGATCGTAATTTTGAAAGTGTCTTATTAACTCCCAGATGTCCACCGGAGACCCCGTCGTGCATTTCTATTAGAACATCCTTTACTTTTGATGGTGGGAACAGAATCTGCATTCGATGGGATTTTCCGTCCGCGGCTTCCCATTTACGCTTTAGAATTCCATCTTCCACCAGGAAGGAATTCCATTGTGCCCAATATGCTTTAAATGTTCCACTCTTGTCGGAAATATTGTTCCAAGTTGGCCGCTCGTTCTTTTCTTTGTGTTCTAGGATTAGCGGCATATCTTCATCCTGTAGTTGAGCTGCGCGTATAGCATCACTCGTCCACCCATCTAGTATTATACTGCCTCTTCTTTCTCTTCCGCTCTATGACAATGTTTACAATCTGGCTTACATGGTCTTCTTGATAGAGCATCAGCGTTATTATGCACCTTCTCTTGACGGTGGGAAATTTGGAAATATTACGTTTGAAGTCTCCTCTTATGATTAGCGCATGAACAACAATTCTCAATTGATGTTTCATTCATTCGTCGACGTTTCCTACAGTCAACAGAGATGTGGCCGACTTCGCCGCATGTCCAACACTTCATATCAGGTCTCGGGGTTCTCCGTTGTACATACCCGATTCTTTGGCAGAAACATTCCTGGGCAGACATTTCTTGGACTCTATATGTACTCCTGGCAGCCAGTTTAGCAGATTTATATCCCAATGCGAACGCCAGTATTTAATTAGCCGTCTTCTTTCCTGCTAAACGAACGGCTTGTTGCAAGCCCCGACCTTGGAGTGCATTTATAAATGCATCTATTGCTACCTGGTTCAGAAATTCCTTAGTCATATTTGAATAAGACAAGTTTGCCAATCGCTTAATGTCTGCCTGCAACTGTTGAAGATTTTCTCCAGGTTTCTGCGTTCTGCTCCTCAGTTGCATGCGGTAGACCTGCTGCATGTGGTTGTCTCCATATCTAGATTCAAGGCAGTCTCTTACCACTTGGAAATCTGTTTGCTTCTCTGCTGGCATGGTTTGTAGCAATTCTGCAGCCGCCCCACGGAGTGACAAGATTAGTGATGTTCACTTTTGCTCATCCGACGACATTATAATTGGCCGCGGCGTCAAACTGACGTATAAATATGGAGAAGCGTCCCGTTCCATCGAAGGTTGGCGGTTGCATCCTTGTATCTTTGTAGTCATGTTGATTGCTAGGCGATGTACTATTTCTCTCAACATACTCAAGTCTCTTTTCGATTCGTGTTATTTCATCGGTGACTTTCTTAAATTCAGTTTCGTTTTTTAGATCCAGATTTTCTACTTCGTTTCGAATTTGTGACTGAATTTCTTCCTTAAAGTGTTGAAAATTACATTTCATCCACTGCGTTTGGGCATCCAATTTTGCATTCAGATCTGCAGCCTGTGCGTCGAATTTTGAATTTCGGGCATCCTACTTTGCATTAACATCTGCAGCTTGTGCGTCCAATTTTATCATCATCATCCTGAACATCTCCGAAATGTCCAACTGTGGCAAACCCTTCTCCGTTACATTGGCACCATCTTGACTCGCTGTTTCTTCTCCGTCCATACAGTCTGGCCCAATCGTAAAAACATATGTGTCGACATCAATACCCTTTTCCTTCATTGCTGCTTGTAGACGCTGTCGAAGAATTTGCTTCTGTCCTCTGCTATCCAGATTCCGGTCCTCAAGTTCCTTCTTCAACTGAGGAACGCGAAGATCCTCCAAATGTCGATCTGACATCGTCACAACACATTTTCACAGACTTATTCACTTCACCAATAATTAATCCCACTTCTGACACCAATTGTAGCGAGCTTAGGGTTCTCTGGATTAATTATTTAAAAAAAATAAGAGCCGTTAAATCGATTTTCTTTGTAAACACCTTATTAGTCTGTTAATAACAACCGTCACTTGATATTTCGCTAATAATTCGGTGACTCTTCTTTCACTAGAGTCATCGTTTAATTCATATCGCTTCTTTACTCCGCTTCTTTACTTATCGCTTCCTTACTTATCGCTTTCATACTGCTTACTCCCCCCTGATCTGCGTGCGACGTATTTATACCGTTTTTCCTCATTCTGATTCGGCGTTTCGTTTCCGTCCGTTCCATAGCTTTGAATTTTCTACTGCTCATAGTCTCCGGTTTTCCGGTACTTTCTAGAATATTCTAGTACTTTGTTTTGGAGACCTGCCTGATATCACAGCTGATTGTCATATGCGTTACAATATTGTTGAATATTTATCTTGTCACAGTTACACCTTTTCAAATTAGTCATACCATTTTGAGCAGACTCTTGTATACAAATTTCTATTCTTCCAAGTTGGGGATACAATTACCAAGTTACGAAAACAATCAAACAAAAAGAATAAATATGCTATGATAACAATGAGAAATAAATAAAAGTTAAAGGTGTAATACACCTTTCCCACCAACAGCCGTAATTCAAATGGTGAAGCACAATTCTGTTCACTGTACCTCCGACTCTGGCGCGGCTGACGTCTACTTGTATTTTCGGGCACTGAACGAACTCTAACTTCACTATTCGTTGAGTGTGCAATATAAAGGGAGGCCATGATGGGCATTCGCCCCGTTTGCATACTTCGATGACACATGTGATAATGTCACGGTTTCATCACACCAATTACCCGACAGAACCTAGTTAAATCTCGAAACCCTAAGAAGTTACCCGGTATTGACAACATGTCATACCACTCGTTGCGAAGGCAACGTTATTCTTTATAAAGCTCTCCATTCTGTTCAACCATGCCTACAACATGGGGTACTTTCTCCAAGCTTGGAAGCACGCTATTATTAGTTCAATAGCAAAAGTTGGGAAACCAACGTATCACCCCTCAAACTTTCGCCTCATCCCGCTTCACACTTGCATCAGCAATATATATGAACAATTCATATACGAGAAACTAAAAAACTTTATCAGTGCCAGGAACCTAATAACTGATTTCCAATTTGGATTTAGAAGAGCGCACAGCACCGCAATGGTTCTCAACGTATTTCAAAACCACGTCTGAGTGCGCCTCTTTAATAAGGAACCTACCATTGCGATGAGCCTGGACATTGAAAAGGCTTTTGACACAACCTGGATCGAAATGATTGAATACTGGCCTCAGTAGAACGCTGTGTAGTATCATCTACCAGTTCGTTCTAATCAGAACCTTCCAAGTTCGAGTAAATGGAAATATATCCCGAACTTTCAACACCGCTGCAGGCGTACCACAGGGCATCATTCTAGGCCCCATCTTATTTAATATCTTCACCTCAGATATTCCTCGCCCTGTGAGGGGGAGAGTAAACCAAATATGTTACGCGGATGGCGTCCTAGTGTACACGTCATCCAAAAACCCTAAACTCGCAACAAATCGACTCAACCGTCACTTGGACGAACTGTATCAGTACGTATTACAGTTGATGGAAAATTCGACTTAACCCATCCAAAGCAGCAGCTATAATTATGAGTAGTAAACACTTCCATCCTACTTCTCGATATTCACAGAATATTCGAATAAAGATGGGAGATACTACGATGAAATATCTTGGGGTCATTTATACCCCAAAAATGAATTTCATCAAACATGTGACCCACATTCTCCAAACGGGCCTCGGTCGGTCTAAGCAACTGCACAACATCCTGAAGTGGAGCAACAAAGTTGACACCAAAGTTAAGCTTCTCTGCTGTAAGCAGCTAATCCGATCTGGACTATCGTACGCCTTTCCCATATGTTCCTGCATATCTTCGGCTCAAATGAAAAGACTTCGAGTTTTCGAAAGAAAACTCCTCAGAAGATGCACCAATCCCTCTAGAAGGCCTGACGGTCGTCATTACCCCAACTCTCACCTATACGAAGGCGCCTCCATTACCCCTATCGACGAGTACTTGCTACAATTAGCATACAAGTACCTCGAAAGCATTCAGAACAGCGAGAACCTACTTGTACGGGACTCTTGCGTTCTTGACCCTTCTCTCTCTCGATCTCTTCGGATCAGACCACCACAATTTCGTCTTCAGTACAAAACTGAAGAAAGCACCCTTCCCAACAACATTCCCCTCTATAATAGAGGATTCCTGGATCCACCCCAAAGGGTCTACTGTTAACAATCCACACACACACGGACGCACAGTACAAGACGGCACAAACATACACACACCGACCAAAGCGCAGATCATCAGACGCCAAAGACGTGATCTGCGTTTACTACCGCACCCATCTACCACCTACCGGTCTTGTATGATTTCTTTCCCACCATCCCTCTATACAAGTAGTTAGAGAAAACCTGGACTAACACTGTCCACACCATCCTTGAATACCCACCCGTTTTTCTTTTCTTTTCAGATATCGCGAGACCGGACCCAACATCCTCACGGATGTGGGTGATTCTGGTTATCGCAAGATAACCCCAGGCTACTGGGGAAGAAATCTGTAAGATGGGCGCTCCAAAGTGAATGGCGTGTAGCAGGAGATTTTCTTTTGTGCCATTAAACATTGTAACATATTCAAAATCAGATTAAAGAAGCAAAATACTACAATCTTAACGGCGGGTGGCTTATATCATGGATTACAGCGGCTTTCCTACAAGGGTCAGTAACCGGAACAGGCATACACAGCGGTTTACATATAGCGATTGCCTCATGGAGAGGTCTTTACCGCGACAAACACGACTATTGGCAGCCAGAACAGGCTTAGATTGCTTGCATGTCCTATTTCCGCGGTTCTTAGCTTTGTTTGACTTCCTTTCACTCGAGCCATAGAAGGGAGTACAACAGTTGGCACAACCTGCCATCACAATTGTTATTGTAGTATGCAAATGTTATATTGGCGCAGCCGTCCAAACGTTGCATTGGCCAACTCTGTGTTGCATTTGCATTTGTGCTACACAGCCATCGAAGGGAGGACCAGCCGGAACTGAGGGCATCGCTTCATCCTCCATTCAGACGAATTTTCATCGAGGATGTCACCAAGAAGAGAAAGAAGGTCACGCCATGACACCTCTCCATCGAACAACGACCCCGAGCAAACCAGAGGAGAGGTGGCTACGTCAATCTCTGAAAACATCGGTGCAAATGGCAAATAGGAAGCACTCGTTTTAGAGACAGTCGACTGGGCATCAGGAGGAACGACTCGCAAAGAGTCCAAAGGCGAATCAAAGGAGCCTATAGCCGAACTGGAAGTTTGATCGAGGTAAGAATCAACCCCAATTTTAAACTTTCGAAGCAGGAGGTGTGGAAAGAGACGATTGAAGGATGCAAGCACCTACGAGACCTCGGAGAGTAGTTGACCTATACCCAGCAAGAGCCTAAATTACTCATCGCTCAGGACAACTGGGGCCTGATGGTTACAAGGAGGCTGAGGAAAGGGGGAAGCACCGAACCAGTTGCTTCACTTACCAGTTTGGGATGGTTCTTGCACGGGTGCGAGGCCAGGAACATCGCGCCAGTAAGACTTGTCAACTACGACAGGACAAAGGAAGACGCGACGGAATTGCTCGTAGGCGTCACTTCGAATTAAGCAATAAGAATTGAACCTAAACCTAAACCACCAACAGAACAAGCTCCAGGTAGACCCGGAAGGGGAAGAAAAAAGAAAGAATTGACAACTCCGCATACAGTGCATTCCACCGGAACATCAAATTGGCGAAACAAAGCTGAAAATGTATCCTACATCAGTGAGGGAGTAGCTATTTACACCGATTCAATAACTCAGTACAAATACAAGTGGCGTGATGTCAAAGATGCCTTGGCAAGAACGTGGTGGTCAACCCGATGACAGTGTCACTCAACTGATGAGTCTCTACGAAAACGAACACTCTCCCTGTTGCACGGAAACAAATCAATGGATTCCTAAAGCTCTTGAGATGAATGCTGAACAATTCGAAAATTATCGTTGGGATGTTAGCAAGAATCAGTGGTTACCAAAGAATCAGATATCCGTGAATGGGGGTACGTATGGTTTCGAAAATTGTGTAAGGACAATACACAGACAAGGATTGAGCTATATTCTTTTGGGATACCGAGAAGAAAGCATAATTTCCGAAAATCGATGATCACTTGATGGCAAGGTATCTAATGAGTTATGGCTTTATTAACAACACAACACTAATGGCGGGACGGCAGACAGAAAAACAAACAAAACCGCCAGACAAGGTGGTAAAGGAAGTGGTCAAAACTAGTGCAGCCGCAGTGAGTGGAGCTGGTAAAAGAAAGGCTACTACAGAGCCACCACAATAGTTCGATTTGGATCCAAACGACAAAGAAAGTCTCACGTCGAACCATTTCCTGCTAGGGCGTTCTTGCGGTGCGATGGCAACCAATGAATGCGATGACCACGACCTTGTTGGTAGGGCGAGCTGGAGAACAGCGCAGGGCTGGTGGACCATTGCTGGAGAAAATGGGTTAAAGAATACCTGTCAACCCTGATGCCAAGAAGAATCCCCTGACGAGACACTGTGGTGTTCTAATAGATACACACACAATACACAAGCAAATAGTGAAGAACACTGAACGAAAATCGAACAAGAAAATGCATCAAAGCCGTATACCATAGCAATAATATAGCATTTCACATCAGTCGAATGTACTTGAGTTTAGAAATCGAATTTGTACGCACGGCCAGTAGCCTGATGTGTTACGCATTGGTTCAATTTTTGGTGATTCTAACTGTCATAGCGTCAGTTCGAATCACACGGCTCTCTTCACTATCATCCCAAACGCTATAACACCACCGACCCACAAGTTAAAGATGTAGTCCTTGCGGTGAATTCTTCATTGCCCCGCAGTACCTGGCCCCGCGGAGAAGTACAAGCTGTGTATCCGGGACCCGACGGAAGGATTAGAGCCCTGGACGTGAGGACGACATGGGGAACACAGTGAAGACAAACACCCCGAGTCGTAGGGTTGGTTCCAGCGATGACATCGCCGTCACATGAGGGAGTGCTTCTCACTGCGGGGGAGACTGTTGGGAATGCATCACGTCGACACGAATTCCCAGGAAAGGCAAGGCATGCGCCAGCACACAAGTTCCTGGGAAACAACGATCAGCGGTGCAACGATTCCAGGAAGACACTATGGAGATCAGCACCCAGGAAACGAGGGAACGGCTGCGGGTCTATATAAGGGGAGCGCATCGACAGAGCAGGAGGAGTTGCCACGGGAGCACCGAGTTGCAAAGAGACTTGACAGAATAATAAAGATTAAGCAATTGTAGCAGCGGTGTTTTATTTGGAGAATACAAGAATCGTACTAGGCATGACAATAACGCCCTTATTCCAGTGCAGAGTCCGGCTTTGGAAGTACGGTGCGCTAACCAAATAAATCGTTTGGTCCGCCAGCGCCGGAATACAGCCCACATGAAGAGAGGGAAGCTGAGACGTCGCCGGAGCAGGCGCGGTCCTCAGAGCAATAACAGCAGTTGTCCGTTGGTATAACCAGCGGTTTCTCCTCGTACCTTCCGTTTCAGGTGTGGTTTTTGGGGATGCCCATGCATCCGGCATAACTAGTGTTTGATCACAAAATTTTGCCGCTGCATATCCTCAGTTAACATCAACATTCATGATGCAACACTATTTCACCAACTTACTCTGGCGCACGAGGCTGTCAACTTGTTGCGATTCTCGTCAAGCCGTTTCATGGTCATACAACCTAGAGACATCTGCGATCATGCAACATACAATCCACACATCCTCAGCATAATTCACACGCTCAACGTTTGGTTTTAGTTACATTCAGACGTTCAGATCTCCGTCGTCTCATGTTTATTTTAAATCCTGGGTGTCATCCTTGGCGTAAGATCATATAGAGGAGCAGATTGTGACCCTGATCACCTTCTAGTGATAGGCAGAATTAGAAGTCGGCTCGCAGCAAACCCACATGGGCAGTCACGAGAGACGAGCAAATAGTTCGTCATTGATAAACTAAAAGACCTGGGCAAAAGGGCTGAATATCAAGAGGAACTAACGAATAGATTCAGCATCCTAGAGAATGGGAGCAGTGAGGAAGAGGAAACGAATAATCTGGGCACTAACTGGGCATCGATCAGAGACACAATCAAAGAAACAGACCAAAAGGTTTTAGGATTTAAGAAAACAATTAAGTGCAACCCCTGGTTTGACGACGAGTGCAGGGCAAAGATCGAACAACGTAAACGCCTCAGAGTGATCCACTTAGAAGGATATGATGAAGTCAAGGCAGAAAGATACGCGACAATTCGGAAAAAGACACCGAGACTTTTCAAATGAAAAACACGCGAATGGGAGAAGACTCGGATCGAAATAATCCTACAAAATGCCAAAGCAAAGAATATCAGGGGTATGTGTGCCGGCATAAATTCAAATCGATCCCAGAGCCCACTTTCAACGAAGTTGTAGACGCAATAAACCGATTGAAAAACAACAAGGCTCCTTTTTTATAATTGCACATCAAATTGTTCTACAACGAGGTTTGATTTTTTTATTCAATTGTTATTTATTCCGAAGAATTGCACATCAAATTGTTCTACGATAAGGTTTAACTTTTTTTCATTCACGAATAATTCCACATCAGTTGTTTTACAATAAGGATTATGATATAGCACCGGTGACTCGCACTGAACTCGCACTTTAGTGGTTAAAACTCGACTCTGACATGGGCTTTGGAACCCGTAAAACGAAAAGGAATGTGCGCACTCCCGTGCGCAACCGCGATGGTTGGATTTCGACCGAAACCAATTGGTGACCCAGTTTCGTATTGAATTGCTCTCAGAGTGCAGAACCAAAATGCGCTCCGAAAGGGGAAATGTGATGGGTTGAAAAGTATTTTTCTCATACTTTTCACCTGACTCTGGGTTTTCTGATCCCCAGCGAATAGCCGTGTCTGGCGCAGGTCAAAAATATCGGCGCGGGAAAAAGACTAATGGAATTCGCGATAACCCAAGCCGTTTCGCTATGTAGCAACAGCGTCGCTTACCCACGCTTTGCTGTTACTAACCAGGCAAGAGATTTATGATTTCCGATATATCAAATTATGTTGTCACATGGCATAAAAAGGCTGAATTCGGTTATGCATTATCTGCATAGAAGGATGAATTCAGGTTACGCATCCTTTGGAAGGGTACCTTTTACAGGTGAAATAGGCCGACGAAAGGGATTAGGGTTGGCTGTGTGCGGTCAGTGGGCGAAATTGTGGTTGTAGTTGTGGGTTGGTACTCGGCGTCATATAGAGAACCCCCACAAGGCTCCCGGAGTCGACTGCATACCGGCAGAGTTTGTGAAGCATCGAGGAGAGGCAACCGCTTGAAAGATCCACCAACTGGTTAAAACAATATGGGATAAGGAAGTCATTCCGGAAGAATGGAAAACCTCAATAGTCGTCCCCATTTTCAAATAAGGCGACAGATCTGACTGCGAAAATTACAGAGGAATATCATTGGTCCTAACCACATATAAAATACTAATAAATTTTATACTGGCGAGAATCACACCGTACGCAGAAGAAATATTGGGAAACTACCAATGCGGATTCCGTAGGAACCGGTCAACAAGCGACCAAATGTTCACAATAAGGCAGCTACTGGAAAAGAAGTGCGAGTACGGAGAGATGGTTCACAAACTGTTCGTTGAATTCAAAAAAGCCTACGACTCAGTCGCAAGGCAAAGACTCTACAATAATGTAGTTGAGCTGGGAATCCCGAAAAAATATGCCGCCCTCATTCAAATTTGCATGAACGAAAACAAAGGGCGAGTTAGAATAGAAAACCACCTTTCAGAACCATTTGAAATCCGGGACGGACTAAAACAAGGGGATGGTCTCTCACCATGTCTTTTTAACCTTGTCCTCGAGTATGTAATCAGAAAGATACAAGACGACAACATGGCCGGATCATCCCTGAAGGGGGTCACACGAGTGCTCGCATATGCGGATGACATCGCGGTTTGGGCGATAATTTAGGAACTGTAAGTAAAAACTGTGAAATCATCATGCAAGCGGCAGAAGAAGTGGGCCCAGAAATAAATGAAGACAAAACAAAATACATGATTACGGCGAGAGCAGGTAGGACTCAGAGAACACACATAAACACCAGGAGCAAGATATTTGAAAATGTCAAAGAATTTAAATATCTGGGAATAATACTGACGGCCAGTAACGGAATGTCGAAGGAAATTAACAAAAGACTACACTCCGGCAACCATAGTTGGCATGCAGTCAGTAAACTGCTGAAATCCAAACTGCTATCACGTAATATAAAGCTCCGTGTCTATAGAACCATAATCATGCCGATTGTTCTATACGGATGCGAAACATGGGCTCTCAAAAAACAGGAAGAAAACAGATTACGCGTATTCGAGAATAAAGTTCTAAGGGGTATCTTTGGCGGCATATATGACGAGACGGCAGG
Source organism: Microdon myrmicae (assembly GCA_963931805.1). Lineage (NCBI taxonomy): Eukaryota > Metazoa > Arthropoda > Insecta > Diptera > Syrphidae > Microdon > Microdon myrmicae. The sequence continues at coordinate 25,355,928 of OZ007499.1, forward strand.
ACAATGGAGGAAATTCCACAACCACGAATTGGAAGAGCTATACCGCAAACCTACAATAGTGAGAGTAATCAGGTCGCGAAGATTAAGATGGGCCGGACACGTGGCGCGAATGGGCAACGATAGGACCGTGCATAGAGTTCTTGACGGTAAGCCAACGGGAAAGAGACCGACAGGGCGGCCGCTACGTGGATGGGAGGACAATGTTACGTTGGACGTCTAGGAGATCGGATCGGATGGTCAAACGTGGAAGAAGAGTGCACACGACAGGGAACAATGGCGGAGTCGAGTCGGTAAGGTCATGAACTTTCGGGTTCCTACAAGCCAATAAATAGAGTAGAAAAATATAAATAGGGTGTCATCATGGTGCCCGATTGTTTCCTTTCCCCATTGACCGAGGGTCGGATCCATTGAACGAGTAACGGTGGTTCCCCATAGGTTCATTTTTGTCTATTCCTTCAAAATCATTAAATCGGATTTTGAAGCTCAGTCTTAAATTCTAATTTACCGAGTCACGTCGGATGGTTGGGGTTTAGTCGTTTTCTAATGAAGTGAAATTTCTTTACAATATAATACCCGATTCTGAGAGAAGAACTTGACGGAGTACATTACCATTAAGTACCATGTGCATTTAATAAGAATTTAACGAAAGATAGCCGTCAAAATAGAGTGTATGTAGTGCAACGTGGTGAAAGGTGAACGAAGCAAGAGAGCAATCACTGGGGACACATATATTTTATATTACATTGTAAATTCGTACCCGGCAGCCGTTGCGCCACCCTTGCAATTTGAAGACGACCTCATACATTCTGTACGTGAAGAATCACAAGGTTACTGGCGATTCTGCAATCTTGTGTTCCTACTTTGAATTAATACTGGATTCTCTGTCGCCCTTTTCACCACCGGACTCATCTGGGGTCTACAGCCCCGGTAAGCGAGGTTTTTTTAACACTTACAAATATGAAAAAACCGCTCCAACAATTATTCAATGGCATATCATCGCTATACCTTTGCCTTTCTTCTAAAATAAAATAAAAAAACATTACACTACCAGAAGGACACCGCCTTCTAGCCCATCCATACAACATCGCATTGGCAACGGCAAATTGGCTAAGATACATTGCTAATAATTACAACATAAAGAAAAAAACCAACAAAAGCAAAACAACATTTTTAATGTGTTTATTTAAAAAGATACATCTAGTCTTGAAACACATATTTGAATGATATTCCTCTTATCGCACTCAATTTCCTCATGCGAATTCACCACATGTCTAGACTTACAGTACAATCTATGGGTATATGCATCACATAGCGCCACTTTTGTCGCTTGGATCAATGATGGAATTTCAACATTTTACATGCATTTATTGCTCCAAAACCAGTTTTTGTGCTATAAAACGATCTATAGCAAGTCTTTCTGGCGAGATGGTTTCATATTCGCCAACATTTAGCTGGATTAACCGCGGTTGTGCGATATCTAATACGTCGTGTGTATATTGAGGAAGAAAATCAAGATTTATTAATATAATTGTGGTTGGCATGTGTTTTTTGGCCAAGGCTATGCATTTGGTAATCACTGGAGACCTGTTTTTCTTCACCTTCGTTTTGACGCTCCGTCCTCATCGAATTTTGTGTTGAGTCGACGAGATGCATGATCTGTTTTTAGCAAAAGTCTGTCAAGGACACAAAACACCCTCCGTAAAATGTGCAATTTAATTTCAGGAAGTTTTTGCCCCATATAGGATGTCGTCTTGTGTTATTGTTCTGATGGAGATATGTGATTTGTTTATGGTGTTCTATGAAAATCTGCTTTGATCACGTGCTGGCATGTAGACAAATGAAAACAGAACATATTGTAGCGAGCTTAGGGTTCGCTGGATTAATTATTTTTAATAAATAAGACCGTTAAATCGATTTTAAATTATATAACGTTAATAACAACCGTTACTTTTACGTACACAACGACTTCTTGACTTATCGCTTCCGTACTTATCGCGTCTTTTACTTCGTACTTATCGCTTCCTTCACTTTCTTACTTCTCACTTATTACCTCTTACTACTGCACTTATCGCTTGCTTCACTTTCTACTTCTTACTCCCTCCATGATCTGTGTGCGACGTATTTATACCGTTCCCTCATTCTGATTCGGCGTTTCGTTTCCGTCCGTTCCATACCCTTGAATGTTCTACTGTTCCTAGTCTCCACTTTTCCAGTACTGTCTACAAGCTTCTAGTACTTTGTTTCGGACTTTCCCGAATATTCTAGTACTGATTGTCATATGCGTCACACTACCCTTCGCCTAGATTAGTTCGTCCCGAACTAAGTTCACTGGTCTCCCGGGCCAACAAAAGCGCCAGTCGGTCGCGATGCACCACTTTCATCTTGGCGTTCGGCGGTGGAAGTTCTTCCAAATTTTCTACTACTCTCCTTTTCGCGTCAGCTCTAGCCTGCCGCCATTCTTCCTTTTCCTGACGACGGAATTCCTCTTGCATTTTAGGGATCTCATGCGAATAGTATAAGAGAAAATGCATGTGCACACCATTAAGCTCTTCTGGAGTTTGCACATCAGTAAGCGGTCTAGATCTTCATCTTTAATTACACGCATATCATCTGGTATTGGGGCATCTGTCGATTTCATAACCGTATCCAACTGGTAGTTCCGCATCTTTTCAAATTACTGGAGCGGTTTGTTCTTTGGAGCTGACAGTAAACACCAGCGTGCGTCGTAGTTATAGACTTTCCATAGATCGTCGCACGTTAATTCTGGTTTCACGTGTTCTTCTCTATAGAACGCAATGAACGGCACCTCTAGCTGTTGATTACACCTACAATCTAGGGCTTGCTTGATCTTTCCCCCCGTATGTGATGGCTTACAATAGCGGTCTCGACCTCCAACATCCGTTGATCTCTCTTGTTCGGAAACAGTTGATTTACAAAACGAATGTTTGTAAATCCATTCAGCTTCATCTTGTAGTTCATTGGGTCCCCCTGGAACAGGCGTAACCGGAACTTCGCGCAATTGCATTCGCTCAGGAATATCCGTTTTACGGATTTCATTGTCCAAATCAGTAAAGTGACCCCTTTCCAATTCACTAGGTTCATATTCGGGTTCATATCCGTCCTCGTCATAATTAGTGAAATCCTCATAGTCGAAATCTACACCGAAACTGTCCTGTCCTTCTTGCAATGACGCGCCAGTGACTAGAAGTCGTCTTTTCTTCTTCTTCTCAGCAATTGGCCTTCCTTCGTCGTTTACAATAAAATCCTCAGCATCAGACTCCGATTCCTCATCATCATTGAAATGTTTTGCCGCCTCAGTTTCCCTGTGACTACTTTCAGAGCGGCGTTCAACATCGTCTTCGTCGTCGAATAGCTGTTCGGCTATAGCCTCACTTGGTAGAAACCTTAACATGGGACGGGGGCTCAAACTACAATGAATCACTCAGGCTATGCTGACGGAAGCATACGCTTCCAGTAAGGCCACCGATGTCAGACAGGCTTGCGAGGAGTAACACACAAAGATCTACCACCCCTAATTCAGGGTGTTACGCGTCACCGTGCCCATCGGATGGTTTGTAGCCAGGGGTATATCGGCTGTATTATAACGCCGCATTTCTGATACCGGGTCGAATCAGAGCAGTAATCAGACCTTACCATATCAAAGAGGGGCTCTGATATGGCGGACTATTTGAAACCCCAAGACTCGTGGGAACAAACATGAATAATCAATATACAAAAAACAATCTCACAAGAAAACCCGATAGGCGTAGGTGTGATGAGCCGACACTGCCATAGGGGAACAAATCATCAAGAAAACACCGACTCGGCAAAAAGAAGACTAGGGAAAAACGGAAAATACGGGATATACTCGTACGGCTCGGGACGTGGAATGTACGAACGTTATATAAACCAGGCGCGATACAGACGGTTATAGAAAACGCGAAACAATATAAAATGGACATCGTCGCGCTTCACGAAGTCCGATTCCCACATCAAGTAATCGAAACCAACGGGTTTACACTGGCGTGTGGAGGTACCGATACACATAACCTCGGAACCGGCTTCATCATAAGGAAGAAGATTACGCCCCATGTAAAAGATGTGAAATTTATTAATGACCGAATGTCGATACTAAAAATACACAGCGTCAAAAGATCTGGTAGTGAAAAGCACGATGTTAAACCACAAGCAAATTCATAAAGCCACATAGATCTCACCCGACGGCGTAACGCGTAACCAAATAGAGCAATTCCTCATAGACAAAAGACGCCAATCGAATATCCTTGACGTAAGATCATACAGAGGAGCAGATTGCGACTCCGATCATCTTCTAGTGATGGGCAAAATCAGGAGTCGGCTCGCAGCAAACCCACATGGGCAATCACGGGAGACGAGCCATAAGTTCGACATTGATAAACTAAAAGACCTAGGCAAAAGGACTGAATATCAAGACGAACTAACGAATAAACTTAGCATCCTAGAGAATGGGAGCAGTAAGGAAGAGGAAGCCAATAGTGTGGACACGCCTCAGAGTGATCCACTTAGAAAGATATGATGAAGTCAACGCAGAAAGATACACAACGCTTCAGAAAGAGACAATGAGGCTCTTCAAACGCAAAAAAACGCGAATGGGAGAAGACTTGGATCGAAAAAATCCTAGAAAATACCAGAGCAAAGAACATCAGAGGTATGTATGTCGGCATAAATTCAATTCGAAATGGCTACCGAAGGAGAGCTAAAATAATCCGAGACACAAACGGCTGTCTGGTGACAGAAACAAACAATATCGTGACAAGATGGAAGCAGTACTTTGAAAACCTGCTCAATGTGCGCACCCATCAACTATAAATAAACGCACCAGACGTACATACAGCCGAATCTCAGATCCCAGAGCCTTCTTTCAATGAAGTTATAGACGCAATCAATCGATTGAAAAACAACAAGGCTCCCGGAGTCGACTGCATACCGGCCGAGCTTGTAAAGCATGGAGGAGAGGCAACCGCCCGAAAGACCCACAAACTCATCAAAACAATATGGAATAAGGAAGTCACTCCGGAAGAATGGAAAACCTCAAATGTCGCGCCATTTTCAAAAAAGGCGACAGATCTGACTGCGAAAACTACAGAGGAATATCATTGCTCCCAACCACATATAAAATACTAACAAATGTCAAACTGGCGAGAATCACACCGTACGCAGAAGAAATATTGGGAGACTACCAATTCGGATTCCGTAGGAACCGGTCAACAAGCGACCAAATGTTCACAATAAGGCAACTACTGGAAAAGAAGTGGAAATACGGAGAGACGGTTCACCAACTGTTCGTTGACTTCAAAAAAGCCCACGACTCAGCCGCAAGGCAAAGACTTTACCATATTATAGTTGAGCTGGGAATCCCGAAAAAATATGCCGCCCTCATTCAAATTTGCATGAACGAAAACAAAGGGCGAGTTAGAATAGAAAACCACCTCTCAGAACCATTTGAATTCCGGGACGGACTAAAACAAGGGGATGTCCTCTCACCATCTCTTTTTAACCTTGTATTCGAGTATGTCTTCAGAAAGGTACAAGACGACAACATGGTCGGATCATCCCTGAACGGGATCATACAAGTGCGTGCATATGCGGATGATATCGCCGTTTTGGGCGAGAACCTAGAAACTGTAAGTAAAAACTGTGAAATCATCATGCAATCGGCAGAAGAGATGGGCCTAGAAATAAATGAAGACAAAAGAAGACAGAGAACACACATAAACATCAGGGGCAAGATATTTGAAAACGTCAATGAATTTAAATATCTGGGATCTTTTTCGATTCAATCATCGTACGTTTCACATTGTTATAAACGATCTTTTGTCTGTGATCACAACGGTTCAACAAAATTTGACAGCCAAGCTCGTTGATGAAATTGCTTTACATAACGTTGATGATATACTGATTTAGCATCCTAGAGAATGACAGTAGTGAGGAAGAGGAAGCCAATAATGTGGACACTAAATGGGCATCGATCAGAGACACAATCAAACAAACAGCCCAAGAGGTATTAGGATTTAAGGAAACAACTAAGACCAAACCTTGGTTTGACGATGAGTGCAGGGCAAAGATCGAAGAACGTAAACGCCTCAGAATGATCCACGTAGAAGCATATGATGAAGTCAACGCAGTAAGATACGCGACAATTCTGAAAGAAACAACTAGACTTTTCAAACCCAAAAAACGCGAATGGGAGAAGACTCGGATCGACAAAATCATAGAAAATGCCAGAGCAAAGAACAGCAGAGGTATGTCGGCATAAATTCAGTTAGAAATGGCTACCGAGGGAGAGCCAAAATAATCCGGGAGCAAACGGATGTCTGGTGACAGAAACAAAAAATATCGTGACAAGATGGAAGCAGTACTTTGAAAACCTGCTCAATGTGCAGACCCATCAACCACAAATAAACGCACCAGACGTACATATAGTCGAGCCCCAGATCCCAGAGCCCTCTTTGGACGAAGTTGTAGACGCGATAAATCGACTGAAAAACAACAAGGCCGCCGGAATCGATTGCATACCGGCAGAGCTTGTGACATGGAGGAGAGGCAACCGCTCGAAAGATCCACCAACTGGTTAAAATAATATGGGACAAGGAAGTCATTCCGGAAGAATGGAAAACCGCAATAGTCATCCCATTTTCAAAAAAGGCGAAGAAGTGGGAATACGGAGAGACGGTTCACCAACTGTTCGTGGACTTCAAAAAAGCCTACGACTCAGTCGCAAGGCAAAGACTCTACCATATTGTGGTTGAGCTGGGGATCCCGAAAAAATATGCCGCCCTCATTCAAATTTGCATGAACGAAAACAAAGGGCGAGTTAGAATAGAAAACCACCCCTCAGAACCATTTGAATTCCGGGACCGACTAAAATAGGGGGGCGGCCTCTCACCATGCCTTTTTAACCTTGTCCTCGAGTATGTTATCAGAAAGGTACAAGACGACAACACGGCCGGATCGTCCCTGAACGGGGTCACACAAATGCTCGCGTATGCGGATGACATCGCCGTTTTGGGCGATAATCTCGAAACTATAAGTAAAAACTGTGAAATCTTCATGCAAGCAGCAGAAGAGGTGGGCCTAGAAATAAACGAAGACAAAACAAAATACATGATTACGATGAGAGCAGGTGGACCTCAGAGAACACATATAAACGTCAGGAGCAAGATATTTGAAAATGTCAAAGAATTTAAATATCTGGGAACGATACTGACGACCAGAAACGAAACGTCAAAGGAAATTAACAAAAGACTGCATTCCGGAAACACTAGTTGGCACGCACTCAGTCAACTGCTAAAATCCAAACTGCTATCACGTAACATAAAGCTCCGTGTCTATGGACCTGTGGCGAAGAAGGGTCGTGCACCGGCGTACGGCGCTGATTCTCTTCTTCCTCCATCATAAGTTCTTTAAACACCAAGAGAATTCGCCTCACCAGAATTGATCTCGAACAGAAACAGCCAAACTCCGCCACTAACCGCCCACAAGGAGAAATTAATTAAAACACTGTTTTATGAATAAACGGTTCTTTTATTTTAATTTATTTTTGTACTGGTTGGTGAGGAGACACAAAATAAACAAGTCGAAATACATTTCGCGATCGGATGCAATTTATTTTTTGTTGAGCACTTAGCACTGAGAATGGATTTGTATAAAGTTAATTCGTGTTAGTTGATTGTACGTCTCACTTCGTTGATATATTTAATTCTCAACATTTCGCACAAAAAAATGATTAAGAACTTTACTACTAAAAGCGACCCGACTCCGACTCTAGGTATGTCCGCGTGTCTGCAGCGCTACAGACAGGCGGGAGCGGCACTCGACCAACGTGGTCGGTGGATGGTAAAAGACTCCGCGATATCTTGCTCGTGCAGAGCTCACTCGCTAATCGTGATCATGGTGGTATGTGTGCATTGTTCTTTCATGGATGAGAATGAACCTAGAACAAAGAAAGGGCATAAAGTGCATTCATGGGATACGATTTCGGTAAAGCAAATAAAACCGAACTCATCGGATGCTAACGGGATCTTTGTTGGAAATGTGCGCCGCGGCTAAACAAAGAGACGACGATGCGATGTGGAAATGTGCTAATGGGTTTTAGCTAGGTTACTGGGAAATGGTGTTTATGGCATCGCCAGTAGGTATCGAATTCCTATTTGCATTTGTTTATGCCGTAGGATTTAATTGATGCCAAGAGACGCGGAATGCGTATTTGCTTTGGTCCCTTGGGTGTAAGTCGCCAGCCAATGTGTATTTAGGGGACATTGTTGTACACATGGCGTGGCTGGGAAAATAGACGGCGCAATATTTATGGTCCCTGTCATGACGGTTGCATTGTATGCAAACCGAATCATTTTGTTTACAGGAATTTTTCTGGTACCGAAGGTGCCGAATTGGTTTGGAATTCCAGATAAGTAAAGCAAGAAATCTTACGGAAAATTGTATGCGAAGAGATGCGTGAAAAGGTAAGTTTTCTTTACTTTAAGATTATAGATTTGATCTATATAATGCGTGAAGCATTTTCAGGTACTAATGCGATTGCATTAGTGAAGTTAGGAAATTGGCTGAATGTTATGGGGGTTTTACGGTAAGTAGACAGTGGGGTTTGGCGGAACCGCTATAGCGTTTGCGACGATAGTGAAGAGCGAGTGATTCCAAACTCAAATACATTCGACTAATGTGGTAATGGTATATTATTGCTATGGCTTTAATGGATGTGCTTTTTGTGATGTTGTTCTTTACTAATCGTGTGTGTATCTGCTAGAACCGCCACATCTATTCCCTTCCCAGTAACTTTCGTTACGATCAACTTTGAGACGACTGAGCGAAGAGCGAGCGAGAGAGCGATCGAGAGAATGTCAGAGCAGACCAGTGGCCCGTTGCTTTGTGTAGAAGTCGTGTGATTGCAAGTAAAGTAAAGTTCTGTGTGTGGATGGGGGTGTGTGTTATGTCGTACAGATCACGTCGGGGTCACCAGTTATAGCGTTTGTTTAATGGATGTGCTTTTTGTGGTGTTGTTCTTTACTAATCGTGTGTGTATCTGCTAGAACCGCCACACCGCCACAGACCTATAGCGTTTGGGATGATAGTGAAGAACGGGTGATTCGAACTGACGCTATGACAATTAGAATCACAAAAAATTGAACCAATGCGTAACACATCAGGCTACTGGCCGTGCTTAGAATTCGATTTTTAAACTCAAGTATATTCAACTGATGTGAATTGTTATGATATCGCTATGGTATACTGCTCTGATGCATTTTCTTATTCGATTTTCGTTAGGTGTTCTTCACCATTTGCTTGTGTATTGTTTGTGTATCTGTTAGAAACGCCACAGACCCATAATAATGCCGATTGTTCTGTGGTGGTATGTTAGTTGTTGCGCCAACACGGGTACGGGTCCACTAAACATTCCACTGAATTTCGCCTGAAGGGTGTCTCGAAAATCACTTCCCAGTTAGCAAAACACGTCATTTATTTTTCTCAGTTTTATTATATATAACATGGCTTATAAAGTAGACACAGTGTTCATTCGGTTAAATTCAGGTAAGCACCGTGCTTCAAGTTTGCTTATATCCAGTTCAATTAAACGTTAAAATAGTTTACACAGACAACACGGTATTGATTTGATTAAATTAAAGTAACCACTGTGTTTCAAATTTGCTTGTGTACAGTTCCAATAAACATTAAGATAGTTTACACAGACAACACGGTATTGATTTGATTAAATTAAAGTAACCACTGTGTTTCAAATTTGCTTGTGTACAGTTCCAATAAACATTAAGATAGTTTACACAGACAACACGATATTGATTTGATTAAATTAAAGTAACCACTGCGTTTCAAATTTGCTTATGTACAGTTCCAATAAACATTAACATAGTTTACACGGACAACACGGTATTGAATTGATTAAATTAATTCTTATTAAATGCTCGACATTCCAACGTATCCTCCAGACAACACGGCATTGAATTGATTAAGGTATGAGCGCACACCACGGGTAATGAAATCTGACTCCCTCCATAGGAAGTCATCAAAAGGCAAGGAACCTCGAAAGAAACTGGAAAGGAGGCGGAGTTACACGATTAACTTGAAGTAGTTAATCGTGATTGGACCGGACGGAATAGGCATACATTACGCATGTGTGCGTATGCCATGCATACGATCGTTCGGCGACCGTGGATGGAGGGCAACATCGCTAGTGCATTTTCCAAGAATGTAAATACTAGCATCTGGGGTGTGAAAGACCCAAACCGTTGATTTGGTCATCCTAATGGGAGGCCATAAATCATCATTTCGGTTGCCGATGATTAAACATTGCAACGAACATAGGTTGCAGCCATTGCCAGATGTTGAAAGTAAACATTTTCTGGCTGCATCTTGATCGCTGCTTGATTGCGGTCTCTGCACGTGGGGACCGATAATTGGAAGCCAGCGATTGCTGGTAATCGGGGACATGTTTGGTTTGCGTCAGCAGAAACCTTGTCGGCGATAGCAAATCAATGGGACCAAAAGGCCGCATGCGAGAAGTGCCATGGGCAAACAAATAAACGAGTCAACAAGGAACTCTTTGTTGATGTTGTTTCCATAGCATAAGGCTATGGAAACAAGCTGCCCTGGCAGAACGTATGCCTAAAGATAGGATTTCAGATGCCATGGCAATGTGACGATTTTGCCGTGGACTTATGCTTTTTTTTAGGAAATGATGTACGCCTCGGGGGTGAATTTTCGATGCCACGGTAAGGTGATAAGCTTTGCCGTGGGCTTAATGTTTCTTAGGGAATGATGTACGTCTCGGGGGTGGATTTTCGATGCCACGGCAAGGTGATAAGCTTTGCCGTGGGCTTAATGTTTTTAGGAAATTATGTCTGGCCGAGGGTGAGTTTTCGATGCCACGGCAAGGTGGTAAGCTTTGCCGTGGATTTAATGTTTTCAGGGGTGGTGCTGGAGAAAAAGGGGTTTTGGAAGGAAAACCCCTACGGAATAGGTAAGCTGCCTAACAGAAATTCAAAACAGTTATCCGATTGGTAACCGTATTAATTCCAGCGATTTGGCTGGGGGTAAATGCCGTAGCAAGGTTACGCAACCTTGCTGAAGTTCGACCGAGAGGTAAGTCGTTCGCCTGGAATAGTGGGGATCGAGCGATGCATGGCTCTTCGGGCCCTGAAAAGCCCCACATCACTCCCTCCCCAGTGACGTAGTCACGAAATAGGTAAGGCAGGTTAGGGGGTGGTTAGTTGGTTATAGGCGCGCGCCTGAGCGCGAGTACGGGGAGGTTGTGCTGGTGGCGTAGGAGCGGTGTCAGTAGAAGGAAGTAATTCTGGAGCGGAAGCTTCCAGAAAACAGGGCTTAAGCCTTTCGACGCTGACCGTGGATCGCTTGCCTCTAATGTCGATCTCGAAGACGCGGTCACTGATGCGGCGGAAGACTTTGAATGGGCCATCATAAGGGGGGTCGAGGGGTTTTTTGACCTTATCCACCCTGACAAAGACGTGCGTGCAGCTGTGCAGTTCAGGGTGGACGAAAAGTTTTTTGGAGCCGTGCCTGGTTACAGGGGTTGCCCTAACCTTACGTAACAGGTCACGGAGATGTCCCAATTCACGAAGTTGGTCACGCGGTGTTTCGCCATTCAGGAAAAGTTCTCCTGGAAGAAGGAGGTTGGTACCATAGGTAAGCTCTGCTGCCGAAGCACCTAGGTCCTCCTTAATACTTGTCCTCAGGCCGAGGAGGACGGTTGGAAGGGCGTCAAATCATTGTGTGTCATTATGACACATGAGTGAGGCTTTAAGGGATCTATGCCAGCGCTCTATCATCCCATTTGATTGCGGATGGTAGGCGGTGGTACGACTTCTTTGGCAGCCGAGAAGATCTGTTAGCTGCCTAAAGATTGTCGCCTCAAATTGTGGACCTCGGTCCGAAGTAATGGTGGTTGGTACACCGAAGCGTGTGACCCAAGTTGAATAAAAGGCCTTGGCGACTGATTCGGCAGTGACTGCCCGGAGAGGTGTCGCTTCTGGCCATCGCATGCAGCGATCCATCATAGTGAGGATATAAGAAAATCCTCTTGATGGAGTAAGCGGTCCCACTATGTCTATGTGGACATGGGCGAAGCGTGCCGTGGGAAGCTTGAATTGCGCTGGCTCCAGTACATTATGTCGCGCTACTTTGCAGCGCTGGCACTGGAGACAAGCACGGGCCCAACCGGTGAGGTCTTTGTTCATCCGGGGCCAAATAAATTTGCGACGGACAGCAGCGGCTGTTGCTCGGCCGCTGGGGTGGGCAGGGTTGTGGTAAACCTGGAACACGCCCTTACGAAGTTTCTCGGGAATGTAAGGTCTAGCGGTTCCAGTGGAGACATCACACCAGATTTCGCCCAAAGGGTCGCGAAGGGTAATTTTCTTGAGCTCTAGTGCCGTATCGGCAGTTAGGAGGGACTTGAGCTGTTCGTCCTCCTCTTGAGCCAGGGCAAGATCAGCGTTATTCAAGGCGGAACGCAAGTGAATCGTATCGATTCGAGAAAGGGCGTCCGCCGTGACATTCTGTTTACCGGAGATATGCCTTATCTCCGTAGAATATTGCCCAATGAGGTCTAATTGACGCTCTTGTCGGGGGGAGGCATTTCCCGACTTCTTCCGGAACGCATAGACCAATGGCTTGTGGTCTGTTAAAATTGAGAGCGAACGTCCTTCTATCATATGACGGAAGTACTTAACAGCGCTGTAGATCGCGAGCAATTCACGGTCGTAGGCGCTGTAACGTCGCTCAGTGGGACTCAGCTTCCTTGAAAAGAAACCAAGTGGTTCCGGGCGGCCTTCAATGTCCTGTTCAAGGACGGCTCCGATTGCGGTATCCGATGCGTCGCATTGGATAGAAAGTGCCGCTCCCTCGAGAGGGTATCGGAGTAAGGTGGCATTTGCCAATTGTTCTTTGGACAGTTGGAATGCTCGATCTGAGACTTCTGTCCAATTAATGGGGCGCTTATCATTGCGTTTAGCTCCTTTCAAAAATTCATTTAAGGGAGCTTGAATCTGGGCAGCATTCTTCAGGGTAGGACGGTAGAAGTTCAGCATGCCCAAAAATCGACGAAGCTCACTCACGTTAGTAGGCCGAGGATACTTCATGAGGGCCTCCACACGGTCTGGTAGTGGGCGAATGCCCTGGTTGTCAACGACATAACCCAGATAGGTGATTTGCTCCTTGGCGTATTGACACTTATCTGGGTTGATGACAAGACCGAATTCACGGAGGCGCTCTAGGACCTGACGTAAGTGGCGCTTATGTTCGGCGTGGTCTTTGGAGGCGATGAGAATATCATCAAGATAAGCATGGCAGCAATTAAGACCACGTAAAGCCGTGTCGATATAGCGTTGGAATGTCTGTGCGGCATTCCTGAGGCCGAAAGTCATCACTTTGAACTCGAAGAGTCCGAAAGGTGTAATGACTGCGGTCTTGGGGATGTCTTCAGGTGCCACCGGAATTTGGTGGTATGCCCTGGTGAGATCCAGGGTGGTGAAGACATTGCACCCTCGTAACTTGTACGAAAAATCGTAGAGGTGTGCAATTAGGTATCTGTCCAGGACAGTTGCTGCGTTCAACAGCCTGTAATCGCCACATGGGCGCCACTCACCAGAACGTTTCTTCACTAAGTGGAGTGGGCTTGCCCAGGGACTGTCCGACGGTTGGCAGATACCTAGTTCGATCATATGCTCGAACTCCGCGCGCGCCGCACGTAATTTTTCCGGAGCCAGTCGACGTGGACGCTGGCTCACCGGGGGACCACGTGTTTCTATATGATGAAACACCGTGGCTTTATGTCGGCGTTGGTTAGGTAGAGGAATTGTTGTACTCACAAATTCCTGTACCATAACCTGGAATGGGTCTATGCACTCTGTGGCCCCTGAAGTTGCCGCTGGAGATGCCGTCATGGGCAAGGGGGGTGCGGTTGGAGCCACAAGTCTGTTATGGGTCGAATCGACCAACAGATTATGTGCACCTAATAGGTCGGAACCTATCAGGGGTTCATTTACGTCCGCAATGACGAAACGCCAAGTGATCGGACGACAAAGACCCAATTGGAGTGTCAGCTTTTTACGTCCGTACGTAAGTATCGGCGTATTATTTGCAGCTGACAATTTAAGTGCGGCGGACACGCGGTTGCGCGGAGCAAACGATCGCGGGAGGACTGAAATATGGGCGCCGGTATCGACAGTAAAAGCGATATTCAGTTTCGAGTCCCGGATGGTTAGGCGACTTATCGTATGGGTGCCGGCCGATTGCGCGAGGGTGTCGGTCGGCAAAATCAGTTTAAAGAGCGCCTCTGGTTGGTGGAAGGTTGCGTCCAACCACAAGGCGCTTTGCAATTGAATGCGCGATCACCATATCGTTGGTGATTGGCGCACCAAGGCAGAGTAACGGCATTATCGGGGATATTCTGCGTATTGCTATTGCCATTACGGGGAGGTCGAGCCGGAGCTCGCTGGGAGTTGGCCCGGTGAGGGCCATTTTGAGAGGAATTGGCCCTCTGTGGGGCGTTTTGAGGCATATAGGCCCTCTGAGGGGCAGTTTGGTAGGAATTCTGCCGATTGAGAGGACGGCTCGGCATGGCTCGGTTCTGGGCGCTTCGAGGATTGTTCCTCACCTCCGCGCGCAATTGCGTTATCTCGCGGAGGAGTGAGGTTTGGAGCGCCCGAAGGTCAGCAGGGGTTAATTGTGTGGGCGAATTTCTTTGGTTAAGGTTGGGGCCTGCCTCTGGATTCCCCTGAGGGAAATTGGTTGAGGCGGGCCTTCTATGAGGTAATTGGGTTTGAGGAGGATGGGGAGTTGGGACCAATTGATGGGCTGAGAAAGGCAGACGAGGGTGCCGTGCAGGCCGGGCAGCGTGTTGAGAAACCGCCGCTACTTGGTACGCAGGAGGCTCAGAATACTGATCTGAGCTTTCCATGATTGCGTCCGCAATTTTGGATAAATAGCCCAAACTCTGATTGGGTTGGGCTATAAGTGCCGAACGGGCATGCTGGGGAAGACACCTCAAAAAGTGAGGCTTTATTAGGTCGTCCCCAATCCTGGTCCCCGCTATAGAGCGTAAATGGGTCAGGAAAAGAGATGGTCTCATCCCAGAAAGGTTGGTTACGGCGGCTAAACGTTGTTGCCGCGCGCTTCCAGGCTCATCCAATGCGTCGAGCAGAGCTTCACGCATGTTGCTATATGGGTTGCGGCCGGCCGACCTTATTATGTGTGCAACATGCGGTCGTTGAGTGCGGTCAAGCACTTTCAACAGTTCAACTGCACGAAGTTGTTCGTCGTGCAAGGCTGAGGCCTGGAAGATGCGGTCTGCCACTGCAAACCAAAGGTCTGGGTCCTCCTCATCGAAGGGGGGAAGTCCTATATTAGGGTGACGAGTCCCATTCCCGAGGCTGGAAGCATCGTGGAATTCTTGGGACTCTGAAGGTCTTTGGGGTTGTTGTGAGGTGCTGGCACCAGTTGTGGGCATTAAAATGCCGGCATTTGCCAAAGGGCCGATACCAGGGGCGTTGGAAGAGGTTGGGAGAGCGTTAGAAGATTGGGGTCGGTTCACGACGCTGGGGGCAACCGGGGGTGCCAGGGGAGTAGATTGTACGGGCAAGTCTAGGTCATCACCGACTTGCTCAGTGGGGAAATCGACGCTGGAGGCGTCGTGGAATTCAAGGGGCTCGGATTGTTCCTGAGCCTTTCTGGCCATGGTGTTTCGGGTGCTGACCATTGTAGGTTATATGACGCGAAACTGGAGCTAACAGCGTAAGAGGACGCGAAGAAAGGTGAACGGAGGCCAAGTAAAAGAGTCAAAAGAATTGAATAAAGTGGGGTTACGGGGCCAAATTGGGATGAAAAGAAGCGATCGAAGGTGCGGAGTTAAAGGAGAATTGTGCCAAGTCGAGTGGAGTTCTTTGAAGTCGCGAATGTAAGTGTGCTTTCGTGTTATTGTGTACTCCGTTTTACTTTAAAATAAAAACCAAAAAAAGGAAAAAGGTTTCAAAAACCACAGCGAAAAAAAAAAAAAATATAGATATTGCTACTACGGGTGTATGTGTAATTATAAAAAGAGAGTTAAAAATTGTCGTTAGTACCCTGAAGGGGTTTACAAATGTATTAAGATGTTAAATTACTAGGTAGTGTATTTGTGTGTGTAAGTCTCGCTGATTCGAAAGTTGAATAATTTATACTTATATATATATGTATATATATATGGATATTTAATTAACCTAGAGTTGAATTTTGAAATGCCTATTTCTATGTAAATTTTTAGCTTGATTGGTTCCGCTTCACATATAGAGTTACAAAAAGAGAACAGGTCGTTTTCGTGTTGTTATGGTTATTTAAAGTGATTCGACAATCAGGGTGGTTATTATTTCTTAATTTGATTTACTTGAAATAAATAAAATTCCACGTCAACTAACTTTCGAACCAGGTTCGATTATTGCGCAATTACACGCCTTGTAAATATGCTCTTAAGTTCATTTTTTTGTTCTTTTTTTAATACAAAAGTTACGTGCGCGTAAGGGTTTAAGGCAACTGCGTCAAAGTTTAGCACTTAATGCTTGCTCAGAAGGAGAAGCCAATAACTTTACACTTTTAAGCTCAAAAGGAGCTCACACAAGAGAGAAAAGAAAATGGGTATGTATATCTCTTACTATCAGTGGGGTATATGCGTAATTTCAGCTTAATATAAAGTAAAATACAAAATCTGATATATAAAAAACTATAGTAATGAAAGGAAAAAAAAATAAAGAAAGGAAAACAAATGTTTTTTTACTACAACTTGCGTTTAATCCTGGGTATTGGCGGCTGACTGAGTGTCCTGATGGTTAAGGGGGCTTTGCTGGGAATCCTGAATGCTGTTGATCTTCACGTGCCGTTGAGAAACACAGCAGCGTTGGGGTTACTGCACTCGCACTGTACTAACAGAGATGGTTCTACTGGATCAGGTACTTCAACTTTAATTGGTGTGACGATGATTGTATTGTCCACTTGATTTATTAAATTGAGATGGATAGTGATGTTATGCCAGGTGCTGTTGTTGGGCTGGCGTTGGGGCGTACCCTTTAGTTGGTTTGGTTATTGCACTGGCACACGGTTCCGGTAGACTGTCTTTAGTTTAATGCACTTGCACAATTTGCTGCGCAGCAGTTCTGTGTGTTCACTTTTAAAAAAACAAAACTCGATAGAGCAAGGTTGTCGCGTCACCGAGATTTTACTAATTCCCGGGGTGGTTTGAAAGGTGGCGTGTTCTTCACCCTTAGGTCACCAATGTGGGTGGTATGTTAGTTGTTGCGCCAACACGGGTACGGGTCCACTAAACATTCCACTGAATTTCGCCTGAGGGGTGTCTCGAAAATCACTTCCCAGTTAGCAAAACACGTCATTTATTTTTCTCAGTTTTATTATATATAACATGGCTTATAAAGTAGACACAGTGTTCATTCGGTTAAATTCAGGTAAGCACCGTGCTTCAAGTTTGCTTATATCCAGTTCAATTAAACGTTAAAATAGTTTACACAGACAACACGGTATTGATTTGATTAAATTAAAGTAACCACTGTGTTTCAAATTTGCTTGTGTACAGTTCCAATAAACATTAAGATAGTTTACACAGACAACACGATATTGCTTTGATTAAATTAAAGTAACCACTGCGTTTCAAATTTACTTATGTACAGTTCCAATAAACATTAACATAGTTTACACGGACAACACGGTATTGAATTGATTAAATTAATTCTTATTAAATGCTCGACATTCCAACGTATCCTCCAGACAACACGGCATTGAATTGATTAAGGTATGAGCGCACACCACGGGTAATGAAATCTGACTCCCTCCATAGGAAGTCATCAAAAGGCAAGGAACCTCGAAAGAAACTGGAAAGGAGGCGGAGTTACACGATTAACTTGAAGTAGTTAATCGTGATTGGACCGGACGGAATAGGCATACATTACGCATGTGTGCGTATGCCATGCATACGATCGTTCGGCGACCGTGGATGGAGGGCAACATCGCTAGTGCATTTTCCAAGAATGTAAATACTAGCATCTGGGGTGTGAAAGACCCAAACCGTTGATTTGGTCATCCTAATGGGAGGCCATAAATCATCATTTCGGTTGCCGATGATTAAACATTGCAACGAACATAGGTTGCAGCCATTGCCAGATGTTGAAAGTAAACATTTCCTGGCTGCATCTTGATCGCTGCTTGATTGCGGTCTCTGCACGTGGGGACCGATAATTGGAAGCCAGCGATTGCTGGTAATCGGGGACATGTTTGGTTTGCGTCAGCAGAAACCTTGTCGGCGATAGCAAATCAATGGGACCAAAAGGCCGCATGCGAGAAGTGCCATGGGCAAACAAATAAACGAGTCAACAAGGAACTCTTTGTTGATGTTGTTTCCATAGCATAAGGCTATGGAAACAAGCTGCCCTGGCAGAACGTATGCCTAAAGATAGGATTTCAGATGCCATGGCAATGTGACGATTTTGCCGTGGACTTATGCTTTTTTTTAGGAAATGATGTACGCCTCGGGGGTGAATTTTCGATGCCACGGTAAGGTGATAAGCTTTGCCGTGGGCTTAATGTTTCTTAGGGAATGATGTACGTCTCGGGGGTGAATTTTCGATGCCACGGCAAGGTGATAAGCTATGCCGTGGGCTTAATGTTTTTAGGAAATTATGTCTGGCCGAGGGTGAGTTTTCGATGCCACGGCAAGGTGATAAGCTTTGCCGTGGATTTAATGTTTTCAGGGGTGGTGCTGGAGAAAAAGGGGTTTTGGAAGGAAAACCCCTACGGAACAGGTAAGCTGCCTAACAGAAATTCAAAACAGTTATCCGATTGGTAACCGTATTAATTCCAGCGATTTGGCTGGGGGTAAATGCCGTAGCAAGGTTACGCAACCTTGCTGAAGTTCGACCGAGAGGTAAGTCGTTCGCCTGGAATAGTGGGGATCGAGCGATGCATGGCTCTTCGGGCCCTGAAAAGCCCCACAGTTCTATAGGGATGCGAAACATGGGCTCTCACAAAACGGGAAGAAAACACTTTTCGCACATTCGAGAATAGAGTTTTAAGGGGTGTATTCGGCGGTAAATATGACGAGGAGGCAGGACAATGGAGGAAACTCCACAACCACAAATTGGAGGAGCTATACAGCAAACCTACAATAGTGAGAGTAATCAGGTCGCCGAGATTAAGATGGGCCGGACATGTGACGTGAATGGGCAACGACAGGACCGTGCCTAGAATTCTTAACGGTAGACCAACGGGAAAGAAACCGGCAGGACGGCCGCGACGGAGATGGGACGACAATGTAAGGTCGGACTTTGAGGAGATCGGATCGGTTGATCGAACGTGGAAGGAGAGCGCACAGGACAGGGAACAATGGCGGAGTCGAGTCGGTGAGGCCACGAACTTCCGGGTTCCCACAGGCCGACCATAAATAGATAGATAGTTTCTTATTCGTGTCTTTGCGGTCTTTCTGTTCTACCGTCCTACTGAACTGCAGGCGCTCTTCATCTGTGTGTGCATCCTCTCGATTATAACATATTCGTTTATCTATGCCCGACCGACGCACGTAATAAATCAACGTTATAGCGAATTCATTTTGTTGAGGCCGTTCATGTCAAGACTGAGGAATGCTTCTGGTGGGATAAGGCCATTGCGACGGACCCCATCACAATACTTATTGTTTGGATAATATGCACCAAAAATGTAATCGTTCGGCGAGCTCATTGATCTCTCAAGATGCTCTCGGATCAACTTGATCATAAAGTTATCCACTCTGTTTATATTGGCCGCACTGTACAACGCTTCATTGGGATAGTATTTCTTGTGATCGGATTCAGGAGTCCGATGTAAGTTAAGACACGTCCGGAGGCATTGTCTCTCAAAAATCCGAATCTTTTCCATTAAGGTAGGTCCCACATTAAACCACACGGGACATCCATATATGAGGGTCGGTCTGATAAGAGCCATGTAGCATATAACTTTAACTCTGCTGTTAAGTTGACTACTATGAAACAATCTTCTTGTCATAGCATAAGGTTTCTTTACCCTGGCCAGCGCAGCCTTTACATACATTTGTGCGGTTCGTGGAGCCGCCACAAGCACATCTGCTAGTGTTACTGTTTCTGAAGGCACAGTATGTTGCGGCGGTACCCGTGTGGTGGGTTGTGGTGTGTTTCCCCTACCAGCTGTGACTTGAGCATACGAGAACTGGGGTGTTACGTTTAGTGCTGGTCGAGCTTGAACTATTGGGCGTTCTATTTTTCATTGCCGTGAAAACATTTTTCCTGTATTTCGTGGAATTTAGGACAACCTCGATAATTAGCGGGGTGTCCCACGCTCTTACAAACTGCACACTTTAGAAGAGATCTGTCGTCTACCCTTTCTTTATCTAACGTGCATTGTTCTGTGCTGTGGTCCTGCCCGCATCTTACGCATCGATACTGCATTTCACTGCCGAGTGCCCGAACCTTTGGCAGCGAAGACATTGGATTATATCTATGCCCTTTGTCAATTTGTCCCATGTGACAATTTGATGGTTCAGGATAGTAATTTTTCTAAGTCCACCAAATTTGCTACCGGGGCCCAGCTGCACCAGGTAGAAAGGTAGTTTAGGATTCTCCCGGCTATGCCTAGCTTAATTGAAAGGTTTTACCGCGATAAACTCAATATCATTACAGTTAAGCTCTCATAGCGTTTGTAATAGAACTTCTGTTTTCTGTTTCAGGGTCGACGTCCTTTAGTGGAACCGTTATATTCTTTATAGGGGATGTACGTGTAAAATTCCACGGTGCCCCGTTTTAGCACATTTTTAATCTTTTCAAAGTCCTCAAACGAATTTGTCTGTATGGCAAACCTGTTACCTGTCAGTCTTTTTATTGAAAAATCCTACCCAATAGAAAGCTTACATAGACTTACCAGTTCGTTACAATCTATACCTGTAATGTTGAGGGGTGGGATCTTCGTTTTCCTTTTTACTGCCTGTTGCTCTTGTGGTTGTTGTTGCGTCATCTGTTGCGGTGGACTTCCTTTTTGTTGGTTAGTATTTTTGTGTGTTAGCAGTATACCCTATAGGATGGGTCCAGGAATCCTCTATTATAGATGGGAATGTTGTTGCGAAGGGTGCTTTCTTCAGTTTTGTACTGAAGAAGAAATTATGGTGGTCTGATCCGAAGAGATCGCGAGAGAGAAGGGTCAAGAACGTAAGACTCCCGTACAAGTAGGTTCTCGTTGTTCTGAATGCTTTCGAGGTACTTGTATGCTAATTGTAGTAAGTACTCGTCGATAGGGGTAATGGAGGCGCCTTCGTATAGGTGAGAGTACGGGTAATAGCGATCGTTAGGCCTTCTAGAGTGATTGGTGCATCTTCTGAGAAGTTTTCTTTCTCGAAGTCTTTCCATTTGGGCTGAAGATACGCAGGACCATATGGGAAATGCGTACGATATTCTAGATCGGATTAGCTGCTTATAGCAGAGAAGCTTAACTTTGGTGTCAACTTTGTTGCTCTACTTCAAAATGTTGTGCAGTTGGTGATTTTATTAACAAAATTGTTGGGGTATTTATACTCCCGATCATCCACTCAAATATTTACAAATTCTTACTCACTCATTCAAAAATACAATGTATTCTTACTTCTAGCACCAGCTTAGTGTATAGTGTATGAACAAAGACACGAATTGACCCAATTAATTGGGAATCACTGCCTGTTTACTTTCGGTTCGTTTACCGAAAAGGCGAATGACTATGATATCGAATAAGGATATGCAAAACGAATCATACGACAACGAAAAACTTTATTACAACGAACAACGAAACGATTCGATACATTAACGATTCAAATACAATTCACAACGAACAAATTCCATCTAATTTGCATAATGCAAACTGACAATAACAATAACAGAAACTATGACAACACAAAACTAACAAAAAAGGCAAGTGCTGCCAAACATGCAAATTAATTATAAATAGATTATAAATTATAACAACAATGAATAAAACTAACAATACGAATGATTATAAATTATAACAACAATGAATAAAACTAACAATACGAATGAATGTAACTATACTAATTAACAACACAATGTGATAACAGAAAATACTAACAATACGAATAAATCCAACTAATGCGAACAAATCCAAATATGCCAATCAATAACAAAGGTTTCTTCATGCACGACGCGACATACAGCCCGCCTTGAAGCATCAGGTTCAACTTTATTGTGGAGCCTTCGTCCTCGGCAGGATATTTGCTGGGAGTAAATTTTGTTTGCCTCGCTCGCCTTTGACAACGCAGGCAATTGCAATCTTCGCAGCTACTAATCTCGTATCACCTCGAATTGTGCAGCACTGTTGATGATTTGGTCCCATTGAAGAAACCGCGCAGTAAACGTACATGAGGGGATTTGGACGAAGGAAGGAGAAGATGCCGAGGATGACATTTGTATTTGTACGCTCGATGCCTTTGGAGAATAAATAAATCCATGGTTCAGAATACCGCTGCAACGTTTCGCGTCTGCTCCTTAGAATGTCACATTGTTTCGACCTTAAGCGGGAAAATATTTTGATTCCATTTGATGATATATACTGTAGCGAGCTTAGGGTTCGCTGGATTAATTATTTTGAATAAATAAGAGCCGTTAAATCGATTTTGGAATTAATATAACACTTTATTAGTCCGTTAACCACAACCGTGACTTTTACCGTACACAACGATTTCTTGACTTATCGCTTCCGTACTTATCACGTATTTTACTTCTTACTTATCGCTTGCTTCTCACTCGAGACTTATTACTTTCTACTTGTCCCCATGAGTTGTGTGCGACGTATTTATACCAGTTCCCCACATTCTGATTCGGTATTTCGTTTCCGTTCGTTCCATAATCTTGAATGTTCTATTATCCATAGTCTCCAGTTTTCCAGTACTTTGTTTTGGATTTTCCCGAATATTCCAGTACTGACTGTCATATGCGTCACAATACGTTAAGTGAGTTGAACGTATAAATTGAAAACCGTTGGTTACAACTCTGATCTTCTGTAGATTATAAGGCTTCCATTGGGCTATATGAGCAGTACCAAATTCAAAAATAAGCACCAATGCTCCTTCCTTCAGTCGAACCTCTGGGGGTCTGGAGCGACCGAATCGAATCAGCTGTTGTCGGGATTTCTTGCGCCTACGCTTCCACATATGTTGACGCGCGTGACGCCAGTCGGATAACCGATTATCTGGCTTACCTGCGAAGTGGAATTGGTGGAAAGAAGCTAAAGGGCTACTCACTAGGAAGTGGAAGTGGGCAGGAGTGAGAGGTTCAAGATTAATTGGATAGGAGGACGACATGGGTGATATGGAAAGGGAATTATTAAATATTGCTTTCAATTCGATAATATACCTTACTAATTGTTCATAAGTAAGCAATGGAGACGCTCTTGGCGGAATACTGTGCCAATCAATTCCTTGACCAATAAGAAAACTGACTACGGGTTTTTGATGCCCTTTGAGCAAAGTTCCATTATCATAATGGACCTCGACTGACCCTTTCCGTCCTGAAAAGAAGCGTTTTGGGCTTGCGATAAAATAATCGGTGGCGAATCCACCGACTAGTTGTAAATGAACTGTTTTCGTAAGGCTAACGTACTCCGCTGCGTAAACCTTCCACCGAACTTTGTTGGGATGTTGCCTTTCTTTAATATAGAAGGTTCGACACGAAATTGTAGAACAGCTATTGCACTTGTTCTGGATGATACACTTATTGCGATTATCGATTAATTGATCTCTGTGAGATGCAAGTTTCTCACAAAAAGATCCAACGAAAAATGTTTGTGGAACGAAAAGAGTTTTTGTAACGTGTTAAAGTGTTTAATAGTTGTGCACCTTGTTTCGAGGCCACCGGTATTATAAAATTACTTTCATCGATATTTTCTTTGTATTGTGCTAATGCACGAGGCAAAGTCCCCTTGGAAATATTTTACACATCCAAGCAATCTTGAAGAATCGTCCGTGCTCAAGCACGGCCGGAATGTGATAAGGTGCCTTCTGGTTCGGTGTTCTCGCTTCCACCAATGGAAGGAGAGATATTTCCGAGGCGGCCAACGGCATCCTTGGTGTAGCACATTTGACTTGTAGAGGCGACTCTTCTTTGTCTTTGTCAATTGTAACTGCAATAGCCGCACTTTCTCCACAATCCTTCTCAATACCTTTGGATTCAAGCACATTAGTATATACTGAAGGAAGTTCTTTGGCATGCTCGCGTCGAAGTCTCGCCGCGATGCCATAACACTGGAAATAAAGCTCTTCAAAGTCGGATCTAAAATCAAGAAGCTCCTCAGTTAGCTCTAATAATTCCTCCAGAGCTTCCTGAACGATCCCAAACTTTTCCCGAACCCATTCAATTTCAACAGAAATTCTTTCCAGGACGAAAACATCAGTCTTGGGATTAAAATTGGTCAAAAAATTGACATACCTGGTCAACTCGCGCGTGGCGACAGCCCATTTATCGCTCAAGGATCTGATTCGATCTTTGGCCATTTTGATTACAAGCGACAATATTAAATAACAATTTTTCAACCGATAAGTATCGAACGGAAGGAGATATGGTATCGAATGGAAGGAAATATTGACGGGGCTGAAATATATGGGAACTTCAAAGGAATGTAGTAGGCAAATCGGAAGAGTAACCAATTTAAACTTCTTAACAACTAAAACACGACTCACCTGCAGTTCCCCGGGTTCTCCGCTGGCTGCCACTGCCCTTAACCACTCTCTCCGGTTGGAGCTGGTTATCACCACTAACCTTCTAGTGGGTGTCTCTGTTACATGACACTTGCAAATCGTGACTAGGATAATTGATTTATTTGATATATTTTTCATGGTCATCTTGTGAGCATGTTGTTACACTACACCCTTCCCCTACAACAAAAAATATTTATATCTCTTAAAATGTAAATAAATATTTGTTGGTGTATATATGCTTTTAGCTGTTATGCCCAGACTTATCAAGTTATTGTCGTGTATTTCATATTCCTTGTTTTCTAACAAAATTACGCTATTTACACGGTTTTGAGCTATTATTTTATATGGTCCTTTAAATGGTTTATCCAATTCTTTCTTCTTTTGTACTGTTATTTATACACTCCCAATCACTAGGATGGGGCCACAAATTTTGCAATTGAGTTTCGCTCTTTATACCTGTTGAAAATTTTGTACCGGAAACATATATCGTACTACCTGTGAATAGGTACGTATTTTCCTAAAAGAAATTCATAAAATTAAAGGGTAAATAAGAAACGACTGTTGGAATTTCCCAAGATCAAATAATAAACTACTTAGAAACGGTATAAAAAAGTGCCTCACTAGGATTAGGCCACATGCAAAATTTTAGAAAAGAGGGAAAAATTAATGAAATGTTTACATTTCATGGTTTTAAAACATTTATTTATAAAGTTTTTCTACATTAATAATGAGTATGCCCGCCGTTTTTGGATATGACCTCTATACGGTTTGAAATAGGATCATCGAGTTTTTTAAATAATCTTGGGAAATCTGGTCCAAGGAATCACGAATAGTTTCGATTAAGGTGTCCTTGTCTTCAAATTGTCTGCCCCCTTCATAAACTTTACGAGATAGCCATGACCAAACATTTTCGATTGTGTTTAAGTCCGGCGAATAGGGCGGCCATGACAAAAGTTCCACGTCTTCTGATTGAATCCAACTTCTAACAACCCTGGAAGTGTGGATGGGGGCATTGTCTTGTTTTAAAATCCAAGACAGGGGTCCGAAAATGGTTTTAATTTTTGGAAATGAGCGTTCCAGCAAACATTTGTAGTTGTTTCCGTTCATTGTTTTGGGCAAAAACCCCAACTCGATTGTGTCATAGTAGGTAATAGCCCTCCCCACACGATGACACCTGGTATACGGCTCTGATGTCTTGCCAAAATAAGCTCCTCCTTTCTCAGATCATGGAAATAAAAGTTGAAACATGGGGACTGTCAAGATTAAACTTTTTTTCATCCGAAAAGACAACGCGTTTCCATTCATTGGTCCAAGTGACATGTTCTCTTGCAAAATTCATTCGATGCTCCTTATGTACTTGCCTCAAACCAGGTTTCTTTTTCAATTTTTTTCTTTTGATAGTATCACTTTTTTTTATTATCCTTCGGACCGTTGCTATGGTGGCTGATACTCCGCTTTTGGCCCCTACTTTAGTCGCTGGTAGAGCTGAATTTGAGGCAACTTGTAGAATCAACCGATTTACTCGTGATGTTGTTGCTTCAGATGTGCGTCATTTTTGATTTTTCCCATATTTTTGTGGATCCGCAAGATAATTGTTTACAAAAGTCTTACTTTTTTTAAGCCTCCTTGCTTAAAGTCCTAAATCCTTGAAAGCATCTATTTGTCCTCTTTCTGTCGCAGTTCCGGAACCCATTTGTATTTCAAATTAAATAAAAACAGTTCTTTTCAACACTTTTAAATATTCTAAACAAAAGTTTTAAAAAAATCGCTCATGTGCACTCCTGCAACAAAATATTCGCAATGGCCTCATTCAAGCGACGCACTTTTTTACACCCTTTTTAAGTAGTTTATTATTTGATCTTGGGAAATCCAACGGTCTTTTCTTAATTACCCTTTAATTTTATGAATTTCTTTTGGGAAAATACGCACATATTCACAGGTAGTATATGTTTCCGGTACAAAATTTCCAACAGGTATCAAGAGCGAAAATCAATTGCAAAATTTGTGGCCTCATCCTAGTGATTGGAAGTGCCTACTTTAAATTCACATTCACTTATCAAATTTTTGTCTTTGCTTGTTGATGTGAATATCTTAGTTTGCATTTTAGCTCACTTAAGGTTTAGGCTATTCTGCCATTGAGGATGTGCAGAGATGGAGGAAGGATTGGATCCCACGATCCACATTGTAGATTGGCATTCATCGCAAGCGAATGCACGATCCTGCTTTCGTTGAGTTGTGGATTCCGCGGAAACAGCTGCGGCGCGTTTCTCTTCGGAGAGATGGAGAGAGGTAGTAGTAGTCAAGTGGCATTCGGTGTATGAACACGTAACGATTAAGACTTGGTGCGTTCTGACCCAGACAAAAAAAGGGAAAAGAGAGATAAAAAAGAAATAAGAAATAAAACGATACGGGAGTTTCTTATAGTTAATGTACCGTGAAGTTAAGTACTTGTATGAACAAATAAATGTAATGAAAACTTTTTCGTGAGGAAATACATATAGTAACCAGTGTAATTACCTGTGGAAACGTTTGTCGTTGAATGTTGAGACGTAAAAAAGAAAAGTAAATTGGACGTAAATTCAGGGTGGAGGTGTTTACGTGTTTCACTGTTCGGGCTGGATCTTCCGTAGGGTTGGAGCCGCAAGCTGGCGGATCAGTGTAGCTGTAACCAATGAGTTTTTCTAACATTCTGTTCGCAGGGGATAAAACGACCAGTAACTGTGTGTGACGGGTTAAAAGAACGTAAAGGCTGCCGTAGCGGAACCCAGACTGACGAAGGTGTAGCTGTGCAGGTGGAAGAAGATTAAATTCGACATTTTCGGTGTTGATGAAGATGAGAAATTGTCGTATGGAAATTGAATTCAAGGAAAGAACAAAATAAAAACCTGCCGTTGGATTGATTAAGACTGATTCGTAGAACAACTACAACGTGGAATTTACGCCAACTGATTGCAACCATTACATACTATTAACACTATACAACAAAACACACCCCAACAACGTATACTGTAACCACTGGCGCAGCCCAACACCCCCGCATCTTCACCCTCTAAGAGCATTTTATTGAAACTTCAATATTTTGTTGTGTCCCGTATTTCCATTCGGCAACGACTGCATCTGGTGATCACCCTTTTGTTACGTTCGACAACTGTAATCTTAACAATTTGTAACTTGAACGTTATTTTATTTTCCGTTACAACTTTACTTTCTGTTACAATAATACAATATGTTACAACTTCTCTATAATATGCTACAACTGGCAAAAGGGATACAGGATATACGTTGCAACTGACTTTTTCAAACTTTACATTACATTACAAGTATGTATAATAATGTAACCGCTCATCCCAATTTTCTTTATCTCCTACAGTCATTAAGTTTTCATTTAAAACTCTGTGATTTCTTTCTATAAATCCTAATGTTTCATGATGGTAAGGAGTTGATAATATCTGTATTATATTAAGTAAGTTGTAGATGTTCTTTAGTAGTTCGTTCTGGCATTTCAGGGTACTTCAAAATCTCCTTTTCTGCGCGCGTTAGTTAAAAAAAAAATCGGTCCCTTTGTGGTGACGAGCGGACGGCCACCAATAACGCAAGGGAAACGAGGCGCCCGGGGAGATGACGTCCAAGATGATGTGGCAGAACTCCTTCGCCACAGTCCTTGAATTTCATTTATAAACTCACGGACACGCAAACAAACCGGCTACACTGTAACCTGTGGTGAGTATGCTGGTCGGGGAGTGTACTAAACGGTGAACGTACTAGTTTCTCCACGATGTATTTAGTTGCGAAACACTTTGACTGTCTTAAGTTTTTTAAAGCATCCATATTTCAATATAAAGTTTTCTACTAAAGCCTTGGCAACATAAAATTCCTACCTCAACAAGATATATCAATTATCTAACTGAGTAGAGTTGAATAGCTGCAAAACTCAATGGTGCCTATTGTCGTTAAAAGCGAACCCCAAAGTAAATAAATTGTCGATGAACGGCACTTGCATCGACGAAGCCAAGGAACTATCAATCTTCGGCACTGGAATTAATTCGACTCTTAATTGAAATGACCACATATTTGATGCTCCAAAAGTTTCCGCCATTGTCCTGCCTCCTCGTCATATTTACCTCCCAAGATACCCCTTAGAATTTTATTCTCGAATACGCGGAATTTGTTTTCTCCCCGTTTTGTGAGAGCCCATGTTTCGCATCCGTATAGAACAATCGGCATGATTATGGTTCTATAGACACGGAGCTTTATATTACGTGATAGCAGTTTGGATTTCAGTAGTTTACTGAGTACATGCCAACTAGCGTTGCCGGGGTGTAGTCTTTTGTTAATTTGTTTCGACATTTCGTTACTGGCCGTCAGTATTGTTCCCAGATATTTAAATTCTTTGACATTTTCAAATATCTTGCCTCTGATGTTTATGTGTGTTCTCTGAGTTCCACCTGCTCTCGCCGTAATCATGTATTTGGTTTTGTCTTCATTTATTTCTAGGCCCACCTCTTCTGCCGATTGCATGATGATTTCACTGTTTTTACTTACAGTTTCTAGAGTTTCGCCCAGAACGGCAATGTCATCCGCATATGCGAGTACTTGTGCGATCCCGTTCAGGGATGATCCGGCCATGTTGTCGTCTTATACCTTTCTGATGACATACTCGAGCACAAGGTTAAAAAGGCATGCCGAGAGACCATCCCTCTGTTTTAGTCCGTCCCGGATTTCAAACGGTTCTGAAAGGTGGTTTTCTATTCTAACTCGCCCTTTGTTTCCGTTCATGCAGATGTGAATGAGGGCGGCATATTTTTTCGGGATTCCCAGCTAAACTTCAATATGGTAGAGTCTTTGCCTTGCGACTGAGTCGTACGCTTTTTTGAAGTCAACGAACAGTTGATGAACCGTCTCTCCGTATTCTAACTTCTTTTCCAGCGGTTGTCTTGTGGCGTTTCTAACAGATACACACACACAAGCAAATAGGGAAGAACACCGAACGAGAATCGAATAAGAAAATGCATCAGAGCCGTATACCATAGCGATAACATAACAAATCCACATCAGTTGAGTGTACTTGAGTTTAGAAATCGATTTCATACACGCGGCAGTAGCCTGGTGTGTTAAGCATTGGTTCAATTTTTGGTGATTCTAACTGTCATAGCGTCAGTTCGAATCACACGTTCTTCACTATCATCGCAAACGCTATAGCCTTACTGTGAACATTTGGTCGCTGGTTGGCCGGCCCCTACGGAATCCCCGCTGGCAGTCTCCCAGTATTTCTTCCGCGTATGGTGTGATTCTCGCCAGTATGGCATTTCTTAGTATTTTGCATGTGGTTGGGAGCAATGATATTCCTCTGTAGTTTTCGCAGTCAGATCTGTCTCCTTTTTTGAAAATGGAGACGACTATTGAGGTTTTCCATATTTTAAGTGACTCATATTGGGATAAGGAACCCATATTGTTTTGATGAGTTGGTGGATCTTTCGAGCGGTTGCATCTCCTCCATGCTTCATAAGCTCTGCCGTATGCAGTCGGCTTTCAAAGTACTGCTTCCATCTTGTCACGATATTGTTTGTTTCTGTAACTAGACAGCCGTTTGCGTCTTGAATTATTTTGGCTCTCCCCCGGTATCCATTTCTAATTGAATTATGTTGGCATACATACCTCTGATATTCTTTGCTCTAGAATTTTCTAGAATTTTTTCGATCCGAGTCTTCTCCCATTCGTGTTTGTTGCGTTTGAAGAATCTCATTGTCTCTTTCCGGATTGTCGCGTATCTTTCTGCGTTGACTTCATCATATCTTTCTAAGTGGATCACTCTGAGGCGTTTACGTTCTTCGATCTTCGCCCTGCACTCATCGTCACACCATGGTTTGGACTTAATTCAAGACAATTATACATGGATACTGTGGGATAAAAGAAGTATTGCACCAAGCCACGGGCACACGATTCACTTCTTCCCCAAACACTGTTACTCCGTAAGTAAGAAGTTGTTCTCCCACAATGTTTCGCCGAAAGAAATGTTCAACAGTTAGGAAAGATTGAATAATTAACACTGTTTAATTTGTTTAACTTGGTTTTTATTTGTTCTTTTTTTGTTTCGAATTTACTCTTATAATAAATTATCACTAGATTAAATGTAGGGACTTGTATTTGTATATACACGGGAAGTGATCACGATACAATGTAATTATTGTAAAAGTACGATTTGGCCAATAATACACAAGGAACTAAAAACACTTTGAAAGTACCTCGGTGAGCATGTTGGGTGGCGTTTAAGATACTTGTCGCTGCGTGTCTGCCCGTGATGGTGATTGAATTGGTACTGACTTAAATACACGCGAAATTATGGTGAGCCTCGAGCGGCGGCGTAACCTTGTACGGTAGTGGTTGGATAGCGACTGAATCAAAAAGGAATGAAGGCGGGTAATTTTACTTTTGCACAGGACAACCAATAGAGATCATACTTCTGCTCTTTCATTGCCACGCCCGTCGAGGTGTGGTGTATACATTGGTCTATTCGATAGTCGACGAACATGGGAGAATGAGAGAACAGAAACACGATGTACGATGATCTTGGGGTGGGTTTGGTTGTGTGTGTTGGTATCAAATGCAGTTTCTGAGAATGACCTACTGCCCTGGTGTTACGGCTGTGGTGATCTCAGAGTGCATTGAAGCTTATGGCAACAGAATTATGGAGGAGAGGAAATGTATCTGGTGCTATTCACCTGCGAAAAGTGATCATTGATCCCAAGCGAATGGATGATCTGCGGAAAATCGATAGAACGCTACATCGGCTAGGGAAATATTACCGTGGGAACAACGCTAAGGAATGCGGTAATTACCCAAGCCATTGGATGATGATGCAACCACGTTGTTTGATTCGACTTGGTTCTTGCTAACCAACATGAATTGGAATTTCCGGTGGAAATCTCATGGGCTAGAGGAATGGAGTTGCCGTATTGCAAAAAGGGTAGCTAAACTCAGTTATGCATTATCTGCATAGGATAATGAGTTTAGCTATGCGTTCTTGGGAATGCATGATATTTCAAGTGAATAGCATGAACGGTGGAATAGGGGATCATATGACACGCTGAAAGCGGTCGAAATAAGGCGGAAATTGTGGTTGGAATTGTGGATTGGTTCTCCATGTAATATAGAGAACCCCCACAATACCGTCACGAAACTCTACCCA
The DNA here is from genome assembly GCA_963931805.1 of Microdon myrmicae. Taxonomy (NCBI): domain Eukaryota; kingdom Metazoa; phylum Arthropoda; class Insecta; order Diptera; family Syrphidae; genus Microdon; species Microdon myrmicae. The sequence continues at coordinate 25,387,907 of OZ007499.1, forward strand.
CCGCAAGTGCATTCCAAGCTCTACCTGAGCATGTGTTTCATCGGGGTTGTAATGTCCCAATATCCATCCAGATACCTCCTGTCCTTATTCACTTCCTTTCCATCCGCTCGCACTGTGCTCTGATATTTAAGAGTACTCCAAATTCCCTTTTGTACGCGCGTTAGTGTAAAAAAAAGAAGTCAAGATTGAAAGGATTCCAATGGGTATTCCTACGGTTACTTGTTTCGTCAAACTTTATAACGCCTAATTAACGTGCGTTCAAGAAATAATCTAAATGTATATCAAGAAACATTTGTTAAGAACGTACATATTTTTGATGGTGAATAGAACCACCACAGCTAACCTAGAAACTCGATCGTTTTACTGTTCTCTTCGTAACATGTTAAAGGACGGCGTTTTGCTAAGATTAAAACAATAAGGACAGAGCAACCATGTCGAAATTTGATCTGAAACGATATATTTTTTGATTTATTAATATAATAATTGGAAATGTCTACAAATGTTTTATATCACATAAAATATTAATCAATCTTGGGTGAGTGCTTAATTTAATTTTTGCTCTTTAATAATAAGGTGTATAGAATCATATTACAATTATCTGTCCTGTCAGATTACTTATCTCTCATATTTTTTATCGGTTTACGTTTAAGTGAAAGTCTTAGTTGATGGTGTTAATCATGTTTAGCTTATAATTTTAATAATAAACTAAATTATAATAATAACAATAATACTATTCAAGTATAATTTTGGTAGTAGAATATTTAAGAATTTTGGGTCCTAAATTTTTACCATTCTCCTCACTCTGCCGTCTGCCAACAAATTACAATAAATTATTAGGGCACACAGTATTAATATATACATAATATAATTGAGACTTAGCATATATACGATATAATCATATTTCGACTGAACTTCGGATGAATGGTCCGCACAGAAAAACAGACAGTGCAAAACATAAAACTTTCTGTTATAACAAACTTTATACAGAGTTTGTTGTAGTTTTGTCTCAATTTGTGTTTCACAATTAATTATAAAAGGCATACATACTAATGAATATTTACATTTATGTTTGTACCATAAAAAATAAAACAAAACTTATCAATTCACATAGGGATATCAAAAGTACTCGGTTTCGAAGAAATCGAAGCTTGGATTCGGGACGGTTTTGTAAAATTCATCTGAAACACGTTAAATCGAAATTACTTTTTATAAACAATTCTGGAATATAAATTTTATTTCTATTAAAACAATATTGATAATTAAAGTAGAAAAGAAATGAATTAAGATGCCATGTTGAGGCTAAAATTAAAATCTATTTTCAACAATTCATGTATAATAATTAAACTATGTTATCCACCGTCCATTGAGTTAGATACTTTTGTGAGTTATTCTTGAAACAGAGAGATATTAAATAATAGTTGAATTTTATTATGGACCCCTGACATGTTAGATTGTTATTAACTCTGACTTCCTGGGAGGTTAGTTAAATTTTTTATAGTTTTTTTAATACTTATGTTAGGAGAGGCGATCTTATAATGCTGAGATAGCACTCTGAGTTATCAATATCATTGTTGGTATTTTTTTAACAGCTGTAAATTAAATAGTGTAATAAACTCTTATCATTATCAACGAAATTAATGGGTTTAAACATCTACACCGTAGACCAATCAGTGGTGTTACATAAAATAGAGAAACTTATTCTGTATTGATTAATGATTCATTAATAGTGAATAGCTAATTTTAATAAATGCGCATACATCTGAATATTATTTTTCTAGTAGTTAGCCGAAAGCCCTAGCAGCTAGCGCTATTTAGAATTAAGTTATTGTGTAATTAATTACATCGTAATAAATAATAATAATAATAATAATAATAATAATAATAATATTTTTCTAGTAACTTAATTTCAGATAAATCATAATTATTTCAATAGTGAAATCATTTTCTATATTATTCTAAACAGTTTTTAAAATTGTTTTAAAACTAGGGCCGATATATTTGTCTTAAGTAAAGAAGCACTTTTGTCAGTTAGTGTGATTTAGATTTTTTTTTCTTCTATAATATAAGTATAATTTGATTACTTCCTTATGTGCTGTTTAACATAAAAAGTCATCAAAGTGATTCAGTTCTTAAGTACATAAATAAATATACAATATATACAATACAACGGCAAGATGGAAAAGTCTAGCCTGGGTTGGGATGGCTGTTGCACCCAACCACAAAACTCCATTGACAATGGCAGATTTGAGGAATTTGGAGTATGCATTGTCGGGACACCTTACCATGCGAAAGCTTTGGCTTTTTTCGACTTTTATCTGTTCCCAAGTATTAAGACATTTGTGGGTGAAAAACATTTCGAGTCAAATGAGAATATGATAGCGGCTTGTGAATTTTGAAGGATCTCCAGAATCTCATTTTATGGTAGAAATGCTGTACAACGTGTCTTAAACTTAGGTGGGGAAATCACATTAGACGGTTCAAAAAGTCGATTATTTTTACTGCTTAATCCTTATGTCAATGACCAACTTTACCGACAGTAATCATTTCGTCGCAATTTCACGATTGCTCGGCCTAGTAGACGAATTTCGGTCCCATGTCTTAGATCATCTCCATTCAAACGTTTCTGAATGATAATTACGAAATTTCAATGAAAAAAACATTTTTTTTACAAATTGACATTTAAAAAAATCGAAATGGGTACCCTGGTACCCGGCCATTGACATAAGGGTTAAATCATTACTATATATAGGGTGACGCAAAATTAATCACCCTATCGGAAGATGTTATAATTCTGCAAATGGCGGCGTACGTCAACCAGTCAACTAATCATGAACTAGACAGCTGCAGTATACAAACAGACAAGCAATGGGGCATTGGCAGCTGTCTAGTTCATGATTGATTGTCGTACGTCAATCAGTCAATCAATCATGAACTAGACAGGTGCAGTATACAAACAGACAAGCAATGGAACAATGGCAGCTGTCTAGTTCATGATCGATTGGCTGATTGATGTACAACGCCATTTGCAAAAATTATAACATCCTCCGATAGGGTGATTCATTTTGCGCCACCTGTATATTCAGAAATATGCTCAAGCAATTTTAAAGGCGAAATTTGAAGTTCTTCATACATTACGGATGTGAAACGGATGCGCTACCATTTACCGCCAGTGCGTAATTTTTCTAAATTCGTTTTTGTTGAGATGTTTTGTTTTTCAAATGGTGTGGTGTTAGAGATGCGACATTATTTGAATGAGATTTGAATAAATCCGTTGTCCTGGTTGGTTTAATTCAACCAACTACACTTATCTATAGCATTCGCGACGATGGTGAACAGCGCGTGAATCTAACCGACGCTATTCTAACCGACGTTGAAATCACCAAAAGATTGAACCAAAGTTCAACGAATCAGGCCACTGCCACGTGTACGAATTCGATTTCTAAACTTAAGTACATTCCAAATGATCTGGAAATGCGATGTTATTGCTATAGTATACGACTTTAACGGATGTGCTTTGATTTTTTGACTTGTACTTTTGGTGGTGTTGTTCTTCACTATAAGTCGTGGGTGTATCTGCTAGAAACGCCACATATCTTTGTGTCGAGACAATGAATGCGACCCCTGAACAACCAGATCTAATTATGTTTGGAGTAACTATTGCGAGAAATACTATTATAAAAACTTGTGTCCACCATCCAAGATAGGCTACCCGTCCAAGATAAGCTACCCGTGCAAGAACAGCTACCCGTCCAAGATAATCTACGCAGAAAAAGAAAGAACTGCGGCCGAACTATCTATAGCGTTTCCGACGGTAGTGAACAGCGTGTGATTCAAACCGACGCAATCACGGTTGGAATCACCAAAAGATGGAACCAAAGTTCAACGTATCAGGCCACTGCCACGTGTACGAATTCAATTTCTAAACTCAAATACATTCCAAATGATCCGGAAATGTTATGTTATTGCTATGGTATACGGCCTTAACGGATGTGCTTTGACTTTTCAACTTGTCCTTTTGGTGGTATTGTTCTTCACTATTAGTCGTGTGTGTATCTGCTAGAAATGTCACATATCTTTGTGCCGATACAATGAATGCGACGTACGTACAACCAGATCTAATAATGTTTGGAGTAGTTATTGCGAGAAAAGCTGTTATAAAAACCTGTGTCCACCGTCCAAGATAAGCTACCCGTCCAAGATAGGCTATGAAGAAAGAGAAAGAACAGCTCCCGAACTATCTACAGTGTTTGCGATGATGGTGAAGAGCGTGTGATTCAAACTGACGCTATCACGGTTAGAATCACCAAAAGATAGAACCAAACTTCAAAGCATCAGGCCACTGCCACGTGTATGAAATCGATCTCTAAACTCAAGTACAATACACTTTACCAATGTGGAAATTATGTTATTGCTATAGTAAACGGCTTGAACGGATGTGCTTTGTTTTTTTGGGCTGCTAAGGCTGGGGCGGTTGGTTGGTAAGGGCTGACTTTGCTGTCTCCAGGTAGGTTGGTTTGAGTTGATCGGTTGAGACGGTTCTCTCCTGGCCGTTGACATCGATGATGACCGTTCTATATTCCGTGCATCGGATGACGCAGTGTGGACCTGTGTAAGGCCCTTCGAGAGGTTTGCGGGTGCTGTCGAGTCGTCTGCAGACGTGGGTGCAGGTCTGCAGATCCTTGTAGAGGAACGGGTGCCCTGCGGTGTGCCGGGTTGCTCAGACTAGGGGGGTGGCCTTGAAAAGCTGACGCATGCTCCCGACGAAGGTGGTCTTGTTTGTCTGTATCGACTGCGAGGCGATGAATTCTCCGGGGATGCGGATGGTTATGACCTAGAGCATTTCTGCTGGGGACGCTTCGAGGTCCTCTTTGTACCCCGTCCTGAGGTCCAGCAGGTCTGTGGGCAGCACCTTAGGGCGGCTTTGATAGTTCGGTGGAATCTCTCCACTATTCCGTTGGGCTGCGGATGGTACGGCGTTGCTTGTGGCGAGATCTGTGAATAGCTCCGTCTCGAATTGTGGCCCTCTGTCTGATGTACAGCGGGGTGATATTCCCACCAATTATCCTCACATGTAGTGTGTGTCACACGAAATTTGCGAGAAAAACCCGTCGTCGATTCCTGTTTTACGTGTGGCTGAGACCCACGTAGTGCCGCGTCGACTCCACACCAATTCAGCTGGGACTTCCCTTTGTGTATGAGGGTGACCGAGAGTGCGCTTGACTCAATTAGTCGAATGTCGCCCTCGGTGTTGTTACATAATTAATAACGTTAATTATCACACCCCTTGAAGTCATTAAAAACGTTACCGCTAATTCGTGTCCTTATCCCACAAAACACACATCGCGACCTAAAACAACATTCTCCTACAAACCAATAGCACATTTTAAAAATCACATCATCCTTTACAACACATAGTGGTCAAAACTTTCCATCGTATTTTACATACAAAAACTTTCCACCCCTGTCATCCATAAATTCGCACGTATCGTCATTCCCACCCTAATAAGAATGTATGATGGTGTGCTCAGGATCAATGTACCGGAGGGGGTTCGAATCATTGGGTACGCAGATGATTTGGCAATAGTGGCCGTAGCTAAACATCTAGATGACCTGGAGAATATTTGCTCCCAAGCAATCCAGAGCATTAAATGCTGGCTAGATATAGCTGGACTGACACTAGCTGGACATAAGACGGACGCAGTTTTAATAAGCAGCCGCAAGAAAGTTGAACACCTTGATTTGGAAATAGAAGGACAAATAATCAGATCCAGTCCCTAACATATATTAAATCTCTTGGTGTTATATTCGGCAACAGGTTGACCTTCAAGGAACACCTGAGGAAAACGAGTGAATAAACGGCAAGAGTATGCAAAGTTTTGGCGAGACTGCTACCCAATGTTGGTGGACCCTGGCCCCACATAACGAAACTCATAGCCAGTGTCAACACCTCCATTATAATGTATGCAGCTCACATATGGGCAGGAGCCGCACGCTATAAGTCGTACATGAGGGGAGTGAACTCAGCACATAGACTGGCACCATTAAGAGTATGCTGCGTATTCCGAACGGTATCCGAAGATGTTATAAATGTTTTGGCCGAGAAGAAACCACTTGACATTGCAACTAAAGAAAATGTTGCGTTGCATGAGGTCTCACAAGAGAATCGCCGGAGAATGCGGTCACAATTAGAACTCTCAAGCCTGGTTTACATGAGGTTGACGCACTAGTCTCGCAAGAGGATCCCCGCGAATGCGGATACAAATAGAGATCTCCAGCCAAAGAGAAAGGCAACGAAGGTGGGATTCTTCCACCAAAGGAAGATGTATCCACACCATGATATCTGATGTAGAAACCTGGATGAAAAGAAAACATGGCGAGCTGAACTACCACTCGACTCAGCTAATATAAAGACACGGATGCTTTCGGCAATACTTACGCAAGTATAAGCATGCGAATCACCCATAATGCTTGTATTGCGAAGGCAAAATAGAAAATACGGAACACGTACTCACAGAGTGCGTGAGATTCGAGACCGCGCGCACGATTTTGGAGAGACATATGAGATGGACAGTTACTCCGGGAGTAATAGAATACATGCTGAGTTCAAAATCGGCATGGTCCGTAGAAAATGATGTTCTATGTGACATGATGCAGCAGTTGCGACACGACGAGCGGAGTAACAGGTAAACTCCGTCCCGCTCCGCGATGGAATATCTAAAAGAAAGTTCCGTGGGGAATATGTGCCCTAGCGGGAGGTGGTATTAGGCGGTAAAAATCGCCCATGCATCTGGATGTGTCCAGAGGTATCTTTTGTTTTGAATATTTCCACCTTCCTACCGAACAAAAAAAAAAAAATACTTCCTGCCAAGCCAGCAGATATCATCTGTACCTTCGATACGTGGCCTCGGGATATTATATGACAGGGAGCTTAGCTTCATCCCGCATATTGATGACATTATTCTTAAGGCCAACTCTGTCCTTGGGTTTGTGAAACGCTGGTGTAAAGAATTCTGTAATTCTAACGTTTCCCCGTTCTCTCTACATAGCCTTCGTCCGCCCCCTTCTTGAATACGCCAGTCAGGTCTGGTCTACGCACTACTCGTCCCATATTCGCAGTATTGAAAGCGTGCAACGTCGTATTTCGAGGGTTTGTGTTTAGAGGAATTAAGTTAAGGAGGTAGGCGCAGTCGACCGAGCCGGAGAGGACGCGATGAATAAATATTGTCATAACCCTGCGCTCCTTACGGGATCTGAGGTTGATTAATTTGAGGCGGTTAATGTACGGGGGATTGGCGCAAGGCCTTTTTTTTTTTTTTTTTTTTTATTAGACTTTTCTCGGGAGAGGCGAACCTATAGCGCCGAGTGGGCGCCCCGAGATGCCATCAAATAACTGTTGCAGTTCTTTTTGAACAGTTGCAGGTTGTTACGCTCCGGGAACACTCGCGTGGGAAGACAGTTCCACAGCTTCCCCGCTTTGTAACGGAACGAGTTCTGATACAGGGATATTCGCGCCATCGGGAGATGAACCACAAACGGGTGCGATCCGTCGGATTGTCTTGTGGAGCGCATATAAACCGAACTGCGTGAAACAATGCCAAGAATCTCCGAAGAACAGCACCCGTGTTAATATCGGTAAAACAGAGAGAGGTCGGCTACGCGCCTTCGATGTGATAGCGACTGTAGTCCCGACGTCAGCGCCGAGTCCCCGATCAGGCGGATCGCTCGTCTCTGTATGCTCTCAAGTAGGTCGAGGGTATGTTTAGGAGCCGAGCTCCAAACATGAGAGCAATATTCGAGCGCGGGTCTAATTTGGGATTTATATAGCTTGCCCAGAAAAACAAATTGTTATGGACAATTTAACAAGTCTCGGATATGGACCAGATCCCGGTTGTAGTGCCGATGACGATGATGAATGTACGGGGGAAGGATTAGGGGGTTACCCATCCTAGCCCCCGGAGAGTGAACCGAAGGAAGCGACGTTGAATAGTTTCGATTCTACAGATATGGATCTTGTGATAAGGAGACCCTACCTGGCTAGCATATTCAAGCAGTGGATGGACGAGAGTAAGGTAAAGGGATCGAGTAACGTAAGGGTCGGAGAATTCCTTAGAACATCGTTTCACGAATCCGAGGGTAGAATTGGCTTTCCGGATCGTCTCATCAATGTGAGAGACGAAGTTAAGTTCCCTGGCGCAAAGGATCCCAAGATCTGGAATACATTGGACAATGGTCACGGGTTTGTTATGAAGGGTATAGGAACGAGAGGTTGAGTGAATACGCTTACGGGAAAAGGTTATAGATTGGCATTAGGCGATGTTGACTACAAAGCAATTTTGGTCACACCAAGTCGAGAAGCTGTCAAGGTCAGACTGCAGCAATCGTTCTCAATGAATTTCTAACAAAAGAAAAAAAATTACATTCTTGTTGTACCGCATCCGCATAACGTCTAGATCCTAAAAATTTTCTTATATCCCCATCAAAAAAAAAAAAAGTTCAAAGATCGCCCCCTTCTTAGTGCAAATGCGACTGTAAAATATTCTTAGGTGATTTTGAAGGTGATCTCCAAGGATTACTTTGAACACGTCTTTAAAGCGTGGCAACGATGCTGGGAGAAGTGAATGGCATCGCAGAGAGACTGCATTGAATGTGACTGAACTGTTACACGCTAAGCTTAAGAAAATTTACCGCAGTGGTGTTATAAACGGTGTATCTTGTAGATGTATTAGCTGTTGAACACGGATACAGAGGGTACACCGACTTACTTCGAAATATTGATGTTTTCATTACTATTCGGAACATTTTGGATAATCCTGTAGCGTCTCTAACAGATATGTGGGGAGGAAGTGTATTGTGCCAGGCATGGGCACTCGGTTCACGTTCCTCCCCCATCATATATGTTCCACCGAATACAAAAGTACAATCACCAGGGAAAAGGAGATAAAACACACGGGAAGCTGCGGCACAGAAAATGAAACACTCAGGATAAAGTTTAGTAAAACTGTTTTTTATTGTCAAGTAAACTGGGTCTATATATTAAAATCACTAGGCACATAACTTATAGTGAGGTGACGAGAACTTTATTACACAACACAAACTCCGTCAAATGTTACTTATCCTACCGCGACAATGTATTTGATATATTTCAAATATACATGTTAAGAGTTTATTATTTACACTCCGGATATAAAGGGTCTTTACTGACGTGCGCACGTAGAAAATCGGGTGTGTAACGTGCCGTACCGTTTGCACGGTACGGCGAAGGGGAAACGACCCAACCGGCTCCTATGATGGTTGTAATACAACTCAGCGATATTAAGTCGCTGTCAAAAGAATTTTTGGATGCATTTACTTTACTTGTAGTGATAACCGGATCTCATTAGAGGAGATCGTCATGGCACATATGTATTGGTGTACGTCGGTTCTTTTCAAGGATCAAAACCATTAGAACGGACGTGGAACACAAAGAAGGCATCCAAGAGATGTGTGTAAACCAATCGAATCTCATCGGATGCTAATGGGTTTGCTTATGCATCGTTCGGTAATGAGGGTCAGCTAAATAAGTAGCAGCCGCTCACTAAATGAAAAAATTGTCTTTCGGATACCACAAACGATATGAATTGTTTATGGTATCGCAGGAAACCTATGTAGGAGCAGCGTTCCTCTGTTTGCAGATGGTGCGAGTTAGAGAATTTTATTGCTGTGAGAAAAAGGTCGCCGACCAATGTGTACGTAAAGAAATTTATCGTACACATGGCGAAGTTGGAAAATATACGGCGCAATATTTATGGTCCCTGTCATGACGGTTACATTGTATGCAAACCGAATCATTTTGTTTACAGGAATTTGTCTGGTACCGAAGGGGCCGAATTGGTTTGGAATTCCAGATAACCAAAGAAAGAAATCTTACGGAAAATTGTATGCGAAGAGATGCATGAAAATGTAAGTTTTCTTTACAGGGACTTTAAGATTATAGATTTGATCTATATAATGCGTGAAGCAGTTACAGGTGCTAATGTTGTTGCATTACCGAAGTTAGGAAATTGGCTGAATGTTATGGGGGTTTTATGGTAAGTAGACAGTGGGGTTTGGCGGGACCGCCACAGATACACACACAATACACAAGCAAATAGTGAAGAACACCTAACGAAAATCGAATAAGAAAATGCATCAGAGCCGTATACCATAGCGATAACATAACAATTCACATCAGTGGAATATACTTGCGTTTAGAAATGAAATTCAAAAACACGGCCAGTAGCTTGATGGGTTGCGCTTAGGTTCAATTTTTGGTGATTCTAACTGTTAGAGCGTCAGTTCGAATCACACGTTCTTCACGATCAATCCCAAACGCTATAATTGGTAGGCCGACGTGATATGTACACCCAGCACACACTTTCCCGTAGTAAACAGAACTTCACACACGATCATGACTTCCGCATAGAGCACCAGGCACACTCGCCTGTTCTGACGTTCTCTCGTTCGCTCCGTCGTTCGCACACGAAGCTGATCGTAACGAAATTACTGAGGAGGGAGTAGTGTAGCGTCTCTAACAGATACACACACAATACACAAGCAGATAGTGAAGAACACCTAACGAAAATCGTATAAGAAAATACATCAGAGCCGTATACCATAGCGATAACATAACAATTCACATCAGTGGAATATACTTGCGTTTAAAAAAATCGAATTCTAAAATCGGCCAGTAGCCTGAAGTGTTACGCATTGGTTCAATTTTTGGTGATTCTAACCGTCATAGAGTCAGTTCGAATCACACGCTCTTCACTATCTATCCCAAAACGCTATCAACCAACCGTAGTGAAGAACAGCACTAACAAGAAAATTATTAGAGCCGTATATCATAGCAGTAGCATAGCATTTCCGGTTCATTGAGATTGAGAATAAAAATTCGTTTCCTACACGCTGTAACTGTCTGATGGGTTGAGACGTTTCTTTTACCGTGATTCTATTCGTCATAATGTTGGTTGGAATCGCTTTTTCTTCACTATTGTAGCAAAACGCTATAATTTCGCTAGGTGGTAGCGAGGCGCACAAGAAAAGTTCACTCGCTTTTAAATTTAAAAATACATAACATACAAAGTCTGAGAAAGGTTGGCGCAAGGCTAATAACTTTGCCCGGAAAAACAAATTATTATGGACAATTTAACAAGTCTCGGATAAGGATACCGGTGGAGAGATTTGCCAAATAAGGCCAAGACCGGATCCCGGTTGTAGTGCCGACGATGATGATGATACAAAGTTTGTAGATTTTAGTCATCGTCGGTAAACGTTGTCGTCACTAATATTAAATGACTGTACAAGATGGTGGATTCAAACTAAGTAGTATTTTTAGTTTAGGCTTTGTATTAAGTAGCGTTTTTAATTTAGTCTTCGTTACTTATTACTTTTAATTTAGTATATCTTTTTAAAACTAAAACTATTTACATAAAAAAACTAAAAACCGAACCAGTTACTGTCACAGAAGTAATGTGATTATCTACAAGATTACTGGGATTACAATCGATACTTACAAAGAGATTAGTACGTTCCGGAGACAACGGTGATATAGCACAACGATTAAACGTTTACATGCTTCCAATAAAATGTACCAACAATAAACCAAAAAGTGCAACTGAATTAAATACAATAGTGCGAATATTACTATAACAGTTTTATTCTATATTTATTTGAAATAATAAATTAAATCAAATTGAAAACAATTCAATTATATAAGTTTTTAAAAATCAAATATTTTGATAAATACGTATATGAGTAATTAAATGAATCACATTTTGTCGCAAAGTTAGGATATGAAATTCTAATCCGATAAATTAGAATAAAAAAGAGGGTCCATGATTTTATGCTGTAATTTAAGAAATATTATTATAAATAATTTACTATACCACTAACACCATTTTCACAATGCGTTATATTATCAAAACATGATGAATAGTCATCTATTTGGTAACACATATCATTTCCTTCAGTCATGAGCCATACTCACAAAGTAATAAAACTCTTCATTAAAAAAATGGAAATTTTTTTCTACGTAAACCTGTGGCAATTTGAAGAGAAGAATAAAATAAACAAAATGTTACCGTAAACATAAACATAAACATAAACATAAACGATGAGTGAAGAAGTGCGCTGTGCAAAACAATCAAACAGTGTTAGCTAAGGTGCGGTAATATGTATGTACACGTAGAAATAAACAGTATGCTACGGCAGTGATGGTACAGTGATTCGTATTTACACAAATGTGATTAAATGCATTGCTGCTTTTAAATAGTGTTTTAAAATCGTCTTTTACTTTGCGATGGTGGAACAAAACCGAATCCTGAAGCTCCAACTACGACACCGCTCGACTCCACGGGGCTATCTTGAGGTGGTGGTGGAAAGACCACAGGGCCTGGAGTAGGAAAAGGTACAATATAAAAGAAAGCACTTTTTTATTTGTTAGCAATTCACTTACCCCTATTTTGTCGCGAATCTCTTAAGCCAAAAACATCATTTGGAATACCATTCAACGCGATTCTTCTGTCGAATCTACCAAAAAATTGTCCTGACACTAGGAGGACAGGAATAGTAATCATAAATACTGCAACGAACTGGAATTATAATAAAAAAAAAGTCTATTAAAACCTGTTAATACAATCTGTGCATTTGGAAAAATATAAAAACTGGAATATACAACTGGGGGGATGGGAGCGAACATACAGGGCAAAGTCACTGATTGGTTTCAACCCGGCGAAGGCCAGGACGATCCTTGACCCTGTTCAATCGAAGTTGACATGCAGTCTCTACGTGACACCACTGGATAGCTACTTTGGCACCCGCCATGCAGTGAACCAATGCATGCAGCGACATCCTGAGAAAGGTTGGCGCAAAGCTAATAACCTTACCCGAAAAACAAATTATTATGGCAAATTTATCAAACATTGGACATCGCCCGAAATCGGGACCGCTGGAGAGACTTGCTAAATAAGACCAAGAGCGGATCCCGGTTGTAGTGCCGAAGATGATGAAGTTTTGTTACTGTTACTTTACTTTATTGCGAATTACAACCATATAATTTGGCGCAAGGCTAATACGAGTAACCTTGTCCGGAAAAACAAATTATTATGGAAAATTTAACAAGTCTCGGGTCTTGCTAAATAAGGCTAAGGCCGGATCCCGGTTGTAGTGCCGATGATGATGATGATGATGATGATGATGATGCTGATGATGACAACCATATAATACCATTAGCATTAGCTGTCATTGGTTCGGGTTTAATATGTCTTAATTAAAATACCCTTTTCATAATTCAAATGATAATTATAATGATCAAAATCAATATACTCGTATCACAAGGAGTTGGGGGCGAAGGACCAACTTAGATTTAATGTCCTCACCGTCCATTATAAGAACCGTTTATTTCAAAATAGGGCAGACTCATTTTTTGTTATTACGAGATATTTAAAGGTTTGCATTTCAATAAATTTAAAAATATTGGTAAGTATTAATAGATATATTTTTTGTATTTTGTGGTACCAGATAATGTAGAGAAGGTACGCGTATTACGTGTATCTGTGTTCAGAGGAACAAAGGTAATGATGTAGGCGAAGTCGACCGAGCCGAAGAGAATCCGATCAATGAATATTATGTCAGCCAGGAGCCTGCGCTCCTCTAGGGTTCTGAGCTTGATTAAATTGACAAGGTTAATGTACGGGGGCGGGATTAAAGGGGTTTCCCACCCTAGCCCTCGGAGAGCGTACCGAAGGAAGCGACGTTGAAAACTTTCGATTCCACGGATATGGGTCGTGCGATAAGGGGACCATGCCCCGCTAGCATATTCTAGCAGTGGACGGACAAAGTTACGTTGGGATTGGAGAATTCCTTAGACCAGCGTTTTACGAACTTACGGGTAGAGTTGGTTTCCGGATTGTCTCGTCAATGTGAGATAGGAATTTAAGCTCCCCGTCGCAAAGGATCCCGAGGTCTCAAATACATTAGACAATGGTCAGGGGTTGGTTATGAAGGGAATAGGGACGCGAGGATGGGTGAATACACTTACGGGAAAACGTTATAGATTGACATTTGGCGATGTTAATTACAAAGTAGTTTTTGTTACATCAACTTGAGAAGTTGTCAACGTCTGACTGCAGCGATATCGATGTCATTAGTGGCTAGTATAAATAGGAGAGGTCCCACGTGGCTTTATAGCGTTTGGAATGATAGTGAAGAACGTGTGATTCGAACTGACGCTATGACAGTTAGAATCACCAAAAATTGAACCTAAGCGTTACCCATCAGGCTACTGGCCGATTTTAGAATTCGATTTTTAAACGCAAGTATATTCCACTGATGTGAATTGTTATTTTATCGCTATGGTATACGGCTCTGATTCATTATCTTATTCGATTTTCGTTCGGTGTTCTTCACTATTTGCTTGTGTTTGTGTGTGTATCTGTTAGAAACGCTACAGCTTTCTTGAGGGACCCCAAGGGCGACAAGGAAGGAGTGGGACATCATGGACCTGAACCGAACGTGATGAAATCTATGCTTAAGGTGGGATGAAGTCCACATCACCAGTCCTGGTTCGAAGTCGAGGGCGGATAATTTGAAGAGGATAAGGCTGTGGGAAATTTTGTCAAAAGCATGGCCTCCTTGAGCGACCCCAGAGGCGGTAAGGAAGCGGTTGGATATAATCGACTTGAACCGAGTGGAATGAAGTCTATGCTTAAGATGGGATGAAGTTCATATCACCCGCCCTGGTTCGAAGTCGAGGGCGGATCATTTGACGAGGATAAGGTAGTGGGAAATTTTGTGAAAAGTTTGGGCTCCTTGAGTGACCCCAGAGGCGGAAAGGAAGCGGTTGGATATAATCGACTTGAACCGAGTGGAATGAAGTCTATGCTTAAGATGGGATGAAGTCCATATCACCCGTCCTGGTTCGAAGTCGAGGGCGAATAATTTGAAGAGGATAAGGCTGTGGGAAATTTTGTCAAAAGCATGGCCTCCTTGAGGGACCCCAGAGGCGGTAAGGAAGCGGTTGGATATAATGGACTTGAACCGAGCGGGATGAAGTCTATGCTTAAGATGGGATGAAGTTCATATCACCCGCCCTGGTTCGAAGTCGAGGGCGGATCATTTGACGAGGATAAGGTAGTGGGAAATTTTGTGAAAAGCTTGGGCTCCTTGAGTGACCCCAGAGGCGGAAAGGAAGCGGTTGGATATAATGGACCTGAACCGAGTGGAATGAAGTCTATGTTTAAGATGGGATGAAGTCCATATCACCCGTCCTGGTTCGAAGTCGGGGGCGGATAATTTGAAGAGGATAAGGCTGTGGGAAATTTTGTCAAAAGCATGGCCTCCTTGAGGGACCCCAGAGGCGGTAAGGAAGCGGTTGGATATAATGGACTTGAACCGAGCGGGATGAAGTCTATGCTTAAGATGGGATGAAGTTCATATCACCCGTCCTGGTTCGAAGTCGAGGGCGGATCATTTGACGAGGATAAGATTATGGGAAATTTTGTGAAAACCTTGGGCTCTTTGAGTGACCCCAGAGGCGGAAAGGAAGCGGTTGGATATAATCGACCGGAACCGAGTGGAATGAAGTCTATGCTTAAGATGGGATGAAGTCCATATCACCAGTCCTGGTTCGTAGTCGAGGGCGGGTAATTTGAAGAGGATACGGCTGTGGGAAATTATGTCAAAAGATTGGCCTCCTTGAGGGACCCTAGAAACGGCACAAGGGGTTGGATATAATGGACCTGAACCGAGCGGGGTGAAGTCTATGCTTAAGGTGGGATGAAGTACACACCACCAGTCCTGGTTCGAAGTCGAGGGTAGATCATTTGAAGAGGATAAGGGCGTGGGAGATTTTGTCAAATGCGTGGCTTCCTCGAGGGACCCCAGAGGCGGCCAAGAAGCGGTCTGATATCATGGACCTGAATCGAACGGAATGAATTCTATACTTATGGTGGGATGAAGTGCGTATCAGCAGTCGTGGTTCGAAGCCGAGGGCGGATAATTTGAACAGAATAAGGTTGTGGGAGATTTTGTCTAACGCTTGGTTTCCTTGAGGAAACCCAGAGGTGTCGCAAGGGGTTGGATATCGTGGACCTGAACCGAGCGGGATGAAGTCTATGCTTAAGATGGGATGAAGTCCGTATCAGCAGTCGTGGTTCAAAGTCGAGGGCAGATAATTTGAACAGAATAAGGTTGTGGGAGATTTTGTCTAAAGCTTGGTTTCCCTCAAGGACCCCGGAGGTGGCTAGGAAGGGGTTGGATATAATGGACCTGAATCTAACGGAATAAAGTCCATTTTTCATTTTTTTTTAAATTCTACTTCTCCCGGGAAAGTGGAGACTATAGCGCCGAGTCAGCCTCCTGAGATTTTATTTTTTCTCAACCGGGTCCATCATCCAAACCATTTCACGAGCCCTATAGCTTAATGGAGTGGTATTTCACCGATGACTGGGCTTTGGGGGCGTACCTAGCTATCCTTTAGATAGGAAGAAATCGATTTCAGCAATACAGGTTCGAAGCCGAGGGCGGATCATTTGAAGAGGATTAGATTGTGTGAAATTTTGTCGAATGCTTTATTGACGACGGTTGAGACCATGTCGACTTTATTACCGTGCTCTAGTGGTGAGAGGGTAAAGGAAGTGAACTCAACAAGGTTGGGTGTAGTTGATAGACCTTTGAGAAAACCATGTTGCCGTGGTGAAATAAAAGATTTGCAATGAAAACTAAGATATTCATATGGAATGCTTTCGAGTGTTACACCCAACGCCTATCCCCCCCTAACACTCACCCTATTGGGGGCCATCCCCCACCCACGTGTCTACTTTCACATCTGTTACAATAGCAGTTTGTAATAGTAGGAAGGCCGCAATGGTAAATGGTTTCTTTGCGCCTCAACGCAGCGTGGCCTTGGCGTGACCTTGAGAAAATTAGGTAATGGCAAATAATGGTTGCGAAGTGTGGTGGTAAAGTGCGCAGGACAGGGCCTGGTGGTGTAGCCGAGTTAGTGGGGACATGAACTCTCGAGTTACTATAGATCAGTAAATGTAACAGAATATAGAACAGCAGTGAATATTTGATGAGTAATACGGAATAAACAGTTCACGTGTTTCCGACAGATTTTGAAGAGACATATGAGACAGGCCCTTACTCCTATACGAGTAACAGAATACATGTTAAGTTCCAAACAAGCATGGTCCGCAACAAATGATATTCGTTTAGCTTAGATCGTCTGCGTAGGACCAGTAAATTATAATAAAAGATAATTAAGCTAGAATTGAAGCATTTTTTGTCTAGCATATAATTTAAAAACTAAGAATATAAAAAGAAAATACAAAATGTTGCAAAAATGAAATGAAAATGAACAAATGATATTCTATGTGAGATAATGCAGAAGCTGCGACGCGGCTAGCGGAGTAACAGGTAAACTTCACCCCGCCCCACAAATGGAATATCTCCGGTGCTGGCGGGAGACGGTTTCAGTCGGTAAAAATCCGGCATGCCTCTTGATCGGTCCATAGGTATCTTTTAAAGATTTCCACCTTCTTACCGAAAACAAAAAATAACAAAAAAAAAAAAAGCAATTTTAGTGATGAACATAGCACAAAAGAGAATTGAAAAAGCAAATCATCAAAACCGTATACTAGAGGATTAAGCGTAGCAGTACTCAGTTTATGTATGGAAAAAATAAATTTTCATCTACATGCGGTCGTGGTCTGACTTCGGTTCTAAGTAGTTCTAGTTTTCAAAGCGTGGGTTCGAATCACATTCTTTATTACCATTACTAAACATCAGTATAGCAGCCTTTACTAAGGAACAACAAAATATTTAAATTAGCCTTTAGATTGGGTGGGTAAACTTCCACCATCCCTACAGAGTGGTTCGAAAACTGAAATTTAGGAGGCGAAAAAGACAGTAAAGAAATTCAACGGATGTTCGTAAGATGATTTTCAACTAAATAATATCCAAGTTCGCAAGCTGTACCTTTCAGATAAAACTTTGTGTATATATAAGTCGACTGCATACCGACAGAGCTTGTGAAGCATGGAAGAGAGGCAACCGCTCGAAAGATCCACCAACTGATTAAAACAATATGGGATAAGGAAGTCATTTCGGAAGAATGGAAAACCTCGTTCCACTTTTCAAAAAATGTGACTGATCTGACTGCGAAAACTACAGAGGATTATCATTGCTCCCAACCACATACAAAATACTAACAAATGTCATACTGGCGAGAATCACACCGTACACAGAAGAAATATTGGGAGACTACCAATACGGATTCCGTAGGAACCGGTCAAAAAGCGACCAAATGTTCACAATAAGGCAACTACTGGAAAAGAAGTGGAAATACGGAGAGACGGTTCACCAACTGTTCGCTGACTTCAAAAATGCGAAACATGGACTCTCACAAAACGGGAAGAAAACAAATTCCGCGTATTCGAGAATAAAGTTTTAAGGGGTATCTTTGGCGGTAAATATGACGAGGAGGCAGGACAATGAAGGAAACTCCACACCCACGAATTGGAAGACCTATACCGCAAACCTACAATAGTGAGAGTAATCAACTCGCGAAGATTAAGATGAGCCGGACACGTGGCGCGAATGGGCAACGATAGGACCGTGCATAGAATTCTTGACGATAAGCGAACGGGAAAGAGACCGACAGGGCGGCCGCGGCGGAGATGGGAGGACAATGTTAGGTTGGACCTGGAGGAGATCGGATCGGATGGTCGAACGTGGAAGGAGAACAATGGCGGAGTCGAGTCGGTGAGGTTGCGTTGGCTTATACTACCCGCAAAAGGTACCTTTCAAAAGGGCATACACCATGTGAAGGATCACCTGAATTTATTATCTCATGGAGACAATGCGTCACAGAATTCAGTTTTTCGTGCTGTAGGCATCATTTCAAATTCCCTAAAATCTAAAAATCCCGTCATGTATTTACTGCATCGCTATAGGGCATCAACCAAATTACCCATAACGAAAACTCGTTCGCTTGTGTGTTGCATAACATTAATTCCTTGAGATGAATTATCAACATGCAACATACACCAGGGAAACCAATCGGCGCCCCTTATCAAGATGCTTACCCTGCCACACACATGCGCAGCGTATTTCCACGACTTACTCAAAATCACCCCAAGTTTTGTCTAACCGACAAAACTTGTTCGAGAATCTCGCGCCCAGTAGCCGAGAAATCAATTCTTCAGCATGGGAGCATGCACATAAGAATTCTACATAGGCCACCAGCATCGATACGACGCACAATCATCGTTGTGCGAGTATCCATTTTACTGATGACACAAGTCGCCCTACCGATGGACAAGCAATCTATGCAGCTGCAGCCACACTGAAATGATGTCCTTCTTCCCATTTCCTTTTGTTCTGTTTTCGTTTGCCACGACTAGGCAACACGAAATACCATGCACCCTCGCCGTGATCAACTCAGGGAGATCCTCTCTGATTGGTCACTGCATGAGAAACTTCACGTTGCTCTCAAAAAGACGAAAACCCACCCTTAAAGGATGGCGGACTCTGCACGGCTCATTTTTCGTCAGTCGTACTTCAGCCATCGCCGAGCGTGTACTGGTCCACGTTATCCCAAGTCGTAATTTAACCATCGCCGAGCGTATACCGATCCATGTTATCCCAAGTCGAAATTCAACCACCACCGAGCGCGTATCGAATCACGTTCTACCAACAGTCGGAACACCCCATGGAGTCGTCCAGTTAAGAACAATAAGTTTTTACATTTCAAAGAACAATAAATTAAAGAGTGACTTTGTGGGGTAGGTGGTCTGGCGCGCCTGGGTGGGTGCTGATTCTACCACCGACCCACTTCACCGTCACTACCGGGTAATTGTTCTGCCGCAGCAAAAGAAATTGTTCACCAAAAATTTAGAAAAGGAAACACTAGGATGTAGTTTGTAGCAGTTGTTTTTATTGTTTATTGTTCACTTGAGAGCCTGGCGTTTACAAATAGCGATTTCCGGAGCTCCGGTCATTGAACGCGGTAACTTAATTTTGCTCACTATAGTCTGTAAGTCTTAAATAGATTTATAACGCAAAGTTTTAAATAAGTTTTGGGACACGGAACTTATTTCAGATATGGTTGCCGGAAACGGTTACTGACGTTTTGCTCACTACAGTCTGTACGTCTTAAATAGATTTGGGACGCAAAGTTTTAAAAAGATTTTGGTACACGGAACTTATTTCAGATATGGTTGCCGGAAACGTCTTCCCCCGGTGGCGGTTGGATCTCGACTGACTAATGAAAGCAAAAGTTCATCGCGTCGTGGCAGTGGCGTCATAAACTCACTGCCACTTACGAGGAATTTCGAGATGGTTGCATAAGAATTCAGTTCCAGCGAATCCTCGCCGTATAAGCTGAGTTGGATTCGTTGGTTGTGTATACCGGGAAATTGGCATAGCCAAGTATGATCAAGGGTCTTGATCGTTGTGATTGTTTCGTGGGAAATTAGCCGTCGCTTGGTCGCGGACGAGAAGTACGATTTAAGGAGGAAATGAACCGAAATGGTTTTCGGGGGAAATTGGAATTGCTTGGGTGCAAGCAAGGAATATCATTTAGATAAGATATTAACCGAAGTAATTTCAGGGAAACGTATGCGGCTCGGTATCGTTGGTGGTGATGGTTAATGTTCCGTTATGGATTTGAATATGCGTTTCATTACAGCATATGAATTTCGGGGAAATTAAGATTGCTTGGTCGCAAGGAGGGGATATGGTTTAGATAAAAAATTGACCGAAGCAATTTTGGTAAACATTATATGTGGGGTGATGTAAGAGATGATTTAGAATATATTCTATTGAATTGTTTTCTGTTGGGGGTTTAGGGAAATGCCGTTCATTGCAGATTGGGAGATAGATTCTTGCAAGTTCGGGGTTGGTGCGCTTGCAGATTGGGATTTGTTTTTGCAATGTTTACAGGTTAGGGTCGGGTGACGCGCTGTTAGCGGTCGAGGTTGGTTAGAATTGTGGGTTTGTTCTCCGCGTGATATAGAGAACCCCCACAACCTCTGTGCCGATTAATTTTTGTTATATTATATCTTTCTATCTCCTCGATAATATAGTGGTTAGTATACCCACCTGTCACGCGGGAGACCGGGGTTCGATTCCCCATCTGGGGGCCTCTGGCGCAAGACTAATGACCTTGCCCAGAGAAAACAAATCATTATGGAAAATTTAACAAGCCTCAGGACTTGCTAAATAAGGCCAAGACCGGATCCCGGTTGTAGTGCCGATGATGATGATGATATCTTTCTACTATTTACATTTCAAAGAACAATAAATTAATGAGTGACCTCAGTGCCGATCAGTTTTTGTTATATTATATCTTTCTACCGTTTACATTTCAAAGAACAATAAATTATTACATTTCAATAAACAATCAATAGACAAGAGTCAGAGCGTTTCATTTAGCAAGTTTTGGTTAATGTTTAGCAGATTTCTTTCAGTGGGGGCTTTTTGTGAACCCGTTCCCGTGCCAGCACATAACAAAACGACACGCATACATCAACAAAACCACAACCTTCCGAACATTCACACGTACATCAGGACCATACGCGAAGCACTGAGACAGAGTCACAGCTGTGTATAAATATCAAGGACTAAATTATTATTGCAGTCAATGTCTTCTTAAGTCTCCACTATACTAACAACCCATATCTCTGGCTATATAATGCAGAAAATCCTTTTTTTAATTATTTTTTATTTATTTATTTTTTAAGTAGTGTTGAATTAAATTTTTATTAAAAATAGAAAAATAAATTTGCCACAAAGTTTTTCGAATTTTTCTTTGTTAGATAAATAATCATAACTAAAGTCGCAAATAAAGTTAGCCGGTAAGTTATAATTTAATATAATTAAGCTATAATTTAAGCGCTTTTTGTTGTTGTTGGAAAAAATGAATAAAAAATACTTTTTTTTTTAAGTATTTGAAAAAATTTACTATTCATGTGAAAAGAAAAAAAAGTAGAGCTGGAAGTCTTAAATTAGCTTATGTTAGCTAAATGAATCGAACCTAAAGCAAGGCAGACACCAACAGACGTATCAAAAAATGTCCTAAAATTTAAATTGTATGCCGGTGACAGGTATGAAACCATCACCCTGCGAGACGTTTTTACACTAGAGTTGACAGCACTCTCGATCAGTTTCACGTCGGCCAGTAAAGTTTTCTATTCGATATGTAGATGATTGTGTTCCCGTCGAAAGGTTTCCGAAATTTATACCCATCAAATAGCATAAATGTGAATATTTGGAGATAACCGCATTGAATTCGTTAGAAAATAATGATACTCCAATAAAAGATTGCAGAGAACAAAGCTACGACAATACTTCAACGGTGTCGGTGAAGTCTCTATAAATAAAAATCCAGAGAAATGTGACTTTGCTACTTTTATATCATATGGGGGACATTCGCTATATATATATGTATATCTGAGGCTACAAGTTATTTTTAAATGGTTCATGGATATACAATTTAATTTTCGAATTCTACCCGCTGATGGAATACATTGACAGATAATTAGGTTAAAAAATATCTTAAAACTCTTTCACGAACTAAATGGTTTGCACGACCTGCTGCGGTAAGTGCCTGGCGTGAATATCACACACAAATTGTGGGACCTTGATGCAAGATACATCACAGAAGATGCAGAGAAGCCACAAGGAACTAGGCACGAAGCTTAATCCATCGAGAAAAAAGCTTAAACTTAATCTAATCTAAATGGACAACCGAGAATTAATTAAGCTAAACGAAATTTGACGTTCCACATTGGAAAGAAGAGACAAAACCAGTTATCACCTTCAGAAAGAAACGATAACAATGGGTGCTAAAACTAATTTATTTATTTCACCTGTTGATTTTATTATATAATTCGATTAATTCGATCGTCATCACCATTATCATCATCATCGGCACTACAACCGGAATCCGGTATTGGCCTTATTTAACAAGTTTCTCCATCGATATCCGGCCTATATCCGAGACTAGTTAAATTGTCCATAATAATTTGTTTTCCGGGCAAGGTTATTAGCCTTGCGCCAACCTCTCTCAGGGTGAGTTCGATCGTCCGCCAAGACCAAATTGGGAATCTAACTACAATGACCTATCTCAAAGAGCAAGATGCAGAATCTCACGACAGGCATTTTCTAAGGCACTGCGCCGAAAGTTCAACTGAATGGGATAGAAAAAATTAAAGTACAAACCCTTCTTTCTGAATTTCGAGGAACAGACAAAGTTGCAAAGAATTTGCTGAAATCTTTTATGATGTTGTCAGTGAGTAAGAAACGAATGTCTGCATTTAACAGAATAGATAATTTCCCTGTCTAGTAAAAATGAGGAAATTAAAAGTATTTCAAGAGTATATCATCTTTTATAAGAAAATAAAACTAAGGAATCGTTCCAAATGGCGAAAGTGCATTGAGAATCTTTTAAAGCATGATGGTAATTAACTGCAGTGGAAACAAAAGACTAAATTAAAAAGAATGAAAAATTAATTATGAAATGCGATGTTTTAATTAGGGTTGATTGGTTTGTCGAAGATGCCCATAGAATGTTGTTCTCAAAGCTATAGACTTTGACGGAATTATTGACCATTTTGCTTGTGTCAAATCTAGAAGGGTACATCTTCAATCAACATCGATTTTTAAACGCTAACTTGGGTGAGGCTAACGTTATTATTTCCCCAATTAGTATTCACAATTACTTATTCATTTAATGGGTCTAAGCAAATAAACATAACAGTTGAATAAATCTTGATTTTCTTCTTTTACCTGTTGAGTCTGTTTTAAGAAAATAATCTTCTGCCATCATTGTCACAGGAGCGCCATTGTCCTAAAATGCCCAGGTTCTTCAATAGGATTTAGGCGAACTTACGTGTACAGTAGAGCTGGCTTTTCGCAAAAAGCGGGTAAAGACTGAGTGTGAATCACTATAAAAATATTGGAGTCGATGAACCCTCGACATGGTTGTGTTGCCTAACTATAATGTCAGTTCTATTTGACCTTTCTGTTTGTTTCAAGGGACTTGGTCTTGAAATGACTAGGTTAAAACAATAATTTAATTTAATTTAATTTAGTGAGAGCAGAACCCTCGTTTATTTCACTTAGTTCAAGCGTTAAAAAGAATTTAAAAGTAAAAACTTACGAACTAACTTAAAAACTAGGGATTACAAAAATTAATTTAGAATTAATATAAAGGTAATATGGTGGGAAGGTGGCGGTGTACGTGATGGGGTGGCGAAGACCGGGTAGTAGGATAAAGGGGCGGGATGATTTGAATGTGTACGGGTAGTAAGAGTGTAGGTGGTGGGCGGGGCAAGGTCAGGAGAGGAAAGAGAGGAGACGACGTTTGAGTGCAATAGGAGTGGGGTAGAAATCGAAGGAGGTAGGGTAAGAGTTTGCCCGCCTTAGCATTCGTGAAATGGGTTCATTACAGCCGTAGGAAGTGTGGTGGGAGGGCAGATAGAAGAGACGAGGGTTTCGTAGGTTACGGGGGTTGGTGTTGAGTGCGATGGTGGGGAGCAAGCTAGGGCAGTTGATTGTGCTGGATGAAGAGAATATCGGCAAGAGTTCTGCGCTCCTCAAGTGTATTGAGGTTGATCAGATGGAGCCGGCTTGTGTTTGGGGAAGAATCCGAGGATTCGCCCAGTTCAGTCCACGGAGGGCAAAACGCAGAAAGCGAGGTTGCACGCTCGCGATTCTGCGGATATGGGACGACCAGACCTGACTGGCGTATTCAAGAAGGGGGTGGACGAAGGCTATGTAGAGGGAACAGGAAACGTAGGGATTAGAGAATTCCTTAGACCAGCGTTTCACAAACCCTTGGGCGGAGTTGGCCGTAAGAATGATGAATGATCATCGATATGTGGAATGAAGCTGAGCTCCCTGTCAAATAAGATTCCGAGGTCACGTATTGAGGAAACGTATGAAATCTGCTGGTTTAGCAGGAAGTAGGAGCGTGGGGGTGGGGGTGGACGTTTGTGGGAGAAGGTAATGGAGTGACATTTGACAACATTGAGTTCCAGGCAGTTATTACGGCACCAAGTTGAGTAGCTGTCGATGTCCTATTGGAGAAGTGAGGAGTCGAGAGGAGAGATGATTGTTTTGTAGAGTTTTGCATCGTCCGCATAGAGGGAGATGGATGAGTGTTTAATAACGGAGTCGACATCATTGATGGTAAGGATAAAAAGGAGGGGGCCTAGATGGCTATCTTGCGGAACCCCTGACGTGAGAAAAAAAGGATCGGGATGGAAGGATCTGCATTTGACACGGTAGGATCGGTCTTTCAGATAAGAAGATAACCATTTGATCAATAGGGGTTCGAAACCTAGGGAGGACAGCTTGAAAAGGATGAGATTATGGGAGATTTTGTCAAAGGCCTTGCTGAAATCAGTGGTGATAACATCGACATCGTTGCCATTCTCTAAGGCACGGAGAGTATGGGATGAGAACTCGATCAGATTCGTTGTGGTGGACCTACCCGAAAGGAAACCATGTTGGTTGAATGAGATGATGGATTTACAACTGAAAGATAACGCATTGTAAAGAAGCCCTTCGAACAGTTTGGGGATATGAGACACTTTGGCGATGGGTCGGTAGTAGCTGATATCTTTTTTAGGTCCCTTTTTATGTATAGGGGTGACGTAGGAGGATTTCCAGATACTAGGGAAAGTCCCCCGAGAAAGGGATAGGTTGAAAATCTTACATATCGGGAGAGAAAGAGAAGTGGGACAGTTCTTAAAAAATACAGACGGGAGTCCATCAGGTCCAGGGCCGAACTCGTCTTTCAGTAAATTTAGTTTCTCCTCAACTACGTGACGCTGAATAGGTTGAGGGGCGAAGGGACCAATGGAGAATTCGGGCAAGTCATTAAAATACGACGGATTGGGTTCGAAGGAGACGTCTGTGAAGGATTTATTGAAAAACGACGCGAACAGGTTGGCAATAGTTAGGTTGTCGTTTGACGTAGTCGCGCCATAAGAGAGGGAGTTAGGATAGGCGTCGGATTTACGTTTATAATTTATAAAGTGGAAAAAGGATTTGGGATCATTGATCAAATTGGATTGTGTTTTGATAAGGTATTTGGAATAGAGGGAGTTGTAGAGTTCGGAAAATTTATAAAAGGACCCGAGATAGTTGGAGTCGTTTTCAATGGATCGCATTTTGAGGAAAATGTTCCATAAGTTATTCCTTTTGTTCCGAAGATTGCAGAGATTGCGGTTGTACCAAGGCGGCGAAGAAACCGATGACCTGCGGCGAAAATAGGGGACATATAGGGCGACGGCATAGTAAATCTCCTTATAGACAGTGACCGTGGCATCTTCTACACCCAAATGATCAAAGCGAAACGCTGTTTTGCAAAGATGCTCATTTCATCATCATCATCATCGTCATCATCATCATCATCATCATCATCATCATCGGCACTACAACCTGGAACCGGTCTTGGCCTTATTTAGCAAGTCCTGAGGCTTGTTAAATTTTCCATAATGATTTGTTTTTTTTCCGGGCAAGGTCATTAGTCTTGCGCCAGAGGCTCCCCGACGGGGAATCGAACTGCGGACTCCCGCGTGACAGGCGGGTATACTAACCAGTATACTATTGAGGAGGTAAGATGCTCATTTAGGAGGCGGAAATTAGTCTTTTGGAAGTTGTAAGAAAGCAGTCAGGAGGTAGAGAGGGCTGGGTTTCATGTTCGAGATATAAGGATAAGAGCGGTGGGGGGGGGGGGGGGGGGGGTGATAATTATCGATGGTAGAGAGGGCGTGTGGGCTGGGGGCAACTGAGGACATGAGTGGGTCGGTTGTGAACACGATGTCCAGCTGTCTCCGCATATGATTTGGGACATTGCTAATTTGATGGAGGCATGAGTCGGTGAGGCAGTTTATAAAAATACGTTCATTAGAACTAGTGGGGTTAGAGACGTAGAAGGCTTGTTCGTCAGCCGATGTCCATTGCAGGAGGAGGAGGTTAAAATCGCCAAGAACGACGATATCGTCAATTGCGGTGCTTGACTCTGTAAGGATATCTACCGCCTCAATTGCGAGTTCGTATGACGCGATGGGTCGAGAAGGAGGAATATAGAAACAGATGATATATAGAGATTTAGGGCGCTTGTCAATTTTAATAGATACAATGGAATACAGATACCTGCTTTGCAGGTTTGCTAAATTCATTTGTCGTACAGGCATATGACTTGAGACCACTTGTGTTTAGGAAGCTATATAAGATGTTCACCTTCGTTAAGGTTAAGGTCAGAATTCTGATAAAGTTATTCAGAGTCAGAACATTATGGTTTCTATTTCTCTGCTTTTTTAAACTCCCACCTTCCAACTTTTTCAAAACTGCCTTACCCTTTAATTGGTTATCCAATTTCGTCTTCTTCCTGGATATTTTGATGCTACTAGGGTTTTAGGATCCCTATATACCTATATACCTATATTTAAATGTCTTGGAAGTCAATAGTATTAAAACTCCACCCAGATTACAGATCTTGGCAATTGAATTTGGCGGTCAACATCCTATCGAGATTTGTAAAGATGAAATTATCATCATCATCATCATCATCGGCACTACAACCGGGATCCGGTCTTGGCCATATTTAGCAAGTCTCTCCACCGGTATCCAGTCCTTATCCGAGACTTGTTAAATTGTCCATAATTCTCTGGTTTCTGGGCAAGGTTATTAGCCTTGCGCCAGAAAGATGAAATTATAATATAAGATAATTAAGCTAGAATTTAAGCATTTTTTGTCTAGCCTATAATTTAGAATCTAAGGATATAAAACGAAAATAAAAATAATTTTGCAAACATGAAAATGAAATCTGAAGATGAAATTAACTTGAAAAGCTCCAAACGCTGGCGAAGGTTTTTCAAAACGTTGCCCTTCCCATGGTAGTTCATAATAAAATCAAGACCACGGGAACTTTTCGTAACTATCGACTATGAAAACAAAAAGACAACAGGTATCGGATATGCTCTTCGACTAATTAACAGTTGCGGTGTTTTCAGAATAAAGCTCCACAAGACCACTTGGACAAGCATAATAAGATTTCCTTACTTCACTAAAGTGGCGCAGTGCCTCCACGACCACGATGTGCCTTTTATAAGTGTCTCCGTATTGTTTTTTGAGAAAAGATAGACACTGCTGTTTTTGAATGAATCTAAATATTATTATCATACTAATGTCAGATACGTTATGGGTTGATAGAGGTATATGTTATTGATGTGTTCATTCAATCCAGTAGTTTGCAATTTAACAGAATTATGAAATTCACTGATCTTTCACTTGAACTGCAGCCATACCATCATAGGTATTGGGTAACGAATTGCTAGTGCCAGGGGATCACAAAATATTCAGATTGCCGATGACAGTAGCCTGATTCATCTATTTTCGAATTTCGAAACGCCAGGCAATCAAGGCATCAGCGTCGCTCCAGCAGAGATACAATCAGATCGACTACCTGAATCGAAATTTGGATAAAATTCTACAGCGGGGACAGGCCAATCCCGTCCAGCTCAATGCAAATCAGAGACTATGTACATCGGTTATAAAAAAAAAAACGGATTGTCCGTTCTAAATCTAATGAAAGCATAAATTTGCTCATGGTCAGTGAGAATGTATCGTGATATGAACACGTTTTGATAATCGCCAGGTCCAGGATGCAGAGTTATCTTTTTAGAACCAGAAAATATTTTACCTCGGCCCAACTTCTTCTCCTCTACAAATCCAGGATTACTCCCACACTCAAATACTGTTCAAATTACTATTATTATTAAATTTACAGTTCTACTCCTAAACATACCCTTGAAGTACCTGATAGCACTTAATCCAACCAATCGAAACCCAGAACTAACATCAAGACTGCTGTCAGTATCACTTCGAAGGCGGACCCTAGTGCGTTTGACTATCATGGGGACTGTTCCGCGGAGATTCGCTGTGTTATCCCGATGAATGTGGATTTTTTGCGACCCACAAAGCATTCTGGCTGATCCAACCAATTTGCGGTACATCTCTCAACGGTATGTGCATATCTATATCCCTACAGAGAGGGTCTGTGGTATTGAGGGATGAATCTCAAATTCATGGGATCCGTCGGAATACTTTATGAGGCGCAAAGAAACCGCATTAACTAGAATAACGCTCGTTTTGTTTGTTACAAAACAGGAAAACTATATAATTTTCAGGAGAGATTTGGGATCCCCGAAAGATATATAAGTTTAATATGTATAAGTTAAAAGAGAGACGTGGGAGTTTTGTTTAAAATGTTTGATATAAATACAATGGCAAATATTTAGGCCCGTTTAAATTTTCCTTTCCTTTTTTCTATTGTTGCGATATTTGGTTTATTACTTTTCCTGAGAATTTTAAAGCTGGATTAACTTAATTAAAATGTTTGCCTGCCAAATAAACTTTGATGGCTAAATTTATTTAAGTTTTTCCAAAGTGTAAAACGTAGTAGTTGAGGATTTAAATTTTTAAACAACTAAATATCAGGTCAGCTGAAAAGTTCGTAGGCTGACACATAGATGGTGTTACTAGAAATAAGTCTACACGATTTTTAGGTAGTACTAACCTTCCAACGGGACGTGTATTTGTCGGCTGTCGGACAATTGCTTCGTGCGATATAGCATTGTGAGTGTTCAATAGTTGCTTGTTGAGTAAACAAAAGTTGTATTGTGAGTGTACAATACTTGCTTGTTGTAAAAAAAATGGTTAAAAAAGAAATTCGTGTGTTAATGAAGCACTGTTTAATCATGAAAAAAAAAAAATACTGTTGAACCAAAGCTTGGCTTGATGAACATTATTCGGACTCTGCACCAGGAAAATCAACCGTCGAGAGGTGGTTTGCTAAATTTGAACGGGGCGAAATGAGCAGCGAAGACAATACACACAGTGGATCCCCGAAAGAGGCTGTCACGGACGAGAACATAAAAAAAAAGTTCCCAAAATAATTATGAATGATGGTAAATTGAAGTTGATCGAGATAGCTGAGACTCTGAAGATATCAAAAGAGCGTGTTGGGCATATCGTGCATGAATATTTGGACATGCGAAAGCTCCTCAATAGTATACTGGTTAGTATACCCGCCTGTCACGCGGGAGACCGGGGTTCGACTAATGACCTTGCCCGAAAAAAAAAAAAAAATCATTATGGAAAATTTAACAAGCCACAGGACTTGCTAAATAAGGCCAAGACCGGTTCCAGGTTGTAGTGCCGATGATGATGATGAAAGCTGTGTACAAAGTGGGAGCCGCGCGAGCTCACAATCGAGCAAAAGTTTCAACATGTCGTAGTCTTGGAGCAATGTTTAGCCATATTCAACCTTAATAATAACGAATTTTTCCGTGGATATGTGACAATGGATGGAACATGGCTTCATCACTACTCCAGAGACAAATCGACAGTTAGCCGAGTGGACTGCACGCGATGAATCGAATCCAAAGCGTGGAAAGTTGCAACAGTCGGCTGGCAAGGTTATAAAAATTGCATGATCCCTATAATCACTATCCTGAATAATAAAATCGAATTTCACCAAAAATGTGTTTTACTGTGCTAGCCTAACTTTTCAGCCGACCTGTTATATAACCGTCACGAAATCCTACGCAGCGCAAGTGCTTTTCAAGCTTGTAGCATATACAGCTACACAAAATTAACGTATAATGAAAGGGTTACCTGGATTCGGGCTGACTATTTCCGCAACGCTCCCAGCTTTGTCAGTCGGAAGCCTCTTTATGAATCCCTTCCTTGTGTAGACTCCATTGGCATATCTTCCCGCACTTGCGTAAGTGATTGGTGAAGTAGAGTTATCAAATAGATATCTTCCGATACCCAGCGTGGCTCCCAGCGTTATCCATATGTACTCCGCCGGACCAAAACTTAGTAGCACTTCCAGGAAAACATTTCCTCCTTTTTAATCTTTCGTTCATCAAAACAAACAAACAACGCAACCTTTCGATTTTTGTTTACTTTTTAATTTCTTAATTCAACAAAGGGACAAACATCGCCACTTTTCGATTTTTTAACTTGATTCTTTTTCTACTAAAAACGGGATCACTTCTTTTCCTCTTTTCTGCCGCTGATCAACTACAACAAATCTTTCTTTGTTCAACTGTTCAACTCTTCCGAAAATCAACCGCTTCTCACAAAAAACCGCATATATTCTCGCAAAATCCACGAAAACGGCATTCAAAAACCGTATATCTGTTCCCTCTCTCTCGTTCTCCCTCAACGTCCACTCCGAAAATCGAACTCGAAACTTGTACACGATCCACATTCGAACTGGGGTGTGTCCGCACACTCACATGTGGATCGTGCACTTCCTCCACCACATTACCATCACATTATATTAAAATTAAATTATATTAAAACAAATAAATGATGGGGGCGGTGGAAGCCGCACGTAACAAGCTCTACCTGATCATGCGTTTCATCGGGGTTGTAATGTCTAGATATCCAGGCAGTACATCGATACGACAGTGATCAGTGATTACCAGTTGTTCGCAAACCTCAAAAAATTATATCCACTTCCCCTCCTTCCGCTCGCACTGTTCTCTTGCATTTAAGCCTACTTCAAGACCCCTTTTTGTGCGCGCCTTAGTATCAACAAATGCGCTACTATCTATATCTGTTCAAGGAGAATGCTAACAATTATCTTATGGGATCTATTTCAGCGTTAGAGTTAGTTCCTGAGAGAAGCGTATAAAACAATGAAATAAATTAAAGATTTTTTCCAATATTTTATCAGCAACCAGGGCTATACTCTAGCCTCTAAATAATCTCCGAATTTTATAGATATAGAGCAATAGGTTATTTTCTCTAACCATATAGATCAGACATTTCTGAAATACTAAATCCGATGCGTTCCTAGGTCTTAGTTCTGTATATGATTTAATTGAGTAATTCCTTGACCAAATTTGTTTTTTAATGTGGCACACATGTTTGGTGGCAAGAAAGAAAAAAAGGACGCGTTTAGTACAGCGAGATTAAAATTAAAATTAATTGATTGGCCTTATATCGGGTCCTTAAAAAATAAACAAATAAAAAAATATATGGGACATGTTTTGGACGGTTTTACTCACGCTCATTCTTTAAAACTTTGAGGCTGAGAGATAAATTTGTCATTAAAACAACATTGACTTCACTGTCATGCGAAAGAAGTGTGCATTACAATGTCCTCAAATGAAGCACAATACAGGGAGGTTGTAGGAACGGATGATGATATGAGAATGTAGATATTAGTTCTGATTGGGAACTCGCACTAGACCATAACACATCGTTCAATAAGTCCCCCCTAACTCAGAGATAGCGTCTGTAATCAAAAATCTCTATGACTTTTAGGAAGTACTAACCTTCAAACGATATGTGTCAACATTTCATGACAATCGGACCAGAACATACTGAGTTATAAAAATTTAAATTACCTTGTTTTTACAATATTGAAACAGTGAAAAAACCCGAGTTTTTGGTGTTGATGAAACATTGCTTTTTAATTGGAAAAAATACCGTTCCAGCCAAGCAATGGCTTAAAAACTATTATCTGGACTCTGCTCCTTCGAAACTAACCATTTGTGGTGGAATGCTGATTTAAAACGTGGTCGTAAAGACACAATTGATGTTGAACGCTCTGGTCGTCAAAATGAAGCAGTGACTCAAGAAAACATTAAGCAAGTCCTGAAAATCGTGATGAAAGATTAAAAAGTGAAATCGCACTCGAAAACTGAGATCAAAGAGATATCAATCTGAGATCATAAAGGCATCAATCTTTATTTGCTTACTACTTTGCATCAAAACGGGGCTTCTTTCCAAATGCATGCCACGCTTGCCCACAATCGAACAGAGAAATAAAAACAACAACGCATCGATGAATCATAGCACTCTTTATCAGTGTTTACTCGGAATAAAAAGGATTTTTTGCGTCGGCATGTGGCAATGGGAGCTCCTCAATAGTATACTGGTTAGTATACCCGCCTGTCACGCGGGAGACCGGGGTTCGATTCCTCGTCGGGGAGCCTCTGGCGCAAGACTAATGACCTTGCCCGGAAAAAACAAATCATTATGGAAAATTTAACAAGCCTCAGGACTTGCTAAATAAGGCCAAGACCGGTTCCAGGTTGTAGTGGCGATGGTGATGATGTGACAATGGATGAAGCACGGATTTCACTACGGACCAAATCGGCAGTCAACTGAGTGGAGAGCAGCCGGTGAAAGCTGCCAGAAGCGTCCGAAGGCACCACAGTCTGCCGGCAAGGTTATCTGTATTTTGTATATTTACAAATGAAAAAAAAAGTGATCTCTCACCAAGGCCATCGTGTCAGAAATCGTTGAAAACGATGCCAAACTACACGAATTCGTTTTGTTTCGGATTCTCCAGATCCGGCTCCCCAGCGATTACTAGCTGTTTGCAAACCTCAAAAAACTCCACGAGCAATGCAACGTGTCACAAGTCGTTGAAAACCATGCCAAACTACACGTATTCGAAACGTTTCGGACTTCGAATTGCTTTGGACTTCGAATTGCTTCGGACTTCGAATTGTTTCGGATTGTCCAGAGCTGGCCTCCAGTGATTACTAGCTATTCGCAAACCCCCAAAAATGCTTCAGAGGAATGTATCGTGTCATAGGCCATTGAAAACGATGCCAAACTATATGAATTCGAATTGCTTCGGATTCTCCAGAGCTGGCCCCCAGTGATTACCAGCTGTTCGCAAACCTCAAAAAATGCTTCAGAGCAATGCAACTTGTCACAAGTCGTTGAAAACGATGCCTAACTACACTAATTAGAATTGCTTCCGATTCTCCAGATCTGGCCCCCAGTGATTACCAGCTGTTCGCAAACCTCAAAAAATTCTTCAGAGCAATGCATCGTGTCACAGGTGGTTGAAAACGATGCCAAACTATATGAATTCGAATTGCTTCGGATTTTCCAGATCTGGCCCCCCGTGATTACTAACTGTTCGCAAACCTCAAAAAACGCCTCAGAGCAATGCATCATGTCACAAGTCGTTGAAAACGATGCCAAACTATATGTATTCGAATTGCTTCGGATTCTCCAGATCTGGCCCCAGTGGTTACTAGCTGCATAAAAAAAAAGACAAGAGAATGAAATTTTTCGCACAGGGCCAATGTTTTCGTTATTGGGCCAATGTAAACACTTTCCAATGTTAACGCTTTCCAATGTAAACACTTTTCAATGTAAATACTTTTCAATGTTAACATTTTCCAATGTAAACGCCTTCCAATGTAAACACTTTCCAATGTAAACAATGGCCAATGTAAAAAATGTCCAATGTAAACACTTTCCAATGTAAACACTTCCCAATGTAGACACTTTACAATGTAAACACTTTCCAATTTAAACACTTCACAATGTAAACACTTTCCAAATGTCACAATCTCACATGTGAATTCCTCGCACTCGGGACAATTCTTAATCCAGTTAACTTCGTAAGTTTTAAGTAATTGTTAATTCAAAACTAAAATGTCACAACCTCACGTAATCGTTAGCGTAGTTAACCAAACACCTAGCCGTTTAAGTATTGCGTACACACGTCGCGTGTAGGGATTCTGAACCAGGTGACATGGGAACAGCACAACCGTTTGAATTAATAACGCCGGTAAATAGTGTTGTGGCGACTCTAACAGATACACACACAATTCACAAGCAAAATAGCGAAGAGCACCGAACGAAAAATCGAATAAGAAAATACATCAGAGCCGTATACCTTAGCGATAACATAACAATTCACATCAGTGGAGTATAGTCGAGTTTAAAATTCAAATTCTAAAATCGGCCAGTAGACTGATGGGTAGCGCTTAGGTTCAATTTTTTTCGTGATTCAAACTGTCATAGCGTCAGTTCGAATCACACGTTCTTCTTCACTATTATTTCAAATGCCATAGTGTAAAGACTGCACTCGTACACGCTATCTTAAATACACGCCCGTCAATTTGCGACGACAATTCGTTGAGCTCGACGACCCGACTACTCAGGGATGCGCACTGGGGGGTATGAAGGGGCGTCTGTCACCTGGGGTGGTTATTACTCGACTGGTTAATGAATGGAAAGAATCTATTCATCGCGTCGTGGCGGTTGTCATAGCAGAAATAAACTCACTGCCACTTCCTAGGAACTCGAGGGGGATTGCTATGCTTGCATAGGGATTTCAGTTCCAGCGAATCCTCGCCGTATAAGCTGAGTTGGATTCGTTGGTTGTACATACCGGGAAATTGGTTTAGGCGGCATAGCCAAGTATGGCCAAGGGTCTTGATTGTTGTGATCGTTTCGTGGAAAATTAGCTGCCGCTTGGTTGCAAGCGAGAAGTGTAGTTTAAGGAGGAAATGAACCGAAATGGTTTTCGGGGGAAATTGGAATTGCTTATGTGCGAGCAAGGAATATCATTTAGGTAAGACATTAACCGAAGCAATTTCGGGGAAATGTATGCGGCTCATTATAGTTGGTGGTGATGGTTAATGTTCCGTTGTAGGTTTGAATATGCGTTTTATTACAGCATATGCATTTCGGGGAAATTAAGATTGCTTGGTCGCAAGGAAGGAATATAACGTAAGTAAGGAATTGACCGAAGCAATTTTGGGAAAATGTTTGTGGGGTGATGTAATTGAGGGAGATGATTAATATTCCGTTGTAAATTGGAATATGCGTTCATTACAGAATAGTTTTCGGGGGAAATTAGAATTGCCTGGTCGCAAGCAAGGAATATGGTTTAGATAAAGAATTGACCAAAGCAATTTTGGGAAAATGTATGCGAGGATGATTTAGAATATATTCTGTTAAATTGTATTCTGTTGCGGGTTTTGGAGTGTGTTTATTGCAAAGTTTGGGATGTATGCTATTGCGGATTTTGAATGGAGAGTTGAGTTAAGGTGACGCGTTGTTAGCGGTCATGGTTGGTTAGAATTGTGGGTTGGTTCTCCGTGTGATATAGAGAACCCCCACAGAACTATGTTTATACAAAGATTCCTGCCACCATAGAGTTGTATGAATGAGCTAATTCGATGAACTGCAGTTTAAGGCTTTTATTTGTGAGTTATCAAAAGACCCTACTTGGCGTCTTCCGGTCTTTCTCTCTAATATGATCTTTGGTAATTTGTAATTTAAGGTTATCTCAAAATTCTCTTTTTTATTGGCATTGGTGTTGGACCAAAACTGCACAGGGCTGATTGCATATAGGTTAGAAAGGGATAGTTCCTTTTTGACATAAGCTAATTAAGCTAGAAATGAAGCAGTTTTTGTCTAGCTATATAATTTAGAATCTAAGTAAAACACGGAAATAACAAATGTTAAAAAAAATGAAAAAATAAAAAAAAAGGATAGTTCCTTTTTGACATAATATAATTAAACAAAAATTTAAGCATTTTTTGTGTAGCTTAAAATATAGAATCTAAGAAAAACACACAAATAAAAAATGTTGGAAAAATGGGATAGTTCCTTTTTGACATAAGATAATTAAACTAGAATTTAAGCATTTTTTGTCTAGCTTATAATTTAGAATCTAAGAAGAACAGGGAAATGACAAATGTTAAAAAAAATGAAAAATAGATCGCCGCTACTCCTCGAGCCTGATGACGGTACGAACGTACCGAGGTGCCAACGTCGACTCGGATCACTATCTTGTTGGTACAGCTTTCTGAGCGCGGATTGCCTTACGGAGACGTATTGCATACGCGGATCAGGTTCGAATCAACACGGCTGCCTTACGCAACGAGAATACCTTTGGTCATGCGTTATGACTCGCCCTCGAAGAACTCGATGGAGGGAGAGTAAGTCCTGAGGCCAGAATGCCGGGCGTAGAAGAGAAATGGACACGCCTTAAGAATACTGTCATTAGTATTGCCAACTCCATCTTAGGCAGTAGTCGTAGAGATCGGAGCGACTGGTTTGATGATAAGTGCAAACTAGCGACTGAACGTAAGAATGCTACATACCGGGCAATGCAGCAGTCTCATAGGACGCGGGTGCGCGAGAAGAAATACAAAGAGCTCAGAAGATCTGAAAAAAGACTTCATAGACAAAAGAAAACTGCCTGGGAAAAAACTAGTCTGTGAAATAGAGAAAAGTAGAGAGTGAGGTCCACACCAGGCGCGGAAGTTCTACCAAATAATTCGCAGTATGACGCGGTACACATCACGCTGCACTTACTGCAAGGATAAAGAGGGTAATCTGATCAGCGATCCTGAAGGCATTCTGGAGCGATGGGAAGTGCACTTCAATGAATTGCGAAATGGTCAGCTCACAGAAGACTTGGAGGCTCCACCAATGCGAGATCAATACAAAATGTTGCCGCCACCAAGCATTGAGGAAACATTGAAAATCATAAGACAGCTCAAATCAAATAAAGCTTCCGGAGCTGATGGTATACCAGCTAAGCTAATCAAACAAGGAGGGACAGCGTTACATCACGCAATTCATGAGATCGTGGTGCACGTATGGGAGCAAGAGGAGATGCCGGAAGATTGGCGTCGTGGTATAATTTGCCCCATACATAAGAAGGGAGATATCACAGTGTGCAGAAACTATAGGGGTGTAACATTGCTGAGTACCGCCTATAAGATACCCTCATCTATCCTACTAGATCGGATAGCCTCATACGCTAAAGCCATCATTGGTCAATATCAGTGTGCCTTCATCCCAGGCAAATCAGCAATTGATCAGATATTCACCCTTAGGCAGGCGATGGAAAAATGCCTGGAATTTAAGATTCCATTATATCATCTATTTATAGACTTTAAGGTCGCCTACGACAGCATAGCCAGGGTAAAACTATATAAAGCCATAAGAGAGTTCGGCATTCCAAACAAATTGATACGACTTTTGGGGTTGACCATGACCAGCGTATCTAGTTAAGTAAAAATAGCGGGATTGCTGTCCAAACCAATGAACATCTTTAATGGACTCCGACAAGGTGGCGGTCTGGCGTGCCTCCTCTTCAACCTGGCGTTGGAGAAAGCAATCCGGGACTCTGGTGTTACAACAAGAGGGACTATTGTCACCAAGTCCAGCCAGATACTTGCATACGCAGATGACATCGACATCATCGGTAGAACCGAATCGGCTGTACAGACCTCTTTCACCCAGATCGAGCAGACGGTGTGAAATGAGTGGAAAACTAAGTACATGGTGGCAACTTCTGCGAAGAGAAGACCTAAAGTTGGGCAAAATATCAGGGTAGTGGAGCACGAATTTGAACTAGTCAATCCTTTAACTACCTTGGGTCAATAGTATCAGCCGATAACAATATGGAAGAAGAAATACCCGAACGGCTGATCAAATCCAACAAAGCCTACTATGTTCTATCAAGGCTCTTTAAATCCCGAAATTTATCCAGAACATCCAAGCTATTACTGTATGAGACCATGGTCTTACCAGTACTCATGTACGGATCCGAGACCTGGGTGCTCAATAAAAGTCACTCTGAACTCTTAGCCGCGTTCGAGAGGAAGGTCTTAAGAAGAATTGTTGGCCCCGTATGTGAGGGAGGACGATTCCGGTGACGCTACAACCATGAGTTGTGCGCAATCTACCTTGAAGCTAATGTTGTAAGAAAAATCAAGCTCGGTAGACTCCGGTGGGCGGGACACCTAACTCGAATGAGCGAAGAGGAGCCTGCCCGGAAAGTCCTTTGTGGCAGGATGTATGGAAGGAGTGACCGCGGCAGACCATGTCTGCGATGGATGGATGGCGTAGACCAGGACGCCCAAAGCCTGGGAGTGCCCAACTGGATGACATCGGCTCGAAATTGGGACCGGTGGAGAGATTTGTTAAATAAGGCCAAGACCGGATCCCGGCTGTAGTGGCGATGATGATGATGATAATTTAGAATCTAAGAAAAACACGGAAATAAAAAATGTTAAAAAAAATGAAAAAATTAAAAAAATGGGATAGTTCCTTTTTGACATAAGATAATTAAGCTAGAATTTAAGTATTTTTTGTCTAGCTTATAATTTAGAATCTAAAAAAACACAGAAATAAAAAATGTTAAAAAAAAGAACATATTAAAAAAATGCGATAGTACCTCTTTGAAATAAGATAATTAAACTAGAATTTCAGCATTTTTTGTCTAGCTTATAATTTAAAATCTAAGAAAAACACGGAAATAAAAAATGTTGAAAAAATGGGATAGTTCCTTTCTGACATAAAATAATTAAGCTAGAGATGAAGCAGTTTTTGTTTAGCTTATAATTTAGAATCTAAGAAAAACACGGAAATAAAAAATGTTGAAAAAGTGGGATAGTTCCTTTTTGACATAAGATAATTAAATTAGAATTTAAGCATTTTTGTCTAGATTATAATTTAGGATCTAAGAAAAACACGGAAATAAAAAATGTTGAAAAAAATAAAAAAAATAAAAATGGGATAGTTCCTTTTTAACTTTTTTCATATGTAACATGTG
Source organism: Microdon myrmicae (assembly GCA_963931805.1). Taxonomy (NCBI): domain Eukaryota; kingdom Metazoa; phylum Arthropoda; class Insecta; order Diptera; family Syrphidae; genus Microdon; species Microdon myrmicae. The sequence continues at coordinate 25,427,352 of OZ007499.1, forward strand.
AAATTAAAGTTTGCACCAAAGTCAATCTGGAGGTCAATCGAAAGAAATAATACCGTTTTCTTCTCCATATATCTTAGCTCTCGGGCGAATGTACAATTTGAAAAACAAATTGATGTAGTTTGTACATTTATATTTATGTATATTTATAGTATTTATATAATTCGAAGTGTTACATCACAACACACCATGGCCGCCACCAACAGCCGGAAATGTACTTATGGTACATTCAAACTCGACCAACTTGATAACAGTCACAGATTTAATAGGAGCAATTTACGATTGCAGTAATAAAGGAAATCAACAAGGTCGCTGTAGGATTTAAACTAGCTCTAAATCTCTATAGAAATAAGGCTGCGAATACGAAAATATCGTTTAATGAAAACCACAATCTTTGTTGGAAATGTATTAGCAAACAAAAGCCATTTATGTCATTTGCTCAGTTATTATTATTTCAGTTTAGGAATAACATAATAGAAACAGAAGGAAAAACAAAACAGCACGGGAGACAGCAAAGTAAAAGTACAATCACCCATGCATAGTTACTAAAGAAGGCACAAGGAGATCTTTAAAATAAAGCGGAAGCGAACGTGTACTTCCTTTCTAGACAATTATACTTTCCTCTGAGATTTGTATTTTACTTTATAAAATCAATATATTGGCTCTCTGGACAAATTAAATTTTGCTTCTACTAGCAAATATTAAGTATTCCTTTACAACGGGATTAATTAGCTCAATTAAGACTTCTTTTTCAGCGTGAGTTGTGTTAAAATTATTCTTGCCTTCAAGTCTTAAGCGTTGGTAATCACCTATAAGTAGTCTATAATAACTTAAGTACTAACCTCCATCGCATTTCATAATAAGATTTCAAGGCAATCGATAAACTAATCATTTGAATGGTGCACTTAATTTACGTTCTTTTGTTCATTTACCATTGCAGTCTACTAATAAGCCTTATGGCGAAATGTGAACTATTAGTTCCGTAACTCAAAATTGAGCGAATTTTAGGTTGCTTTAAGGAGACTTTTTAAATGACAAATATGTGGGAGTATGTTTTAAAATAACATAATTGTGACTTAGGCTAATAGTATAAATTTAAACCACATATATATAGTTAAATAAATAAATACATTTCGTGGAGAATACCTGTTTGTAATCGACTGTCTACCCAATTAAAAAAAAATCCAAAAAGCCCAATTACTCCTAATAAATGAATTTTCTAAATGTTCTTATATAGGAAAGACACACGTGTTTCCTGTTGCACTAAATTTCCTACTTTGATCTCAAAACAAGTTGCTACTTAAAGCTTTACGACTCGCCGTACGTACGCAATCAAGATACGTGCGTGTTGGATGCATGTCCATTAATTTGAAGTTCAAGGTGAAGGTGACTGCGTGGACTAATAGCTGGAGAGTAAGAAGAAAAAAAGGCAAATATCTAAAACTCACAGATTAGTCTGTTAGGCTGAGCTCAACCAGTTTACGCTACATGTTCAATTCAAATAGCTACGCTCAGTGTCACACGTTACTCTGCGTTACAAGTATGTTAGGTATTACACTCTGTTAAACCTGAATAGACCATGCGTGAAGCCGGCTAACAAGCGTGCACTATGGAATTAACTAAAGAGCAAACCATTACCAAAGCTAATTATTGCACAACACACATTGCCAGTACACACAGTACATAATTAAGACATGCTGTTTTTTATAATGCCTTTTGTATGAACTCTTATTGAAGGCTTCTCTATAACTATAAATAACGATTTAATTAATTTTTTTATCGAATATTATTATTTAATTGAGACCGGAATTTAGAAAAACGTTTGAACTTTTCTAATAATGACAATGACTAAAACTTGAGTTAACAAGGTAATGCAACAAAGAACTGCTGTAACTAGTTTTTGTTATCAAAGCCCTATTTCGAAATGTTCTTTATTCTTAGATCAACACTAGTGGTATATTAATATAATATAAGATACAGAACTCGTTTTAAGCATTATCTTCAAGGACCATACTACTTCATTTTACGATACGAGGAAACATAGAGCTATGTTTGATTAATATCTCTAATAAAGTGAACCTGTTGTATTGCTTTAATTACCTATTGGTTTATATATTAATAAATAAATTATATATATATATATATATATATATATATATATATATATATATATATATATATAAGAGAATACACTTTTTACACCAATTATATCACAGAAAAGGTATCCATTCATTTCCATTATGTTTCGTTTATCTAATAAATTATTAATTAAAGAAATTCCATGATAGAAATGCGGAAAGTTGTATGATTAAAAGAATATCAAACGTATGCACTTACTAGCTTCATTTTTATGAGAGGACTTCTTTTGAATGAGGAGCCTTTAGTGCTTTAAGCTTTTTCTATTTTGAATTAAATTACTAGGCAAACTGCGACAACCAGCAATTCAGCTTTTCACACACAAAAAAACAAAAAACTTGCAAATTTTTCCACCGAGGACAGTTGATAACAAAACAATCGTTTTCCCAAAGAAAATCTGCATAAACTTTTAACGTAACTTTCTTAAACTCCCCTAGATCGCGGAGAGGAAGTTAAGAAATGATACTTTAGTTTGGAAACTGTTAATGCATTTTTGTTATCTTCAATATAGTAACTTTAAACTTTTTTACTTTACGTACGGATTGTTAGACGGAGAACCACTGTATGATTCCAATTGAATTCAAGTTGCTTGATTTTATATTAACCTGAGAGATCTCTCGGCTTAGTTCAAGTAGGGGTTCACATGTAAAGCTCTCTTTTATACTCGGGACATTCTCTTGCGGTGTACACCAGCATCATTAATATGTTCACTACCTTGGTAGGAAACAGAAAGTTATTATTTACAAAAGACAAACACGACCACATTTGCAATCTTCCGAACTGGAGTTGTACTTCAAGTCTAAAAATAAATTCAATTATCAGATTTATTCGATATAATAATATCCACACAATTGATCAGTATGTACACATCGAGCTGTAACCAATTTCCGCCTTCTTTCAATGCAATAAAAAAAAGTGTTTGGCCAGAAAATAGTGTGGTCTCTGAGAATTAGTCCTACGGCTAGAAAAAGCACTTCTAGCACAATGTATTAGACTGTGACATGGGGAAACACTATCTACTTTGAACCAGTTGAAGCTTTTAGCAGAAAAGTTTAAAATTCCACAAAGATGTCTTTTCTTTTGGTACAATCGACTCATTCTTTATGCGGCCGTGTGCACGTAAAAATTCCAACCTATGCAGTTGTTACAATTCATTTGACTAGACTACTTGTTTTAATTTACAGGTCGTTCTTCCTTCTGTCTGTTTCGTGGTTTTGTCTACTTTATATAACGGTATTATTATAGCATAGCATGCAAACCATGAAACCGAAAGATAGATAGGCTAAAACTATAAAATAAAAGAACAACCGATTGGCCATGGGTAATTTGCGCTTAAAATTGAAATGAGCCTTAAAACGTTTTTTTATTATTTTTGTTGAATAATAAGTATCTTGGTGTTGTTAGGCCAGTACACGATCTTCAATTATAGGAGTTTTATTGTGTTTTCATATCTTAGCTTGTAGCCATGGTGGCTAAGTCGGCCAGACACAATACATCAAGATGAGGTGGCAAAGTGGTTTTTGTGTTTTGCAAATCCTAATTCCGCCTCCCTCTCATGCCTTTCACTTTCCATAGGTTCCTTTAGTGACGCACACATTTCAAGGAACCATCAAATTCGAATTCCTGAAGATGGACAGGTTGGTCATGTTATCCAATGGGAATTATCCGATAGGGTTTGGAAAACCACTAACTAATTAACAAAAAAGAAATAAAACCACCAAATTGTACGCTTTCATTGCACTGCCGGGAGTTTGGCTAGCAACAATCATTACCAATAAACAACCTGATGCTTAACCATCTATAAACGTAATTATATATCGAAAAAGATTTTTTTTTAATTCTGGTTTGCATTGCCATTTAAAATCAAGTATTGAGCTATATTTGACGCAGAAAGACTATGCAAATGTTTGTAAAACTCTTTATTTTGCAAGAAGTTATCTGCTGCTGATCATATCACGCCTTTCATCACACTCTCGTTTAATAGTCTAAATAGGTAGTTTGGTAAGTAGAAATAAAAGCGAGAAATTTTTATTTATAATAAAGTAAGCTCACTAATAATTATATCACTATATAACAGGTCTACTATAAAAGTTGCCTTTAGCAAATAAACAGGTCCCTTTTGATCGGATTTTGAAATGTCTTGAATCTCATTTGTTATTCATTATATGACATAATATAAAGCACAATCGAACAGAATATTCTATTTCTAGACCTTTGTTTATTTTATTATCTATATATAACTTTTTTTTTAATCTCGTCAACATACAAACAATTTTATCCGGGATTTGATGAATTTATTTCTGTCGATTCAGTTCGTTCAAGTTATAAGATCCTTCGAGAAGTTGAATATGCAAAATTCTTCCATCCAATGTTTTTTTTTTTTTATAAAGAGAGGTGCAAAATTAATCATCCAATTTTGTTTTTGAATTATCTGGGATTTGATGCACTTATTTCCATCGATTCAGTTAGTTCAAGTTATAAGATCCTTTCGGAAGTGGAATATGAAAAATTTTTCCATCTAATGTTCTTTTTTTATATGGGGTGGCGCAAAATTAATCATCCAATTTTGTTTTTGAATTAGCTGGGATTTGATGCACTTATTTCCATCGATTCAGTTCGTTCAAGTTATAAGATCCTTTGAGAAGTTGAATATGCAAAATTCTTCCATCCAATGTTTTTTTTTTTCATATAGGGTGATGCAAAATTAATCATCCAATTTTGTTTTTGAATTATCTGGGATTTGATGCACTTATTTCCATCGATTCAGTTAGTTCAAGTTATAAGATCCTTTGAGAAGTTGAATTTGAAAAATTCTTCCATCCAATGTTCTTTTTTTATAAAGGGTGGCGCAAAATTAATCATCCAATTTTGTTTTTGAATTATCTGGGATCTGATGCACTTATTTCCATCGATTCAGTTAGTTCAAGTTATAAGATCCTTTCAGAAGTGGAATATGAAAAATTCTTCCATCCAATGTTCTTTTTTTATAAAGGGTGGCGCAAAATTAATCATCCAATTTTGTTTTTGAATTATCTGGGATTTGATGCACTTATTTCCATCGATTCAGTTCGTTCAAGTTATAAGATCCTTTGAGAAGTTGAATATGCAAAATTCTTCCATCCAATGTTTTTTTTTTTATATAGGGTGATGCAAAATTAATCATCCAATTTTGTTTTTGAATTATCTGGGATTTGATGCACTTATTTCCATCGATTCAGTTCGTTCAAGTTATAAGATCCTTTGAGAAGTTGAATATGCAAAATTCTTCCATCCAATGTTTTTTTTTTTTTCTTATAGGGTGATGCGAAATTAATCATCCAATTTTGTTTTTGAATTATCTGGGATTTGATGCACTTATTTCCATCGATTCAGTTAGTTCAAGTTATAAGATCCTTTGAGAAGTTGAATTTGAAAAATTCTTCCATCCAATGTTCTTTTTTTATAAAGGGTGGCGCAAAATTAATCATCCAATTTTGTTTTTGAATTATCTGGGATCTGATGCACTTATTTCCATCGATTCAGTTAGTTCAAGTTATAAGATCCTTTCAGAAGTGGAATATGAAAAATTCTTCCATCCAATGTTCTTTTTTTATATAGGGTGGCGCAAAATTAATCATCCAATTTTGTTTTTGAATTATCTGGGATTTGATGCACTTATTTCCATCGATTCAGTTCGTTCAAGTTATAAGATCCTTTGACAAGTTGAATATGCAAAATTCTTCCATCCAATGTTCTTTTTTTATATGGGGTGGCGCAAAATTAGTCATCCAATTTTGTTTTTGAATAATCTGGGATTTGATGCACTTATTTCCATCGATTCAGTTCGTTCAAGTTATAAGATCCTTTCAGAAGTGGAATATAAAAATTCTCCCATCCAATGTTCTTTTTTTATATAGGGTGGCGCAAAATTAATCATCCAATTTTGTTTTTGAATTATCTGGGATTTGTTGCACTTATTTCCATCGATTCAGTTAGTTCAGGTTATAAGATCCTTTGAGAAGTTGAATATGCAAAATTCTTCCATCTAATGTTCTTTTTTTATATAGGGTGGCGCAAAATTAATCATCCAATTTTGATTTTGAATTATCTGAGATTTGATGAATTTATTTCCGTCGATTCAGTTCGTTCAAGTTATAAGATCCTTTGAGAAGTTGAATATGCAAAATTCTTCCATCCAATGTTCTTTTTTTATATAGGGTGGCGCAAAATTAATCATCCAATTTTGGTTTTGAATTATCTGGGATTTCATGCACTTATTTCCATCGATTCAGTTCGTTCAAGTTATAAGATCCTCTCAGAAGTGGAATATAAAAAATCTTCCATCCAATGTTTTTTTTTTATATAGGGTGGCGCAAAATTAATCATCCAATTTTGTTTTTGAACTATCTGGGATTTCATGCACTTACTTCCATCGATTCAGTTCGTTCAAGTTATAAGATCCTTTCAGAAGTGGAATATAAAAAATCTTCCATCCAATGTTTTTTTTTTATATAGGGTGGCGCAAAATTAATCATCCAATTTTGTTTTTGAACTATCTGGGATTTCATGCACTTACTTCCATCGATTCAGTTCGTTCAAGTTATAAGATCCTTTCAGAAGTGGAATATAAAAAATCTTCCATCCAATGTTTTTTTTTTATATAGGGTGGCGCAAAATTAATCATCCAATTTTGTTTTTGAATTATCTGGGATTTGATGAATTTTTTCCGTCGATTCAGTTCGTTCAAGTTATAATATGCTTTGAGAAGTTGAATAAGATCGAAGAAAAATTCTTCCATACAATGGTCTTTTTGTATATAGGGTGGCGCAAAATTAATCATCCAATTTTGTTTTTGAATTACTCTTTTGCTAAATACAAAAAAATTCATTTTGAGTGATGGAAATATTTATTTGGGCCTTTATGATTTTTGACTGAAATGACAAATATGATTGATGTACGACGCCATTTGCAAAAATTATAACATGTCCCGATAGGGTGATTAATTTTGCACCACAACACGCTCGCAAAGTTTATTCATAAATGGATCGGAGTGTTCACATAAGAGATTTTCGGATACCAATAAGTACTAAAGCATTATGCGAGGGAAAAAAGAAGAAATATAGATATACATCAATTTTGAGGAGGAAAACATGATCGTGTAGAATTTTCCACATATGTGCAACTCGGCCAAAGAACGATGGTTGGTGTTTATTCGTACTTCGAAATGTGATTTTTAATTTGAACTGATACTGGATCTGTGTCAACTCTATGAGCTCCCCGAAAACTCGCATAATCTAAGAACTTTTTTCCCGACAACAAGGCACCATATTCCCACGTGTTCCACACGATTGCTTTGTCATGCATCCTGTTGCCATTCGACACGATCAAATAAAATAAAAAATAAAATTTCAACATTTATTTAGAATAAAAGGTTTATTCTCCGTTACACTCACGATATACACATACAAATTATACATTTTTCAACCGAAGAAGTACGACGCATTCGACTCGACCCATATACATTTATTTGATTTTATTTTTATTTTTATTTTTTCTAATCACTAGAGAGACGTTCCGATTTCAACTATCTCAGCTTTCAACTGACTATTTATTCTTGACTCATTCATTCACCAAAACCATTTCTGAATTCTACCGACGAAACACAAATAACAAGTTCCTATGAACTACATTCATTTTATTTGATACCAATGAAAAATTGTACACGTGGAACTATGCTTATACAAAGATGCTTGCTACCATAGAGTTGTATTAATGAACTGATTCCAGGAACTGCAGTTTAAGACTTTTATATGCCATTCGTCAAAAGACCCTACACTCAGCGTCTTCCGGTCTTTCTCCCTAATATTATCTTTGGTAATTTGTTGGAAGACGCTTTATGGATTATTAATCCATTTGTTATATCACGATCATGAAAATCATGATGTCGCTACAGTTTCACGTGGGCCCTGTGTTTTGTTATCCTACGCCTGCAAGGTTATCTCAAGGCATATAGTCGTAAAACTGAAATTGTTTGTCGATCCATTTGCTGAATAAACAACAATTCAATAAGATTCAGTTATATCGTCTTCTTCAGAGATTGATTTATCATTTTCTTCAGAGATTGGTCGATATTTTTTTTCTATTTTACTGCTTCCAGGAAAGGCGAACCTATAGCGCTGAGTCAGCGCCCTGAGTTTTTTTTTTCTCAACCGGCCCCATCAGTCAAGCTACGAAAGATGCTCAAGGATTTTTCCCAGCCATTTTACGAAGCCTATAACTTAATGAGGCTCCTCGATAGTATAGTGGTTAGTATAGCCGCCTGTCACGCGGCAAACCGGGGTTCGACTCCCCATCGGGAAGCCTCTGGCGCAAGACTAATGACCTTGCCCGGAAGAAACAAATCATTATGGAAAATTTAACAAGCCTCGGGACTTGCTAAATAAGGCCAAGACCAGTTCCCGGTTGTAGTGCCGATGATGATGATGATGATGATGATGATGATGATGATGAAGATGATAACTTAATGGACTGGTATTTCACCGGATGGTTGGGCTTTGGGACCCTACCTACCGCTCAGTAATAATTATATAATAATTATTATTACTGTGACGCAGTTAATTTAAAATAATTAAAATAAATTAAAGTAATTAATAATAAAACGCTATTAAACTCCGAATTTGATACGATCGCTTAACGGACCTGAGTTCTTCCCAAGATGACATCGTAGTCCTTGGCGATTTTAACCTGCTCCATCTCCAACACCGCCAGACGATGAATCCCACTACATCTCAAACCCCACAACTGGCAAGGAATGTCTCTTTGTAGACAGCCTCACCGACTCTAGCCTTTGTCAAGTAAGCAATCTCCTAAATCATTTGGGCAGACAACTTGACCTTGTGTTCACGACAGACCCCTATAATTCCTCAGTTGCCCCCCCCCCCCCCCCCCCCCCCCCGCCAACTACTTTTCTTATAACTTCAGTAAAGCCAACTTCCGCCTCATAAATAAACACCTTGCTAATATCATACTTCACTTTAACGATATAAGTGCGGAGGTCGCCTCTTTCTACTCTGAAATCTACAATGACATATCCCTAATTGTTCCATTTTCCCGTCACAGAATATCGTTCTCATCGTCCTCTTGGTATAACCGGAAACTCCACACCCTTCGTAACAAGAAGAATAATTGTGGAACACTTTCCTAAAAACGCGTTCTTCCCTCGACTATTGTAACTATCTAGGTTCCTTTTATCAATTCACAGAGTTCTACAGCTCCCCCTACCACAATTACCTCACTAAATCACAATACAACTTGATCTACCACCCCAAATCTTTCTTCCACTTTATCAACTACAAACGCAAATCTGATGTCTATCCCAACTCTTTCTTCTACGGCTCGACTACTTCAACTGACTTCCATACCATCGCTAATCTTTTCTCGTCGTTCTTCAAACAATCCTTCATGGACAACTCTTTCGAACCTAAACCTTCTTACTTCACTGGCCTGCCTCAATTCTCCCTTGGCCCTCTCATCCCACTACATATTAAACAACACCAAGTTACAGAAAAACTGAAACAACTGAAAGACGAGTTCAGCCCCGGCCCGGAGGGGCTCCCTGCTATCCTCTTAAAAAAATGTTCCTCTCTCTCTCCCCTGCTCGCTTTAATCTATAATCTATCCCTTGCACAAGGTGTATTCCCTGACATTTGAGAATCCTCTTATATCACCCCAATACACAAAGAGGGACCAGAAAAAGATATATCCAATTATCGTCCCATTGCTAAGCTTTTGCACATTCCTAAACTGTTTGAAGGCCTTTTATATGGTGCGTTATGTTTTCGCTGCAAACCCATCATCTGTCCCAAGCAGCACGGCTTCCTCTACAGCAGGTCCACTACTACCAACCTTGTGGAATTCACATCCCACACACTCCTTACCTTAGAAAACGGCGATGAAGTCGATATAATCACTACCGGTTTCTCTTTAAGTTATCTTCCCTCGGTTTTAAACCACTGCTGATTAAGTGGATTTAATCCTATCTTAATTATCGATCCTGCCCCGTGTGATTTAGATCCACCCTCTCCGAGCCTTTTTTTTAAACTTCGTGAGGTCCCCCAGGGCAGTCATCTCGGTCCCCTCCTATTTATTCTAACTATGTCGTATAGGCTCTAGTATCAATCACTCCTCTATCTTACTTTACGCGGAAGATACCAAACTTTTCAAGACTATTCGCTGTCCCTTAGACTCCTCACTTCTCCAATCTGATCTTGGCAGCTTTTCGATTTGGTGCCAAAACAATTGCCTAGAACTGAATATTGCCAAATGTCACACAATAACCTTCTCTCAGAAGCGATCCCCCAGCCAGCCACGCTCCTATATCTTACTGAACCAACCGATAACATCGGTTGAATCGATTCGCGACCTGTTCGTCCTATGCGGCACGGAGCTTAAATTTACCGCACATATTGATGACATAATACTTAAGGCCAACGACGCCCTTGGCTTTGTCAAACGCTGGTCGAAGGTATTCCTAAACCCCTTCGTCACCCGATCACTCTGCACATCTTTTGTCCGGCCACTACTCGAATATGCTAGTCAGGTCTGGTCCCCGCATCATTTGTTTCACATTCGCAGGGTTGAAAGCATTCAACGTCGTTTCTTACGCTTTGGCCTCCGAGTACTAAATTGGGAAAATCCTCTGACTTTACCGGCATACACTAGCCGGCTTCTTTTAATCAATCTTAACACACTTGAAGAGCGCAGAATCCATGCCGACATTATCTTCGTCCACCGTCTTCTGTCAGGCTCAATCAATTGCCCAAGCCTTCTCTCCTCCATAACACTTCACACAAATCCCCGTAACTTACGTAACCTCTTCTACTTGTCCGTCCATCACACTTTTTATGGCTCTAACGAATCCATGTCGTGTATACTACGAAGGGCCAACTGTTTCACTACCTCCTTTGATTTCAACCTCGCCACTCTCGCTCTCAAGCGCCGTCTCCTAACCTACCCGCCTTAACCCCCAGCCCAACAACCCACCAACCCATCGATCTTACCTCTCCTCTGCCGCTCTCAAAATAGTTTCCTCCCACAAGCCTACCCCCCCCCCCCTCCTCCCACCCCCACCTACACACGTTTTCAGCCCCACCCTCAACTTTAATCTCACCCTTTTTTTCTCTAACCCCGCTCCCCTACCAACCCACACATATACCGTTCACTGACACTGTCTCACAAATGGCACAAATGCCTACATATACTTGCCCTCCTCCAGCCTTCTACCACACCAGTCGCCCAGTCTTCTTATCCTTATTTTGTTTTTTCTCCTTTTCTATTTTTTTTTATTTTTTACTCTAGTTATTAAGTTAGTTCGTAAGATCATACAGCATATATTGTATTCAATGCTTTTATTAAGCCAAATAAATGAGGGTTCTGCCCTCACTAAACATACTTGGATAAAACCAAGTATGTTTAGTGAGGGCAGACAACTATATCCTGCTCCAAAGACGGGTGCCCCGCACTGGATTGGTTCTACAACTTAATCTCTGAGGAGATGACCCCCATCTGAAACCAGAATGGTCATCTAACTTCAAATTTCAAAACAATACTTATAGGTCTCGTTTTTCTTTTTAATATACTTCTCTCAGGAGAGGAGCACCTATAGCGCCACCATGGCGCCCCGAGGTGCCACCAAATAACTGTTGTAGTTCTTCTTGAACTGTTGCAGGTTGTAACGCTTCGGAAAAGCACCAGAATTTCATTAGTGATGTAAGCATATACTAAACTTACTAAATCATACGGTTAACGAATCCCTCAACCCACCTACACAGGAGTTTTCCAACTCCTTCCACTTAAATATCGACAAATGCTTGCAATCGACATCCAAACAGTCCCCTATTCGGCAAACCAACCCCCTTTTTAACAATATTCTCTCCAGGTTGAACAGCCTTAGTGATGAGCACGCTTTATCGGCCCCTCCACACAAAATCAATTCACCTCAACCTCACCTGCCCCCTACTTGAGCTTGTCGTATACACACTCGATACTGTCGTAAGGGGGCGCGTCGCCCCGGTTCCTCTTTAGCCACCCTGCAAACATTATCTCACCCCTGCAATTAAAAGTAACCAACACCCCCCCCCCCCCCCCCCGGCGGTGTGCGACGTCTTTATACGATGAACTACATAATACCCTTCCCCCGCCCCACCGTAAAATGGCCTATCTTAATCATAACATAAATGCTCGTCTCACATCACATCCTGCCCCTATCTGTAGTTCGTTCCCCTTTTCCGACCTCAAAAACGGTGCGATGTATACCAACTTCCACAGATCACACACTCTAAATCCCATATCATCATCATCGGCACTACAACCGGGATCCGGTCTTGGCCTTATTTAACAAATCTCTCCACCGGTCCCAATTTCGAGCCGATGTCATCCAGTTTGGCACTCCCAGACTCTGGGCGTCCTGGTCTACGCCATCCCTCCATCGCAGACAAGGTCTGCCGCGCTGTTTCCTTCCATACATCCTGCCGCAAAGGTCTTTCCGGGCAGGCTCCTCTTCACTCAATCGAGCTAGGTGTCCCTTCCACCGGAGTCTACCGACCTTGATGTTTCTTACAACATTAGCTTGTGGGAAGGAAGTATAGTGCCAATACACGGGCACGCCGTTCACTTCCTCCTCCATCCTAAATTGTTCACGCGATTTAAGGTTTTGCTAGTCCTCACTGAATATTAGTCTTAGATTTAACGCCGAGGGAATGATATCAGCACTTCTTTCCCACAACACCAGTTATTAATTAGCCAAACTCATGTTCGTTCTAAGTCTTCAACCAATTTATTTATTTTTATTATTATATCGACTTTTTTCACTGACAACGGTTCATTTTTATTCTTTACTTTTACATCTATTAGTTTTAGTTTCTTAATCTATAATCCACTATTTAGTTTATATCTAACACAAACGTTTCAATATTTCATTTCTATCATTTTTCTTTTACGTTTCTTATTTTCAGCTTATGCTTATTGCACTTCTAAGTACTATTTAATTTATTTCCCATGTCTTTCAACACTTCATTACATTATATTCCTCCTTTATGTATCTTAGTCTTCATATGTTTTTAGTTTACAGTTCACTATGTATCTTATTTCCACAATATAACTTAATATCTCTGGTGTTCATCATATTATCTCATCCGATCTTTCTTTACATTTCTTCATTCTTACATATCGACCCTTTGAACTACGATTTAATTTATTTTCACTCTTAAATTTATTTTCTCTAATGTTCAATATATTAATTCGTTTGATCTTCCTTTACATTTCTTGGATTTCATTTACTGAATTTGTAAACTACCATTTACCTTATTTCCACTATTTAGTTCATTTTTCATTAGAGTTCAATAAATTATTCCACTTGTTATTTCTTTATATTTCTTCGATTTCAATTACTGAATTTGTAAATTACCATTTACTTTATTTCCACTATTTAGTTCATTTTCATTAATGATCAATATATAATTCCTCTTGTTCTTTTTTTATATTTCTTCACCTCTTGTTCACTTATAACCGAATATCACTAGACTCTTCAAATTCCGATTTTATTCTCCCCCAGGATCTTCCTGCCTCACCAATCATACACTAACAACCATCGACTTTCAAGACAAACCACTGACTACCTGACCGACCACTTACTCATTACCTCCGGGGTCAACACTTTTCGATTCCCCCCCTAACAACTCTCGATTACAACCATGCAATTTAATTTCAATTGACCCAATTTCCGATTCTTAACTTCAACTCGCAATCGCTTCGTATCGCTGAGCCAGTCAATAGTCCTTCATTCACTTGAACCCCGGTTCAACCTTTGCGATTGCGAATTGACCCAATTAATTCTATTTTTGCAGTTTGTGCTGGAAAATGCAGCTAATCGCTTTTGCGATTTACTTGTTCCAGCCTATGCAAACAATTATGGTTTGTTAATTGCTTTGGAAAATGAAGTTAATCGTTTTTATTTGATTTGCCAATTACTTTGAAATATTGACTTAATTGCACTACTGTTCTGTGGGGTCATCTGAGTTTAAAATCGGGTAGCGTTTTTTTGTTTGAGTGTGTCAATGATCTCTTGTATGTCATCTTTAGGTATGACATCGTCGTCACACTTAACACGCGCGAAGGTTCATCTGTTGTTCCGCCGACACAATAGGAAAAGCCGACATCGATCAATTGTCACAGAACATGCCATCACCAAGTGCAAATATAAACACCAACACAGTACAAGTAAAAATAGTTAACACACTATTTGTTTGTTTAGTTTTATTTTTGTTTTAAAAGGAAAAAAACACTATTATTGTGATAACTAGTTTGAATCCATGAATTATTGTTCCGTTTCATTTACTTATTGGATACTAACATTTTACGGTGGCACTGTTTGAAATACAAGAACTAATTCGAACACTGATTGTAAGGACTTGGGGTGCAACACGAACACGACTCCGAAATATATATATATATATATATATATGCGCGTCTCCGCGTATACCCGCCTGTCACCCGGGAGACCGGGGTTCGATTCCCCGTCGGGGAGCCCCTGGCGCAAGACTAATGACCTTGCCCAGACAAAATAAATCATTATGGAAAATTTAACAAGCCTCAGTACTTGCTAAATAAGGCCAAGACCGGTTCCCGGTTGTTCCCGGAGAGCGGGAGTGACGCGTGACCATGGCGGTCAGTGGATGGAAAACGACTCAACGATATTCGATCGTTTGGGGTGAGTTTTTGGTGGTGTGGTGAAAAGGAAATGAAATTTCCTTTGACCAGTGACCAATGGAAGGCGGTCTCTGGGACGCGGTGGTGTATGTGCCTGTTTGTACACATCACGTTTGTACGATGCGTTTAGCCAAGGATAAACTAAACCTGAAACGAGAAAAAAAAAAGAAAAAAAGGGAGAAGCGACCTAAGGCATCGAAGAGGTGTGCTAAAAGCAAATATGGGACGAGGGCATCATAAAAGCTTTAGATGAGTGGTGCCCTTGTATAAATATACGAATAGCCATTCGAAAGAGATACTAATGTATTACAATACTTTATACAATGAGAATTGTATATCGTATCTTAGGTCGGTGGCCAAAACGAATCCCTTGCTTACATTTGTATATGCCGGGTAATTAGTTGCGGCAGGGAAAGAAATTGAAGATTGTTTGTTAGTGGGAAAACAAACAATGCGTTGAATCCAATGCATGTTTACATGGGTAGAAATATGGTCTATGCCATGTGTAAAACCAAACTGTCCGACATAGGATTTTAACACAGACAAAGGGTGCCGACTGGCTTGGGATTCATGATGCCACATGCACTTTAAAGAATTATTTCCAGGGACCTTATCTAACGCGTTGTATGCATTAATGTCCTTGCAAAAGGAAATGTTTCAGGTATGCTATGTGGAGATTGCGGTGCAGGTCTCGGAAATTGAAATTTGCCTGGGAACCAAAGGTACCGAATAGGTTTTGGTATACCTGAAAAGGTAGAAAAGAAATCTTACAGGAAATTATATGCGAAGAGATGCATGAAGGTAAGTTTTCCTTCACAGGGACAATTTAGATTATACCTTAGATAATCCTAGATGCGTAAAGCATTTAAGGTGCTATATGGTTAGATAGAGTTATGGGTGTTTTTTAGGAAGGCGACCCGTGGGGTTTGGCGAAACCGCCACAAGCTTTAAGGTCGATTGCTTACATGAGTACTAGTAAGACCAGGGTCTTGTACAGTAGTAGCTTGGATGTTCTGGATAAATTTCGGGATTTAAAGAGCCTTGATAGACCATAGTAGGCTTTGTTGGATTTGATCAGCTGTTCGGGTATTTCTTCTTCCATATTGTTATCGGCTGATACTATTGACCCAAGGTAGTTAAATGATTGCACTACTTCAAATTCGTGCTCCACCACCCTGATAGTTTGACCAACGTTAGGTCTTCTCTTCGCAGAAGTTGCCACCATGTACTTAGTTTTCTCCTCATTATTGTGCATTCCCAGTTTTTGTTCCGCCTGCTTGATATAGGTGTAGGAGTTCTGTGCCGTCGATTCGGTTCTACCGATGATGTCGACGTCGTCTGCGTAGGCAAGTATCGTTGGCACGTGGAATGGCGCGATACAGACGGTCGTAGAAAACACGAAACGATATAAAATGGACATCGTCGCGCTTCAGGAAGTTCGACTCCCACATCAAGTAATCGAAACCAACGGGTTTACACTGGTATGTGGAGGTACCGATACACATTACCTCGGAACTGGCTTCATCATAAGCAAGAAGATTACGTCCCGTGTAAAAGATGGGAACTTTATCAATAGCCGAATGTCTGTGCTAAAAATACAGGGACTATGGTACAATTATGTATTTATAAACGTACACGCCCCAACAGAATCTATCAACGAAGAAACGAAGGAAACGTTCTACGAGACCCTAGAGGAAGTATTTGATGGGATCTCATCACTCGATGTTAAAATCCTTCTCGGGGACCTCAATGCGAAAATTGGAAAGGAAGACATCTTCCAACCAACTATAGGTAAAGAAAGCCTACATGACGTTTCGAATGATAATGGTATTCGAATTATCACGTTCGCAGCGTCAAAAGATCTTTTTTTTTTTATTAGACTTCTCTCGGGAGAGGCGAACCTATAGCGTCGAGTGGGCGAATGTACTATGGAACTGTTGCAGTTCTTTTTGAACAGTTGCAGGTTGTAACGCTCCGGGAACACTCGCGTGGGAAGGGAGTTCCACAGCTTCCCCGCTCTGTAACGGGACGAGTTCTGATACAGGGATGTTCGCGCTGTCGGGAGATGAACCACAAACGGGTGCGATCCGTCGGATTGTCTTTTGGAGCGCATATAGACCGAATTGTGTGGAACAATGCCAAGAATCTCCGAAGAACAGCACCCGTGATAATATCTGTAAAACAGACAGAGGTCGGCCACGCGCCTTCGATGTGATAGCGACTGCAGTCCCGACGTCAGCGCCGAGTCCCCGATCAGGCGGATCGCTCGTCTTTGTACGCTCTCAAGTAGGTCGAGGGTATGTTTAGGAGCCGAGCTCCAAACATGAGAGCAATATTTGAGCGCGGGTCTAATTTGAGATTTATATAGGAGAAGAAGTTGGGCCGGAGTAAAGTATTTCTTGGCTCTAAAAAGATAACTCAGTTTTCCTGAGGCTGATCTGGCGATACACGATACGTGTTTATGCCATGATACATTCCCACAGACCGTGACGCCGAGCAATCTCAAACTTTCCCCACCCTCGAGGGCCCGGCCACTCATCATCAGCTGTGGAACCGATGATCCGGTTTTCTTTGAGAATGTTGTATACTGGGTCTTCGTTGCGTTGAAGTCGACAAGATTGGCCTTTCCCCACTGCAGGACTTTATCTAGGTCCTGGTTCGGAGAGTCAATCTGTCTACATCTCAGCTGGTGCGACGTTGATGCACCAATCGGCCGATCACTCGAAAAGGAGGAAACAAGCGTACTATCATCCGCAAAACTGAACACTTTGTTATCCGTTGTCTACAACAAATCATTTATGTGAAGCAAGAACAAGGTTGGAGCCAAAAAAAGGACCCTGGGGTACCCCCGAATTAACAGGATACAGATCCGAACACTCGCCGTCCACAACAACCCGGATCGATCGATTCTCGAGGAAGCTCCTCGTCCAGTCGCAAAGCTGTTGGGAAAGTCCATATGAACGAAGTTTGCTCAGCAATGCCCCGTGCCAGACGCGGTCAAAAGCCTTGGAGATATCTAATGCGACCGCCCTTGACTCACGATGCCGTTCAATCGCAGATGTCCATATATCGGTTATAAGTGTCAAAAGGTCTCCCGTGGACCGCCTGCCACGGAATCCGTATTGACGATCATTCAGAAGACCGTTGCACTCCAAATACTTAACCAACTCTGTATTGATGACTTTTTCCATTACCTTAGATAAAATAGACAGTAATGCTATCGGGCGGTAATTTTGTGGGAGACACTTTTTTCCCGTCTTTGGGATTGGCTGAACTCGAGCGATTTTCCAGCAGGCAGGAAAGGCCCTCCGTGCATAAGATAAGCGGAAGAGTCTGCCAAGAACCGGCGATAGTTCTGGAGCACAGTTCTTAAGGACTATTGCTGGTATTCCGTTCGGGCCGGTTGCCTTCCCACAATCCAGTTCACGTAGAATGCGTTTAATAGTGCGCGGACGAAATCTCACATCCCGCATCGAAGACCGTATCAGCGAGATCACAGGTGGCTCCAAAAGACCGGGATCGAGGTTTGAATTCGCGGAAAATAAATTCGCGAAGACATTAGCTTTATTCTTTGAATTCGTCACTAACGTCCCGCTGTCTGTCACCACCGGAGGGAAAGGGGAGGATGTGAAGTTACTGCTGACAGCTTTTGCCATTGACCAGAAGGAGCGCGAACCAGTTGGGCACCGAAGGAGCTTATTGATCACCCTGTCGTTGTGAGCCTTCTTCCGGTATCAATCGCCTGGTTGCACACGTTTCTGATTCTAACAAAATTCGTTCTGTTAACATCAGTGGGATTGAAGCGCCATTGCTTAAAAGCTCTATTTTTTGCCGCTGTAATCAGCTCGCATTTTTTGTCAAACCAAGGTTTATCAGGCGAACTTCGTTTGATGGAATGTGGAATATACATCTCCATCCCCAGAAGAAAAATCTCTGACACCGACTCCGCGCAAGCGTTAACATCGGAGTTTCCGAAGCACATCTCGGACCATGGAAAGGATGCGAAGAAATCTCGCATATCGTCCCAGTTAGCAGCCCCATACTTCCATACATGGCGAAGATGCCTAGGCCGGTTGCTTGCTTGGTATGCAAGTGCTTGCGCGACAGATACCAAGCAGTGATCTGAGTTTCCCAGTGGCGCAGAAACCTCTACGGTATAAATACTCGGTTCGGATGTCAAAAACAGATTCAGGGTGTTCGCATAATCGCCTCGGGCATCCGGCACTCGCGTTGGCTCCCCACGAGTTGAGTCAAGCTGTGGCTTACAGCAAATATCTCCGCCAGCCTCCCAGCCTCGTCGGTTCTGTTAGAATGTAACAACCAGCCGGAATTGTGCACATTAAAATCGCCAAGGACAACAATTTCAGAAGCTGGGTGGTTGATCTGTATCCAGTCGACGGTATGTGAAAGATGTTGGAAAAATGTCGCCGGTCAATCGTCATTCGGGGAGCGGTAAAGACAACAAAGAAGTTTAACGGAATTCCTCAGCACGACCCTCAACCATATGATGTCCATATTATTGGGCTCCAACGCCTCCATCCTCTGGCAAGCCAGATCGGACCGCGCGAAGACGCAGACTCTGCCCTTAAAACGGAATCTCGAATGTAAGTCGTATCCTGAGCAACGAAGATATGTCGAATCAGTTGACGAATCGACCTGGGCGTCAGTTAGGGCAAGGATATCAAGTTTCGTTGTTTGCAAATATTGGTGGACGGCGTTTACATTAGTATTGGTGAAACCGATGCCCCTGATGTTACAAAATGCCGTCACCAGTCGAGCGTGGGCCGAGCCTCGAGAGCTAGCCCGGTTATGCGATGACGAACCTCTCAAAGTTCCATTATTTATCATGATATCTGCATGATGTTCCCCCTGACATAGTCCCCCCGCGGAGATTCGAATGGGAGACTAGTTTACCTTCGGAATTCTTTATATCAGAAGAAACCATCATGACTTATCCCCGTGTCAGTCCAGGCCATCAGCCATACATTCGAAACACCGTCGAAGATTTCTCTCGGCGATATCGTGGAATGTACAGCGTGACGGGGTGGTATCTCACCTTGGGGCCGACTACCACCTAACCAACCCTTTCTCGAACCGGTCCATCAGCCAAGCTCCGAAAGATGGCCAGGAATTTCTCCCGACCATTTCACGGAGCCTAAAGCTTGATGGGGTGGTATTTCACCGGGCGCACAGGGCGTTGGGACCCCAGCTACCACTCGGCCTTTAGTCGCCTCTTACGACAAGCTGGCCTAGCTGTGAGTATATTCTAATCTGGTAGTGAAGAGCACGATGTTCAAGCACAAGCTAATCCATAAAGCCACATGGATATCACCCGACGGCGTAACGTGTAACCAAATAGACCACTTCCTCATAGACAAAAGACACCACTCGAACATCCTTGACGTAAGATCATATAGAGCAGCAGAACGCGACTCCGATCACCTTCTAGTGATGGGCAAAATTAGAAGTCGGCTCGCAGCAAACCCACATGGACAGTCACGGGAGACGAGCAAAAAGTTCGAGATTGATAAACTAAAAGACCTACGTAAAAGGGCGGAATATCAAGACGAACTAACGAATAGATTTAGCATCCTAGAGAATGACAGTAGTAGGGAGAGGAAGCTAATAGTGTGGACACTAAATGGGCATTGATCAGAGACACAATCAAACAAACAGTCCAAGAGGTATTAGGATTTAAGAAAACAACTAAGTCCAAACCTTGGTTTGACGATGAGTGCAGGGCAAAGATTGAAGAACGTAAACGCCTCAGAATGATCCACTTAGAAGCATATGATGAAGTCAACGCAGTAAGATACGCGACAATTCGGAAAGAAACAACTAGACTTTTCAAACGCAAAAAACGCGAATGGGAGAAGACTTGGATCGAAAAATCATAGAAAATGCCAGAGCAAAGAACAGCAGAGGTATGTATGCCGGCATAAATTCAATTACAAATGGCTACCGAGGGAGAGCTAAAATAATCCGAGACACAAACGGCTGTCTGGTGACAGAAACAAAAAATTTCGTGACAAGATGGAAGCAGTACTTTGAAAACCTGCTCAATGTGCGCACCCATCAACCACAAATAAACCAGACGTACATACAGCCGAGCCTCAGATCCCAGATTCCTCTTTCGACGAAGTTGTAGACGCGACAAATCGACTGAAAAACAACAAGGACCCCGGAATCGATTGCATACCGGCAGAGCTTGTGAAGCATGGAGGAGGGGCAACCCCTCGAAAGATCCACCAACTGGTTAAAATAATATGGGACAAGGAAGTCATTCCGGAAGAATGGAAAACCGCAATAGTCATCTCCATTTTCAAAAAAGCGACAGATCTGACTGCGAAAATTACAGAGGAATATCATTGCTCCCAATCACATACAAAATATTAACAAATGTCATACTGGCGAGAATCACACCGTACGCAGAAGAAATATTGGGAGACTACCAATGCGGATTCCGTCGGAACCGGTGAACAAGCGACCAGATGTTCACAATAAGGCAACTGCTGGAAAAGAAGCGGGAATACGGAGAGACGGTTCACCAACTGTTCGTTGACTTCAAAAAAGCCTACGACTCAGTCGCAAGGCAAATACTCTACCATATTGTAGTTGAGCTGGGAATCCCGAAAAAATATGCCGCCGTCATTCAAATCTGCATGAACGAAAACAAAGGGCGAGTTAGAATAGAAAACCATCTCTCAGAACCATTTGAATTCCGGGACGGGCTAAAACAAGGGGATGGCCTCTCACCATGCCTTTTTAACCTTGTCCTGGAGTATGTTATCAGAAAGGTACAAGACCAGGCCGGATCATCCCTGAACTGGGTCACACAAGTGCTCGCGTATGCGGATGACATCGCTGTTCTGGGCGATAATCTCGAAACTATAAGTAAAAACTGTGAAATCATCATGCAAGCAGCAGAAGAGGTGGGCCTAGAAATAAACGAAGACAAAACGAAATACATGATCACGACAAGAGTAGGTGGACCTCAGAGAACACATATAAACGTCAGGGGCAAGATATTTGAAAATGTCAAAGAATTTAAATATCTGGGAACGATACTGACGACCAGAAACGAAACGTCAAAGGAAATTAACAAAAGACTACATTCCGGCAACGCTAGTTGGCATGCAGTCAGTAAACTATTAAAATCCAAACTGCTATCACGTAATATAAAGCTCCGTGTCTATAGAACCATAATCATGCCGATTGTTCTATACGGATGCGAAACATGGGCTCTCACAAAACGGGAAGAGAACAAATTCCGCGTATTCGAGAATAAAGTTTTAAGGGGTATATTTGGCGGTAAATATGACGAGAAGTCAGGACAATGGAGGAAACTCCACAACCACGAATTGGAAGAGCTATACCGCAAACCTACAATAGTGAGAGTGATCAAGTCGCGAAGATTAAGATGGGCCGGACACGTAGCGCGAATGGGCGATGATAGGACCGTGCGTAGAATTCTACACGGTAAACTAACGGGGAAGAGACCGACAGGACGGCCGCGACGGAGATGGGAGGACAATGTAAGATTGGACCTCGAGGAGATCGGATCGGATGATCGAACGTGGAAGGAGAGCGCACAGGACAGGGAACAATGGCGGAGCCGAGTCGGTGAGGTCATGAACTTCCGGGTTCCTATAGGCCAGTAAATAATAAAAATAATAATATGGTTAGATAGAGTTATGGGTGTTTTTAGGAAGGCGAACCGTGGGATTTGACGGAACCGCCACGGTACCCCCCCCCCCCCCCCCCGCCCCCTCCAGTGATGTAGTCACGAAATAAAGGAGGTATGGCTGAAGGGGTGCTCGAATGGATGGTGCGATGCTGGAAGGAGGGCTGAACGCTTGGCGAACAAGGTGGCCCTGCATACTTCGGGAGGCGCTGTGATTAAATCAGGGGAACTGTCGTGGTGACTAGTTCCAGGTTATAATATGGGCCTTTGTCGATAATTAGGGTGGACAGGAAGTGAATGGAGTCGAGAGAGTTGAAAGGAGTCGTGTGAAGTCGTGTGGAGTTGCTTACAGTTACGAGCGAGGCGAACGCGGTTGTACACCGGTCTGTACCCAGAAGGGGTTTACAAGATTTATGTTTATTCATAGATAATGTTGCTTCTCTCATTTAAGTTTATATATTTTTGTTTTTTCTCAATTTATTTTGTTCAATGTTTAGTGTTTGCATTTTATCTTTATTTTCTACTTAATGTAGTTCTCATTTTAACAGTAACTGCCATCTCGACTAAAATTAAGACGTAGCAAATTTGGTAATTATCTATAGTTAACAATTTTTGCATGTTTTATTATTATGGTTTACTTTAAATTTCTATGTAGAATGACACATGTCTTCCTATGATATCTGTATAACAGAGCTAGACAGAGAAAAGCAATGTGCGCGATGAGGGAAATCGAGTGATATACGAGTTAACTCGCCTGTTATTTGCCTGTAGGGAATTGCTCTCACATATTTTATTAAATTCTACATTAAAGAACTGTTTGCTTTTATGATTACATTTTACTCGAGTATTTGTACTTGTTTTGAACTAAGTTCAGCTGTTAGTGATTTTTTATTTTACCTTTGGTTAATAGTTGTTTTATTTTATTATAAACATAATTTATAACATTTCTCTGTGGCTTGTGTTTTACTAGCTTTCTTCTTTTATAATTTAAACTATATTATCCATATTTGTTTTGCTATTGTCTCTTTGTAAAGTATTTCTGTTTTCGAATTTAAACAATGTTATACATATTTTGTTTTGCTATTATCGAACTAAATGCACACGTAGCGGATTTGTTAAATGTGTAAATTCCATACTTGAAAGGATGACATTTTTATTGCCAGTAAATACAAAATGATATAATGGAATAGAGATTAGAAATTATGTAATTTATATGTTAGGTTGTTGTTTACTTTCCCTCTTAAGTATTTATATATGTGTTTTTAAATTTAAACATTTAAATGAACAATATCCGATTAGTCAAAGGATTTTTTACAAAAAGATCAGAGGGGAATTTCGTGTGTTGACGAATTTAAAGAGTCTTTTTTGATTTCTATTTCACTTTTCTTGTTGTCTCGAGAGCATACATCGATAAATTGATGTTAGAAAAAAAGGAATAAGCAAAAAGGAGGACGTCCATTTTAGCTTTTTACAATACTAATAAAAAAAAACGTTTTTTCGGTTAGTTAAATGTTCAACATTTCACTCATTCAATTTTATGATTAAATGTGCAATTTTTCCACTTAATTATCTATCGCAAATAGTTGTTGATCGAGGGAGTGATACTGGTATCCATGTGGGGTGTCTAGTTGGCTGCTCCTAGTCTGATGATGTTGTTTTGCCAGGTGCTGTTGTTGGGGTGGCGTTGGGGCGATGTTTTTGCCCACTGTTTTTTTTTCAGCAATTGCCGCCACAATTGCTCACTAATTGTCACTGGCAAAAAGGTTGCGCACATGTTCTTTCGCCACTTTCATCTACTGTCTATATTGATTTCGGCACTCACTTTGTCGCGGGTGTTCGAAAAGGTGGCGTGTTCTCACTAAGGTCACCATTGTGGGGAGGAAGTATTGTGCCAATACACGGGCACTCTGTTCACTTCCTCCTCCATCCTAAATTGTTCACGCGCGAAGGTTCATCCGTTGTTCCGCCGACACAAAAGGAAAAGCCGACATCGATCAATTGTCACAGAACATGCCGTCACCAAGTGAAATATAAACACCAACACAGGATAAGTAAAAATAGATAATACACTATTTCTTTGTTTAGTTTTATTTTTATTTTAAAAGGAAAAAAACACTATTATTGTGATAACTAGTTTGAATCCATGGATTATCGTTCCGTTTCATTTACTTATTGAATACTAACATTTTACGGTGGCACTGTTTGAAATACAAGAACTAATTTGAACACTGATTGTAAGGACTTGGGGTGCAACACGAACACGACTCCGAAATATATATATATGCGCATCTCCGCAGTGACGGAGAGCGGGAGTGACGCGTGACCATGGCGGTCAGTGGGTGGAAAACGACTCAACGATATTCGATCGTTTGGGGTGAGATTTTGGTGGTGTGGTGAAAAGGAAATGAAATTTCCTTTGACCAGTGACCAATGGAAGGCGATCTCTGGGACGCGGTGGTGTATGTGCGTGTTTGTACACATCACCGTGTTTATCGATGCGTTTAGCCAAGGATAAACTAAACCTGAAACGAGAAAAAAAAAAGAAAACATGGGAGAAGCGACCTAAGGCATCGAAGAGATGTGCTAAAAGCAAATACGGGACGAGGGCATCATAAAAGCCTTAGATGAGTGGTGCCCTTGTGTAAATACACGAATAGCCATTCGAAAGAGATGCTAATGTATTACAATACTTTATACAATGAGAATTGTATATCGTATCTTAGGTCGGTGGCCAAAACGAATCCCTTGCTTACATTTGTATATGCCGGGTAATTAGTTGCGGCAGGGAACGAAATTGAAGATTGTTTGTTAGTGGGAAAACAAACAATGCGTTGAATCCTATGCATGTTTACATGGGTAGAAATATGGTCTATGGAATCTGTAAAAACAAACTGTCCGACATAGGATTTTAACACAGACAAAGGGTGCCGACTGGCTTGAGATTCATGATGCCATATGCACTTTAAAGAATTATTTCCAGGAACCTTATCTAACGCGTTGTATGCATTAATGTCCTTCCAAAAGGAAATGTTTTAGGTATGCTAGGTGGAGATTGCGGTGCAGGTCTGGGAAATTGAAATTTGCCTGGGAACTAACGGTACCGAATAGGTTTTGGTATACTTAAAATGGTAGAAGAGAAATCTTACAGGAAATTGTATGCGAAGAGATGCATGAAGGTAAGTTTTCTCTCACAGGGACTTTTTAGGTTATACCTTAGATAATCCTAGATGCGTAAAGCATTTAAGGTGCTATATGGTTAGATAGAGTTATGGGTGTTTTTTAGGAAGGCGACCCGTGGGGTTTGGCGAAACCGCCACAAGCTTTAAGGTAGATTGCTTACATGAGTACTAGTAAGACCAGGGTCTTGTACAGTAGTAGCTTGGATGTTCTGGATAAATTTCGGGATTTAAAGAGCCTTGATAGACCATAGTAGGCTTTGTTGGATTTGATCAGCTGTTCGGGTATTTCTTCTTCCATATTGTTATCGGCTGATACTATTGACCCAAGGTAGTTAAATGATTGCACTACTTCAAATTCGTGCTCCACCACCCTGATAGTTTGACCAACGTTAGGTCTTCTCTTCGCAGAAGTTGCCACCATGTACTTAGTTTTCTCTTCATTATTGTGCATTCCCAGTCTTTGTTCCGGCTGCTTGATATAGGTGTAGGAGTTCTGTACCGTCGATTCGGTTCTACCGATGATGTCGACGTCGTCTGCGTGGGCAAGTATCTGGCTGGACTTGGTGATAATAGTCCCTCTAGTTGTGACGCCAGAGTCACGGATTGCTTTCTCCGACGCCAGGTTGAAGAGGAGGCGGGCCAGACCGCCCCCTTTTCGGAGTCTATTAAAGATGTTTATTCGTTTGGACAGCAATCCCGCTATTTTTACTTGACTAGCTACCTTGAGCATGGTCAACCTATAAAGTCGTATCTATTTGTTTGGAATGCCGAACTCTCTCATGGCATTATATAGTTCTACCCTGGTGATGCTGTCGTAGATGATATAATGGAATCTTAATTTCCAGATATTTTTTCATCGCCTGCCTAAGGATGAATATCTGATCAATAGCTGATTTGCCTGGGATGAAGGCACACTGATATTGACCAATGATAGCTTTAGCGTATGGGGCTGTCCGATCTTGTAGAATAGATGAGTGTATCTTATAGGTGGTACTCAGCAATGTCATACCCCTATAGTTGCTGTACAGTGTGATATCTCCCTTCTTATGTATGGGATAAATTATACCACGACACCAATCTTCCGGCATCTCCTCTTGCTCCCATACGTGCACCACGATCTCATGAATTGCGTGATGTAACGCTGTCCCTCCTTGTTTGATCAGCTCAGCTAGTATGCCATCAGCTCCGGGGGCTTTATTTGATTTGAGCTGTCTTATGGCTTTTAATGTTTCGTGACTGCTTGGTGGCGGCAGCATTTGGTCTTGATCTTGCATTGGTGGAGCCTCCAATTCTTCTGTGAGCTGACCATATAGCAATTCATTGAAGTGCACTTCCCGTCGCTCCAGAATGTCTTCAGGATCGGTGATCAGTGTACCGCGTCATACTGCGGATTATTTGGTAGAACTCCCGCGCCTGGTGTGGACCTTGCTCTCTACTTTTCTCTATTTCGCAGGCAAGGTTTTTTTCCCAGGCACCTTTCTTTTGTCTATGAAGCCTTTTTTCAGATCTTCTAAGATGGAGTTGACAGTACTAAGATGGAGTTGACAGTACTAATGACAGTATTCTTAAGGCGTGTCCATTTCTCTTCTACGCCCGGCATTCTGGCCGCAGGACTTACTATCTCTCCGTCAAGCTCTTCGAGGGCGAGTCTTAACGCATGACCAAATGTATCATTGGTGTTCTCGTTGTGTAAGGCAGCCGTGTTGATTCGAACCTGATCCGCGTATGCAATACGTCTTCGTAAGGCAATCTGCGCTCGGAAAACTGTACCAACAAGATAGTGATCCGAGTCGACGTTGGCACCTCGGTACGTCCGTACCGTCATCAGGTTCAAGGAATGGCGGCGTTCTATCAACATGCGGTCAATTTGGTTGCGAGTGGCTCCATCAGGTGATACCCAGGTGGCTTTGTGGATATCTTTCCGCGGAAACCTGGTACTTGCAACGACCACGTTTTTCGATGCTGCCAGTTCGATGACTCGTAGTCCATTGTCATTAGTGTTCTCATGCAAGCTATGCGAACCTGCGTAGTGCCTGAAAATCGGATCCCGACCTATTTTCGCATTCAAATCACCAAGAACGATTCTCACATCGTATCTTGGGCAGACATTGAGGACCTGTTCGACGTTCTCGTAGTATTCTTCTTTTTCGTCGTCAGGAGACTCCTCTGTAGGTCCGTGAACGTTTATGAGGCTTACGTGTTCTTAAACTTGCCTCGCACACGAAGAGTGCATAGCCTTTCGCTAATTGCATTAAAGCAGATGATGGCAGGCTTCAGTTTTTGGCTGACTAGAAAGCCTACCGAGAGCACATGGTGTTTTGCATGCCAACTATAATATAATAAATGTTATACTTATTTCTTTGAATAACACACTCCCGTCTATCTTATTTCTTATAATACTGTTATGTCAGCCTTATATTCGGACAGGGCATCGGCTAGTTACTGTGCGGCTCGAGGTCTGTATCGAGCGGACGTTCCATGAAAAAATTCTTAAATCGTTTAGCCATTTTCGTTTCCGTGGTCGTCGTCGTATATCCGGCCCATATCTGAGGCTTCTTAGTTTGTCCATAATAATTTGTTTTTCCGGGCAAGGTTATTAGCCTTCCCCCAAACTTTCTCAGGATGTCTCTGCATCCATTGGCTCACTACTTGGCGGGTGCAAAGTAGCTATCCAGGGGTGTCATGTGGATACGGCATGTCAACTTGGATTGAACAAGGACAAGGATCGTCCTGGCCTTTGCCGGGTTGAAAGCAATCACTGACTTTACCCTGTATGTTCGCTCCCATGCCCCTTTAGTTGCTGCCATTAATTGGTCCAAAACGAGACATTTTTGTCTACCCGTTGGAGTTTTATCTTCAAGCATCGTATCGCCACTCTAAAAGATCTGAAGCCACTTTTGAGCTGATCCTTCACTAACACTAGTTTTTTCAAACGCTTCACTTTTTTTTTTCTTGCTGCACGTTTTTCTGCCCAATTTTAACTTGTACAGTAAACTAGCCCCATTAATTGCATTAAGGAGAGCTATACTTAGCTAGAAATTACCGAGCTGATACTGTCAATCTGTTTTTTACGTTGGCCGACGCAACGTGCGATGCATAAGCTCTCAGAAAACCTCTAATACTAATACATGTACCCCTCATCATCATCATCGGCACTACAACCGGGAACCGGTCTTGGCCTTATTTAGCAAGTCCTGAGGCTTGTTAAATTTTCTATAATGATGTTATAACTCCAACGCCGTGCTTCCTCAGTCGCGTCGAGGGAAGATAGATATTTTCTAAATATCTATCTTTTAAATTTAAAACACTTTTATTTCTTTTACATTAAACTCACACGACACGAGACGTCCGCACACGTCCGTGTTTATTTAATTTTTCTCTTTTATTTTCTATTTACAAAACACAACCTTCCTGGTCGGAAGTCTGATTATTTCTCTCTTTGACATTATTGATTTCGTATGAACGAAATCATTCAGTTGCCCCTAGTTACTTAATGGGGGTGATTCATTGTTTTTCGTTAACCGAAACTATTGCAAACTATGCAGGATAACGGAAATTGTATTAACTGTTGTTATGAAATGTATGGCTGGAAATTTGGTATGTGTATGTTATGTTATGTTATGCAAATTTGAGAATTAGGGAGGATGAATGTATTTCTAATGTATGAAGTATTGTATTTCTAATGTAATGGAAATTGAATTGATTAGTATGCAAAAGTAAGAACTATGGAAATTGAATTGATTAGTATGTAAATGTATGAACTATGGAAATTGAATAGATATGCAAATAATGTACTATTTTGGGTGCACCACCGTGCTTCCGGTTCCCCGGGAAGAGTGGGCTACCGTAGTTGTCCTTCATGGATGTGTCGATCTCTTCTTTCACTTTCCGCGTACTAAACACGCTAAACACTCGCAAAAACAATACACTTTATACACCGCAATACACTTTCTAAAACTGATTTTATTTTTAGTTTAGAATAGATTTTTGTTTACATTAAACCTTAAACTTATTTTATTTTTCGTTGAGGAGGTCTTCTCCTGATGCGCACTACACCCAGACTTCTTCAAGGGACTCCAGTCAAGTCACCTTCTCACTTCAAAATTCTAATTTTCAAATATCTTTATGTTCTTTCGAAGGTCAAGATGCATCGCCACTTATCGTTTGATCCTTTATTGGGGTTTTTATTTGTATTAGCCATCTGGCTAATGCAAACAAGAATTTTCGTGCATTTCAAATAGGTAGCACAAGATCCGTGGAAATCGGTTGTTAGTTTAGGATCTGGGAATCCGTGTCTATTAGCTAGTCATAAAACATCTGGTATCCGTTTGGATGTTTATTATTGCAAGAATTGTGTGTCGGCGTATCGAATAGATATGCCATTGTTTGGACACATGCACTTTTAGGTTTTGGATCTTGTAGGTTTTTTAGGTGCTAATTGCTTTTAGCATACCTGAGAAAATAATGCATTATGCTGTTTGATTTTAGGAAATTGAATCGAACAAAGGCATTAAAATGAATAAATAAATGTGAATTCAATAAATGAGAATTTGAACGTTTAGTTCGATTTGGTTACAATGTTATGTTTGGAATATCAAATGGATTTTCTTATAGGTGGGAGGAAAATGTAATGTGGGTGGAAATGTAATGTGGGAGGCAAATGTAATATGAAGGAAAATGGTAGGGCTTCTTGGAGCACTACACAAATGTGCTTGAGGTAAAAAGATATCAAAGGATTTAGTTATTATATTAAGTGTATAAATGTATATTAAGGGATTTTATGGTTAAATGGATATGTTAGGATTGAGGTAAGGATTTTGGGAAGACGGTAGGGCTGCGGAGCATTACAATGATTTGTTTTTTTCCGAGCAAGGTCATTAGTCTTGCGCCAGAGGCTCCCCGACGGGGAATCGAACCCCGGTCTCCCGCGTGACAGGCGGGTATACTAACCACTATACTATCGAGGAGCCCCTAGCGTTTCAAAAACCGCTCGAACTTCCTTGGTTGCGTGATAGTTCTGATAAAGCACGACTACAAATATGCCCCACTGCCTTTTATTGTTTCAGCATTTCATAAACCCGACTTCCGAATACGACTCTTTTTTATTATTTATTTAAATTTGACCATCTCGGTCGACAGTTTTTGAAGAACTTCAATATATTCGACCGAGTAGGTCGACCGGATTACATTCCTTTTATCTTTCATTTCATTACGTACGTAATCTAAATGTCTTTTGATGTAAGCATAAAGATATGTTTAATAAAATACCCTGATTGCTTTCATTACAGAAAGTGTTCATTCTGATAACATATTAATTCGTATTTCATATGCACGAACAATTCTATTTAGTAAGTTCCCTTGACCTAATCTGTGTAGGTCTCCCGTTGCACTAATTATGGAAAAGCATCCCAATGGCGGGCTTCACACCAAGTTCGACAAATCGATTGAGCACCTCCCATCCTTTAGTGCGCGTCATGATTTAATAACCCTTTGAACATGGAGGCGTCAACACAGTCGATTCAAATTACTTTTGGTTGCAGTTTGATATATCTCGATTATCATACTACATGAGAGATTAACATGATTTATGTAATTTATCTTATCTATTGTTTGTGGCGACTATTTCTAAGTGGGCAACTATTCAACATGGACTTTACAGTTTTGTAAATTGTGCCCGTCCGACTATTTCACTTCATTAACCTTGACACCAAATTCAGGGACAAATATTTTAATTGGTGTGATAATGGTGTACTCGTAACGTTAGGCGTTTATATACGTACCGATCGACCGGGTCAATCCCTTGACAGTAAGTTACTTACCCTAGCAAAATTCTGGGACTGGAATCTAACTCCAACAGCAACACGACCGACGTAGTACATGATTGACTTTTTCAGAAAAAAAAAAAAAAGATCCCTTTTCTTCCATCTACTCGGACACTTGTTTCATTCTGTCAAATGTCTACTCGGAATTTCTCAATAAAACAATAAATTTGAATTAATCCTCAAAATTTATTTTGTCGCCTTCAAAGTAGCCCCCTGCCGAGGCAATACACTGCCAACGATTGATCCAATCATACATACAAATTTTATAGGCCGCGAGCGGGATCGACTTTAGTTCCTTCTTCGATTCATCTTTTACGGTTTCGATCGACTCAAAACGTGTTCCTCGAGCGGCAATTTAAATTTCGGAAAGAGAAAAAAAAGGCAAAAAGGTTGTTCGATCATATGAGTTGAGTTTTTGTCAAAAACTCGCTCTCAATGGTGGCTTTGTGAGACGGTGGGTTATCTTGGTGCAAAATCCAAGATTTGTCTTTCCACAAATCTGGGAAATGTTTTGACAAACACTTTCGTAAACGCTTCATAAGGCCGATGTAGTATTCCTTATACACTCTTTCACCTTGCGGAAGGAATTCATAGTGCACGACACAACGATATTCGAGGAAAACAGTGAACATGAGGATGTGATCGACTATGTCGTGGATTTTTCGGTTTCAGTTCGTTTTGGCAGCACCATTTGGAAGATTGTTGACTAGTTTGCATGTCATATTCGTAGATCGATGTCTCGCCACCAGTTATGATGCGTTGCATGCATATAGAGTCACTGGTGCTACGATGTTACGACGATTTTTAAATACCAATTCCTCCACTTTAGCGATGTTTTCCTCAGCCACAGCCGTTCTTGGATCGCTCACGCGAGGCAAATCATTCATGTCTTGGCGACCACTTTTGTGTGTTTTGTACCATTCATATCCTTGTGTTTTCGATAGAACTGAGTCGCCATTGGTCTTAACCAGTATTTTCAACAACTCCGCTGGAGTTTTTAAAAAGTAGGTCAACTTTTACAAATAGGTAAGTACGGCTGACCTACTTTTGGATGGTAGTTCTCATTTTAGTAGGGCCACCTACTTTTTCTTAATCGCCCTGCTTTTGGTCGGGTAACCTACTCTTGGTCGGCTGGCCGACTTTCGGAATTTTTTTTTGTAACTTGAAAGCTTGTTAGACGTGAAAGCTTGGTCTGATTGATTAGTACTGGTAGGTCCGCTTTTTAGGACGAAGTTCGTTTTTTTGTGAGCTTGGATGGCTTTTGGAGGCTTGGCCGGTTTTTTTTTGTATTTGTGAATGCTCGATCGATTTATTGGCGTTTTTTTTTAATATTTCGTAAGTTGACCCAATTTTGGACAATCGATTGACTGGATTTTGGAATGTTGGCCGATATTTGAGCGATTGGCCAAAGTTTGTGAGGTTTGGTTGGCTGAGTTAATTTGAACATTGCTTCTTCTTTTTGGGCGATTAACCAAGCTATAATGAGGTTGAGCAACTTTGTAATGCTGATGAATTTTGTTAGTTTTGCAGTTAATTCCGGTATATGCCAATGTAGGTAAAGTATAAAAGAATAATAGTAGTTGCTCGCCAGTCAGACCTTTTTCCATTGAATGACATTTCTATTGTTGTAGACCGGGTGGGTATTATGACAAGAACGTTGCTAATTAGGTGATCGCTAGGTTTTTCTACCTCCTTGGACATAATGGTCACGTGGGGTGCACGCTTTATACACCCACCTATGGCGGGCATGTTTCCAACAGCCCTTTTTTTACATAAATGCGGGCAGAAAAGTGGATTTTAAGGCACGCGTAAATGTCAGAGCACTGTGTATGCGGAAAAAGAGGTGGAGGATAAGAAAAGGAGGTATCGATGTACAGTGGTCTTAAATGAATGGATATTACAAAGACGACAGAGGATTCCACATTGGTGTAGTTCGGCTAAAGAATGATTCAATGTAAATTGATGCACACTCTGATTGACAATTAACCCGAGAGAATGTTTGAAATGCCATCAACATGTTCAATTGAACAACGACTGAAATAATACTTTAGAGAAGAGATCGGCATGGTACGTTATGCGTATGTCTTAAAGACGGAATTATACGACATACTCCAGGGTCTTCAAAGACATTCACTGATCGTTTTTTTGTTTTCATCTTATCGAGCACGTGCTGCGCAGTTTTGAGTGCATCTGAATAGGTACGGGAACTGAATTCCATTTTATGAGGAATATATGCCTTGTAAATTGTGGGCAGGTTGGATGGAGTGAGGTGTTTTTTGCGTCTTATAGGAAACCAAAATACATTTGGTCACATATCCGCAGATTCAAATATGCAACATATTTGAGTACCAAGGATCGTTTTTTGGCTTTAACGAAATGTTCGTCGACAGCATTTACATTGGAGTTCGCCTTTGAGGCCGAGTGAGAGTCCTGGGTTTTCGAAGCATTGAATTCTACTCAGTTAGATTATTTCCATCGGAATTGAATGAAAAGAGATTTACTGCTGATTGGTAATAAGGTTCGAAGAGGTTGCTCGGGAATGTTCGTACGAAAAACGACGTGATGTCATCAGCAACGAATGGATTGGGTTATATATGGAGAGGAAATTCTTTATAAAAAAAAGTGTATGACACACTTGGTGCCACGAAGTTGTTGTAAGAGCGAGTTTTTATCCGATTCTCTTCTTCAGCTTGCTTCTTTTTGGCTTCCAACTTTAATTTTAGTCGGACTTCTTTATTCTCTCCCAACCTATTGTTTGGTGATTAATGTATTTATATATCAAAGTCCATCAATTTTACTAATGGGGCTTAGCGACACAATGAAGAAAGGCAACTTACGGTTGTGATTTCTAGAATTTTCTGTAGAAAATGGTTTCACCACCTGTACATTTCAAGGTATCGTTTTCGAAGCTTTTTAGTTTTTCGGGCACCTCTTCGGGAGTAAAGGCAGAATCAACTCCTTTGAGGAACATGGAGAAAGTTTTCTCCGATTTACGGGTGTACGTTTTTTTTTTTGGTTTCGGTAGGAAGGTTCAACAGCGGACGGAATACAGATCCCTGAGGTACACCCGCTGTAATTTTATATTCCTCTGATCCCTCATCTGTGTCATAGAGCAGTCTTCTATCCGAGAGATAGTTTGCTAATATACGCACCAAGTAGGGGGAGACTGGTAGATCGCCCAACGCTTCTAGAATCCGGTTCCAATTCACCGAGTTAAAAGCATTTTTAACATCAAGCGCCACCACCGCGCAATATTTTTTGGTACCACCTAGCCATCGTGCTCCAGCTATTGCATTGCGAACGGTGTCACACACCACAGATAGTGCTTTTTCGGTTGATTTACCTTTCCGGAACCCATACTGCGATTCAGAGAGCCCCGATGATCCCTCAGTGAATTCTTCCAGGCGAGTGGCAATTACTCGCTCAAGCAGTTTTCCTGTTTTGTCCAGCATGCACAACGGGCGATAAGACGACGCCTCTCCTGGATTCTTGATATCTTTTGGTATAATCACAAGCTGCTGTTTTTTCCATCGTTTAGGAAATTGTCCTGTTTGAAAACAGGTTGTGAAGAGACTGCTGAAGACTTCCGGCTCTTTTGTTAGAGGACTCCTCACTACAGCGTTAAGGATACCATCCAGTCCCGGGGTCTTGTTTTTTTTTTTTTTTGATAACCCCTGCCGACAAGAGTACCTCTTCGGTGGTCACGGGGGGTATCTCTCCTTCA
The DNA here is from genome assembly GCA_963931805.1 of Microdon myrmicae. Lineage (NCBI taxonomy): Eukaryota > Metazoa > Arthropoda > Insecta > Diptera > Syrphidae > Microdon > Microdon myrmicae. Next base: position 25,462,638 of record OZ007499.1, read on the forward strand.
GTGATCCTCCACTGCTCTTGCACTCTCAATACCTCATCACACTGCGGGAAGACGACAGCAATGATTCTGGTCGTCACTTTTCCTTGTTTGCATTTGGCTACTGTTACTCTATAGTCTTTTCATGACTAACCTGTGAGCGCTGCCCCATGGGTTGCTATTTATTTCATCCCTTAGGGTGTACGTCTAGTACTCGCTCTTTTATTTCCCCAATGCCGATTTAATTTTGCTATAGCCTTCTAAATAATCGTATGTTAAAGTTATCTTAAAATTATTGATACGTTTTGTTTTAAAAGTTTTGCATGTCAACTCACCCAATTTGATGAGATCCTTTATCTCCTTATAACTGATGTAGATAGGGGGTACTTTCTCCTTTTTTTTGACTGTGTTACGCACAAAACCCTCCACTCCCGAATACCTACCTCTTTGGAGCTAAGCTCCACCATTAATCGCGCATACATCAAATATCGCGATATCAATTCAATATCAAACAAATTGAACTACACGTTCAATTTCCCCATATTGAATTTAACTTGAATCCAAGACGTGAAAGAACGAACCATATGTTCAACACGCAAAATCCCCTGGATCCAAATCTGTGGACCAGATGACCAACTTTCAAGTAAAGTTGTTGAGAATCATAAAATGCACATCTGCAATTTTATGATCCTTTAAAGGTTTGTTTACCAAAACCATTTCCCACAGGGAACATTTTTGTCTATTCTCCTAGAACAAATAACTTGCGCCATAAAACGAACCACCCGCTCGTTTTAGCGCCCACCAACATAAAGGATCATCAATGTGCATTAGCACGATTTGATTTTTCCTTTGTGTTTCCTCACCATTTCCCACAGGAAACATCCTTGTCCATTCGCCTAGAACAAATAACTTGCGCCATAAAACGAATCGCACGTTCGTTTTAGCGCCCCACAACATAAAGGATCATAAATGTGCATTAGCACGATCCTCTGTTGATTTTTCCTTTGTGTTTCCTCTTTTGATCCCAAGCCGGGAAAGATAAAGAAAGGAAATAGCGACTGAGATTTGGCCGAGACGGTCATCAGTGGTTGGTGTCGTATCCGTCGTGTTGTACTAAGTGAAAATGAAATAAAAGACCTTTTAATAAGTAAAAGTGTTAACTGAAACAATGTGTGTTTTTATTGACCAATAAGTGTGTGTGATGTGCAAGGTGTGTGGTGTAAAAAAAGTACTTAACAACTGGCACTTGCTGAGATGGTTCCTGCTGTTGATGTGATTCCTGCTGTTGAGTTTCCTTATCTTGTCGTGTTTCTTTGCCCTCGTGGGTTGCTGTTGTCTTTGTTCTTGCTTTTGTTGTTGTTCCATTTTCGTTTTCCGCTCTTCTGGCTCAAATTGCTTGTTAGTTTAAGAACTTCTTCCATTTGTTTATCCAGTTCTTGGTTTTTAAGACTAATCTCATGGATGAGTCTGTTGAGGGCCTCGACCTGATTGCCGGTGTCTGCATTTGTTTTGCTGCAAGCTAGTTCTTGGAATTCGTTTCCAGCCCCTGAGTACTGGGCACCATGGGCGTAGTCTTCGTCGACGCTGTTAACACTTAGCGTGTCTGTATCCTTGTGTTTATTGATTTTAAGGCGTTTAGCCTTTAAAATTAGGTCTGTATTTTGCCTTCTCCGAAGCACCATTCTGGCATCCATTTGATTTACGTCCAGATTATAGACGTGTTCTCACTTTTTTTATCGTTTTATCGTTTTTTTATTGTGCGATTGACAGATAGAAAATCACGTTCTAGAGTTTATTTATTATACTGTGCACATACACAAACAGGAACACTTCGTATTGGGTGCAGAGAAGTCCCAAGCGAACCCGTATTCATTTAAGATGTGCAACGTGGTTTAATTTAAAAATAATAATTTAATAATAATTTTCATGCACTTTATTTTGATTTGGCCGATTTTTAGGCCGTTCCGTTGAACGGTTAATCAACTATCATTTGTCGATTGTCTACACGTATACACCGGATGGTAGTCAATTTGGCACTGCCCTTGTAAACGGTTGGAAGTAGAATGATACCGATCGATAATCACTTTTGATACTGATCGATAATTACTTTTATGTTAAATTGAATTAATGAATAAAAATACCGAATGTCTACAATCTCGCCTGTGAACTCCAAATCCGTTTTTATTTTTGCCTTAAGCGTCAACGTCACTATTTAATTTTTCACACCGTAATCAATATTGATGGATATCGCGTTTAATTCATTTCATCACCATCATCACCATTGGCACCACAACCGGGATCCGGTTATTAACCCCGCGCCATTGCCCTGTTTTACTCCGTCCTGGATTTCGAATGGTTCTGAGAGATGGTTTTCTATTCTAACTCGCCCTTTGTTTTCGTTCATGCAGATTTGAATGAGGGCGGCATATTTCGTCGGGATTCCCAGCTCAACTACAATATGGTGGAGTCTTTGCCTTGCGGCTAAAGCTTAGGCTTTTTTGAAATTAACGAACAGTTGGTGAACCGTCTCTCCGTATTCTCACTTCTTTTCCAGCAGTTGCTTCATTGTGAACATTTGGTTGCTTGTTGACCGGTTCCGACGGAATCCGCATTGGTAGTCTCCCAATATTTCTTCTGCATACGGTGTGATTCTTGCCAGTAGGACATTTGTTAGCATTTTGTATGCGGTTGGGAGCAACGATATTCCTCTGTAATTTTCGCAGTCAGATCTGTCGCCTTTTTTGAAAATGGGGATGACTATTGAGGTTTTCCATTCTTCCGGAATGACTTCCTTATCCCATATTGTTTTAATCAGTTGGTGGATCTGTGGGGGTTCTCTATACCACATGGAGAACCAACCCACAATGCCAACCAATCTTGACCGCTAACAGCGCGTCACTTTAATCCAGCTCCCCGTGCAAAATCTGCATTTGCATACATCCCATACTTACCAAGAACCCATTTCCCAAGCCGAAATAAATGCATATTCCAATTTACAACGGAATATTAATCATTTCCCTCAATTACATCACCCCACATACATTTTCCCAAAATTGCTTCGGTCAATCCTTTACTGAATTTTCATTTCCTCTTCGTGACCAAGCAATCTTAACTTCCCCGCAATTAATATGCCGTAACTAACGCATATTCAAATCCTCAACGGAACATCAACAACTAACCAAGCCGCATACATTTCCCCGAAACGACTTCGACCAACATTCTATCTAAACGATATTCCTTGCTTGCACCCAAGCCATTCCAATTTCCTCCGAAAAGCATGCCCATACTTGCTCGCGTCCCCAAACAATTTCCCGGTATACACAACCAACGAATCCAACTAGGCTTATACGGCCAGGATTCGCTGGAACTGAATTCCTATGCAAGCATAGCAATTCTATTCGAAAGTAGAATACATTTTTTCCTTCATCAGTTAGTCATCATTCTACCATCGACGCGCGCACACCAGCCCTGCGTAACGTGCACTCGGGGGGTGCAAACCCCCGAGTATATAGTCAAGTCTATCGCGTCCCCTAATTTCTTTTGAAACCGGTACTCGGTACAATTGCGTCGGTGGAGTGCTTGTCAGCCCGAGTATAGAGTCAAGTCTATCGCGTCCCCTAATTTCTACTCGAAACCGGTACTCGGTACGATTGCGTCAGTGGAGTGCTTGTCAGCCCGAGTATATAGTCAAGTCTATCGCGTCCCCTAATTTCTATTCGAAACCGGTACTCGGTACAATTGCGTCGGTGGAGTGCTTGTCAGCGGGGAAAACGAAAGGACACAATAAAACGACTGTAACCCTGGACATTAATTTTAGTGACAATAAAGCCAAATAATCCGTGAATGACTGTGTGTTTTATCTGAGTGTCTGCCCCCCCCCCCCCCCCCCCCCCCCCCCTTCCTTCTTCTCTGGCGAACGACTCCTGCGGTGGATCTTCACGTCGGGGAGTTAAGTGAAACTGTGCCCGTGCCTTGGCATACAACTTAACCCCCCACAGATCTTTCGAGCGGTGGCCTCTCCTCCATGCTACACAAGCTCTGCCGGTATGCAGTCGACTCCAGGAGCATTGTTGTTTTTCAATCGATTTAGTGCGCCTGAAACTTCGTTGAAAGAAAGCTCTGGGATCTGAGGCTCGGCTGTATGTACGTCTGGTGCGTTTATTTGTGGTTGATGGGTGCGCACATTGACGGTTTTCAAAGTACTGCTTCCATCTTTTCACGATATTGTTTGTTTCTGTCACTAGGCAGACGTTTGCGACTAGAATTATTTTGACTCTCCCTCGGTAGCCATTTCGAATTGAATTTATGCCGGCATACATACCTCGGATGTTCTTAGTTCTGGCATTTTCTAGGATTTTTCCGATCCTAGTGTTCTCCCATTCGCGTTTTTTGCGTTTGAAGAGTCTCATTGTCTGTTTCCGATTTGTCGCGTATCTTTCTGCGTTGACTTCATCATATCTTTGTAAGTCGATCACTCTGAGGCGTTTACGTTCTTCGATCTTCGCCCTGCACTGATCGTCAAACTAAGGTTTGGAGTTAATTGTTTTCTTAAATCCTAATACCTTTTGGGCTGTTTCTTTGATTGTGTCTCTGATCGATGTTCATTTAGTGTCCACACTATTGGCTTCCTCTTCCTTACTGCTGTCATTCTCTAGGATGCTAAGTTCATTCGTTAGTTCGTCTTGATGTTCTGCCCTTTTGCGCAGGCCTTTTAGTTTATCATTGTCGAAGTTCTTGTTCGTCTCCCCTGACTGTTCATGTGGTTTTGCCGCCAGGCGACTCCTGATTTTTGCCATCACTAGAAGATGATCGGAGTCGCAATCTGCTCCTCTATATGATCTTACGTCAAGGGTATTCGAGTGGTGTCTCTTGTCTATGAGGAAGTGGTTTATTTGGTTACGCGTTACGCCATCGGGAATATCCTTGTGGCTTTATAGATTTGCTTGTGCTTGAACAACGTGCTTTTCACTACCAGATCTTTTGACGCTGCGAGGGTGATAGTTCGAATTCCATTATCATTTGAAACGTCGTGTAAGCTTTCTCTACCTATAGTTGGTTGGAAGACATCTTCCTTTCCAATTTTCGCATTAAGGTCCCCGAAGAGGATTTTAACATCGAATGCTGAGATCCCATCAAATACTTCCTCTAGGGTCTCGTACAACGTGTCCTTCGTTTCTTCGTTGGTAGATTCTGTTGGGGCGTGTACGTTTATAAATACATAATTGTACCATAGGCCATGTATTTTGAGCACCGATATTCGGTCATTAATAAATTTCACATCTTTTACATGGGACGTAATCTTATTGCTTGTGATGAGTCCCGAGGTTATGTGTATCGGTACCTCCACACGCCAGTGTAAACCCGTTGGTTTCAATTACTTGATGTGGGAGTCGAACTTCCTGAAGCGCGACGATGTCCATTTTATATCGTTTCGTGTTTTCTACGACCATCTGTATCGCGCCTGGTTTATATAACGTTCGAACATTCCACGTGACGACGCATATATCCCGTTTTTTCCGTTTTTCCGTACGTCTTCTTTTTGCCGAGTCGGTGTTTTCTTGATGATTTGTTCCCTTATGGTAGTGTCGGCTCATCACACCTACGCCTATCGGGTTTTTCGTAGGATTGTTTTTTGTATATTGATTATTCATTTTTGTTCTCACGAGACTTGGGGTTTCAAATAGTCCGCCACATCAGAGCCCCGTTTTGATGTGGTAAGGTCTGGTTACTGCTCTGATTCGACCCGGTGTCAGAGAGGCGCCGTTATAATGCAGCCGGTATACCCCTGGCTGCAAACCATCCAATGGGCACGGTGACGCGTAACACCCTGGATTAGGGGTGGTAGATCTTTGTGTGTTACTCCTCGCTAGCCTGTCTGACATGGGTGGCCCTACTGGAAGCATATGCTTCCGTCAGCAAAGCCTGAGTGATTCATTGTAGTTTAAGCCCCCGCACCACGTCAAGATTTCTACCAAGCGGGGGACACAAAATGTCTACCTGTGTATATCTTGAAAAGGTAATTAATTACGTTATGGTGATGTGTGGCGTACACGTGTTGGGTTTTACGAAATGTAATATTCATGTTATGGCGACATATAACACATAACCTCCTTTTCTCTTTCTCCAATTGGACTTGATAGTCTTCTATGTTGAATAATGGTCCCCATATTATGCAGATCATTCCTGTAATTACGTCAGGTATAATGCTGACATCCCTATTGAGGCAGAATCACGACCAATTCATCCTCCCAATATAGTCCTTTGTCGTTTTTCCCGAAGCTCCATATTATTCTTTTGGTAGCTTTTCGTTAAAACGGTTGTGTGAAGTGATCGACAGCGAAATACGTGTCTTTCAAGAGTACACAAACAAAAGGTATACAATGCTAACTGAAAGAAAAGTCAAATGTTCATTTTTTTTCGACATTTATGAAGCTGAAACATGACAAATTGAACCATGGAGTGATACATGGCCGAGCAAAGCGTTAAAATAGTTCAAACGGTTAAGCCCGACCACCATTGACAGCATAACTAGTACACTCAATAAAGCTGTACCTGATTGAACCCTGCGCAAGATTTTGATGGAGGATTTGAACCTGCACGTATGCAATATCCAGTTAATATAGGAACTGAAGCTCGACGATCTTTTACAGCGTAACATGTACACTCAATAAGGCGTAGGAAAGTAGCAGCGAATGGTCACTTTTCGCACAAAATCATCCTCAGCGACGGGGTTTACTTCCGCCGTAGTGGATTCGTCAACAAAACGCATTTGGGTAGATGAAAACAGAAAAGTGATCGCCCATAAAGTCACTGTGTGGTGCGATCGCTGCTCCGTACTTCCTTAAAAACAACGCAAAACAAACAATTATCGTGAACGGCAAACACTACAGTGGTATGATTAAGGAGTTTTTCTGGCCAAATTTGAATAATACGGATGTGGACAAAATGTGGTCTCAATGGTGCTACTTGCCACACAGCAACGAAACAATGGGCATTCTGTTTGGGCTTCTTGGAACCGCGAATACAACTGGCCACCAAAATAATGCGATTCGACCCATTATTCTTCTACTTTTAGGGATATTTGAGGTCAAAAATGTATGTGCGTATGCCTAACACCATTCAAGAGCTAAAGGTGGACAATATTGCCCACAGAGACCGGGACGATAGTATTAGACAGCGTCAACGGTTCTGGTGGTTGAATGGCATATAAAGACCTGGATACCAAAGTCGGTATAGAATCACACTATCATCAGCTAGCTTACATAGACTTAGCTTTTCTAGAATTAGGGTAGTATAAGATTTAAGTTAAGTTAAGCTAAGTGATTTTACATAAAATTAAAAAAAAAAAAAAAAAAAAAAAGTAGATAAGTTTAGGTAAGTTAAGTAAGTTAAATTTTAAGAAAAAAAAAACAAAAAAAAATTGACAAAGTTTTTCAAATTTTTCTTTGTCTTTCAAATAATTATAAGTATTGCCACAAAGTTCTGTCGCCGAAAGGCAAATTATACAAATATTAAGTAATGTTTAGCGTAGAGCGTCTGCGAAGAACCAGTAAGTTATTATATAAGCTATTAAAGCTAGAATTTAAGCATTTTTTGTCTAGCCTTTAATTTAGAAACTAAGAATATAGAAAGAAAATAAAAAAATGTTTAAAAAATGACAATGAAATGGTGGACAATATTGCATGCATCAACACAGTGAATAGGCAGTTATATTATTAGCTCATCGAAAGTGTAGACAAACGGAACAAGATCTGCCTCCAAATCCCCCAGACCATTTGTCCGATATTTTGTTCCATATCTACTGGTCTTCGATTAGTTGATTGAATCAAAGAACGATTATTGAAACCGGTTAACACTTCGCTGTTCTATTTCATGCTTTCTTCGTATAGGTCTTAAGGGAAGAAGTCCAGTGAGTTGGCGGAATGGTCGATTATGTCTAGTGTCCGTGTTCAGTCCTTTACGAGTTGAATTCAATCGGGTTGAATCGAGGAAGACATATAATACCTTAAAATCTAGAGTAGCGAAGCTATTGAGACTTGTCCACATTGAAATAATCTGCAATGATGATGTCAGCGTGCTTAATCAATGACGATGATCTATCCGACTTTATTAATAGAGTCGGAAAAAATAGAGAATTTCTTAAATGTTGCGTTATTGTCGAAGTTCTGGCTTCTATACAGCAAATAATAGTGGGTATAAGCCCTATTACCGGCGCAAGTCTAATAACCTTGCCCGGAAAAACAGATTATTATGGAAAATTTAACAAGCCTCATACTTGTTAAATAAGGCCAAGACCGGTTGCAGTGCCAATGATGATGATGATGATAAGCCCCATGCAGGACATTTACATAAAGACGTTACATTTATATAATAATTTTGCATTATTAAAAAAAAAAAACAACTCGCAAATTGCTTAATTTTAACCCTTTGATTTATCATTTTTAACTCCAGTGTCTCAAAGGTATTTATGTGTGATTATGTAATTCGGTTATCATATTACTTCATTTGGTAGTCTAATACTGTTTTGCTCAGGTATTTCAATATAGTTACGTATATCATCTATATAACTGTATTTAATTTAATTGAATACTCACTAAAGTATCAAACATTTATTTATTTTACACCTACTTCCTTCCCTTAACAAGAATGATATCTCACATTAATTGTCTTGCTTACAATATTTTTGACTTCAACACATTATAAATTTTAATACAAATATTGTTAATACAATATGATTGCACAAAAAAAGGTAATTTCTCATTCAAAGGGAGTGAAATACCTGACTAACAAAAAGCCACTAGAATCGTCTTTCTTACTCATGCAAGAATTCAATTACTCATTTGCATTTTAAAATCACAGTAGGATACGGTGATTTACGGATTTGATTTTGTTACTAAGTCATCATAATTTCATGAATTCACAAAATCACTTCTGTGAACGAATTAAAGGTAAAAATCGGGCACATTGGCTTCAACAGGTTTGTGACCCAATCTATTTTTAAATGTAAAACTGATGAGCAAACGAGGCACCAATAAACTGGAAATGTATTTTTGCATCATTTTGCATTTAATTGACGTGAGGTTACTGACTTAATCACTACAGTTTAAAGATTGATTTCTTTTGACGGAAGAACGTATAGTTCTAATATAAGTTAGGTAAAAGATATGTTAATATGGTTTTACACGTTTAGGGTGTTGTGTGATTCTAGACAAGGCAGTAAAGACAACGGGTCTATCAAGGACAGGTATGAATTTGAAATCTCTTACTTGAAAATTTTTATCTGTGGCAAGGTTATCAGTTTCTCAACATAATAACGTTGCTCAGAATTCTGTATGAAGACATTCTTAAGAACAGGTTTGATGAATTTTTAAAATATTTACCTGACTTGTGAATGTAAGAAATTGGCACAAGGTAGATGACCTATTTTTACATATTCACAAAATTGGCGTTGAGAGGAGCCATTAAATGGGTCTAAATGGAAATTTGGAAGGCCGGGCCCAAAACTATAGGCGCAAACCATGGGGGCAAATCAGGGCACTCACGAAAGGTGAGTGGGCAGTGGAGTTGCCTCCACCCAGGGACCATTTTATGATTCCCCTGGGGTCGCGAGTTAACATGTCAACGGGACTCACCTCTGATGACGAATTGAGTGATCCCGTATTCGAGAGCCAACCTTTGGGGGAAACACCTCCAACACATTAAAACTCCGTTTTCTGTTGGCAAGTCGTCTGATAAATTTACACATCTTGGAGGCGACTACCTGACGTGAACCGGTGCTAACTCACGTGTAATACATTCAGACAAATGCCATAACGCATTTGACACAAAAAAGGGGTGTTGATTTCGCCGTCAAAATGGGTTAACCTAAACCATACTGTGGCGGTTCTGCCAAACCCCACTGACTACTTACCTAAAGAACCCCCATCCCTACAACCCAGTCTGTATCAACTTTCTGCTGATGCAATCGTATCAAGCACCTGTAAATGCTTCCCGCATCGAAATTCACCAAATGTATCTACCTAAAAGCTCCTGGAAGAGAATTCTTACCTGCATTCATTTATTTGAATTCAAAATTTCTCTTAAGAACCCTGTTCCAAACAGCATATCCCTGAAAAGAATACTTATCGGTTCACATATCATGTGACCATCCCAACCAGAGATAATGGTCATTGCGTCGCCTATGTCCTGTCCTCACCAAGTGTATAATAAATCACCATACATACACATTGGCTGGCGACCTACACCCAAGGGACCAAAACAAATATACGCATTTCGCGGCTCTTGGCATCAATTAAATTCTACGGCATAAGCAAATGCAAATAGGTATGGTATACTTACCATTGGCAGTGATGCAATAAACACCAATTCACGGTATCTAGCTAAAACCCATTAGCACATTTCCACATTGCACTGCGGCCTATTTATTTAACCGCAATGCATATCTCAGACAAAGACCCAAACGTTCCCTTTGTCTATTCGTATTTCGGGATCTGCTTCTCATCAGCAGCAGTACGAGGGTTGCCTCTTATGTTTCGGGATTTGGCAACCCTAGCGTTGCAATCCGGCAATTGACAGCTCTGTCGTAAAGTTGGACATTTTTGAGGTTATACGCACTCAGAACGTTTTGACATACGAGCGCTATTTGTGTTGTTTACAGTAACTTAAAAGATTCATCTCGGCCCAAAAATGGAATTAAATCGTCAACATTTTCGTGCGATTATTTTTTACAACTTTCGGCGTGGATTAACTCAGCAACAGTGCATGGATGAACTTAATTCAATTTTTGGCGATGAAGCTCCATCAAGGACCAGTGTTTATCGATGGTATGGTGAATTCAATCGTGGTCGTAGTTCACTCCAAGATGAATTTCGTGAAGGTCGTCCAAAACAGTTGTTGTTCCGAAAACCATTGATGCTGTACGCGAACTGATATTGGAAGATCGTCATGTGACCTATCGTGAGATTGAGAGAACCTTAGGCGTTAGTGGGACCAGCATACATTCAATATTGCATAAACAAAAAAATTTGTTCGCGTTGGATCCCACACAATTTGTCACTCGCCCAAAAAAAAGGCTCGTGTCAATTGGTCGAAAGAAATGCTCAAAAAATACGGTCGCGGTGCTTCGAAACAAGTCTATGACATCGTGACAGGTGATGAATCGTGGATTTACGCGTATGAGCCCGAAAGTAAACATCAGTCGACTGTCTGGGTGTTTCAAGATGAGCCAAATCCAAAAAAAGTTGTTCGCGCACGAAGCACTTCCAAGCAAATGGTGGCCTGTTTTTTCGGAAAAACTGGACATGTCGCAACCGTACCACTAGAACAACGCAGAAGAGTCAATTCTGAGTGGCACACAACCATTTGTTTGCCAGTTGTCTTCCAAGAAATCAGGAAAACCAACCGCCGAAGACGGATCACTCTTCACCACGACAATGCGAGCTCTCACACATCGGCTGCGACAACTGCATTTTTGAGCACCCAAAACATCGATTTGATGGGTCATCCGCCGTATAGTCCTGACTTGGCACCGAATGACTTCTTTTTATTCCCGTACGTAAAAAACAAACTGAGAGGTTAACGTTTTTCGACACCTGAAGAAGCGGTTGCTGCATTCAGAATGCATGTGTTGGAGATACCTCAATCAGACTGGCAAAAGTGCTTCGACAATTGGTTCAAACGCATGCAAAAGTGTATAGATCTTCATGGGGAATATTTTGAAAAACAATTGAATTAAAGTGATTTTCGATGATCAATATTTGTTTTTGTTCTCAATTCCCGAAATATAAAAGGCAACCCTCGTATAAGCAAACACAAACCCAATTAGCATCCAATGAGATTCGACTTGTGTGCTTATCCGAATTCACTTCTCATGGATGCACATTATCCCTTTCTTTGTTTAGGTCCGTTCTCATGGTGTCCCATGAAAGAACCGATGTACACACATACATGTGTACTACCAACGATCTTCACCCCAAACGATTGAATATCGTGGAGTCTAATTCCATCCGCTGACCACCACGGTCATTGTGGCTCCCGCTCCCCGTAGCCCTCACGGGGACGCGCACATCACAGAGTCGAGTTCGAGCTCGCGTTGTCTAATTTTCTGAACGTATTTTAAAACTAGCGTTTCCTAAGTGCTTGTTATCCTGTTAAGTGAAGTTGTCGAGTTGTGTTTCTTTTTTTTAACGTGTGAGCGTAGTCGGCACCATGGTGAAATTTCTATAACAATAGCGGACATATTAATAAAAGTTTTAACTAGTTGAAATCTGTTTCATTTTACTTTCGTTTTCTGGTGATTGTTGCAGCTGGTTGAGTTCGTTCGAACAGTGAAGAGTTGTGGGGACGGAGTAGAACCCTGTGCCGTACGCCGACACAACGACTTCGCCCCCCACAATACCAAACCTCTTTAATCTGACTACGGATGCGAGCAAAGAAGCACTCAGAGCCGTGCTATCTCAAGGCGAAATACACGAAAGACCTGCCTATTGCCTATGCGAGTCGCACCTGGAGTACGGAGAAAGGAAACCACTTCACTATTGTGAAGGAGGTTTTAGCCGGATCGTGTGGGCGGTTGGGACTTTCAAGCCGTTACTCCCTAGGTCAAAGATGCACGGCATACTGCGCCATCAAAATAGAGAAAAAGACGGTGGAAATTCACAACAACCATCTAAAGCCCTATGGAGAATGGTGGTTTGGCCCTAGGGAGTGCAAGGTGCTCTACGGAATAGTGATGGTCTATGCACCCTTTTCTGTCGTAAAATCTCTTTTCGTTTAGGACCTAGCTGTCAGGAGGAGGGGGGAGATAGAATAAGCTTTTTTTTTAATAACGTTTTCTTACCTTACTTTCATTTACATTTTTTTACCAACAACCCACCACCAACAGCAGCAACAACAATAACAAGATTACCAAAACTGTACCACCCGATGCGATCCTATTGATTAAATCTTCGGTGTGCTATTCCTCTTCCAAGAATGACACGCACCTTCGCGAGAGGGGAGATTTGTTACCACCGCCTTTATCCCACCGAGAAAACATAAAATATAAAACTTAAAATTATATAACATATAAAACATTTAAACAATTTAAAAATTAAACACATACATTACAAGCAATTCACATTTTTAAATTAAAACATAAAATTAAAACATTCATTTACCTTTCTTACATTTACCATACTAAACATCAATTAAACACATACATTACAAAGAATTATCACATTTTCAAATCAGACATATAATACACAAAATCTTCAGATTCAAACAAAATTTAAGTATAAAATTAAAAAAATTGAAATATTAAATATTAAATTAAAACAGAACTGGCGCATAGAAACCTATTATTGAACCCAATTATTGCCCCAGCGATGATATCTCCGATAAACTCGAGATCGACCATTGCCGTTGATTAGGCCATGCGATAATGGCTGCGTGATATGACCCAGTTGTCTCGTTGGGATAACAGTGGACAAGTAAAAACAAAGAGCCGGTGACATCGCACCGTTTTCTTTTTGATAGTCGATAGTCAAGAGTCGTTAAAAAGAGTGATGTTAGTGAGTCGGTGAGAATTAATGAGTCGATTGATTGACAGTATATTTTCTTAAGTATTTCCTAAATAAAAAGAAGTGAGAAAAACAGAAAAGGAAAGTCCGACGGTCAGAGTGTCGGGACAGCAAGGGTTGAAATCGAAAAAAGTCCATTTAATAATCACCAAAATTAACAAGCATTAAAAATAAAAAACGACAAAAACACAAAAAACTGTTGATTAAATTATTTGTAATTAAATTAAAACAAATTAAATAAACCAAAAGATTGTAACAATCATTGAACATATACAACAATCATTGAACATATACATCATCATCATCATCATCGGCACTACTACCGAGAACCGGTCTTGGTCTTATTTAGCAAGTCCTTAGGCTTGTTAAATTTTCCGTAATGATTTTTTTTTCCGGGCAAGGTTATTAGTCTTGCACCGGGGAGCCTCTGGGAATCGAACCCCGGTCTCCCGCGTGACAGGCGGGTATACTAACCACTATACTATATATAGGAGCTATTGAACATACACAATCATCTGATAAATCTTGGTTTGATAAAAATCAATTACGGTGGCAAAAATAGAGCTTTTAAATAGTGGCGCTCTAATCCCACCGAGGATAACAAAGCCAATTTTGTTACAATCAGAAACGCCTGCAGCCAGGCGATTGATACCGCGAAGAAAGCTTGTGGGGCTTTTCAGGGCTTGAAGAGCCATGCATCGCTCGATCCCCACCATTTCCAGCAATGCGACTTACCTTGAAGTCGAATCTTCAGCAAGATTATACAACCTTGCTACGGCCTTAACCGCCAACCAATTCGCTGAAATTAATTCGGTTATCCCAAAGGATAACCGACATAAATACCTTATAGGCAGCTTACCTTTCTTTGGGGGTTTTTCCAAACCCCTTCTCCACGATCATTCCTGAAAACATTAAGTCCACGGCAAGGATTATCACCTAGCCGTGGCATCAAAAATTTCACCCTCGGGCATGCATTGCACCCAGTGCATCACGTCCCTATTACCTTATGCTGCCCACGTCATGCCATGAAAACAAAATCAACACAGAGTTCCTAATGTGCTTGTTTTGTTTGTCCATGTCACCTATAAGCGTGCGGCTACCAAGTCTCACCAGTTTGCCACCGTCGACAAGGTTTCGGCCGACGCAAAGCAAACATTTCCCGCATTTTCAACAATAGCTGGGTTTCAATTATCGGTTTCCACCGATCATGGACCGCAAACAAGCAACGAATTGGATGGGGCCATCAAGTGTTTACTTTTAACAACTGGCAACGGCCGCACCCTATATTCGTTTGCAATACCTAAACGTCGCATCCATATCTTCCGGATTGTTTATGGTACATCGGAATTTTCTATTAACCGCCGCCAACCGTCCGCGGACCTGGAAAATTGCATGTCCATCAACCGAATGTTGATTTATGGCCTCTCCTCAGGCGAGCAGATCTTCGGTATGTTTTTCACACCAGAAGGGTCTGTTGCCGGCAAGCATTACACGATCGATTGTGTACACAGCCGCAGACCCATGCAATGTTGGCGAACGCAAACAATGCATTCCCATTACCCGATCATGGAAATAGCGTCTCTGTTGACATAAGATCGCAGAGACCTATCCCTTCGCTTAATGATCATTACGATGAGATGCAATAACGACGCCCGCATCTATCTATGTTCACCGGACGATCGTACGTGACGCATACACATACATGCGAAACGTACGCCATATTTTCCAATCCAATCACGATTGACTGCCTCGAGTTGATCGTGTAGCTCCTCCCCTTATCGAGGCGATCCTTGCGATATCATTCTGATGGTGGCGAACGGAAACCAGTCAGATTTTACCACCAAGGAGTACGGAGTCTAAGTGAGTCGTGAGGTCATCAATTCGTTCGAAAACTTTTCCTGCGCACTGTAAATATGATCTTTAGTGATTCAAGTGTCTAATAACCTATCGTTAGCTGTTCGTGTTCAAAGACGATATACATACGTCACATGATCTTACCTGATCAAGTGTCTAATAACCTATCGTTAGCTGTTCGTGTTCAGAGACGATATATATACGTCACTCATACTCGTTTCGTGTATTGTAAAAGATATATGTAAAATCAAAACAAAAGGAAACTGTGAGATAGTTTAATTAAATAAAGTGAACTTTAAACAACAAGATATCACCAGCGAGATCTTATTCCTATTGCTTTCTCTTGTGTTTGGTGTTTCGACAGCAGTGACAATCACCAGTGTTTTATTTATCCGTCGGAGTTTAGGTAATCAGCGCCGTACGTCGGTGCACTATACTTAAAAACCCACAAGCTCACAACGACAGAGTGACCAATAAACTCCTTTTGTACCCGGCTGGTTCGCGCTCCTTCTGGTCAATGGCAAAAGCTGTCGGCAGTAACTTCACTTCCTCCTCTTTCCCTTTCCTGGTGACAGGTGGCGGGACGTTAGTCACAAATTCAAAGGATAAAGCTAATGTGTTCGCAAATTTATTTTCCGCCGGCCTTTTGGAGCCATCTATGATCGCGCCGGTGCGGTCGTCGATGGGGGATGTGAAGTTCCGGCCGCGGACTATTAAACGCATTCTACATGGACTGGACTGTAGAAAGGCAACCCGGTTCTTGACAGACTCTTTCGCTTATCTCATGTGCGAGGAATCTTTCCTGCGTGGGAGAAAATAGCTCGAGTTTACTCAATCCCAAAGAGGGGGGAAAAGTGTCTCCGATTACCGAACGATAGCATTACTGTCTATGTTATTTAAGGTAATGGAAAAGGCCATCACCGCTGAGTTAATTCGGTATTTGTTGTGCAACGGAATTCTGAATGATCGTCAATACGGATTCAGTGACAGGCGGTCCACGGGAGACCTTTTGACACTTATAACCGATATATGGACTTCTGCGATTGAGCGGCATAGTGAGTCAAGGGCGGTCGCATTGGATATCTCCAAGGTTTTTGAACGCGTCTGGCATGGAACATTGCTGAGCAAACTTCGTTCATATGGACTTTGCCAGCAGGTTTGCGGCTGGACGAAGAGCTTCCTCGAAAATCGATCGATACGGGTTGTTGTGGACGGCGAGTGTTCGGATCTATATCCCGTTAATTCCGTGGTGCCTGCAGGTTCTATTTTGGCTCCAACCCTATTTTTCCTTCGCATAAATGATTCGTTGGAATCAACAGATAATAAAGTGTTCAGTTTCGCGAGTTATAGTATGCGTGTTTCCTCTTTTTCGATTGATCGACCGATTAGTGCATCAAGGTCACACCAGCTACGATGTAGCCAGATCGACTCTCTGAATTGGGATCTGGATAAGGTTCTGCAGTGCGGAAAGGCAAATCTCGTTGACTTGAACGCAACGAAGACACATTATACAACATTCAGAAAAAAAAGTGGATCATCGGTTCCACAGCTGATGATGAAGCCCTCGAATCTGGGAAAAGTTTGAAATTGCTCGGCGTCACGGTCTGTGGGAATGTATCGTGGGATAAACACGTATCGAATATCGCCAGGTCCGCCTCAGGAAAACTGAGCTATCTTTGTAGAGCCAAGAAATATTTTACTCCTGTCCAACTTCTTCTTCTATATAAATCCCAAATTAAAGCCGCGCTCGAATATTGCTCTCATGTATAGAGCTCTGCTCCTAAACATACCCTCGACCTACTTGAGAGCATATGGAGACGAGCAATCCGCCTGATTGGGGACACGGCGTTGACATTGGGATTACAGTAGCTACCACATCGAAGGCGCGTAGTGGACCTCTGTCTATTTTACAGATATTATCATGGATAGTGTTCTTCGGAGATTCGTGGGATTGTGTCGCGCAATTCGGTTTACATGCGCTCCACAAGACAATCCGGGGTCATCTTCCAACGGCGTGAACATCCATTACAAAGCAGGGAAGTTGTGGAATTCCCTCCCCGCTCGAGTGTTCCCAGAGAGTTACAACCTGCAACTGTTCAAACAGAACTGCAACGGTTATTTGGGGGCATCTCGGGGTGCTGTGTCGGCGCTATAGGTTTGCCTCACTCGAGAGAAATATGTGGGTTAAAAGTCGAGATGCCAAAACACGGACACTTATTCCCTTTTACACCCACTGATTGTTCGCGGAATAAAACACAATTCAGGTTAGAGTTTTAATGTTTAACTTTTATTCGTAATTAACATTCGATATCAGTGGTGATTGTTCTGGACACTGTTGTACAAGTTGTTGTGATTCACACGTTAAGGATTTACAAAAATTGTTAAAATTGATCTGGACACTGATGTACAAGTTATGGTGATTCAAACATTGAGTATTTACAAAATTGTTAAAAATTGTTCTGTGCACTGATGTACAAATTATGGTAATTCAAACATTGAGTATTTCCAAAAGTACACTCGATTGTTGACACCGTACTCCTTGACTCCGCTGCGTCAACGGAAAAAAGATAACTCGCGACACACGGACACTTTTGCGTGATTAATACTCGAGACTTTAATGGATAGCTTGACCGATCGCGGTGATGGTTGTAACCTGACTCTGGTGGTGACTGTTCGTCAACATCCACCAACCGCGATCGTCATAGATTCCCCACCCAAGGGCAGCCAATCAGCGCTTGAAATCCATTGGACGGTTTTCATGGACATCGTCCAAGAAAATTGGAAGGATCCACCTTGGAAGGCAAGCGCATGACGTGCCCTGGCGAAGGTAAGGAGAAGGGTAAGAAAGAAAAACAGGAAAAATACACACATGTCGCAGGTCAAATCTGTTGATCCATGTATGGGCAGGATATACTGCCGCCATCCGCTAGGGATAAATTTCTTGATTGACATAAGTCAATAAAACTCTTGCCGAAGGCAGGAATTGATTTTGCGATAATGTATACAGACATTGGTTGCACTGTAGACAATCTGATAGATATGGGTGCAACGTTTGGTTTAGCGATCGAACATGAGATGTGACCGTTGCTAGTTTGTTTAGAGTAAACACATTAAGGTCATGTCCAATTCGTTGCCTGTTTGTGGCCTATGATCGGTGGTAACCGATAAAGGGAAAATTAGCTGCAGCTGGACATGCGGGCAATGTTTGCTTTAAGTCGGCCGAAACCTTGTCGACGGTGGCAAACTGGTGAGGCTGGGTGGCCGCATGATTAGATTGACGTGGGTAAACAAAACAAGCACATTGGAATACTGTGTGTTTGATTTAGTTTTCATGGCATGACATGGGTAAGCATGTCATGCCGAATATAGGGAAAATGCTCCTCAGCCATGTTCGGATGTTTATGTCGGTTATCCAAGGGGGTAACCGAATTGCATTTCAGGTCATAGATTGAAGTCAATGCTTGATTGATTGATTGAATAACGCATTTATTGTACAATAATTTAACAAATGTTGGCTTAGGACTAAAATGCTAAATCCTATTTTACAATCTTTTCTTATTCTTAAAATAATTTACTGACTCTACACGAGCACTCTAAATTACACGATACAATTTTGTGTAATGCCTTTCGGCGTACAATAATATTTTTATATTTTTATATTTTTATATATTTTCTATTACCCGAATATTTTAGAAGACGAAGTTCTGTTTTTTTTTTTTTTTTTTTTTTTTTTTTTTTTTTTTTTATAAATAATATAAGGTAAAAAAGTTTATAAAAAAAATTAATAACAAAAAAACAAAAAATGTTAACATAAAGAAATTTTAAAACGAAAAGGAATCTAAATGAAAAGGAAGAATAAATAAATATGAAAAGGGAAGTCAGGAATGGGAAGGGAAGGCGTAGCGTCTGAAGATGTTACTGTATTTGGGGATTTTAAATCCTTTCTTCATTGTCAATCCACCACCAGTTGGGATGGGATCGGTCATTTATAGATTTATCTCGATCGCCTATTGCCATGCTAAATCGCAAGTGAACTGCAGCATTTGATATATCACTGTTGTAAAGAATCCGTTTGTCCCTGGCACCACGAAAAGCGTGGTAAATAATAGGGACTCCGTGCTTGTTTTGGATAAGACCTTTTCTATCCAATAGAGGGAACGCTTCTGGTGGGATAAACCCATTTTGGAATGTATTCTCCAGGTATATGTCATTGGGGTAGTATGCTCCCGAGATAAGATTATTTTCGCTGCACATTGCCCTTGCAGTGTGACCACGAATAATTTTGATAATGAAATTGTCTATCCTATTCAGTCCTGATTTGTCATACAGTGACTTATTAGGATAGAATTTCCTGTATTGAGACTCAGGTGTTCTATGTAACCCGAGGCAGGAACGCAAGCACTGCCTCTCGAACATGCGAAACTTTTCCATGTAGGATGGGGAAACGTTGAACCATACCGGGCAACCATACACTAATATTGGACGAATAAATGCTGAATAGGAAATTATTTTAACTTTGTGATCTAGGAGACTATTTCGAAACAGACTTCTTGTCATTGCATATGCACTTTTAGCTGCGGAGAGGGCAGCTGCTATGTGCTTATCAAAGTATAGGTATTGGTCCATCCAGATACCAAGGTACCTGACAACAGTTTTCATTTGCAGTGGAAGATTATTGCTTCCTACAATGGAAAAGTTTTTCCAATTATGCCTTGTATCTCTTGAAGCTGTAGAAAGAGGTGTTCTGAAAAGGATGGTTTCTGTTTTTTGGAAGTTAATTTTCAATTTCCAATCGTCACAAAAGCGTTTGATTTTATTGAAGTCTTCTTGAAGAAGTCTGTTAATGGCATCGATATTTTTTTCTGATCTGTACACTACAATATCGTCGGCGTATGCAATAGCATGATTAAGAGACCCAACTAGATCACTAGTATAAATATTGAAGAGAATGGGAGAATTCACGGCTCCCTGCTGTAAGCCGTTTTTAATATGGAAAGTTTTATTGGAGATTTTGTCCCCACATTTTACCACAAATTGCTTATCCATTATCATATCGTAAATGATGTATAACAGATATTCGGGCAAACCTAGATTTGATAGCTTATATACAAGTCCTTCTAACCATACAGTATCGAAGGCCTTTTCAAAGTCAACCAAACATACGCCTGTGCATTGTCGTTTTGCCTTGTTCCACTGTATATCGGAAACAAGTTTTGTAGCTGCATGAACTGTGTCGTGGCCCGCTCTAAAGCCAAACTGGTTGTTCGGAATGATGTCGTTTTCATCACACCAGTTTATCAATGCCCTATTTATGATTTTCTCGAATATTTTGCTAATATTTGGAAGCAGACTAATCGAGCGAAGGTTAGCGGGATTGCTCCTGTCCTTGCCCTTTTTGGGGATGGGATGGACTACTGCTATTTTCCAACGTCTTGGAAAGTATGCATTATTTAGAGCGTTATTGAACAAGGTAGTGTAAATTTTCACCGCTTCCGGAGGCAGATGTTTAAGAACTGTATTCGGAATACCATCTGTTCCAGAGGATTTCTTGTTTTTAATGGACCTTAGGATGTCCATGAGTTCATTCTTATTCACAAATATATTTGTGTGCAAATTTCTAAGCGGCGCATCCGCTCTATTGTTTTCACTGAAGGTGGTGAAACTTTTGTTTTCGGAATGCCAACTTTGCCGTTCATTGTGCAGCGAAATATGGTTTTGGATAGCTCTGTTTTCAATATCGAGGTTAGAATGAGTGGATTCATTCACTTTGTGTACTGCCTCGAAACAGGCGCCAATGGAGTTCGCTTTCTCTTGCGGATCCTCGACTACTATAAGTTCTTCGTTGGAGTTGATGTGTTCCGGGGTGAGTCCTGCGTTCAGCAATATTTGACAATTCTCGGGAGTCTTCGGGACTCGAAGGCAGGGAATGTCATTATGATCTATTCTTCTAAATACTTTATTTATTTGCGGAAACATATTCCCACCACTGGTTTTAATGGAGAGAATTTTACGTTTCCATTCTTCATTAATTACTGATCTGTAGTTGTCACGGATCAGCTTTTGAACGTTTTTAATCAATGACTTAATTGTCTTTATTTCTTGGCTATAAGGATCGCTGAACTGTCTGTAGAGCAGTTTGAGCTGGGAGAGCAGAGCGCTTTTTTGTCTATAGAGGGCGTCAATAGTTGAGTTTCTATATCTATTAAAATTCTCCTCCATGTGCGCCGCTTTTGGAATGGAACGGTGCATTGTTTTGATGACAATGTTGTCCATCGTTGAGAGATAATGATCTATTTCCTCATTTCGAAGGTTTCTATTAGTTGGAGGGTCTATGCCATTAGAGCATAGTTCTCTTTTTATTATGCGATCAAAGCGCGACCAGTGTGCTTTTCGGAAAACGAACGAATGTATCTGGTCGTATTGCTCAAGTATTGCATGTTCGTTTGGAACATGTAAAACGGCGCCGAGGCCGTAATGGTCACTATCATACCCGATTGTGCGAAGGCAATTTCGAGTATTTAGGTCCGTGCCTAATAATTGTAGTCTGTCGTCAATCATAAGTAAGTCCAAAAAGGAGTTTCCTCTTGGATAAGATGGTGTAGTTGTAGCGTACAATTCTAGTTTATATTCTGTTGCATTTGTTTGCCACCAGTTGAACAGTGCATTACCTCTTGTGTTCGGCGTGATATCACCCCAAGCACTGTGTTTGGAGTTGAAATCTCCTGCCAGAACAAAATAATTGTTTTCCGAGTCTAACTTGAGATTACGAAAAAGGATATCCATTTCGCTGATAAATTGCGAACACTGAGGAGCTTCAGGTGCATACACGGATACCACGTATAGATGCCTTTGACTTTTCAAAGGTATATCTATAATGCAAGCTTCCAGCAGCTGAAATTTGTGTACAGCTGTGCTGTAAACGACCTTGTGGTGAAGGCCTTTCTTAATTAAGATAGCAACTCCACCCCCTTGTGTGGCGTGTGGACGATCTCGTCTAATGACTTTATAGTTTTTGTAGCCCAATTTGTGCCTCTGGTTTAGCTTGGTTTCGCTAGCTAAAAGCACATCGGGGCATTCGGCTTCAAGCAGGTTACCTAGATTATCCCTTCTTGCCACGTGGATTAGTGAATTCACATTCACAGCAATAATTTTTAGTGTTAAATTAGTTGGATAGTTCATTGTGGTATGTTGGGTTGTCTGAGAATAAGGACGAATAAATAATATCTATTCGGGTCGCTTGTTCAGTCAGTTTTTTTTTTCAAATCCAGCAATCTGTCCTTGTATGGCTAACAGGATTGCTCTTATATCTGAATTTGCCTATGGAGCGGGCGCTTTTATGACGTTGCGTGAGAGTTCCGCCGCCGTTGTATTAATTGGATTACTAGCCATTTGAGAAAATGATATGCTAGGTGCGGAAGGTTTTGTGATATTACTTCCCTGTGCCGCGAAGTTTGAGTTTAATGGACTACCGGCAATTTCAGCGAATGATACACTAGGTGCAACGAAGTTATTATAAGAACGAACCTTCATTCGTTTCTCTTCTTCAAGTTGTTTTTTTTTAAATTCCAACTTGGCTTTTAGTTGTTGGAATTTCGGACAACCTCTAAAGTTGGCCGGGTGACCTGTATTTTTGCACAGGACGCAAGATAGTTTGCTTCTATCCTGAACCTGTTCTTTACCTAAGGGGCATTCTCCTACGGTATGATTGTTTTGGCACTTTACACATCTAAATTCCATACAACAGTTAGATGCAACGTGGCCGAATCGTTGGCACCGCATGCACTGCAACACACGGTCAGCCTTCCGTATTTTTTCCCAAATTATTGTTTGGTGGAAAATAACTTTAATATTCCTAAGTGCATCGACTTTGCTGTTGGGACTTAAGGAGACAATGAAGAACGGCAACTTGCGGTTGCGACTTCGGGAGAGAGAAGTGGAGAATGGCTTCACATCAATGAATTTTAAACTGTCATTTTCGACAGTTTGTAGTTCTGAGAGGAGTTCTTCCGAGGAAAAAGAAGGATCAACTCCTTTAAGTAACATGGAGATAGTTTTCTCCGATTTAGGTGTGTACGTGAAGTACTCACTACTTGCTTCCCTTAGAGCAGATTTAATTTTATGATAATCATCTAAACTATCACATAAAAAACTTATTTTATTATTATTTAAATTCTTCGTTTTAAAATTTCTACATGTTAACTTACCCAATTTAATTAGGTCCTTAGCTTCCATAAAACTGACTATGATGGGAGGCACTTTCTCCTTCTTACTGGCTGCTGCTTGTTGTTTTTCCAGCAGTTGTTGCTGCTGCTGTTGCTGTTGCTTCTGCTGCTGTCGTTGTTTCTCCTCTTGCTGTTGAATATTGCTTTCCGATAAGGCTTCTTTGATTTGTCGATCCAAATCGTTCTTCTTTTTGGAGAGCTCCTCTTTCTTTTTGTATAGCTCCGCAATAAATTCAGCACGTTCGACATCTTTGTCACTCATTTCAGTATTGCTGGTTTTGTGGTCTTCAGTTGCCAGTTCTTTAAATTTATTCCCTTCTCCGGAATAATGTGGCTTGTCAGTAGTGGTCATTCCTTCTCTGCGAGTTTTTTCTTTGTTGGTTGGGTTAGCTTTATGCCGTTTGGCAAGGAGGTTTGGCTGGGCTTTGGGCCTCCTCTTTGAAATTACTTTTAGCATTACTTTTCTTTTTTCCATTATTTGTTTCGACCGTTAATTTAATTGTTTTATTTGTGAAGCAGCATGCAGAGAACATCTGCTTTCACACGCATACACATTAACACACGCACAGTTTTTTATTGGCCGTTCGGTATGTACACAGCGGTAGACACGTCAGCACACACGTGTACGCGACAATATTGTAAATTTGTGTGGATGACCGGCGAACGAATGTTTTCAACGAGAGTTTTAGACAAGCACTTGGCGCATTGTCGTTTTATTCGAGTTACACCCTATTTTTGGGTTTAATTAATATTTATTTTATCTTTTACGCGCACCTTGCACAACACTTTGGCTACGAGTTCAATGACCATACAGCCGTTCTCAGTGACGGCCACACTTTCACACACAGGTGCACACACTAGAAAGACGCGGGATAGAACGATAGAACGATCCGTATCCTTCGAACGTTAGCTGAGTTATGATTGAAGTCAATGCCATGGCAAGATTGTGTAATCTTGGTGGGGATCAATGAATCAGGTAAGTTGTGTATGGAATTTGCAAGTGTTTGCAGGTTATATGGGGTTGGGACGATGCTTGGCTCTTCGGCGCCTTGAAGAACCCCACAAATATATTAAGATTAAAAAAAAAAAACTGATAATAATAACTTTCCCAAATCTGAAATGAGAACTTTTTTAATTGTACTTTAAGGAATTTTCATTTTGAAAAAAAGGCATATCATGGAGTATCATCAACGAAATCGAATAAAGAGTTATAATGTATTATCCTCATCCACAAAAAAAAAATGCTATTCCTATCCAATTCAAGGAACCACTCTGGTGTCACAAAGCCATTGCGACGCATCCTCTCATAAAACAAAGTATTTGTACAATATAGGGTGGGCCATACATTTTTGCAAACGCAAAAATTACCGTTAGAGGAAGGGCGCGCGAGTGGCGGGGCGTAATAAACGTATAAACAATTTCAACAACAACGTAATAAACAATTCCCTACCACTTGTGTGCCCCTCCCTCTAACGGCTTTTAAGAAATCAATTGTTACCATTTGCAAACATTTATGGCCCACCCTATATCATAAACCCCGAAAATTAGGTGATTGGAACAGCCTTATTTCTCTCGCAATATGTCCTCTGATTAATCTGTTCATCCACCCTATTTATGTTGGCTTCATTATATTGTAGCGAGCTTAGGGTTCGCTGGATTAATTATTTTTAATCAATGAGCCGTTAAATCGATTTTGAATAATTATAACACTTTATTAGTCCGTTAATAACAACCGTTACTTTTACCGTACACTTAACGATTTCTTGACTTATCGCTTGCGTACTTATCGCGTCTTTTACTGCTTACTTCTTATTTTTTACTTTCTACTTGCCTCCATGATCTGTGTGCGACGTATTTATACCGTTTCCTCACATTCTGATTCGGTGTTTCGTTTCCGTCCGTTCCATAGCCTTGAATGTTCTATTGTTCATAATCTCCAGTTTTCCGTACTTTATAGAATATTCTAGTACTTTGTTTCGGACTTTCTCGAATATTCTAGTACTGATTGTCATATGCGTCACAATATAAAATCTCATTTGGATAGTAGTTTTTATAATCAGATTCCGGAGTCCGATATAATCTGAGACAAGTTCTAAGACATTTCCTTTCGAACACCCGAATCTTTATTCAACGCGTTGTTAAACAGGACTCTGTATATATCTATTGCCATTGTGGAGAGGTTCTTGAGTACGATGTTTGGTATTCCATCTATTCCCACTGACTTTTTTTTTCTCAATGAGCCGAAGATATCCTAGATTTCTTCTCTCGTTATTAATAGGTTATTAGGCCTCACATTGGCATTAATATGATTTAACAAATTATCGTCGTAATGTTAGGTTGGACCTCGAGGAGATCGGATCGGATGGTCGAACGTGGAAGGAGAGCGCACGGGACAGGGAACAATAGCGGAGTCGAGTCAGTGAGTTCATGATCTTTCGGGTTCCTACAGGCCAATAAATTAATAAATTAATTTTAATTAACAAATTATCATCACTGAGTTCGGTAAAACTGGGATTCTCCGATTGCAAAAGTGAAATTTCATTTCGGAGGTACAGGTGATTCAATATAGTCCTCCAGGTCGTGGTTTCGGTAGATGCTTTGATTCACCTTGTACATTTCCTGAAAGACAGGTCCCATAGCATTCACCTTTTCCAAGGGATCCTCGATCAAGAAGAGCTCATTATTGAGGATAAGCGTTCTCTGGGTCTATGCCAAAGTTGATTAGCAGATGCTTGTTTACGTCGATACGTCTTTTTAGGAGACAGTGAATCTCATTTTTATTATTTCTCCTGGATATCTTATTTATTTGTGGGAACATGTTCGGGTTATTAGTTTTTATAGCTTTAATTTTCTTGTTCCAATACAAATTTGTTGCTAATCTATAACTGGCTTTTATTAACTGTTGGAGGTTTTTTAATCGGGATTTCAGTGATATTATCACCTGGTCGTGTCTGTCAGTAAACTGTCTGTATAATTGTTTTAGTTTTGATAGCAGTCTGCTCTTTTTGTTGTGTTTCTATACATGTTGATGTTATCTGTAACTATTGTTTTGGGAATTCTCCTGTCCATTGTTCGTTTTATAGTTTTGTCCATTTGTTGAATGTACTTGTCGATTTCGTCATTTGCCAAGTTTCTGTTTGTTGGCAGGCTAATGTCATAAGAACGAAATTCTCTTGTTAATGATCGGGTGAACTGTGGCCATGGCATTGCCCCGTCGTTATAGGGTTGTGGGATCACAAATTTCTCCAGATCTGCTAGTTCGTTCGGAAGCTTTATTCCTGCCGTGAATGCACAATGGTCATTGTCGTATTCAATTGTCCGTATGCAGTTTTTGTTTCGTCGATTGGTATTAAGTGGTCTCAGTCGTGAATCAATAAGCAAGATATCTAAGTACTATCTACCTCTAGCGAACGATGGATATTCCGTAGCTAGAAGATCAGTTTTATATTCTACATGATACAGATCCAACCAACTAGCTAACTGATTTCCTTTGGTATTAGATATTTAATTTTCCCAATCTTTATGCTTGGCGTTCATATCTCCACCTAGGATAAAATAGTTTCTGTCCAGGTGCAATTGCAAGCTTCGAAAGAGTGTCTCAAGTTCTGCTATAAAGAGGTAATATTGGTGCACCTCAGGTGCATAGACTGCAATCACGTACAAACCTCTTCCTTGCTGAAGGGGTATGCGTACGATACAGGCTTCCAGAACGCGGAACCTGCGCACTTCTCCAATATGTATAACTTTATGTTAGATCCCTTTTGTAATAAAGATTGTGACACCTCCCACTTGTGTTGAGTTAAGTCGATCTCTTCGTATAATATCATAGTTTTTGTTCCCTATGTTATGCCTCTGCTTTTACTTTGTTTCTTCTGCTAGAAGTACATCAGGGTTTTCACCTTGCAGCAGGAATTTACATTCAAGACAAGAGCTTTGATTGATTTTTTGGTTAGAGGGTTTATATCGACTTTTTATTTAAACTGGGGAAGTGCGAGTAGATCTCGTGTATTTGACTTTGGGCCTGTGTCATTTGTCTCTGTAGTTTGAGCAAGATTGTGCACACGTCTAGTTATGATGTTGCTTCATTCTTTTTCTGTTTTTTTTTTTTTTTTTTGATGCGCCAACAGATGTGGAATCTTCATAGATACTAGCAGCCCTTGGTACTAGCATGCAGGATTCGTGTAACCGGAACGACGGTTCCAAGTCGCACGCCTGCGTACTAAACCACACCCTCGCTCCCATCACCCACTCTTCCCGCAGGACTGCCATTAGGTATTATTTCGCTTCAGTCTGTGTCCGATTATTTGCGGCTGCCAGTGCTGTAGCCTGTTTGGTTATTCTCTCCCCCGAC
Source organism: Microdon myrmicae (assembly GCA_963931805.1). Classification (NCBI taxonomy): domain Eukaryota; kingdom Metazoa; phylum Arthropoda; class Insecta; order Diptera; family Syrphidae; genus Microdon; species Microdon myrmicae. The sequence goes on from OZ007499.1 coordinate 25,490,600, forward strand.
ACAATATGCACATACGACCGCCGCGGCGCACGGGAATTGTTGTTGTTCGAGATGTCTCTGTTTTCTTTTTCCGAGTCACACCTCTCGACACATCTTCGATAATTAGAGGAGTTTTAAAAGGGTTTTGTCTTCTACCTTTTCTTTTCCGAGAGGGCATTCTTTTTTGAGTTTGTCCCATGTGACAATTTGATGATTCAGGCCTGTTATTTTCCATAGACAATCAATTCTGTTACTCTGTGCTAACTGCACCAGAAAGAAGACTTTCGGTTTTCCTTTCTTGGCTTGACTATGGTGAATAGTTTTTCCACGATAAATTTAAGGTCTTCATGCTTTAGCTTTTGAAGCATTTCTAGAAAAACCCCCGGTTCCGATTCATGGTCAACGCCCTTTAATAGAACTGTTACGTTTTTTGTTTGTTTCGACGAATAGGAGAAGAATTCTGTTATGGCCCATTTTAACATATTTATTATTTTATTATGGTGTGCGTATAGGTATGAATGGCATGCCTGTTCCCTGCCAGTCTTTTAATAAGGAAATTATTAGGGCCTACAGCCAGCTTACAAAGACTTACCGATTCCCTACATTCGATGCCGATGGTATTGATTGGTGGCATTTTTTTATTGATCTTCTGCTGTTGGGCTGCTGATTGTTGCTACTGGCTGTTTTGCTGCTTAGTGTTGCTGTTGTCTTGTTTTTTGCTGGTGTTTTTGTTGTTGTTAGTCGACTTCAAGCCTTGGCTTTTGTTTCGAGCGCGGCTATTCTTTTCTTTCTTCGCCTCTCATCTAGCCGCGTTCTTGCCATCGCTACCTTTACATCCAACTCATGTATTTCCGCTTCTTAATCTTCAGATTCAGAAGAGGCAAGATAAGCGAAAGCATTGTTTGTGCCATACTTGTCATAGCTGGAGGGGGAGGGAAGTTCACTGTCTTTCTCCATTTAGTATTCCTTCTCCAACATCAATTTGGCGGCTTTGTTACGTGTCATGATAATGTAGTTTAAATATCCTCGTGCTTTTAACGCCGTCTTTAATTTCGGCGTTGTAGTTATTCTTTTTATTATGGCTCGTTTGCCTTTTAATATTTATTCCTTACTATTCTTTGCTTTGTTTATTTGTTTTTCTATTCCATTGTAGTCCATAGTTAGTACTTTCGCTACACCGCCCTTGCGAAAAACTAAGGCAAACACTCGTGCTTAACACACACTTTACTTCTTTGTTATTAGCAGCAATAGTTATATGATTATTGTTGTTGTGCACACCCGTCGGCAATTACACAACACCTGTGTGTTTGGTTTTTGTTTCCCGCTTTTTCAGCTTTGAGTCACTTATTAACCGTTAAGTTAAAAAGACAAAGCTTTATGGCCCGGTAATATGTATGTAGTTTTAAATGTATGTCACTATCATCATTTCTCAGTACCGATCCGAAAACACGCCCACACTCGACCCGTATGACTGACCCAGATAACCCGTTTTTTGGTTTAATAATATGTCTGACCGCTTTAATCGGCGATTGATTATTGGTAAAATCATTTATATTTATGTAATGTTTTTACACGCTGCACTGCTTATGCACTCAAAATTTATGAGGTTGTCTACTTTCAACGGCTGTCAAACACAAACTGAAGTATACAAATAAATAAGTATACAAATGAATAAGTAAACAAGTACACAAAACGTACATTCATTCATTCGAAATACACATTCACTTACATATACCAAATTTACATTTTCACATTCATCCATTCATTCAAGAATTACATTCATTCATTCATTCCAACTCATTAACTGATAAACACAAATCAGAAATCGAAACAAAAAACAAAAACATAAACAAAAATTAAATTGTTATATCGCATGCAAGATCGCAAGCAGGAATTTGTACGCCGAAAGGCATAAGAAAAAAAAATTGATATTGTATAATTTCGAGTGGTTGTGAAGAGCGAGTAAGTTAATGTAAGAATGATATGTATAAAATAGAACTTAACATTTAGTCTCACGGAAAATCTGTAATTGTATTTTAAATAAATGTGGATTTAAAACCAACAAAATTGGAAGCAGGAAAATACCGTTTTCCTGACTAACATTCGATCAATATACTTACCGTTGGCCAAATTACCCCATGTGCCCGAGTACAAATAACGACAAGGCAAAAGATTTGCTTAAAATTTTAAGTTGAAAGTTAATTAAAATATTAAGTTGAAAGTTAATTAAAATATTAAGTTGAAAGTGATTTAAAATATTAAATTGAAAGTTAATTAATATATTAAGTTGAAAGTTAATTAAAATATTAATTTCAAAGTTAATGAAAATATTAAGTTGACAGTTAATTAAAATATTAAAGTTAGTTAAAATATTAAGTTGAAAGTTAATTAAAATATTAAGTTGAAAGTTAAATAAAATATTTCATTTGAAAGTTAATTAATATATTAAGTTGAAAGTTAATTAAAATATTAAGTTGAAAGTTATTTAAAATATTAAATTGAAAGTTAATTAATATACGAGGGTTGCCTTTTATATTTCGGGATTAGAGAACAAAAACAAATACTGATCATCGAAAATCACTTTATTGTGTTTCAAAATATTCCCCATGAAGATCTATACACTTTTGCATGCGTTTGAACCAATTATCGAAGCACTTTTGCCACTCTGATTGAGGTATCTCCAACACATGCATTCTGAATGCAGCAACCGCTTCTTCAGGTGTCGAAAAACGTTGACCTCTCAGTTTGTTTTTTTACGTACGGGAATAAAAATAAGTCATTCGGTGCCAAGTCAGGACTATACGGCGGATGACCCATCAAATCGATGTTTTGGGTGCTCAAAAATGCAGTTGTCGCAGCCGATGTGTGAGAGCTCGCATTGTCGTGGTGAAGAGTGATCCGTCTTCGGCGGTTGGTTTTCCTGATTTCTTGGAAGACAACTGGCAAACAAATGGTTGTATGCCACTCAGAATTGACTGTTCTGCGTTGTTCTAGTGGTACGGTTGCGACATGTCAAGTTTTTCCGAAAAAACAGGCGACCATTTGCTTGGAAGTGCTTCGTGCGCGAACAACTTTTTTTGGATTTGGCTCATCTTGAAACACCCAGACAGTCGACTGCTGTTTACTTTCGGGCTCATACGCGTAAATCCACGATTCATCACCTGTCACGATGTCATAGACGTGTTTCGAAGCACCGCGACCGAGTGACAAATTGTGTGGGATCCAACGCGAACAAATTTTTTTGACAGTCAAATGTTTATGCAATATTGAATGTATGCTGATCCCACTAACGCCTAAGGTTGTCTCAATCTCACGATAGGTCACATGACGATCTTCCAATATCAGTTCGCGTACAGCATCAATGGTTTTCGGAACAACAACTGTTTTGGACGACCTTCACGAAATTCATCTTGGAGTGAACTACGACCACGATTGAATTCACCATACCATCGATAAACACTGGTCCTTGATGGAGCTTCATCGCCAAAAATTGAATTAAGTTCATCCATGCACTGTTGCTGAGTTAATCCACGCCGAAAGTTGTAAAAAATAATCGCACGAAAATGTTGACGATTTTATTCCATTTTTGGGCCGAGATGAATCTTTTAAGTTACTGTAAACAACACAAATAGCGCTCGTATGTCAAAACGTTCTGAGTGCGTATAACCTCAAAAATGTCCAACTTTACGACAGAGCTGTCAATTGCCGGATTGCAACGCTAGGGTTGCCAAATCCCGAAACATAAGAGGCAATCCTCGTATTAAGTTGAAAGTTATTTAAAATATTAATTTCAAAGTTAAAGAAAATATTAAGTTGACAGTTAATTAAAATATTAAAGTTAGTTAAAATATTAAGTTGATAGTTAGTTAAAATATTAAGTTGAAAGTTAATTAAAATATTAAGATGAAAGATAATTAAAATATTAAGTTAAAAGTTACTTAAAATTGTAAGTTGATAGTTAATTAAAATATTTAATTTGAAAGTTAATTAATATATTAAGTTGAAAGTTAATTAAAATATTAAGTTGAAAGTTAATTAAAATATTAAGTTGAAAGTTATTTAAAATATTAAATTGAAAGTTAATTACAATATGAAGTTGAAAGTTAATTAAAATATTAAGTTGAAAGTTAATTAAAATATTAAGTTGAAAGTTAGTTCAAATATTAAGTTGAAAGTTAATTAAAATTTTAAGTTGAAAGTTAATTAAAATATTAAATAGAAAGTTAATTAAAATATTTAATTTGAAAGTTAATTAATATATTAAGATGAAAGTTAATTAAAATATTAAGTTGAAAGTTATTAACAATATTAAATTGAAAGTTATTTAATATATTAAGTGAAAGTTAATTAAAATATTAAGTTCAGAGTTATTTAAAATATTAAGTTGAAAGTTAATTAAAATATTAAAGTTAGTTAAAATATTAACTTGAAAGTTAGTTAAAATATTAAGTTGAAAGCTAATTAAAATATTAAGTTCAGTGTTATTTTAAATATTAAAGTTAGTTAAAATATTAAGTTGGAAGATATTTAAAATATGAAGTTGAAAATTACTTAAAATTTTAAGTTGAAAGTTAATAAAATATGAAATTGAAAGTTAATTAAAATATTAAGTTGAAAGTTAATTGAAATATTAAGTTGAAAACTACTTAAAATTTTAAATTGAAAGTTAAAGTTATTAAGTTCAAAGTTATTTTAAATATTAAGTTGAAAGTTAATTGAAATATTAAAGTTAGTTAAAATATTAAGTTTAAAGTTAATTAAAATATTAAGTTGAAAGTTAATTATAATATTAGAGTTAGTTAAAATATTAAGTTGAAAGATAATTAAAATATTATGTTGAAAATTACTTAAAATTTTAAGTTGAAAGTTAATAAGATATTAAATTGAAAGTTAATTAATATATTAAGTTGAAAATGAATTAAAATATTAAGTTGAAAGTTACTTAAAATATTAAGTTGAAATTTAATTAAAATATTAAGGTGAAAGTTAATTAAAATATTAAGTTCAAAGTTAATTAAAATATTAAGTTTAAAGTTAATTAAAATATCAAGTTAAGACAATTTTAAGAGCAATATATATATAAAAAATAAACAAAAATGTCTTAACTTAATTTGTGCTAGAAATCACAACCAGTTGTGATTAAGAACATTGAAAATCACCCCCAAGAGTTAGTTGAAGGGGCGAAACAATTAAGGTCCTGCAACTTGTGGAATTTTGGGGACGAAAGAGCAGCGACGGAAGCACAGCCGCACAAAACCGTGAGTGCGTTTATTTTTATCATTTTGGTGCCACAACACACATATACGTGCAACAAAATTAAGAAAGTATTTCAAATTTTGGAACGTTGCACAAATTATATAACGCCCAAACAGAATATTCCCAAACATTTCTTGTATTTTATTTAGTGTACACGACCAAACCGCCAAAAACTTCCAACTACGAAGTCATAACCAAAAGCGGCTAAAATCAACCCATTTCTTAAAAGGCTGGTAATTGGGGATGATAAATGAGACAATATTACGTGAAAACAATGGTGGTCAAAAAGCGGAGATATAACTTTAGATGTTCATTCGATGGGAGTGGAAATGGAAAGTTCTGCTATAAGCTACTTTTGTATGGTGGGGTCCATAATCGGGCCGCTACTGTCAATGATCTGTGCTTGAATTTCAGACTCTTTTTCATCAAGCGGGGCATCTGGGGAGAAAACCAAATTCGAGTATACTGAATCAAGTGCCGAATCATAATATTTCATATCAACTATCCCATATCCGCAGAATTGAAAGCATTCAACTACCGTTCTTACGTTTTGCCCTCCGAGGATTGTGTTGGGAGAACCCCCTGTCCCCGCCCCTTTACAGAAGTCGGCTCAAACTTATTAACCTAACTACTCTAGAAGAGCGAAGAATTCACACTGACATCCTCTTCATCCACCGTCTTCTGTCAGGATCAATCGACGGTCCTAGCCTTCTCTCCTCCATCCCTTTCTATACCAATCCCCGTAACCTACGAAACCCTCGTCTGTTTTATCTATCAGCACGCAACACCTCGTATGGCCTTAACGAACCGATCTCACGTACGCTACGCAACGTCAACTCTTACCCATCTCCTTTAATTTCAACGTCACCTCTCCTGTCCTCAAACCCCGTCACCTTACTTTCTCCCCTTAGACCCCAACATAGATTTTTTTAAACTTCTTGATGAGGACCTGCCCTTAATTGAACCTGATATTTAAAGTTTCATTCAGGCACTTATTTTTTATTTAGTTCCTGCACTCGACACACAGCACCAACGACTCGATAAGATTCTCGTCCGTCTTATTGACGACGGGTAATCCACGGCTCGAATATCTTTTGTTTTACATTCCCTCCAACAAGGATGAAGCTCGGACTCAGACTCTCGCTCGTGCATATCGAAGGATACATTATTCGTTTTCACTCACTCATTAGATGCAGGTCTCGCAGTACAGTTTTTGTTTATCTAACATTGAAAATGTTTACGGTCTGCGAGACCTGATCGTGTCGTGATATAATTCTTGGAACCTTGTATTTACACAAGTGTTCATTTATGGTCAGCTATAGCAGATATATTTTCTATATTTATTGCAGCGTTTCCATAGAATTGTTTTTTGTTTTGATTACTTTATTTGTGAAGTCATAGATTCTAGGTATGGTATCTGGGTTCTTTGATTCGCCTATATATACAATTGATTCCATGCACTTTCACAGATACTCATTGTATCGATATGTTGTTTAGGGTAAATCGAAAAAATATTGGTATGTTGTTAAGGGTTAATCAACATATGGCGACTCACTTCATGGTGAATCCGGTTAATGGTGAGGGCCTCAAAAAGGTAAGTAATATGGGATGGTAGGCGTTGCGTGTAACAAAGAGTAGTCTCATCAGCACTATCGTATACCACGCCAGTGTGTACCAAAGCTGAACAAACGAAAAAATTCAAAAGTATTGTTAGAGTAAGTGGGTTGCTAGTGCCGATGCACCCTGACGTTTTTTTACTATAAACGCACTCAGCACGTCACGTGCCCTATAATCACCATTTCTTTCCTTTACATCATCATCATCATCATCGGCACTACAACCGGGATCCGGTCTTGGCCTTATTTAGCAAGTCTCAAGGCTTGTTAAATTTTCCATAATAATATATTTTTATGGGCACGGTTATTAACATTTTCATACTATTATCTTTCATAACTCTCGACGTGGATTATCAAGCAAAGAAAGCATCAATAAATTTAATTCTTTACATGGCGATGTAGCACCAGAACAATAGCTCTGTGAGAAACCTGTACAGCTTAGTCAATCGTGGTCCAAGGTCACTTCAGGGCGAGCTTCGTGAAGATCGTCCAAAGTGTTGTGCCAGAAAACATGAATGCTGTGTGTGAACTGATAATGTAAGATGGTTGTGTGAATACCACGAGATTAGGGGCTTCTTGGCATGTTAATCATCAATAAGATATCATTTAATTGCGTTCGTGCATAATGCTCAAAAACACACACACATATCGGCTGAAACAAGTGCCTATTTGAGGAACGACGAACGATTGGTTATTCGCCATATTTTCCTGATTCAACAACTAATGACTTCTTTTTATTCCCGCACATCAAAAATAAATTACGTGGAAGACGGTGTTCGACCCCCAAGCGTTGATACGTTCAAAGGGAGATACTTCAATCGGAGTGGAAAAAGTGCTTCAACAACTGATTCAAAAGCATGCAAAAGTGTATTAATCTCCACGGACAATATTTTGAAAAAAAAAAAAGAAAACAATTGCAATTATAAATATTTGTTCTTTTATTTTTAGGCAGTAGTATTCCTCGTATCATGCAGGCTTTGAGCAGTAGGGATGATGATGAAGCAAAATTTGTTATAGTTGTTATATGTATGTTCCCTAAGATACGTTTCAAAGGATAACCACAGGGGATAAAGTGCCTGTTGGGATGGCGACGATAAAGCTAGAAGAAAGGGAAGTCTCTATTGCAGATCAAATGGAACATATGTTCAAAAGGATGATAGACCTTTAAACTCACAGTAGAAGTCTGGATAAAGTGCAACTACTATCTTCCGCAGTTCTTGTCGAGGCACCGTGAGGGATGTGCAATAAAGGCTGAAACTACTGCGATGAACCACGTTAAATGTTGTCCCACTGTAGTGCAACGCAACGTTGCTCCAGTGTCTCTGCCAGTTTTTAAATACATGGTTAAAGCCATCCTTGGAGAGCTTGTGGGGAACAAAGTATTGTACCAAACACGGGCACTAGGTTCTACTTCGCCCTCACCGACGTCACTACTAGTTCATCGAAGGTTCAGCCGCCGAGATTGTGTTCCCAGAAAAGGCAATCACACCAAGGGCAAAATAGACGCACTGAGAGGGAAACACAAATGGAACTCCGAAACACCAACGCAGGGAGGAAGTGATTAAAACGCACATTTGTAGAGATAAATGGTCCTTTTATTTTTTAAACACTGGTTGAAGAGGAGACAATAATATATAATTTAAAATACATTTTGCGCAGCGTTCCTATATGGTTTATATAGTCTTAATTTAACGGTGATTAGTCCGCTTAATTTGAAGGCACACGAAAACTTAAGGCTCACGACCGCGGTTACTCGACTATATTCGACGGTGTATTCGCGTCCCCGTGCGGACCGGGGAGCGGGAGGTTAACCGACCGGCTCGGTTGGATGTAGAAGTCCGTCTCCGCGCTTTAAATCGCTATCAATAGAAATTCGACCAGTGAAACAGGCTCTCTCAATTTACGGTACACATGTATGTGTGAGCATTGGTTCATTCATGGGACGAAACCATGAGAACGAATCTAAAACAAAGAAAGGGCATAATGTGCATCCATACGATGTGAGTTCGGCTATGCAAACAAGTTAATTGCGTCTTTGTTTGCTCATGCCTCGAGGTCATGAGGAACGGATCCAGGGAAATTAAAAGACAAAGGGACCGTATAGATCGTTGTGTAGGATATGCATCGCGGCTAAATAAATAGATGATGATGCATCGAAGAAATGGTGTTAAAAGAAAAGATGGGAAGAGGGCATCATAAAAGTCTTAGCTGAGTGATGCCCTTGTGTAAATGGCCGAATAGCCATTAGAAGGAGGTGCTAATGGATTACAATACTTTATACAATGAGAAATGTATATCGTGTCTTGGGTCGGTGGTCGAAACGAATCCCTTCCTTGCATTTGTATATGCAGGGAAATTCGTTTGTGGCAAAGAACGAAATTTGTGATTATTTATTCGTTTAGACGAGGGATCGTGGTCGGGTAAATGCCAGCTGAACAAACAAGCTGCTTTGGCAGTTGGACAATGAATCGCCAGCCAATGTGTATGTAAGACATTGTTGTACACATGTGAGGCTGGGAATAGCCATAGAACTCAAGGTTAAGATTCCCTGATTATGCGGTTACATTATATGTGAACTGATCAGCTTTCTTTTCAGGGATATGCTGTTTGGAACAGAATTCGAATAAATGGATGCAGGTAAGAATTCTCTTCCAGAAGCTTTTAGCTATATACATTTGGTCATTTGCTGCGTGATGCATTTACAGGTGCTTAATGCGATTGCATTACCAGAAAGTTATGATGGCTGGATTGCAGATATAGGGCGTTCTTCAGGTGAGCTTTAAGAACCCGCACAAGCTCCTTCAAATCCGCCTACAAAGTCTTTACAGCCGCACTTGCACTAGAAAACCGGCGACCTTTGGCTCTTTTGGCTTGGGGATATAAAAAAAAATCATTCTGTGCTGGATCTGGATTGTAAGACCGATGTAGGACAATATAAAGGTTTTTGTTTTATTATTCATTGAAAAAGTACGTCGCATACGGCCGTATATTATCGTGTGGCAATTGCTAACTGTCACTTGTTCTGAATCATTTAGGTTTTTCACCTGCATGCAGCCACTGCCCAGGTCTTTTACGGTCATCATACAGAATCCACCTTTCATCACAGGTGACTATCTGGTGCAAAAGTAGTTAGTAGTTGCTTCCTTACGGTGATGTATTAAGCCACAGTGACTGTCTGTTCTTGTGGGAGAATATGAGTATATACCATATGACAAAAATCAAAGAAAATTATGATCAGATTTTCCTACAGAGTTTTGTGCGCTTACTTTCTGCCGCGACGCCCTACCTGTTTCAAGCCATTATGTACTCTACTACTTTTCCTCGGAGTCTAACAATCAATCCAACTTTCATCGACAGTAAGTTTTTTCCCCATTAATCGCTTTGGTCTCAAACATTGCTGTCAGGCCTCACACGTCGACGTGATTCTATTGGGTTGTACCGCATGAAATGTCCGATTTTCGGTTAGTCGAAAATAAGAAGTTCTCGAGTGAATATCTGTGCCAGAACGCTAAATTTTCTTTTCCCATAAAGTAAAGTGGTACGTGTACTTGGCGTGTCAGAATTCATTAGAACTACAGTTATCTTTTTTTCTAGGAATTGTTTAAATTCGAACCCTCTTCTTTTATAAATTTAAAATAGGACATAATGCGTCATTGGTGTTATATATTTAGTTTTATACACAACACTTACCTACTCTTGTGGCTTCCGGCTCGGTTAAGCCTGTGAGTAGGGGGCTTCCGACTCGTAGAATCCGTCCTCTGCAGGAAGTTTGCCCAGCTGGAGGTGTGAAAGAGGCGAGGAGGGTGTGTCCAACCTTTTGGATGTGTCCCCGATGAGCTGATGGTATTTCAAATAAGAGGCTTCTTTTGTGTTTCCTTTTAGTGTTTTTTATTTGCAAGTGGTTTAGAATTTGTCGAGTACAATACACTTCAATTCTTTTGTTTGCTAAATTCCAATTCTAATAGATGATGCACTGTTATATAATTAATATCGTCTTATGGCTATTACTGTTTCCCCAATGCTTGCTGGCGGCAGAATTTGGTCTTGATCTTGCATTGGTGGCGCCTCCAATTCTTCCATTTAGCAATTGATTGAAGTGCACTTGCCGTCGCTTCAGAATGCCTTCAGGATCGGTGATCAGATTACCCACTTTATCCTTGGAGTAAGTGCAGCGTGGTGTGTAACGCGTCATAGTGCGGATTATTTGGTAGGCCGAAGCCCAGTGCAGATCTCGCTCTCTACTTTTTTCTATTACACAGACTAGCTTCTTTTTTCCAGGCACTTTTCTTTTGTCTGTGAAGTCTTTTTTCAGATCTTCTGAGCTATTTGTATTTCTCCCCGCGCGCCCGCGTCCTATGAGACTGCTGCATTGCCCGGTATGTAGCATTCTTACGTTCACTCGCTAGTTTGTGCTCAGCATAAAACCAGTCGCTCCAATCTCTACGACTACTGCCTAAGATGGGGTTGGCAGTACTAATGACAATGTCCATTTATCTTCTACGCCCGGCATTCTGGCCCTAGGACTTACTCTCTCGAATCTGATCCGCAGATGCAATACGTCTCCGTAAGGCAATCCGCCCTCGGAAAACTATACCAACAAGATAGTGATCCGAGTCGATGTTGGCAGCTCGGTACATTCCTACCGTCATCAGGCTCGAGGAGTTGCGGCGATCTATCAACACGTGGTCAATTTGGTTGCGAGTGGCTCCATCAGGTGATACCCGGGTGGCTTTGTGGATATATTTACGCGGAAACCTGGTACTCACAACGACCAACTTCTTTGATGCTGCCAGTTCGATGACTCGTGGTCTATTGTCATTAGTGTTCTCATGCAAATTATGGGAACCTGCGTAGTGCTTGAAAACCGGCTCCCGACATATTTTCGCATTCAAATCACCAACGATTTTCACATCGTATCTTGGACAGGCATTGAGGGCCCGTTCGACGTTCTCGTAGTATTCTTCTTTTTCGTCGGCAGGGAACTGTGGAGAATGAAGTCGTGGTGCCGGCGTACGGCACAGGGTTCTACTTCGTCCCCACAACTTTTCATTAACACTGTTTGTTCCACCGCAGCAACAAGGAGAACGGTTCACCAGGAGAAAACGGAAGGAAGTAAAACACATTAAAAACACCCAGGCAGTTTAGCCGGGAAAGAAAACCCTATTGTATGTTGTTCGCAATTAATTCTTTAATTTTAGTGGTCAGCCGCAAGGTAAACACGAATTTAATAGATGTACATCATCAGCATCTAGTTCCAGAAAAAAAAGAAATGGATCGTGATATGCGCACTACACTTTAATTGTTAATTGGATATATCATCATCATCATCATCGGCACTACAACCTAGAACCGGTCTTGGCCTTATTTAGCAAGTCCTGAGGCTTGTTAAATTTTCCATAATGATTTGTTTTTTTTTTTTGAAAACAAATCATTAATTGGATATATGCACTATTCAAAATCTTCGTTGACGATCTACACTCCGGGGTGAAAACTCGCGATTCTTACAACTCGATGCACTCGACTCTGGTGTGTATTATCGTCGCGTCTCCGCATCCGGCGGAGAGCGGGAGTGACGCGTGACCGTTCAGGTCCGCGGATGTAAAAGGACTCCCCAAAGATAGAACTCTGACATGAATTCCATCCTAGGTTAGGGTTAAGGAAAGGGAAGAGAGAGAAAAACTTTTCTCTTAGGGGTGTGGCCGCCACAGAGATACACTCTTTCAGCGCAGTGGTGCGTGTGCCTAGAACAAAGAGAGGCATAAAGTGCATTCCTAGGATACGATTTCAGTAAGGCAAATAAAACCGAAATCGTCGGATGCTAATGGGATCTTTGTTGGGACATGTGCGGCTAAACAAAGAAACAATATTTTTATATTATTAAGTACAGACCACTTAACGTCTAAATACACAAACTAGGATACCGTTTCGATATTCTCTTGTTCTTTGAGTCGAGTAACTACACTTAATTCTCGTTTTAATTTAATTTAATTTACTTCTGTTGTTACTGAATGTCACCGAAGACGAATACCTTTCAATTTTGACTGGCGCTGTTTTGTTTCTACCGAAAACGAATATCTATAAATCCTGTTCGTACAAGTACACTCGCGTGACATTCCGTCGTTGCCTCTCCTAACCAACTCCTCCGTTGGGATTCTCGATGTCGACCTGTCTGGTACTCGGAGTAGACTCATTGTCTCTATCCCCTTAAAATCTCATTCCGAACTTCTCATCCCCACATCTGCAAAATTTCCCATCCAATCTGCTAAACAGAATTTCTCATAGTATCTGTTAACAGAGTTTCCCATCATATCTGTAAAGAAAATTTTCCCATCATCAATCCATCATCCTTCTTTCCGTCTTCCTTATAGGAATCTTATTCCTTTGTTTGACGATCGATCGTACCGCCACTTATTTTCCCATCTTTTCGTGGAATTTGTTTAGGTTACCCATCTGGCTTAAGCTAACAATGTTCTTGTGCGCTTCAGATGGGTAATAAAAGGAACCGTGGGATTGGTATAGTTTCTTTGTTAGTATTTCCAAACCATAAACATCTAGTGAGCGATCTACGTTACGATGTTTATGATTGCATGACTATTGGTCAGCAGCGAAACGATATGCTTTGTTTGCACAAGTGTGCCTTTTGCGTTAGGGTCATGCAAGGAATTTAGGTGCTAATTGCTATTAGCTACCAGAGTAGGCATCCGTTGTTCGGTTTATTTACCGACAATGATGTTTCATGGGAAGCATCGCGTTGATGCTTAGAATGGGTGCTTGACTTACATGCGATGCCTAGTTGCATTTGGCGCATTGGTTTGGATACGATGTATGGATGCATTGAACTCGATATTCGAAGCTTTTGAACGTTTAATTCCTCGATTTCTGATATCGACCTCAACGTCGTTGCATGTCATATTACCTTTTGTTTCAGGTGTGGTTAATGACTATGGGGACACGTGTCTGTGGGCACGTGTATTGGCAAAGGTGATTATATTGCTTGGCAGAAGGATACCTCACCCTATAGTGGGTTGAGTGGTTCGTAGAACCGCTATAAGCTGTCATTAAATTTTTGTTTTTGAAAGGCAACACGTCTACGCAAATCAAAGATGAGTTGGACTCTGTGTTTGGGGACTCTGTACCATCATTTCATCATCATTATCAAGCAAGTCTCTCCACCGGTATCCGGTCCATATCCGAGACCTGTTAAATTGTCCATAATAGTTTGTTTTTCCGGGAAAGGTTATTAGCCTTGCGCGAACCTTTCTCGAGATGTCGCTGCATGCATTGGTTCACTACTTGGCGGGTGCCAAATAGCTATCCAGGGGTGTCACGTGGAGACTGCATGTGAACTTGGATTGAACAGGGACAAGGATCGTCCTGGCCTTCGCCGGGTTGAAAGCAATCAGTGAGTTTGCCTTGTGTGTTCGCTCCCATTCTCCCGGTCGAGAAAAAAATAGCTCTCAGCGCAATAGGTTCGTTTTTTCCCAGGAAAATAAGAGAAAAAAAAAGTTAATGGCTCAAATTTGTTTTGTCGTTCTGTAATAGCATCTCCGGAATTCAAGTATCCGGTTGCTTCATTCCCTGAGACAATGTATAGGGCATTCATAGCCAAATGTAAGTGTTTCAATCCCTTACAAGAAAATATTATTATATGCAATTCAATTGCAATGAAATGTAAATCGATAGAAACGTGAATGAGTGAATAATTAATCTTATCCCCACAAATAATATTAATGTCCTAATTAGAACATAAACAGCGCTTCCTCAGCAAGCTGTGCTCAGCGTGTTGTAGATACGATAGTGAAAAATCTCAATGCAGATACTGCTAACACGTCGACAATAATATTGGTCATTGCAGACAATCGCATGACATTTGCAAATGCTAGCTTCCGTCAGTCGAGGTTGACCTCATGCCTTTTATGGAAGATGTAAACTTGCCGTCAACTAACTTTAATTGAGGAAAAAAGACATCATCGTGTCAATAACTAATAAATCATCAGAACGTAGATTTAATTACAGTATATCTAAGAACATAACTTCTTTCTCCCAGCCCACCGAAGGTCGACCGAGCCGTTCAATTTACTCTTATTACACTATCGGTTTTTTTGTTGTATAAACTTTCTGTGCCAATTTTGTAGGAAGTAACCCTCTCTACGAGCTTAATACACTCGCCAAAGTAGGTTAGTCAATACGATAGCCGTGGAGTCTCGCTTCGCAATTTGAATTCCCTAATTTTTGTCTGTAATGATTCAATGTCGTTCTCAATGTGAGTGTATTTACAATTCTTACCTCTATGGACCCGAAAGTACTTGATTACGATCGCTGTATCTCTACCCATTATGGGTTGTTTTACATCAATTTCTTTTCGTGGGTTCTAATATAAAAAGACTTAATTTGAACAAACTGTGTAATTACTTAATCATTTACCCGTTGTTCCATTTACAATGTAAACGTTAATTAATTGTCAAACACCTCTTACAAATATGTAAATTCATGAATGTTGATTACAAGCTGCGAATCTGATTACAAGTTAAAACTTGACCCTCAAATTTTGTTGCACTCCTTCCTGGTAATTAGATTGTTTAACTTATAGCAATTCCCAGTTGCAATGCTCGAATAATTCGAGGCAACCTCAAATCCATTGGCAAAACGATAGATGCAGGTATGAATCATTTCAGACTGAAGCAGTATTCGAAGCTCAACTGGAAACTATTTATAATTAACAAAACTTGTCATTTGACTTTGAATTTGTGCCGAGTAGCTCTTTTGTCCGTTGGAGTTACATGGGAGCACAGGTGCTTACATAATATTTTCTTTTGTACAATTATTCCATGAGACACCTTGGCCTTGGGAGTTAAGGTGATTATTATCAAATCAGATATTGCAGTAATTTATCGAACATAATATGCATATACCAGGAAAAGCATTGGAAACATTTTCCGGAAATATTTTCTCCAATGAAGGAAGCATGCTCACTTTCAATTATCACATAAATGCATTACTAACTCATGATTAGGCTCACGCCTAATAAAGCGTATCTGAGAATAAACCTTTAATTTATTGAAGGCGCACCTGTGTTGTAATCATTTTTAATTGAACCCACAAGCATTCATCTAATAAGAAAGTATACTGAGCACATTCAATTAGAAATTATCTTATTAGTAATATGACTAAAATAACTATCCTATGGCATATTATTCAATGATGCATCGTTTACAAACCACGACATAATTGCACTTTCCGAGTAGCTCGAATGTTACTTCAAAATGTGTAGGACGCGATTCCAACTTATTGCAGAGAGAAGGCTACCGTTGAACTTATTCACAACACACTGAAGGTGCTGAAATGCACATGTAAAAACCTTAAATGAGCCTACAAGAGCGCGTACGTGACTAACTAACCAATTTTCTTCTTGGCACAAATTCACGGCTAAAGTTCCGTGTACATAGGTCTTTTTAACACATAGATTTATAAAGATATAATTAATAGGTAGTTGGAGCTTTGAAGTCATACGCCCCATATTAGTAATGCTCCGGAGATATTCTTGTGCAATGTCTGAGGCAATCGGAATGCGGTCGCTGACATTGAAATAAACAATTGGCAAAGCTAACTAAAAGCCAAATTCCAGTGCAGTAATATGTAAACAAGCATAGCCGAGCTTGTGTTCCGATTAGTACTTAAGGAAACACATTGGAACGTTGAATTCAACGTTGCGAGCCGAAGACGGATTTAAATATATTCCAACAGCGTTGAACTGTGATTTTCATATTCAGAAATGAGCTTAAGCTTAAATTTTTGCTTACGAGAAAAGCTACCATAACGAGCTGTTTTCATTAAGAGTTTATTAAGAAAATTTGAATAATCATTTCTCGAAGTAATAACATTTCAAAGAGTGTTAAATAAACCACAAAATATGAATTTAACCTTACAATGTGGATCTAATAACAAAATTTGAAAATGAATAATCCGTTATATGTTTCGGATCTCCAAAAACTGCTTTCTCTATACGTGAGCTGGGGCTTCCGACAGTTGACAGCCATGTTTTCCTAAAGGGGAACAAATTATAAACTTACACCAGTACAATTCCTTTTACTTGCATTTCATCAATTTCTTTAGCTAATCCTTCGAGTTGCCCTTTTACCGAGCCGTTTTGAGTATTCATACACCATCCGCGGAGTCCTAAAGATTTTGCTTTCGTCTCTGTATGCTAATTTTGTAATTTCTATGGTATTCAATTTCTATTACATAGTATTCTGCAATAAATATTACCTTTCGAAAGTAAACACCTGAAAAGTATTACGAGAATGATGAAAACCATACATCTTTATATCGATGTGAAATTTACCTTGAACTACTCCAAATACCTCGAAGTCTAAGGCAATCAATTTCTTTGCAGCCATTATATTATGACTGTTTTAAAGGCACCTAAAACCAATATGTAATTTGTCAGTAATCTACACGCTTACTTTATTTGCAAGCGATAACAAAAATTGGTAATTACTAAGTCGTTAATTCACACCACAATTTTGTGAACAGATTTCCAATAGGCTGCTTTGTTTTACCTCGAAATTTGTGTTTTTGTTGAGTTGTCTACTGGTATGATGGGGGTGTTAAATTTCAAAACAAAAATTACGACCGCAATCAAAATCTTCTCACTCGTATCTAGATACTGATGTATAGCTTAGCCTACCTGAAAAAAAAGACAATAAAACAACAATAATTTTGAAACGCAAACGTCGACAGCATCTGCCAACTACCTAAATCATCCATATCCGCGAAGATACGAGGGCAGGTCAATAAGTCCTTAGAAAATCTAAAAGATATCGCGCGTAGCATAGCTGATGGTCTGTTTTTAGTAAACATCAATCTTCACAAGGTATCTATCAAATAGAATATATAAATACCTTGTGGGTATCCGATAAATTGGGTATGAAAAAAATATCTGCGAGACGGGTGGCGCATTTGCTCTCAGCCGAGAACAAACAGAACCGCGTGGTCTGTTCTAAGAGTTTTGCCTGCGCATGCGTCGCAGCCCTGAAGAGATTCTGGGCCGATTAGTAACTGTAGATTTATGATTTATTCGGCTTAATTCAAGCTTATTTATAATAACTATAATCCTTACAAGCTAACTTAAAACTAAAGTAATAATTAAACAAAGAGAAAAAAAAACAAAAAGAAAATTATATATATATATATATATATATATATATATATATATATATATATAATTTTAAAAAAACATATAATTCAAAAAAAAATAAAAAGCAAGGAAGGAGAAGAGGACTTCGGGTAGTGGAGGGAGAAGGCCGGAGAAGAGCGGGTGTATGTGGGGGTGGCAAATGTGGGATATGTGAGACAGTGAACAGTGAACCGCATATGTGTTGGAATGTGTACGGGTTGTGAGGGGATAGACGGTGGGCGGGCCAAGATCAGGTGGGGAAAGAGAGGAGGCGGAGTTTGAGTGCAGTAGATGTAAAGTGGAAATCAAAGGAGGTAGGGTAAGAGTTTGCCCACCTCAGCATTCGCGAAATTGGTTCATTAGAGCCGTAAGAAGTGTGGTGGGTGGGCAGATAGAAGAGACGAGGGTTTCGCAGGTTACGGGGGTTATTGTGAAGTGCAAAGATGGAGAGCAAGCTTGGGCAGTTGATTGTGCCTGAAAGGAGACGGTGGATGAAAAGGATAGCTTAGCCTACCTGAAAAAAAAGACAATAAAACAACAATAATTTTGAAACGCAAACGTCGACAGGATCTGCCAACTACCTAAATCATCCATATCCGTGAAGATACGAGGGCAGGTCAATAAGTCCTTAGAAAATCTAAAAGATATCGCGCGTAGCATAGCTGATGGTCTGTTTTCAGTAAACATCAATCTTCACAAGGTATCTATCAAATAGAATATATAAATACCTTGTGGGTATCCGATAAATTGGGTATGAAAAAAATATCTGCGAGACGGGTGGCGCATTTGCTCTCAGCCGAGAACAAACGGAACCGCGTGGTCTGTTCTAAGAGTTTTGCCTGCGCATGCGTCGCAGCCCAGAAGAGATTCTGTGCTGATTAGTAACTGTAGATTTATGATTTATTCGGCTTAATTCAAGCTTATTTATAATAACTATAATCCTTACATCATCATCATCATCATCGGCACTACAACCGGGAACCGGTCTTGGCCTTATTTAGCAAGTCCTGAGGCTTGTTAAATTTTCCATAATGATTTATTTTGTCTGGGCAAGGTCATTAGTCTTGCGCCAGGGGCTCCCCGACGGGGAATCGAACCCCGGTCTCCCGGGTGACAGGCGGGTATACTAACCACTATACTATCGAGGAGCCCATAATCCTTACAAGCTAACTTAAAACTAAAGTAATAATTAAACAAAGAGAAAAAAAACAAAAAGATAATTATATATATATATATATATATATATATAATTTTAAAAAAACATATAATTCAAAAAAAAAAAATAAAAAGCAAGGAAGGAGAAGAGGACTTCGGGTAGTGGAGGGAGGAGGCCGGAGAAGAGCGGGTGTATGTGGGGGTGGCAAATGCGGGATATGTGAGACAGCGAACAGTGAACCGCATATGTGTTGGAATGTGTACGGGTTGTGAGGGAATAGACTGTGCGCGGGGCAAGGTCAGGTGGGGAAAGAGAGGAGGCGGAGTTTGAGTGCAGTAGATGTAAAGTGGAAATCAAAGGAGGTAGGGTAAGAGTTTGCCCACCTCAGCATTCGCGAAATTGGTTCATTAGAGCCGTACGAAGTGTGGTGGGTGGGCAGATAAAAGAGACGAGGGTTTCGCAGGTTACGGGGGTTATTGTGAAGTGCAAAGATGGAGAGCAAGCTTGGGCAGTTGATTGTGCCTGAAAGGAGACGGTGGATGAAAAGGATATCGGCATGAGTTCTGCGCTCCTCAAGTGTGTTGAGGTTAATTAGATGGTTACGGCTTGTGTATGGGGGGAGAATCCGAGGATTCACCCAGTTCAGTCCGCGGAGGGCAAAACGCAGAAAACGACGTTGCACGCTTTCGATTCTGCGATTCTGTAGATGAAACACAGATACACCATTACACTCCCGAGACAAAAGAACAGTCACAATAGTGGATTGTTAAAGGCGAACGGACTCCAAAGAAAACAAAGACGGTGAAATCAGCTGGAAAGATTATGGCAACTGTGTTTTGGAATGCACATGGCATTATCTTCATTGACTATTTGGAAAAGGGTCAAACGACAACATTTGTTTTTTTTTATTAGACTTCTCTCGGGAGAGGTGAACATATAGCGTCGAGTGGGCGCCCCGAGATGCCATCAAATAACTGTTGCAGTTCTTTTTGAACAGTTGCAGGTTGTAATGCTCCGGGAACACTCGCGTGGGAATGGAGTTCCACAGCTTCCCCGCTCTGTAACGGAACGAGTTCTGATACAGGGATGTTCGCGCTGTCGGGAGATGAACCACAAACGGGTGCGATCCGTCGGATTGTCTTGTGGAGCGCATATAGACCGAATTGCGTGGAACAATGCCAAGAATCTCCGAAGAACAGCACCCGTGATAATATCTGTAAAACAGACAGAGGTCGGCCACGCGTCTTCGATGTGATAGCGACTGTAGTCCCGACGTCAGCTCCGAGTCCCCGATCAGGCGGATCGCTCGTCTTTGTACGCTCTCAAGTAGGTCGAGGGTATGTTTAGGAGCCGATCTCCAAACATGAGAGCAATATTCGAGCGCGGCTCTAATTTGAGATTTATATAGGAGAAGAAGTTGGGCCGGAGTAAAGTATTTCTTGGCTCTAAAAAGATAACTCAGTTTTCCTGAGGCTGATCTGGCGATACCCGATACGTGTTTATGCCATGATACACTCCCACAGACCGTGACGCCGAGCAATTTCAAACTTTCCCCAGCCTCAAGGGCCCGGCCACTCATCATCAGCTGTGGAACCGATGATCCAGTTTTCTTTGAGAAGGTTGTATACTGGGTCTTCGTTGCATTGAAGTCGACAAGATTGGCCTTTCCCCACTGCAGAACTTTATCTAGATCCTGGTTCAGAGAGTCAATCTGTCTACATCTCAGCTGGTGCGACGTTGATGCACCAATCGGCCGATCACTCGAAAAGGAGGAAACAAGCGTACTATCATCCGCAAAACTGAACACTTTGTTATCCGTTGTCTACAACAAATCGTTTATGTGAACCAGACAGTATTATGCGTTATTATTAGATCGGCTAAATGAGAAAATAATAGAAAATTGTCCTCATTTGAAGAAAAAAAGTCCTCTTTCTCCAGGATAATGCACGACTACATATGTGCGCAGTTTCAATGGCTAAAATTGAGGAATTGAAGTTTGTATTTATAGACTATCCAGCGTATTCACCAAATCTGACCCCGAGTGACTTCTTTTTATTTTCAAATTAAAAAAAAAAATGGATAAGTGGGCAACGTTTTACATCAAATGAGGTCATGTTTATTTTGGGGATCTACCACAATCAAAATTTTCTGAAGCCTTAAAAAAGATCAAGGGACGCTTGTCAAAGTGTATTGAACTAGAAAGAGATTATGCCGAAAAATACAAAAAATGTACGCAGAAAAGTTGTTTTGCTATTTTTTTCTAGGGACTTACTAACCTGCCCTGGTTTTAATTTTAATTTTCTTAGATTATAAATTATCATCATCATCATCGGCATTACAACCGGGAAACGGTCTTATCCTTATTTAGCAAGCCCTGAGACTTGTTAAATTTTTCCATAATGATTTGTTTTTTTCCGGGCAAGGTCATTAGTCTTGCGCCAGAGGCTCCCCGACGGGGAATCGAACGCCAGTCTCCCGCGTGACAGGCAGATATACTAACCACTATACTATCGAGGAGCGAGATTATAAATTATAGGCTAGACCAAAAAGCTTAAATTCGCATCTTATCTTATATTATAACTTACTGGTCCTACGTAGACGCTCTTAGCTAAACATTATATGATTATTGTGCACTTTGCCTTTCGGCGACAGAACTTTGTTTGTTTATTTAATTTTAAACGTTATGCCAATTTTTATGTTTTTTAACCTAAATTTTCACTTAGATACACCTCTCTGTCTCTCCCTCTCTATCTCTCTCTCTCTCGCTCTCTCGCTCTCTCTCTCTCTCTCTATATATATATATATATATATATATATATATATATATATATATATATATATATATATATATACATATATATTATATATATACATACATATATATGATTATGTATACATACATATATATATGATTATATATACATATATATATAAATATCTATATATATATTTATATATATATATATATATATATATATATATATATTCTCCGTTAAAAACGAACCCATTGCGCTGAGTCAGCACCCCGAGATGATATTTTTTGTCGATCGGGGGAATGGGAGCGAACATACAGGGCAAAGTCACTGATTGCTTGCAACCCGGCGAAGGCCAGAACGATCCTTGTCCCTGTTCAATCCAAGTGCACATGCAGTCTCCACGTGACACCCCTGGATAGCTACTTTGGAACCGCCAAGTAGTGAACCAATGCATGCTGCGACATCCTGGGAAAGGTTGGCGCAAGGCTAATAACCTTGAACATTTATTAAGCCTCGGATATGGACCGGACACACGACGACGACCACGGAAACGAAAATGGCTAAACGATTTAAGAATTTTTTCTTGGAGCGTCCGCTCACTATACAGAGCTCGAGCTGCACAGCAGCTAGCCGATGCCCTGGCAGCATCGAAAAACTTGGTCGTTGCAAGTACCAGATTTTCGCGTAAAGATATCCACAAAGACATCTGGGTAACACCTGATGGAGCCACTCGCAACCAAATTGACCACGTGTTGAGAGATCGCCGCGACTCCTCGAGCCTGATGACAGTACGAATGTGCCGAAGTGCCAACGTCGACTCGGATCACTATCTTGTTGGTATAGTTTTCCGAGCGGGGATTGCCTTACGGAGACGTATTGCATACGCGGATCAGGTTCGAATCAACACGGCTGCATTACGCAATGGGAATACCAGTAACACCTTTGGTCATGCGTTAAGACGCCCTCGAACAGCTCGACGGAGGGAGAGTAAGTTTTGGGGCCAGAATGCCGGGCGTAGAAGAGAAATATACACGCCTTAAGAATACTGTCATTAGTACTGCCAACTCCCTCTTAGGCAGTAGTCGTAGAGATCGGAGCGACTGGTTTGATGATAAGTGCAAACTAGCGACTGAACGTAAGAATGCTGTATACCGGGCAATACAGCAGTCTCATAGGACGCGGGCACCCGAGGACAAAAACAGAGAGCTCAGAAGATCTGAAAAAAGACTTCACAGACAAAAGAAAAGTGCCTGGGAAAAAAACCTTGTCTGTGAAATAGAGAAAAGTAGAGAGCGAGGTCCGTACCAGGCGCGAAAGTTCTACCAAATAATCCGCAGTATGCCGCGGTACACAACACGCTCCACTTACTGCAAGGATAAAGAGGGTAATCTGATCACCGATCCTGAAGGATTCTGGAGCAATGGGAAGTCCACTTCAATGAATTGCTAAATGGTCAGCTCATTGAAGAATTGGAGGCTCCACCAATGCAATATCAATACCAAATTCTGCCACCAGCAAGCATTGGGGAAACAGTAATATCCATAAGACAGCTCAAATATCATATCAGTAATATCCATAAGACAGCTCAAATCACCCAGCTTCAGGGGGCTGATGGCATACCAGCTGATCAAAGAAGGAGGGACAGCGTTACATTACGCAAATCCTAAGATCATGGTGCACGCATGGGAGCAAGAGGAGATGGCGGATGATTGGCGTCACCGAATAATTTGCCCCATACATTAAAATGGAGAATTCCGCCACCAACCATTGAGGGAACATTAAAAGCCATAAGACAGCTCAAATCAAATAAATCCCCCGGAGCTTTGTTCAATATCAGTGTGGCTTCATCCCAGGCAAATCAGCAATTGATCAGATACTCACCCTTAGGCACCCTTAGGTGCACGTATGGGAGCAAGAGGAGATGCCGGAAGATTGTTGTCGCGAAATGCTTTGCCCCATACATAAGAAGGGAGATATCACACTGTGCAGCAACTATATATATATATTGCTGAGTACCGCCGATAAGATACTCTCCTCTATCCTACAAGATCAGATAGCCCCATACGCTAAAGTCATCATTGGTCAATATCAATATCATGGCTTCATCCCAGGGAAATCAACAATTAGTTAGATATTCACCCTTAGGCAGGCGATGGAAAAAATGTCTGGAATTTAAGATTCCATTATATCATCTATTCATAGACTTTAAGGCCGCCTACGACAGCATAGCCAGGGTAGAACTATATAATGCCAAATAGAGAGTTCGGAATTCCAAACAAATTGATACGACTCTGTAGGTTGACCATGACCAACGTAACTAGTCAAGTAAAAATAGCCGGATTGCTGTCCAAACCAATAAACATCTTTAACGGACTCCGATAAGGAGACGGTCTGGCCTGCCTCCTTTTCAACCTGGCGTTGGAGAAAGTAATCCGTGTCTCTGGCGTTACAACTAGAGGGACTATTGTCACCAAGTCTAGCCAGATACTTGCCTACGCAGATGACATCGACATCATCGGTAGAACCGAATCGGCTGTACAGGAATCCTTCACCCAGATCGAGCAGGCGGCACAAAAATTGGGACTGCACATTAATGAGGGAAAAACTAAAAACATGGTGGCAACTTCTGGGAAGAGAAGACCTAACGTTGGTCAAACTGTCAGGGTAGGGAGCACGAATTTGAAGTAGTGCAATCCTTTAACTACCTTGGGTCAATAGTATCAGCCGATAACAATATGGAAGAAGAAATACGCGAACGGCTGATCAAATCCAACAAAGCCTACTATGGTATATCAAGGCTCTTTAAATCCCGAAATTTATCCAGAAGATCCAAGCTACTATTGTATAAGACCATGGTCTTACCAGTACTCATGTACGGATCTGAGACGTGGGTGCTTAATAAAAGGCACTCTGAACTCTTAGCCGCGTTCGAGAGGAAGGTCTTAAGAAGAATTGTTGGCCCCGTATGTGGGGGAGGATGATTCCGGAGACGCTACAACCATGAGTTGTACGCAATCTACCTTGAAGCTAATGTTGTAAGAAAAATCAAGCTCGGTAGACTCCGGTGGGTTGGATACGTAGCTCGAATGAGCGAAGAGGAGCCTGCACGGAAAGCCCTTTTGGCAGGATGTATGGAAGGAGACAGAGCGGGAGACCTTGTCTCCGATGGGGGGATGGCGTAGACCAGGACGACCAGAGCCTGGGAGTGCCAAACTGCATGACATCGGTTCGAAACCGGGACCGGTGTATAGATTTGTTTAATAAGGCGAAGACCAGATCCCGGTTGTAGTGCCGATAATGATGATATATATGGCGCAAAGCTAATAACCCTACCCGGAAAAACAAATTATTATGGACAATTTTTACCAAGTTTCGAATAAGGACCGGATACCGGTGGAGAGACTTGCTAAATAAGGCCAAGACCAGATCCCGGTTCTAGTGCCGATGATGATGATGATGATATATATATGGCGCGAGGCTAATAACCTTACCCGGAAAAACAAATTATTATGGACAATTTTTACCAAGTTTCGAATAAGGACCGGATACCGGTGGAGAGACATGCTAAATAAGGCCAAGGATGGATGCCGGTTGTAGTGCCGATGATATATATATATATATATATATATATATATATATATATATATATATATATATATACATATATATACATATATATATATATACCTAACAAAGATGCAACACATTTTTTCTTAAAATTTATTTTTATTTTTCTACATAGTTTCCTTGTAACTCTACACACTTCTCCCAGCGATGCTGCCATCTCTCTAACCCGCCCAAATAGTGCTCGGCGTTTTTTTCGGCAAAACAACTGTTCACGATAGTGATTGCCTCCTCATTTGACGAAAATCTTTGCCCTCCGAGAGCAATTTTTAGATTAGGGAACAAAAAGAAGTCGCTTGGGGCTATATCTGGTGAATAAGGCGGATGGTGAAGCAGTTCAACCAGAATTCGTGCATTTTCGCCATGGCAGGCGCTCACACCTCGAGACGGCTTGTTGTCTTGGTGACACAGGATTTGTTTTTTCTGCCCCCAATTTCTGCTTTCAGTTGGGCAAGTAATGATGAGTACTATGATCCTGTAATGGTTTTTCCTTTTTGAAGATAATCGATTAAGATAACTCCATGACAATCCCAAAAAACCGTTGCCATCACTTTCCCAGCCGAAAAAACAGTTTTTGCTTTTTTGGAGCCTATTCCCCCTTTGCAGTCCACTGTTTTGACTGTATTTTTGTTTCGGACGTATAATGGTGTATCCAAGTTTCATCGACAGTAATTAATCGGCGCCAAAACTCGGATTTATTGCGCGTAAACTGCGCCAACAGAGCGTTGGAAATATTCATTCGAACACGTTTTTGGTCTAACGTGAGCAAACACGGCACCCTACTCGCAGACAGCTTTCTCATGCCTAAATCTTGATTTAATATGTGACAAACACGTTCTTTGGACATTTTCATAGTCTCTGCTATCTCACTGTAATTCGGCACTCTTATAACACCATTTGATGAACTTTAGCGATGGTATCGTCAGTTGTTGCAGTTTTTGGACATCCCGAATCTTCCATAAATAAAATCCGCGAAGTTCACTTGAGTAAGTACAATCTACACCGAAGCGCATTGGAAATTTTCCTGTTCGATAAAACTAGCTACATTCTAAGTTTCACAACCAAGACACGAAACAAAGTATTCACCAAGATTCTTAGTTTACAGCCGTCAAATATTTTATACGGTTCTGGACATTCCCCTGCAGAGCTGTTGCGTGCCTCAGGATTTTCGCCGAAATGGGTTAACAGAAAAATGCCTAATTTTGAACATCTGATATACTTACACACAATAACTTGCCGATCGTACAACGGCGTAAGGCAATTCCCAATGTTTCTTTCGATACTGGCGGATTGCACCAGTGACATCCTTTATCTCACCGATCCAAAATCTTTCAGGGTTTTACGAGACTGAAGTGTGAACGGAATACGATTATTTCGGGGATCCTTCAGCGATCACACCGAAATTCCACAATGGAATACACTATTCAAATTCAGCTGGCGTACTTCACTACCTTTTGCATGTGGAACCTTGAACTTTCCCACACATACTGGCTTCGATGTTGTGGATCGCCAGTTTCATTTCATTTCGAACTATCCAAAAGACCTTATTCCAGAGTTTTTTTTTTGTTAATAATAGTTTCCGTAATATCTGAAGAACGTGAATAAATGTTTTTTTATTTCACAGCGGATCTCAATACAAATATTTCACACGTTAGAAAATTCCACTTTATAATTAGAGGGGTCCTGGGGGAAGATTCCCAGCGAGGGAGGGAAAGAACAATTACATTACACACTTATCAACACGTCAAAGTTAATTGGTATGAACTGAACCACGATGGGAATATCAGCTTCGGTGGCTGTGACACTTTTTGGCCAACGTACTCAACACTACAACAAGACTCCGTGTATATATCGCGTCTCCGCAGCGCTACGGACAGCGGGGGGCGAACCGACCGTCGCGAATGGTGGTTGTAATGGGACTCCATCGAGGGTTGGAATCTGGACCTTGATTCACCCGTAAAGTCTCTCTCTGTGGAACAGAAAATCAGATCTCGTAATAAAGATCATGGTGGTACACATGTATGAGTGTACATTGGTTCATACATGGGACAAACCCATGAGAACGAAACTGAAACAAAGAAAGGGCATAATGTGCATCCATGAGATGTGAGTTCGGCTAAGCAAACAAGCCGAATCTCATTCGATGCTAATTGGGTTTGTGTTTGCTTATGTGTAGGACAAAGGGAATTTATGATCTGAGAGTTCAACTGAGTAAACAAGTTGCAACTCATTAGATGGTAGATGCATTTGGAATACTTGAATGGTATGAATTGTTTGCCATATCGCCAGATGAAGGACAGCGTTCTTTTGTTTGTACGTGGTACATGCTAGGGAATTAGTTTCAGCGCTTATTGCACTAATAATATGCAGCTGCGTTGGACTGTTTATCGTTGGGTAAGAGGGACGCCAGCCAATGTGTGTGTAGGTAAATTTATTGTACACATGTTGAGGCTGGGAATAGCCAACTCAAGGTTAAAATTCCCTGATTATGCGGTTGCATTATATGTGAACCGATAAGTTTTCTTTCAGGGAATTTATGATAAGTTTGGAGAGAATTCTTATAGGGAATTTTGAATTCGAATTAATGAATGAAGGTAAAAATCCTTTTCCAGAAGCTTTTAGCTAAATACATTTGGTCATTTGTTGCGTGAAGCATTTACAGGTGCTTAATGCGATTACATTAGCAGACAGTTATGATGGGTGGGTTGTAGTTATGGGGGTTCTTCGGGTAAGTGTACAGTGCGGTTTGGCGGAACCGCCACAGGGTGGTACCATATGAAATGTCAGATTTTCGCCTAGTCGGAAATAAGAAGTTCTCGAGTGACCATCTGTGCCAGAACATTAATTTTTTTTTATAAAGTACAGTGGTACGTGTGCTTGACATTTGAGAGTTTTAGGGTACTTTACAAGTATGGTTATTTTTTGTCTACGAATTAGTTACCTTGCTATCGGCAGTTCAAATTCGAAACCTCTTCCTTTATGAATGTAAAATGGGACATAATGCGTCATTGGCAATGAAAAACATTAATGACGCATTTGAGGATGTAGCGGGAAACGAACGCACTATACGACATTGGTTTGGAAAGTTCCGTTCGGGAGATTTCAGCCTCGAAAATGAACCATGTGGGAAGCCGGAAACGTTAGTTGGCGACGATGTTTTAAGAGCAACGGTGGGTGCGGAACCAACGAAATCGGTGCGAGAGATTGCACAAAGCATAGGAGTATCAACAATGTCATAAGTCGACACCTTTCTCGATAAAGAAACTCGATAGGTGGGTACCCCATGAACTGAACAAGTCCCAAAAACAACGGCGCCTGGAAATCTGCGCATCGCTTAGATTAAGAAACCAAACTGAACCGTTTTTGCACCGAATAGTCACCTGTGATGAAAAGTGGATTCTGTATGATAACCGTAAAAGACCTAGGCAGTGGTTGGATGCTGGTGAAAAACCTAAACACGTACCCTAAGCCCGTACTTCAACCAAAAAAGGTTATGGTGACAATTTAGTGGACATCGAAAGGACCAATCTACTTTTTATTTCTTCAACCAGGAGAAACGATAAACGCTATCAAATATTGTGAGGAAATCGACATATTGCATGCCAAATTGGCTGAAAAGCAATCCGCGTTGGTCAATTGGCTCGGCCCGATTCATTTGCATGACAATACTAGGTCCCATAGCTCGTAACCGTGCAAAAACTCTTGCTGTTGGAATTTAAAATTCTTCCGCATCCACCGTACACTCCTAACATTTCCCCAACATACTACCATCTTTTCCGCAATCCAGATTCATTTTGCTGGTAGAAGGTCTTCCGGAACCAACAGAGGTCATAAAAGCCTTTGAAGATATCATTGCCTCAAAAAGTCAGGACTTTTTCTACGAAAAAGGAATATTTGACCTTGTATTACTATGGGAGAATGCCATAAATGGCAACGGATCCTATTTTGATTGAATACAAATTTACGGAAAAATAATATTGACTCTGAAATGTTTACTATAAAATCGGAAATTTCATGTGGTACCGGCCAATAGGTGATGAGAGTGTTCACGATAATGCTTGATGAGATAACTCTCTAGACTCTACACTCAAAGTGTTATCTTGTGTCAAACCTCTGAGCTCGACATCGATTACGATTAATTGTGACACAAGAGATACTGGGGTGAAATCAAGTGAACAGTACAACAGTACTGCTCTTGATTTGGAATGAGCTAAAACCTGCGGGATAGTCGAGGACAGGTGGAGTAGCAGTAATCGATCGAGAAAGGTCAAAGACGGTGTTAGCGGCGATCGATCGACGAGTTCAACACGAAAAAAATCAGGTGTAAACCTTGGATTATCCAAAGTACGCGTGCGTTAAAAGATTTTCGATAAGTTCAGAAAAGATCAAGTACGTGGAACTTGAGGCAAGTTGGTGACAAATTTTGGTGGTCACCCGTTTATCTCATCACAGCAGTGTTCCTGCCAGACGACCTACATACGAATTATTTAGCTCATCGCAGCAGTGTTCCTGCCTACCAATCTACATAAGAATAATTTATCTAATCGCAGCAGTGTTCTGGCCTACCAACCTACATACGAAAAATTTATCTCATAGCAGTAGTGTTCTGGCCTACCAATCTACATACGAATAATTGATCTAATCGCAGTAGTGTTCTGGCCTACCAACCTACATACGAATAATTTATCCCATCCCAGCAGTGTTCCTGCCAACCAACCAACATACCGATTTCTGCATCTCATCAACAGTTCGCGCTAGGTACTAACCCAACACAAAATCAAAGTAAGTAACCTTAGTTAGAATACATTAAAACAATAAATTCATTTACGGATGGAGAGTTTGACTCAATCAACATAATACAGTCCCCGAACAGCACGCCACAACATAGGGAAGGAAAACAGGGAGTTGGTTTCCAACAACAGTATACAGTCCATGAACAGGGCGCCACAACACAGGAAACAACAGCCGTGTTGGCATCTAAACCCAAATTCCTCATTTGGGAAGATTTCTATCTCATGAATAAATCTCATAAGTTTTCTTTTTATAACTTTTTCAAAGACGTTGTTAACATAACTAAGTAGGCTTATTGGTCTATAACTACTCTGATTTCGGACCCTATCAGATGCTTCTGTAACCAAGGAGTTTTTGGCAGCATCACAGTGTGGTTCTTCTCGAATGTAGATCTAAGAATATTCAGTTTCCAAATGAAAGACCAGAACTATGCAAACTAGGAATTCTCTTGTTCTTGTTGTTTACAATTCTAACTATATTCGAAAAGGGTTTACCATTTTTATCCAATGAGCTAAGGTTTTTATTCCACTCTTCATTCCAATGTTTGGAAATTTCTGAAGAGATGAGCTTATTGAATTTGTTCATTTCCGTGCGAAGAAACGGTAAGCGACGAGTTTGCCGCTGTCTCTTTAGACAGTTTCTGAATCTTATATATACTAGGACACAGTCTGCCATCTTAGCAAAGAAACTCTTGTCTACAATTTTTGGAACACTTATGACTATAGCTGTATGAAGGTTTCTGCAAGTCTATCAATATGATCAGTGGAAACATTTTCTAGATCTCTTGAAATGCCTTTAAGTTTTGACTTAATTATTAGCCGATAGAGTGCCCAGTTCGCCTGTTTTAAATATAAGTAATATTACACATCTTCCTTTACTGTTTTTACCATTTAACATATGAATGGGTTATAATCAGAGCTAAGGTCAGTAACTGTTGAGTTTGGAATAACTTGTGGCGACTCTAACAGATACACACACAATTCATAAGCAAAATAGTGAAGAGCACCGAACGACAAATCGAACAAGAAAATACATCAGAGCCGTATACCATAGCGATAACAAAAATAATTCACATCCGTGGAGTATAGTCGAGTTTAAAAATCAAATTCTAAACATGGTCAGTAGCCTGATGGGTAACGCTTAGGTTCAATTTTTTCCGTGATTCAAACTGTCATAGCATCAGTTCGAATCACACGCTATAAACTCCTTTTAGAAGAAATACACTAGTGTAATATTGTTACGTAATTTCGATTTTACGTTGATCGACTTCCTCGGTTCGATCTCTGGATTGTGAATAATCCGAATAAAATTCCAAAATTTGTTCTTTTTACTTCTCTAGCTTCATCATTTTCTTTATTATTGTTCACGCTTGTTAGTTTTTCCAAATCCCATTATTGACTGACATTTATTATTCCGCTGTCAGTTTGCCTGATTCTCTATGTCGTCTATCTCGCGCCAGATGTCGCGTTTAAATCCTTGCCATCTATTCACTTCGGTTGTAAATTCGTCACACTACCTTCCACCTACATTAGTTCGTCCCGAACTAAGTTCACTGGCCCTCGGGGCTAACAAAAGCTGCCATTCGGTCACGATGTACCACTTTCATCTTGGTGTTCGGTCTTCGCTGAATCCTATGTCGGTCACGATGTACCATTTTCATCTTGGCGTTCGGTGGTGGAAGTTCTTGACCTTCTTCCAAATTTTCTAATGCTCTCCTGCTCGCGTCAGCTCTAGCCTGCCGCAATTCTTCCTTTTCCCGACGACGGAATTCCTCTTGGATTTTAGGGATCTCATGCGAATAGTACACGAGAAAATGCATGTGCACATCCTTAAGCTCTTCTGGAGTTTGCACATCACGTAAGCGGTCTAGATCTTCATCTTTAATTACACGCATATCATCTGGTATTGGAGCATCTGTCGATTTCATAACCGTATCCAACTGGTAGTTCCGCATCTTTTCAAATTACTGGAGCGGTTTGTTCTTTGGAGCTGACAGTAAACACCAGCGTGCGTCGTAGTTATAGACTTTCCATATATCGTCGCACGTTAATTCTGGTTTCACGTATTCTTTTCTATAGAACGCAATGACCGGCAACTCTAGCTGTCGAGTACGTATAAAATCTAGACCTTACTTGATTTTTCCCACCGTATATGGCGGCTTACGATAGCGGGCTCGACCTCTAGCATCAGTTGATTTCTCTTGTTCGGAAACAGTTGATTTACAAAACGCCTATTTGTAAATCCATTCAGCTTCATCTTGTAGTTCATTGGGTACCTCTGGAACAGGCGCAACCGGAACTTCGCACAATTGCATTCGCTCAGGAATATCCGTTTTACGGATTTCATTGTCCAAATCAGTAAAGTGGCCTCTTTTCAATTCACTAGGTTCGTATACTTCAAAAATAGTCTTTCGGGTAGATTTATTTTTGGTTCATTTCTTGGGTCGTTTTTCACGTACCCCAATACCGTCTTCCTCTTTGTAGTCATCACCTTCCGATTCGGATTTATATTCGTCCTCGTCATACTTAGTGAAATCTTCATAGTTGAAATCTACACCGAAAATGTCCTGACCTTCTTGCAATGACGCATCAGTGAATAGAAGCCGTCTTTTGCTCTTCCTCTCAGCACTTGGCCTTCCTTCGTCGTCTACAATAAAATCATCAGCATCAGATTCCGATTCCTCGTCATCATCGAAATGTTCTGCAGCCTCAGTTTCCCTGTGACTACGTTCTTCGTCGTCGAATAGCTGTTCGGCTATAGCCTCCCGTGCTAAACCCTCATCGACGTGCTGTTCCTCTCCCATTTCATCCTGCCTCGCCTGCAGTCTGGCAGAATTCTCTTCCATGCGCGATAGTTTTTCCTACGTGAGGACCGTTTTTCCAGCTGCTCCTCCATGCGTGCGGACTGCTGTGCCATTGCTGCTAAAAGCACCTTTGTGACACTGGGTTCACTCCTAACCACCATCGTCACTAATGTTCCACCTCCTAACGTCAAAGGAAAATAATAAACACACCCAGGACACCGCAGCGAAGGC
This sequence comes from Microdon myrmicae, assembly GCA_963931805.1. Taxonomy (NCBI): domain Eukaryota; kingdom Metazoa; phylum Arthropoda; class Insecta; order Diptera; family Syrphidae; genus Microdon; species Microdon myrmicae. The sequence goes on from OZ007499.1 coordinate 25,523,988, forward strand.
AAAGGAAACGCACCGTTTTAATGTTCAATGATTTTTATTTTTATTGGTATTCTAATTACGTCTTGTTAACATTTTACATACAGGTATGTCATGCGTTTTGGAAATTTCCAGTCAGTGTACACTATAATTTTGTTTTACTTGGAACTTATTTCACAAACTTAAGGCTCACGACCGCGGAGGAAAACTGGGGAGGAAAAACGACTCCGACTTCGAACGGCACTCGACACAAACACTCGACTGGGACATAAGCATCCCCGACGTGATAGGGGGAGCGGCAGGAGAACCGACCGATGGATTGAAATACATCACTACAAGTTCAGTCCAATGCAGAGTTATAATGTACAGGGTGGCGCAAAATTAATCGTCCAATTTTTTTTTTTGAATTATTTTTTTTACTAAATAAAAAAAAATGGTTTTGAGTGATCATCATCATCATGATCGGTACTACAACCGGGATCCGGTCTTGTCCTTATTTAGCAAGTCTCGGCGGTTGTTAAACTTTCCACAATAATTTATTTTTACGAGTAAGACTAGATTTTGAATGATGGAAATCTTTATTTGGACCTTTACAATTTTTTTCAGTTCACAAATCTCAAATATGTCTAGTTCATCATCATCGGCACTACAACCGGAATCCGGTCTTGGCCTTATTTAACAAATCTCTCCATCGGTCCCGATTTCGAGCCGATATCATGCAGCTTGACACTCCCAGGCTCTGGGCGTCCTGGTCTACGCCATCCCCCCATCGGAGACAAGGTCTGCCGGGCTGTCTCCTTCCATACATCCTGCCACAAAGGACTTTCCGGGCAGGCTCCTCTTCGCTCATTCGAGCTAGGTGTGCCACCCACCGGAGTCTACCGAGCTTGATTTTTGTTACAACATTAGCTTCAAGGTAGATTGCGTACAACTCATGGTTGTAGCGTCTCCGGAAACGTCCTCCATCACATACGGGGCCAACAATTCTCCTTAAGACCTTTCTCTCGAACGCGGCTAAGAGTTCAGAGTGCCTTTTATTAAGCAACCAGGTCTCGGATCCATACATGAGTACTGGTAAGACCATGATCTTGTACAGTAGTAGCTTGGATGTTCTTGATAAATTTCGGGATTTAAAGAGCCTTGATAGACCATAGTAGGCTTTGTTGGATTTAGTCAGTCGTTCGCGTATTTCTTCTTCCATATTGTTATCGGCTGACACTATTGACCTAAGATAGTTAAAGGACTGCACTACTTCCAATGCCTGTTCCACTATCCTGATAGTTTGACCAACGTTAGGCCTTCTCATCGCAGAAGTTGCCACCATGTACTTAGTTTTTCCCTCATTAATGTGCAGTCCCAGTTTTTGTGCAGCGTGCTCGATCTAGGTGAAGGATTCCTGTACCGCCGATTCGGTTCTACCGATGACGTCGATGTCATCTGCGTAGGCTAGTATCTGGCTGGACTTGCTGACAATAGTCCCTCTAGTTTTAACGCCAGAGTCACGGATTGCTTTATCCAACGCCAGGTTGAAGAGGAGGCAGGCCAGGCCGTCCCCTTGTCGGAGTCCATTGTAGATGTTTATTGGTTTGAACAGCAATCCCGCTATTTTTAATTGACTAGTTACGTTGGTCATGGTCAATCTACAAAGTCGTATCAATTTGTTTGGAATTCCGAATTCTCTCATGGCATTATATAGTTCTACCCTGGCTATGCTGTCGTAAGCGTAGATGGCCTTAAAGTCTATAAACAGATGATATAATGGAACCTTAAATTCCTGACATTTTTCCATTGCCTGCTTAAGGGTGAATATCTGATCAATTGCTGATTTGCCTGGGATGAAGCCACACTGATATTGACCAATGATGGCTTTAGCGCATGGGGCTAGTCGATCTTGTAGGATAGTGGAGAGTATCTTATAGGCGGTACTCAGCAATGTTATACCCCTATAGTTGCTGCACAGTGTAATACCTCCCGCGACGCCAATCTTCCGGCATCTCCTCTTGCTCCCATACGTACACCACGATCTCATGGATTGCGTAATGTAAGGCTGTCCCTCATTGTTTGATCAGATCAGCTGGTATGCCATCAGCTCCGGGGCTTTATTTGATTTGAGCTGTCTAATGGTTTTTAATGTTTCCTCAATGCTTGGTGCCGGCAGCATTTGGTCTTGATATTGCATTGATGGAGCCTCCAATTCTTCTGTAAGCTGACCATTTAGCAATTCATTGAAGTGCGCTTCCCATCGGTCCAGAATGCCTTCAGGATCGGTGATCAGATTACCCTCTTTATCCTTGCAGTAAGTGCAGCGTGGTGTGTACCGCGTCATACTGCGGATTATTTGGTAGAACTTACGCGCCAGGTGCGGACCTGACTCTCTACTTTTCTCTATTTCACAGACAAGGTTTTTTCCCAGGCACTTTTCTTTTGTCTGTGAAGTCTTTTTTCAGATCTTCTGAGCTCTTTGTATTTCTCGTCGCGCACCCGCATCCTATGAGACTGCTGCATTGCCCGGTATGCAGCATTCTTACTTTCAGTCGTTAGTTTGCACTCATCATCAAACCAGTCGTTCCGATCTCTACGACTACTGCCTAAGATGGAGTTTGCAGTACTAATGACAGTATTCTTAAGGCGTGTCCATTTCTCTTCTACGCCCGGCATTCTGTCCCCAGGACTTACTCTCTCTCCGTCGAGCTCTTCGAGGGCGTCTTAACGCATGGCCAGAGGTGTTACTGGTATTCTCATTGCGTAAGGCAGCCGTGTTGATTCGAACCTGATCCGTGGATGCAATACGTCTCCGTAAGGCAATCCGCGCTCGGAAAACTGTACCAACAAGATAGTGATCCGAGTCGACGTTGGCACCTCGGTACGTTCGTACCGTCATCAGACTCGAAGAGTGGCGGCGATCTATCAACACGTGGTCAATTTGGTTGCGAGTGTCTCCATCAGGTGATACACAGGTGGCTTTGTGGATATCTTTACGCGGAAACCTGGTACTCGCAACGACCAAGTTTTTCGATGCTGCCAGTTCGATGACTCGTAGTACCTTGTCATTAGTGTTCTCATGCAAACTGTGGGAACCAGTGTTCTGAAAACCGACACCCGACCTATTTTCGCATTCAAATCACCAACAACGATTCTCACATCGTGTCTTGGGCGGGCATTGCGGGCCCGTTCGACGTTCTCGTAGTATTCTTCTTTTTCCTCGTCAGGGGACTCCTCTGTAGGTCCGTGAACGTTTATGAGGCTTATGTTCTTAAACTTACCTCGCACGCGAAAAGTGCATAGCCTTTCATTTATTGCATTAAAGCCGATGATGGCAGGCTTCAGTTTTTGGCTGACTAGAAAGCCTACTCCGAGCACATGGTGTTTTGCATGACAGCTGTAATAAATGTCATACTCTTTTCTGTGAATAACACCACTCCCCGTCCATCTTATATCTTGTAATGCTGTTATGTTAGCCTTATATTCGGACAGGGCATCGGCTAGCTGCTGTGCAGCTCGAGCTCTGTATAGTGAGCGGACGTTCCATGTAAAAATTCTTAAATCATTTAGCCTTTTCGTTTCCGTGGTCATCGTCGTGTATCCGGTCCACATCCGAGGCTTGTTAAATTTGCCATAATAATTCATTTTGACGGGTCTGGTTATTAGCCTTGCACCAACCTTTCTCAGGATGTCACTGCATGCACTGGTTCACTACTTGGCGGGTGCCAAAGTAGCTATCCAGGGGTGTCACGTGGAGACTGCATGTCAACTTGGATTGAACAGGGACAAGGATCGTCTTGGCCTTCGCCGGGTTGAAAGCAATCAGAGACTTTGCCCAGTATGTTCGCACCCGTCTCCCCTATGTCTAGTTCACAAATGTCAAATATGATTGACCATTTGAAAAATTATAACATCTTCCGATAGGGTGATTAATTTTATCCACATCGACGCCAACGTACGTGGGGTTATTCAATAAGTCCTCACAATACAATAACGTAACTTTAATAATATAATTCAATGAGCGAAAATTAGTGGAAATTAATTTTAAGCTCTAAAGAATTCAAAAGTAACATAACTAAATGGGTAAAATTAAATAGCCTTATAAAGCGCGTTACAAATACACTTCAATGAGGAAATTTAAAAAATATTAAATTAGGGCGTTTTTCATTAGAGGCTGTTAAAATTCCCTTTTATATGACTTGATTTACTTTCTTTCTCCTATGTCGCAACTACCGTCACTTGGTGGGAGCGAGCGTTAATGGATGGTCACAAAACGATACGCTCTCCTCTCGATTCCTCACTTCCCCAATTGGATATCGACAGTTTCTCAATTTGGTGCCGTAACAACTGCCTCGAACTTAACGTTGTCAAATGTCACTCTATTACCTTCTCCCGCAATTTTCTTAGCCTAGGTGATGGCAACGATATTTTATCATACACGCCAAACCGATTAAGCAAAGAAATCACAAAAATATGTGCTCACCTGAAAATCATTTTCGTCGATAATCGTAGATTGCGATCGTCGGTCCGCTACATTCTAAACTCCATCCGTTTCAACATATATGTCGCACATGTTCCCTGCCGTTTAAAAACTTATTGAACGACACTCGGACCGTAGATTGTAGTTACATTCGCTTCAACATAGTTTGTAAATACTAGTTGTAAAATATACCATAAATGTAATTATCTACATAATAAAAATTAAATTGAATTGAATTGAATAGTTTGTAACTATCTTCCTTTCAAAATCTGTACCGCATATGTTTCCCATCGTCTAGTCGGTAAGTTAAAGCATACACATAAAAAAAAACACTAAATTGAAAACAAATTATCTTAACTATCAACTCGACAACTAGCAGCGGAATATTAGTCGGTTGAAAAATCTATTATCATCGCATCCGATATCACTATGAAACTGAATAGCAAATATCATACTCACAAACCCCTTCTCGATATTCATAGACTATTGGAGTCTCCCCAATAAATCTCTGGGGCATAATAAAATATCTTTGAATTGTTTGGACCCCAAAAAATAAATGTTCATTCGTATGGTGCAGTATAGCGAACATTTACTACTCGAATGTGAAACGGGTTTACCCCCTTTTTTTATTGGCTACGAATTGTAGACATGCAAGTTTATTGCGGTTTGGTATCGCACCTATTCCTACTCTACTATTTCACCTTTCTCCATCTCCATCATTGTCACATTGACATTATAAGGGTAGTCATAAGTCTCTTTTATGCGTGTGTAAATAATATATAAAAAGATAAACTTATATTTGCCAACGATTAGTCGTAATTCATTAAATCACTAGTACTAAGTGATTAATAACTTCTCTTATAATATTGATCATCGACGTGTGAAATTGGACCGTCATCAAGTCACAAAGGAAGAGTTTTTCGGCAGCAAACTACCCGCCAAGCCCCCAATGCTTATTATAAAAAATGCTGGACATTGAACACAAACCTCAGAGTTACTAAGCAAACCCGAACGAAATGGTCTACCATAAAAGCAAACACTCTCAATTAATTAACCCTTTCAAGTACATACACGCTTAATAGTAGTTAAAACCACGTTATACCGGTATAGAAAACCTAGAGAGGCCTTTGTTCAGCCAATGTTTTTTGTAAATACTTGTCGCTATAATGGTCGTTTTTCGGCGGACGTAGGCTTGATATCTTTCACAACAGTTACTGGCGGAATGTAGGTATACAAAATCAATCACATAAGTGCTTATCTTTCCTCAGTTCATTGCAATCTCTCCTTTGTATGGTTACTTCCCGTTCTCTTTGTACGCAACCCATATGAGATATACAATGCCCATAACACAACTATGTCCAATAAATAAACCCGAATTTATCCCCAGATTGAATTTTATAAAATTTACCAAATTATTTATTTGTTATAGAATAGCCTAAGTTACATAAAATTTTAAAGGATTTTTTACGCTCTTGAATTCTTTTGCCATCACGTCCACATTTTATGATATAACAGAAATTTAAATCTGGGATTTTAATTTTGCAAAGATATGTCAATTTAAATGTAAGTTTATATTTAAGTTTAAATTTAACGCCTAATGATGAAATTCGAAAATGAAAATTCTTTAAGAGGTTGCGTTTCACCAAATACTGCTTTTTCTATACGCGATTTGGGACTTCCGACATTCGACAACCAATTTTTCCTGAAGCAAACAAATTAAAAATTTAATCAAAGAAAATACTTATTACACACATTTCTTCAATTTGTTTATATGATCCTTCCATTTGTCCTTTAACAGTTCCCTGTTCAGTATTCATGCACCATCCCCGTAGACCTAAAGATCTTGCTTGTTTCTGAGTATGCTACATAATATAATATTTATTTTTTAGTACATAACATATTTTCCAGCATAGATATTACCTTTCGAAAATAGACACCTGTAAAAATATAATTAGAGAATATTTAGAACCACACCTCCTCCATAATAACATTTCTCAAACCTTGCACTATTCCAAATACTTCGAAATCCAATCCAATCAAATTTTTCGTGGCCATTTTTAATATAAGCGCCGTACAACCGTTTAAAATATATTCACTTAATATCAATAATAAAACGATAAAGAAATTTGTGACTTGTGATCAGAAATTTAACTGAATATGTGAACTTTGATTCAATAATAAATATTAAGACAAATGAGTCAAGTGAGTCTAAAGTAGTAAAACATTTCCTACTATATATAAATATATATGTACATTTGACAACAACAAATATATATTAATATTGTTGCTAATACTTTAGGTAATATGTTGGATCCCCCATCATGTGTATATTCGCCCCACCATGCTGTAGGTTTATAACGTTTTGCGAAATGGAGAAAAATGTGAATCGAATCCAAACTAAGATTAAAACCGAAGCACTAGCCCATCGGACCACGCGAGCATGTGCTCGAGGTAATAAGCTCCGATTACTACGTTAATGCTCTGATATATGATTTTAATAATTTTTTTTTCAACTCTCTTTTAGAAGCGTGTTCTTCACTATGGTTGCATGTGCAACTTCTTCACTATTGGAATCGCCACAGGTTCCACAAGAGAGAGAAATTTTTAAGCATTTTTTGTCTAGCCTTTAATTTAGAAACTAAGAATATAAATAGAAAATAAAAAATGTTTTAAAAATGAAATGAAAATGAGAGAGAAATTTTTGACTAATATAATTAATATTCGGGGGGATGGGTGCGAACATACTGGGCAAAGTCTCTGATTGCCTTCAACCCGGCGAAGGCCAGGACGATCCTTGTCCTTGTTCAATCCAAGTTGACATGCAGTCTCCACGTGACACCCCTGGATAGCTACTTTGACATCCGCCAAGTAGTGAACCAATGCATGCAGCAACATCCTGAGAAAGGTTGGCGCAAGGCTAATAACCAGGCCCGTAAAAATGAATTATTATGGCAAATTTAACAAGCCTCGGATATGGACCGGATACACGACGACGACCACGGAAACGAAAACGGCTAAATGATTTAAGGATTTTTTCATGGAACATACGCTCACTATACAGAGCTCGAGCTGCACAGCAACTAGCCGATGCCCTGTCCGAATATAAGGCTGACATAACAGCATTACAAGAAATAAGATGGACGGGGAGTGGTGTTTTTCAAAGAAAAGAGTATGACATTTGTTACAGCTGTCACGCAAAACACCATGTGCTCGGGGTAGACTTTCTAGTCAGCCAAAAACTGAAGCCTGCCATCATCGGCTTTAATGCAATAAATGAAAGGCTGTGCACTCTTTGCGTGCGAGGCAAATTTAAGAACATAAGCCTCATAAACGTTCACGGACCTACAGAGGAGTCCCCTGACGACGAAAAAGAAGAATACTATGAGAACGTCGAACGGGCCCTCAATGCCTGCCCAAGATACGATGTAAAAATCGTTCTTGGGGATTTGAATGCGAAAATAGGTCGGGAGCCGGTTTTCAGGCACTACGCAGGTTCCCATAGTTTGCATGAGAACACTAATGACAATGGACTACGAGTCATCGAACTGGCAGCATCGAAAAACTTGGTCGTTGTGAGTACCAGATTTCCGCGTAAAGATATCCACAAAGCCACCTGGGTATCACCTGATGGAGCCACTTGGCCACACCAAATTGACCACGTGTTGATAGATCGCCGCCACTCTTCGAGCCTGATGACGGTACGAACGTACCGAGGTGCCAACGTCGACTCGGATCACTATCTTGTTGGTACAGTTTTCCGAGCGCGGATTGCCTTACGGAGACGTATTGCATCCACGGATCAGGTTCGAATCAACACGGCTGCCTTACGCAATGAGAACACCAGCAACACCTTTGGTCATGCGTTAAGACTCGCCCTCCAAGAGCTCGACGGAAGGAGAGTAAGTCCTGGGGACAGAATGCCGGGCGTAGAAGAGAAATGGACACGCCTTAAGAATACTGTCATTAGTACTGCCAACTCCATCTTAAGCAGTAGTCGTAGAGATCGGAACGACTGGTTTGATGATGAGTGCAAACTAGCGACTGAACGTAAGAATGCTGCATACCGGGCAATGCAGCAGTCTCATAGGACGCGGGTACGCGAGGAGAAATACAAAGAGCTCAGAAGAGCTGAAAAAAGGTTTCACAGACAAAAGAAAAGTGCCTGGGAAAAAAATCTTGTCTGTGAAATAGAGAAAAGTAGAGAGCGAGGTCCGCACCTGGCGCGGAACACACCACGCTGCACTTACTGCAAGGATAAAGAGGGTAATCTGATCACCGATCCTGAAGGCATTCTGGAGCGATGGGAAGTGCACTTTAATGGATTGCTAAATGGTCAGCTCACAGAAGAATTGGAGGCTCCACCAATGCAAGACCAGGACCAAATGCTGCCGCCACCAAGCGTTGAGGAAAAATTAAAAGCCATTAGACAGCTAAAATCAAATAAAGCCCCTGGAGCTGATGGCATACCAGCTGAGCTGATCAAACAAGGAGGGACAGCGTTACATCACGCAATTCACGAGATCGTGGTGCACGTATGGGAGCAAGAGGAGATGCCGGAAGATTGGCGTCGTGGTATAATTCGCCCCATACATAAGAAGGGAGATATCACACTGTGCAGCAACTATAGGGGTATAACATTGCTGAGTACCGCCTATAAGATACTCTTCACTATCCTACAAGACCGGATATCCCCATACGCTAAAGCCATCATTGGTCAATATCAGTGTGGCTTCATCCCAGGCAAATCAGCAATTGATCAGATATTCACCCTTAGGCAGGCAATGGAAAAATGTCTGGAATTTAAGATTCCACTATATCATCTGTTTATAGACTTCAAGGCCGCCTACGACAGCATAGCCAGGGTAGAACTATATAATGTCATGAGAGAATTCGGCATTCCAAATAAATTGATACGACTTTGCAGGTTGACCATGACCAACGTAACTAGTCAAGTAAAAGTAGCGGGATTGCTGTCCAAACCAATAAACATCTATAATGGACTCCGACAAGGGGACGGTCTGGCCTGCCTCCTCTTCAACCTGGCGTTGGATAAAGCAATCCGTGACTCTGGCGTTACAACAAGAGGGACTATTGTCACCAAGTCTAGCCAGATACTTGCATACGCAGATGACATCGACATCATCGGTAGAACCAAATCGGCTGTACAGGAATCCTTCACCCAGATCGAGCAGGCGGCACAAAAACTGGGACTGCGCATTAATGAGGGAAAAACCAAGTACGTGGTGGCAACTTCTGCGAAGAGAAGACCTAACGTTGGTCAAACTATCAGGGTAGTGGAGCACGAATTTGAAGTAGTGCAATCCTTTAACTACCTTTGGTCGATAGTATCAGCCGATAACAATATGGAAGAAGAAATACGCGAACAGCTGATTAAATCCAACAAAGCCTACTATGGTCTATCAAGGCTCTTTAAATCCCGAAATTTATCCAGAACATCCAAGCTACTACTGTACAAGACCATGGTCTTACCAGTACTCATGTATGGATCCGAGACCTGGGTGCTTAATAAAAGGCACTCTGAACTCTTGGCCGCGTTCGAGAGAAAGGTCTTAAGGAGAATTGTTGGCCCCGTATGTGAGGGAGGACGATTCCGGAGACGCTACAACCATGAGTTGTACGCAATCTACCTTGAAGCTCATATTGTAAGAAAAATCAAGCTCGGTAGACTCCGGTGGGCGGAACACCTAGCTCGAATGAGCGAAGAGGACCCTGCCCGGAAAGTCCTTTGTGGCAGGATGTATGGAAAGAGACAGCGCGGCAGACCTTGTCTGCGATGGAGGGATGGCGTAGACCAGGACGCCCAGAGCCTGGGAGTGTCAAGCTGCATGATATCGGCTCGAAATCGGGACCGATGGAGAGATTTGTTAAATTAGGCCAAGACCGGATCCCGGTTGTAGTGCCGATGATGATGATGATGATAATTAATATTCATGATGACTGAAATAAATGGAATCGTCTTACCTTCTTAGACAAGTGTACAACAATCTCTAAATCGGACCTCCGGAAGGAGTGATCTATCTTCGGTTTTTTGTTTTTTTTTTTTTAGTACACTTCTCTCGGGAGAGGCGAACCTTTAGCGCCGAATGGGCGCCCCGAGATACTACCAAATAACTGTTGCAGTTCTTTTTGATCAGTTGCTGGTTCTAACGCTCTGGGAACACTCGCGTGGGAAGAGAGTTCCACAGCTTCCCCGCTCTGTAACGGAACGAGTTCTGATGCAGGGATGTTCGCGTCGTCGGTAGACGAACCGCAAACTGGTGCGATCCGTCGGATTGTCTTGTGGAGTGCATATAAACGGAATTGGGCGGAACAATACCACGAACCTCCGAATAGCAGTACCCGTGATAATATCTGTAAAACAAACAGAGGTCGGCTGCGCGCCTTCGATGTGATAGCGGTTGTAGTCCCGACGTCGGCGCCGAGTCCCCGATCAGCCGGATCGCTCGTCTCTGTATTCTCTCAAGTAGCTTGAGGGTATGTTTAGGAGCCGAGCTCCAACCATGAGAGCAATATTCGAGCGGGGGTCTAATTTAGGATTTATATAGGAGAAGAAGTTGGGCCGGAGTAAAATATTTCTTAGCTCTAAAAAGATAGCTCAGTTTTCCTGAGGCTGACCTGGCGATACTCGACACGTGTTTATACCATGATACATTCCCACAGACCGTGACACCAAGCAATTTTAAACTTTCCCCAGCCTCGAGGGCCCGGCCATTCATCATCAGCTGAGGAACCGATGATCCACTTTTCTTTGTGAATGTTGTATATTGTGTCTTCGTTGCATTGAAGTCGACGAGATTGGCCCTTCCCCACTGCAGGACTTTATCTAGATCCTGATTCAGAGAGTCAATCTGTCTACATCTCAGGTGATGCGACGTAGATGCACCAATCGACCGAACACTCGAAAAGGAGGAAACAAACGTACTATCATCCGCAAAACTGAAACTTTGTTATTCGTTGTCTCCAACAAATCATTTATGTGAAGAAAAACAACGTTGGAGCCAAAATAGAACCGTGGGGCACCCCCGAATTAACAGGATACAGATCCGAACACGCCGTCCACGACAACGCGGATCGATCGATTTTCAAGGAAGTCCATATGAACGTAGTTTGCTCAACAATGCCCCGTGCCAGACGCGGTCAAAAGCCTTGGAGATATGCGACCGCCCTTGACTCACCATGCCACTCATTCGCAGATGTCCATATATCGGTTATAAGTGTCAAAAGGTCTCCCGTGGACCGCCTGCCACGGAATCCGTATTGACGATCATTCAGAAGTCCGCTGCACTCCAAATACTTAACCAACTCAGTATTGATGACTTTTTCCATCACCTTAGATAACATAGACAGTAATGCTATCGGACGGTGATTTTGTGGGAGACACTTTTTCCCCGTCTTTGGGATTGGCTGAACTCGAGCGATTTTCCAGCAGGCAGGAAAGGTCCTCCGTGCATAAGATAAGCGAAAAAGTCTGCCGAGATCCAGCGATAGTTCTGGAGCACAGTTTTTAAGGACTATTGCTGGTATTCCGCCCGTGCCAGCTGCCTTCCTACAATCCAATTCACGTAGAATGCATTGAATAGTGCGCGGACGATATCTCACATCCCGCATGAAAGACCGTACCGGCGCGATCACAGGTGGCTCCAAAACGCCGGAATCGAGGTTTGAATTCGCCGAAAATAAATAAGACATTAGCTTTATCCTTCGAATTCGTGACTAACGTCCCGCTGTCTGTCACCACTGGAGGGAAAGAAGAGGATGCGAAGTTATTGCTGACAGCTTTTGCCATTGACCAGAAGGAGCGCGAACCAGTCGGGCACCGAAGAAATTTATTGATCACCATGTCGTTGTGAGCTCTTTTCGCGTCCTCAATGGCCTGGTTGCACGCGTTTCTGATTCTAACAAAATTGGTTCTGCTAACATCGGTGGGATCGGAGCGCCATTGCTTAAAAGCTTTATTTTTTGCCGCTGTAATCTGCTCGCATTTTTTTATCAAACCAAGGTTTATCAGACGAACTTCGTTTAATGGAATGTGGAATACACATCTCGAACCCCAGAAGAATAATCTCTGATACCGACTCCGCCCAATCGTTAACATCGGAGTCTTCGAAGCACACCTCCGACCATGGAAAGGATGCGAAGAAATCTCGCAAATCGTTCCAGTTACCAGCCCCGTACAGAAGGACAAATAATCAGATCCAGTCCTTATATTAAATATCTTGGTGTGATACTCGACAACAGGTTGAACTTCAAGGAACACCTAAGGAAAACGAGTGAAAAAACGGCAAGAATATGCAAAGTTTTAGCGAGACTGCTACCCAATGTTGGAGGACCCCGGCTCCACACAAGGAAACTCATAACCAGTGTCAACACCTCCATTATAATGTATGCAGCTCACATATGGGCAGGAGCCGCACAGTATAAGTCGTATATGAGGGGAGTGAACTCCGCACATAGTCGCGGGGATCAACGGGAATATGAGCCTGGCGGGAGGTGGTTTTAGTCGGTAAAAATCCGGCATGCCCCTGGATCGGTCAAGAGGTATCTTTTGAAGATTTCCACCTTCCTACCGGAACCAAAAAAAAAAAAAAAAAAAAAAAAAAGAACAGATCCAGAGTGTTCGCATAATTGTCTCGGGCATCCGGCACTCGCGTTGGCTCCCCCACGAGATGAGTCATGTTGTGGCTTACAGCAAACATCTCCGCCAGCCTCCCAGCCTCATCGGTTCTGTTAGAATGTAACAACCAGCCGGAATTGTGCACATTAAAATCACCAAGGTCAACAATTTCAAAAGCTGGGTGGTTGATCTGTATCCAGTCGACGGTATATGAAAGATGTTCGAAAAATGTTGCCGGTCGATCGTCATTCGGGGAAACAACAAAGAAATTTAACGGGATTCCTCAGCACGACCCTCAACCATATGATGTCATTGTTATTGGGTTCCAACGCATCCATCCTCTGGCGAGCCAGATCGGACCGCGCGAAAACGCAGACTCCGCCATTAAAACGGAATCTGGAATATAAGTCATATCCCGAGCAACGAAGATATGTCGAATCAGTTGACGAATCGACATGGGTCTCAATTAGGGCAAGGATATCAGGTTTCGTTGTTTGCAAATATTGGTGGACGGTGCTTACATTCGTATTGGTGAAACCGATGCCCCTGATGTTACAAAATGCCGTCACCAGTCGAGCGTGGGCAGAGCCTCGAGAGCGAGCCCGGTTATGCGATGACGAACCTCTTAAAGTTCGGTTATTTATCATGATACCTGCATGATGTTCCCCCTGACATAGTCCCCCCCGGAGATTCAAATGGGAGACTAGTTTACCTCCGGAATTCTTTATATCAGAAGGTACCATCATGACTTATCCCCGCGTCAGTCCGGGCCATCAGCCACACATCCGAAACACCGCCGAAGATTTTTCTCGACGATATCACGGTATATACAGCGTGACGGCGTGGTATCTCACCTTGGGACCGACTACCACCTAACCAACCTTTTCTCGAACCGGACCATCAGCCAAGCTCCGGAAGATGGCCAGTGATTTCTCTCGACCATTTCACGGAGCCTAAAGCTTGATGGGGTGGTATTTCACCGGGCGACAGGGCTTTGGTACCCCAGCTACCACTCGGTCTTTATTCGCCCTTTACGACAAGCCGGCCTAGCTGTGAGTATATTCTAATGCCCTACTCACAGGGCTAAATGGTGGAAAAACATATGGTTTTTCGACATATTCGTCCTAAACGAAACGTACTTAATCCGCAGCATTCATAACATTTCCCCGCACGTTCAACGTTTTATGCGATGACGACCTCACCGCGTTACTGGCGTTTCCCTTTACCGCGGTTTGCTCCTTGCTGCCTCGACTCGTCATTTATCGCTTTCTCTACCGCCTCCAAGCCCGACTTTGTCTCAGTCAAAAATACTCTTTCTCTCAAACCAATCTTTGGCATGCGCTTTCATATTTTGCTATCTCAATCCACCGAAGCTTAAGAGCTCGGTCTTAAAGCAATTGACAATATAATCGAGCTGAGTAGTCGCCAAGACGACATCATCATCTTTGGAGATTTTAACCATCCACAACTAAATTGGGTTTTATCTGACGATCGATCACACTTTACCTCTCATCCCATCTCTGTCACTTATCGGCTAACTGATTCTTGCCTATTTTGGTTGCGAGTGGCTTCATTAGGTGATACCCAGGTGGCTTTGTGGATATCTTTACGCGGAAACCTTGTACTCGCAACGATCAAGTTTTTTGATGCTGCCAGTTCGATGACTCGTAGTCCATTGTCATTAGTGTTCTCAAGCAAACTATGGGAACCGGCGTAGTGCCTGAAAATCGGCTCCCGATTTATTTTCGCATTCAAATCACCAAGAACGATTTTCACATCGTATCTTGGGCAGATATTGAGGGCCCGTTCGACGTTCTCGTAGAATTCTTCTTCGTGAACGTTTATGAGGCTTATGTTCTTAGACTTGCTTCGCACGCGAAGAGTGCATATCCTTTCGTTTATTGCATTAAGGCCGATTATGGCAGGCTTCAGTTTTTGGCTGACTAGAAGCCTACCCCGAGCACCTGATGTTTTGCATGACAGCTGTAATAAATGTCATACTCGTTTCTTTGATAACACCACTCCCCGTCCATCTTATTTCTTGTAATGCTGTTATGTCAGCCTTATATTCGGCCAGAGCATCGGCTAGCTGCTGTGAGGCTCGAGCTCTGTATAGTGAGCGCACGTTCCATGAGAAAATTCTTAAATCCTTTAGCCATTTTCATTTCCGTGGTCGTCGTCATGTATCTGGTCCATATCCGAGGCTTGTTAAATTTTCTATAATAATTTGTTTTTCCGGGCAAGGTTATTAGCCTTGCACCAACCTTTCTCAGGATGTCGCTGCATAGATTGGTTCACATTATTTGACAGTCGTTTGAGTGAGGCGAAGTGAGTGTTTTTGTGAACATGGACAAAATTGAATATCGAGCTGTCATTAAATTTTTGTTTTTGGAAGGCAATACGTCTACGCAAATCAAAGATGAGTTGAACTCTGTGTTTGGGGACTTTGTACCATCATTTCATAATCATCATCAAGCAAGTCTCTCCACCGGTATCCGGTCCATGTCCGAGACCTGTTAAATTGTCCATAATCATTTGTTTTTCCAGGCAAGGTTATTAGCCTTGCGCCAACCTTTCTCAGGATGTCGCTGCATGCATTGTTTCACTACTTGGCGGGTGCCAAAGTAGCTATCCAGGGGTGTCACGTGGAGACTGCATGTCAACTTGGATTGAACAGGGACAAGGATCGTCCTGGCCTTCGCCGGGTTGAGAGCAATCAGAGACGTTGGCCTGTGTGTTCGCGGTCGTTCTGTTACATGCGGCTTCCACCACCCCCATCATTTAATTGTTTTTAATATAATTTTGTTTTAATATAGTTTGATGGTAAGGTGGTGGAAGAATTGCACGATCCACATGTGAGTGTTCGAACACGCCCCGATTCGAGTGTGGATCGTGGGCGGGTTCGAGTTCGATTTTCGGGGTGGATGATGGAGAGAGAGAGAGAAGCGGCAAGTTTTTGCAATTCCGTTTGTTTTGTTTTTGCCTGCTCGGTACTGTTTTTGAGTGCTGTTAGATGGAGTTCAGTTTTGGAAAAGTGAAGAAAAAGCAAGAGGGAGAAAAGTGTTCCCGGTTTTTTTTTTGTTCTTTGTTCTTTTTTTTTGGAGAAGTAAAAATTGTAAAAAAGATAAAATGTTAGACTCGAAATAAAAATTATAAAACACTAAAAAGTGTTCGTGAAAGTAAAGTTTTTGTAATTTAATATAAAAATAAAAGCGCAAGTGCTTAAAGATTGGACTGGCCCGTCCCAGCCATATCGCAGGCATAAAACGTAGAGGAAAGAAGAAACAGATTAAATTTCCTACAAAATCTCCATCTGGCTGTGGCCGCCCTGTTCGTGGTAAGGAAGAAGAACCAGGATTGAATCGGATGAAAGCTGCTGCACCGACCTCCAACTCTCCCCGGCAAAGTAGCAGAAAACGGCGGAAAAACCAGGTAACCAATTTTATATTCCATTATCCAAATTTTGTGTGGCTTTATATGCCACAGGTCAAAGCCGACTGAGGGGACTGCGGCAGGGTAAATGACTTGCGTTCGGGGTCATGCTAAGCGGAGAAGAATAGAGTGCATCATCTGCGATTCTCCTCCAAGAATTTGGGTATGAAAGGAGTGGTTGCAAAGATAATAACTCAGAGTTAATCGATTAGAGTAAAAAATCACAGTCTTGCAATGGAACAGTGGGCCGTTTACTCTGAATAAATAAATATTAAGAGTTAATTAATCTGAAAAGTAATTAACAGGTCGCAGCCAAGCGTAAGATAGAGGACCTCTACTTAAATCAATTATTTGAATATAATAAAATAAAACACTTCTTTTCCTTCAGTTTAACTCTCTGCTTACTCGCTCTTCCCTCACTAGCGAGAAAGCACGGAGACACGCGTTATAACAACCTGCGTCAAAATTCGGTTTTGCTATTTACTTTGAATGTAATTTATTTATAACAAAACGCGCAGCAAGTTGAGAAAAATATTGAAATACTTGAAAATTAAAATTACAAAACTTGATAATTAAAACTTTAAAACAAGTTTTACCCCCAATTTTTTTGGTCTCTCAATATCGGCCAGAATCTAGTTTTGGATTGGCAGTTTACTTTGAATGTGATTTAATTACAAATACATAATCAATAGTAAATATTAAAATTATGTTTAAAAATCTACGGAAAATTGAAGCTCTCGAAAAAAACCAAAGCTTAACAAAAGTAGTGCAAGAACAGCCTGTAACGATCCATTATATACACATACAGCTTAATCCTGCCATATTCACCACAAACAGCATTGCCGACTCGAACTGTCTAGAATGAAGAACTTGTAGGTTATAAAAGCTCTTGTATATAAAAAAAAAGTAAGGTTAAATTGTCAGTGTGATTAGTAAATACTAGTTTTTCTGCAGCGGAAACATTTTCGATACAAACAGTTAAATAAAATTAAATTCCAATATTCCGTTGCATTTCGAAAATAAAAAAATAAATTTTTAGGAAAATGCTTCCATGCTACAACAGAGGTTGCGGTCAATCCTTCGACCCCAACAACAATAATGACGGTAAATGCTGATTACAATTTAAACCTTGTTCATTTTTTATCCGCTATTAACAAAATCCTATTCAATAGACTCATGTCGTCATCACCCTGGAGCCCCACTTTTCCATGACGCCTATAAAGTTTGGACATGCTGCAACAAAAAAAGCGTTGATTTTACCGAATTCCTTAATACCAAAGGTTGCACCCTGTCAAAGCATTCTAATGTGAAACCTGTTGAACCACCCAAAAAAGAAGACACTGAAGTTCAACCAAAACCACAGGAAGTCCGTTTACCAATAAAGGGACGTAACGCTGTACGTCCGGATTTCAATTCACCTCTAATAAAAATTACGCCCACTGTATTGCCGGCATTAAAAAAGGCCATTGATGGCTTAGAGGAAAGCATTAACAAAAAGGAAAATGTTAACGAAGAAAAGAAGTATATATGCAATGAATATAATACTGCTCGCGGACTCTAACTTTCCCTTCCTACAGGGATACTACGATTGGCTTGACATGTCAGAATCGAGGATGTTCTTATGAGTGTTCAAATAGCCCTGCTGATAACGAAGCATGCCACTATCATCCCGGAGTTCCCATTTTTCACGAGGGTATGAAGTATTGGTCATGTTGTCAAAAGAAAACTACGGACTTCTCGGTGTTTATTGCTCAACCCGTTTGTGCCACGGGTGTGCATAATTTCAGTCGCGATAACGACAGCAAAACAGAAGTAAATTGTCGTTACGATTGGCATCAAACAGCATCCAACGTAGTAGTTTCTATATTTGCAAAATTATACCATTATGAAAAAAGTTACGTACAAGTGAACCCTATACGCCTGAACGTCCTACTGGTGTTCCCTGCACAAAATAACACAGAATTCAAATTGGACCTTGAATTGCGTGGAGTAAATTGCATATCATCCAATTTATTGAGTATTTTAACAATTTCACTGACTCTTTTCAGATTATTAAGCCTTCAGCAACAACCGTGCAGATGTATGGATCAAAGGTTGAAATTACTATGCCCAAGGCAGAAATAGAATCCTGGGCCAAACTTGATTTCCCCATCTTAAAAGCACCACCGTCGCCACAAGAAAACAAAGAACTGAAGGTAGCTGATGAAAATAATTCGGATTCCGACCATGATCTAGACGACATCGAACAAATTTCTTCAACCGCAAGATTGATGACCATGTCATAAGGCAACTCGAATCACTGAAATCAAATAAATTTTTTACAAAAAGCACTTTTTTATATTTCCTTTCATGGTACATAATCCTCGTCATCTTCATCGGAATCGTCTTCCAAATCTAAATCATTGATGTCTTGGAAGAGCGATTCATCTATTTTAACATTTTCTAAGGAGTCACCGGCTTCTAGAAGGAATTTAATATCTGATTCATTAAGAGTATTGTCTCGAAGGAATAGCTCTTTGCCGGTTAGCTTCTTCCCATCTCCGGAATTCTTCTCCCTTTTCGCAGCTACGCCAAAGCTTTCTTCAAACTCCAGCTTCCATTTCATAAACGATTCCACCGTGACTCTGGTACCTTCAAATCTCTGTCTTTCCGCTTCTTCGTTTTCTCGCAATTCACGCTCTTGTTCTAACACCTGTATTTTCTTATGCTCATCCCATTGTTCATTAAGCCACTCTTGGGCACTACTCACTAGTGGAAAAATCATTTCCATTCCTAGGTTTTCTTCAATGGTCTTATTCACATGTTCTAATAGAAGTTCTACATAGCTGTCTTCAAAGTTAATAGTATCTTCAACCTCAACCACTGGACCCTCTTCTGGGTACTTGGGCGTGTATGTAAATACAAGGTGACAAGAAAGTCCGTTTTGTTCGTCAGCAAACTCTTCAGTAGCAATAGGGATTTTAAATTTATACAAATGTGTAGATTCCAGTACTGAAATTTTAAACAGTTGATAATAACCTAAAAACGTGTACAGTGAAAACTTTTACTTATCATGTCGCCACAATATATTGATTCCAATGCTTCAATTTCATTCTTCTGATCTTCTTCATAGTTTCTACTCATGTTTCTTTTTAACTAATTTAATGCAAATTGCAACTCAATACAAATGTTATAAAAATACGTGATATCTCAATTACCCTCGGCGCTTATGACAGCATTACTATTTAGTACAATCTGACACCTTTCGGTAAATGCAGACGACTAAAAATATTGTTTTTACTCAATGAACGCGTTCAGAAGAAAGTGTATATAATCACTAACTAGAAAGATTTATTCTAAATTTGTCCTTAATTTTGTTACTGATTTTATATTTGCAATAAAAATAATACAATAATCAAAGAAACTAATTGTTGCGGATTGGCAATTGAATGTGCTGGGATGTACTGGAGAAATCTAGTACATTCGCAGTGTATACCAGTTGCGCGGCAGCTGTCGCGGATCAGCTGGCCGATTGTCACCAACAATGAGGTCAGAGCGTCCCTTTTTGAATTGGCGGTTATTCGGCGTCATTTACCTAACCTCAGTCTGCAACCAACCTTCAACGGGGTTGTTACATCGGAGCAAGCATCGTCATCACAAGTAAAACGGAATAAGTTATTCATTGTCGTTTTTGTTAACATATTTATTGAATGTTCAATAAACTAACTCAATCTCTTTAAAAGGTAATTTCCTCGAGTCATTTTCTTCTTCCATCTGCCTTGTTCGTGCAAAGACCAACCGAATTGAAATACGCAATTACTGGCATAATTGAATTGCATCACACTCAGGACAGTGGTTCGCGAGAATCACCATTATCACCCATCGGTGGACGCAGCGTTCATCCTAACGGTTGTATCCCCGTTACATTTTCTGGCCCTTCGAGCCGGATCCAGTGCTTATTGGATCTACGCTATCGCCGCCCAGTTCGCGGCACAACAACAATTACAACAGCGACAACAGCTTCTGCAGTTATCTATTGCCAAAAAAGGCAACTCAATATCAGCAACAAATTGAAGCTAAGGAAGGATACAAAACAGCCATTGCTCGTTGTGACCCTCCATCGGCGGCCATCGGCGTGAAGTCCTCTAAAGGAATCAACACCGGATCCAGACCTGTGGATCTACACCATCGCCGCCCAGTTCGCGGCACAACACACCTGAAGAACAACACGACAACAGTGAAAATGGTTCTAGAGAAACAGGAAGCGAACACAAACGAAATGCCGGCACCAATGACAGTTGAGTGGAAAGCAACAAAGGCAGCATTCGCCAAACGCCGAAGACTCGCCAAAGCAGAACGTCTGACTGAACGCAAACATCAAGATGCCGAAGAGGAACGTCTGCGCCAAGCCATTGAGGGAGTAAGCAGGCGCAACCAGGAAGAAAGGCCCAAACGCAAGAAAGCTGAGGAAAAAGCAAAGAAAGTGGAAGCGCCTGGCGTGCCACCAGGCCCACCGACTAACCCAGTCGATATGTCGGATCTGGACACCGATGCAGAAAATGACGAACCGCTACAGCCAGCCAAAAGAGCGAATCGCCGACCAGATCACTCTGAAGTAAAGGAAGAAGAACAACTTAGAAGTGAACAGGTGACCATGGTCGAGGAGCTTATCGCCGCCCAGTTCGCGGCACAGGACACTGTAGTATTCCAGAATACTACTGTCCTTATGATTATTACCTTTAACACGCATCTCATTGTTTATCTAACACATCCTTAAAACATTCACCTAACATATCTAACATTCTCATTTAATATATATCCTAAATAAACATCCACAATATTCTATATCAAGTCAGTTTCAGTACACTTCATACGTGCCCCTTGGAGAGCGAGCCGAAGGAAGCGAAGTTGAATACTTTTGATTCTACAGATATGGCGCTTGTGATAAGGAGACCATACCTGGCCAGTATATTCAAGCAGTGGACGGACGAAGGTAAGGTAAAGGGATCGAGTATTGTAAGGGTCGGTGAATTCCTTAGACTATCGTTTCACGAATCCGACGGTAGAATTGAATTTCCGGATCGTCTCATCAATGTGAGAAAGGAAGTTACGCTCCCTGTCGCAGGGGCCCCAAGATCTCGAATACATTGAACAATGGTCAGGGGTTGGTTTTGAAGGGTATAGGGACGTGAGGATGAGTGAATACGCTTGCGGAAAAAAGTTGTAGATTGGCATTTGGCGATGTTAAGTACAAAGCAATTTTTGTCACAGCAAGTCGAGAAGCTATCAATGTCTGATTGCAGCAGCGCGGAATCAAGAGGTGACTCAATAATCTTGTATAACTTGGCATCATCAGCGTATAGGGACAAGCTGGAATTCTTAATGACCTTATCTATGTCATTAGTGGCCAGTATAAATAGGGGAGGACCTAGGTGGCTATCTTGAAGGACCCCAGAGGTGGCAACGAAGGGGTTGGATATCATGAACCTTAACCGAACGGAATGAAGTCTATCGTTTAGATAGGAAGAAATCCATTTCAGCAATCCATGTTCGAAGCCCAGGGCGGATAATTTGAAGAGGATTCGATTGTGGGAGATTTTGTCGAATCCTTTACTGAGGTCGATCGAGACCACATCGACCTCGTAACCGTCCTCTAGTGCTGAAAGTGTAAAGGAAGTGAACTCAACGAGGTTGGTTGTAGTAGGTCGCGAGTGCGGTAGTAAACGCATATTGCGTCTTTGGCGTCTGATAATCTACGCTTTGGTTGGTGTGTGTGTGTGTGTGTTTTTTTTTTTTTTTTTTTTTTTTTTGTTTTTGTTTCGGTAGGAAGGTGGAAATCTTCAAAAGATACCTCTGGATCGATCTTTTTATCACCTCGAGTGATTGAAAAAACGCGTCCGCACATTTCTTCTGTGTGTGTGTGCGTGTGTGTTTTGGTTTCGGTAGGAAGGTGAAAATCTTCAAAAGGTACATCTGGACCGATCTTTTTATCACCTCGGGCGATTGAAAAAACGCGTCCGCACATTTCTTCTTCTGTGTGTGTGTGTGTGTATGTGTGTTTTGGTTTCGGTAGGAAGGTGGAAATCTTCAAAAGGTACCTCTGGGCCGATCCAGAGGCATCCCGGGTTTTTACCAACTAAACCCACCTCCCGCCATGCACATATTCCCGCTGATCCCCGCGGAACATTCTTTTAGATATTCCATCGCAGGGCGGGACGGAGTTTACCTGTTACTCCGCTCGTTGCGTCGCAACTGGTGCATCATGTCATATAGAATACCATTTGTATCTTACGCTTTTTCCGTTATTCCCTACGTCTTCTTTTTTCTAAGTCCGTGTTTTCTTGATGATTTGTTCCCTTATGGTAGTGTCGGCTCATCACACCTACGCCCACCGGGTTTTTTGTGGGATTTTTCTTGGTATATTGATTGTTCATTTTTGATCCCACGAGTCTTGTGGTTTCAAATAGTCCGCCATATCAGAACCCCTCTTTGATATGGTAACGTCTGATTCGACCCGGTGTCAGGGGGGCGCCGTTATAATACAGCCGGTACACCCCTGGCTGCAAACCATCCAATGGGCACGGTGACGCGTAACACCATGGATTAGGGTTGGTAGATCTTTGTGTGTTACTCCTCGCTAACCTGTCTGACATGGGTGGCTCTACTTGAAGCGTATGCTTCCGTCAGCTTAGCCTGAGTGATTCAATCTAGTTTAAGCCCCCGCACCACGTCAAGGTTTCTACCAAGCGGGGGATCTTACGTTTAACATGCGTTTCACGTCCAAAACATTCATTAATTTACATTTCATCCATAAAAAAATCGTCATGAAAACATTTTACATGGAAAAGAATTACCACAATTTTCAGTAATAAAATGTTAAGTGAAAAAAACTACAATAAAAATAATAAACTTATTTTTTTTATTGTAGTTTTTTTTTCACTTAATGTTTTATTACTGAAAATTGTGATAATTCTTTTCCATGTAAAAGGTTTTCAGCGTTTAGTACAAAAAAGCTCACTAAACTTGAACTCAAGCTTCATGTCAACTAGAAAACTTTCACTAAACTGTCAGTGTCAGATAGATTTTTCTTGACATATATTTTGCGTAGAAGTGGGTTCTGGTCTAACCAAACGCAAATTCTAATTTGAAGGTATTTAACTCAATTGTATGATATAAGTAATTTTGACATAATTTTCAAAAAACTCTACCTACCTCAAATTACTGAGAGCAACTGTGGATATACGTATGTATTTTGTATTCTTACATTTTAACGTTTAATTCTCTTCTCCAGTTATATAATTATCGACCAGGAACAATGTCACAGCCCCCAGTAAATGTTTCTCCGCTTATTAAATTCGGAAGATGGAGTCTCCTGTTGCTCGGTGTAGCGTATGGAGCTGTAAATCAACGAAGATTGTCTAAAAAAGAAGCCGCAGTGCGAGAAGTTGAAGCCCATCACAAAGCCATCCGTGATGCAAAATTAGCAGAAGAAAAGCTAAAGAATAAACTGGATGAACAACGTGCTATTGAGTTACTATCGAAGTCACCAAAACATTAAATACCAGCTTGATGGGAGTAAATCCAAAACACTTGTTTAAGTAATGAAATAAATAATTTACATAGATTTTGTGCAAATGTGGCATACTCGTATTTAATTAAAGAGGATGCAGCTGAAAGAACTCAAGTTCAGTAATGAAAGTGTAATTTCTGTAATCCACCGAAAAGTGACCTTGTATCGATCGGATCTTGTGTTGCATGTATTTTATTTTCTTAGTTGGTTTTTACTAAGTAATTTTGCTTTCTCAGACGAACACCATGACACCGAGGAAAGACTTAAGATTATTTTTATAATGTATCTGCATAAAATAAAGTTCTCATTACACTTGGATGCTGAAAGGCAATTCCGGCGGAAAAAGAGGGAACAAATTGGCGAACGAGTTGTCCATGTTGAAATAACGAGATGCTTTGTAAAAATGGGTTTGGTACCAGCATAAAACGAAATTGACTTTCGTGAATTTATTCTGATGTAAAGGAAAAAAGAAGAAGAGTCCAAATCTAAGACGAAGATCATGTGTAGTTTCGACGATCCTTTTGAGTAGAAATAAATACTATAGCTTGGCCGACTTGCAAAAGGCAATAAAACTCAAGTCCTATAGTACTTCAATTACTACATTAGTTTTCCAGGTGAAGGTGAAAAAAGTTGTAGCGTTGAGAAGTCTTGGAAACTGCACAATTTAAACTTGTAATCCCTTTACATATTCCATCCAATTTTTCAAAAATGCGTTTTCTCTCCTTTCTCTTAACTGAATCCAACAATATCACAAGGTAATTATCGTTGCTCGAAATCGAGCACTTGATAATGTTTTTTTTTTATGATTATTATTTGTGTTATCAAGGACTATATGACTAAAGTCTGTAGCGCGGATAGTATACAGGCATAATCAAAAACCTAGGGAATCAAGAGCAGCCGCATTGAATATCCCTCTGTTTTTGGCCGCATCAGCCATGCTGATTAGATATGTAATTAGTTTCCTGTGATCGATCAATTCCGGTTGTTTTAGTTGATGCAAGATCTCTATATCGGCGCGAACTCGATTTCTTCTTGGAGGTCATGGAACCATCCTCCTCAGATCGATCTCAACCAAAGGCAAAGAAGTACATGTCGCACCTGCACTATTGGCAAATGTTCAATGTGTCAGGGGTCCTACTCCATTAGGAATTGCTATAAATTCAAGGCATTGAATCCAAAGAAAAGATAGGAAGTTGTTGGGAGAAACAAACTGTGTTTTAATTGCCTGTCAAACGCACAATTGCACTAGCACGTTGACGTGTTTGACATGCAAAAATAAACATCATTCGTTACTGCACTTAACATGTGGGGGTCTCTATATCACAAGGAGAACCAACCCGCAATTCCTACCTAAGTTCGACCGCTAACAGCGCGTCACCATAACCCAAACCTGCAATAGCACACATTCCCAAACATGCAAAGAACACATTCCCAAATCCGCAATAGCATACATTCCAAACTCTGCAATAAAACACACTCCAAAACCCGCAACAGAATACATTCTAAATCATCTCCCTCATTTACAACCAACCGGATTTAATTTCCCCCGAAAACCATTTCGGTTCCTATTCTACCTAAAAGATGTAAAACCACATCAATTACCTACAATCAAACCGCATGCATTTTCTCCAAAACCACTTCGGTTCATTTCCTCCTTAAACTATATTTCTCGCTTGCAACCAAGCAGCAGTTAATTTTCCCCGAAAACCATTTCGGTTCCCATTCCACCTAAACCATGTAGAACCACACCAATTCCCCTTGACTGGCAAGCCACCAGCATGATGTGTCGCCCTTCCACGAAACGACCATCGCAACGATCAAGACCCTTGACCATACTTGGCTATGCCTCCGAAACCAATTTCCCGGTACACACAACCAAAGAATCCAATCCAGCCCACACGGCAGGAATTCCCGGAAACAAACTCCCTATGCAGACATAGCAACCCTTCTTCGTGTTCCTAGTAAGTGTCAGTGAGCTTACTTCGCTATGACTCAACTGCCACGACACCCTGAATGGATTCTCGCCTTCATCATTAGTAGTCGCCGCCGCACGCACACGCGCCAGGGGCAGTCGCCCTTCGGCAACCGCGGCGCCTGCACGCAAGTGCCTCCCATCCCCACGCGTCCGTATTTAACCAGTCGCTCTACAACTACCACCGGCGTGGCGCCACACTAAGTAGCTAATCGTCCACCATACGGTGCACGGCTAACCAAGTCCACCTCGCGACCGCCGCCCGAACAGCAGTTAAAGCGCGACTTAAACGTGCGTTGCCTCCCTCGGCCGCCCCCGCCCTACCTACGTAGTTACGTGCCGGGCAAATTTGTGTACCGAGTGTTAGCGTGATACCAAGGCTTATACTTACAATAGAACGATCAACCTGTCTCGCCACTAACGATTTATTGTTACCTCATGTTATAAACGATGTCAAATACAAAAGTGACCCTGTGTACAACCTATATTAAGAACCGTCGGCGGAGAGAGATTTGTCGTGTAATAATTACGAATGATACGGTGGGAAGCCGATTTACTCGTACCCCATGTTATAAACAACATTAAATACAAAAGTGACCCCGTATAAAACCTGTGCTAAGAACCACCGGCGGAGAGAGACCCGTCATGTATCAATTACAAATGATATAGTAGAAAGCCGGTTTATTGTCGCCTTACGTTATAAACAATGTTAAATACAAAGGTGACCCCGTATACGACCAAATAATAAAAACCATTTTTCAATAGCAAGTTACTGAGTGCGTTTTATTTCTCGGCCCATCACCTGCCCATTTTGCTCGCTTCTTGTGGACGTCCTGTCGGCGGAATGACTTGATGGGGATCCAAGTGAAACGGTGTCATACGTTGGCGCATCTACTTCGAACCCCCACAAACCGACTCTGCTAACGAATTGCATGTTAATGAACTACGTTCCACGGTGGCTCAACCCACTTACTCTTCCGCTCAACATGTGCAATTGGAACTGGCTCAAAATCCCGTGTCACCCACCAGGACTGCTGTTACACATCTTCAGTCTTAGTTGACGGTTTTAATCTTCGACTCCGATGACGACGGGGAATTCACTTGCTGAAACTATAAATTGAAAGGAATCACGTCAACATCCGGGGCGTTGGAGAAGCCAATACGTGTGTGTCCAGGTATGCGGTTTCTCTCACTATAGATTCGAATGTCAATAAAGTTTTCAACATTCAGCTGAAAGCTTTGGTCCTACCCAAGCTTGCATCCATGCTCCCGACGCGATAAGTCACACCCAAAATCTTCAACTTGCGGACCCATCGTTCAATAAACTAAGTAAAATCAACATATTGCTTGATAGAGATGTCTATCCACCAATTCTTTTGGAAGGCATTATCAAGGGATTACCAAGGACCCCCATGGCTCAGCAGACAGATCTTGGCTGGTTGGTTTTGGGCGGCGTCTATTCCAAGGTACCAAGAACGATAACATCTCTCCATACAACCACGGAAAATCCTAACTTGGAAAATATTCTGTGGGAGTTCTGGGAACGTAAGGAAGCACCGAAAAGAAAGATGCCTTCACCAGAAGACGAACAATATAAAACACATTTCTACAGAATTCATATAGCAGCGCAAAATTCAGCCCATGCTCCTGCTGGTCAGCAAATTATTCTTCCTCTAACAAGAGCATACAGAGACGAGCGATTCGCCACATCGAAGGCGCGTAGCCGACCTCTGTCTGTTTTACAGATATTATCGCGGGTGCTGTTCTTCGGAGATTCGTGGCATTATTCCGCGTAATTCGGTTTATATGCGCTCTAGAAGACAATCCGACGGATCTCCCCAATTTGCGGTTCATCTCCCGACGGCGCGAGCATCCCTGCATCAGAACTCATTCTGCTACACAGCCAGGAAGCTGTGGAACCCCCCCCCCCCCCCCCCCCCCCCCCGCGCAAGTGTTCCAGGAGCATTACAACCTAGAACAGTTATTTGATGACATCTCAAGACGCCGTGTTGGCACAATAGTTTCACATCTCCGGAGAGAAGTATCGGGTTTTCCAATAGGGACTTGACAACTTTGAATTTAATTTATGACCGCACCCTTTCACTAATCATCAAACTGTCACCGTCAATTTATTCAGTAAACTCAACATCATCCTGGTTAAGTATACAAACGAACAACGTCTATCAATTATAAAAATTTACTACCGAAAAAAAGTTGTCAAGTCTCTATTGAAAAACCCATTATATTTATCATTAGGTTCGAAAGCAAATCAAGGTATCAAGTGACAGGATGAAAACAAGGTACGACGTTCGAGCCAACGTATCCGGATTTAATGCGGGCGACAATGTGTGGCTTTATAACCATCATCGGCAAAAATAAGACACTTCAAAATTACGATCTCAATTCTATTGGCTTCACATGAGAGATGACGTCGGGTCTTGGTGTAGGAAGTGCACAACTTGCACTGCGACCAAAGGACCAACAGCAAAACCAAGGAGCGCTATGAAGCAGTACAACGTGGGCGCCCCTTTCGAGCGAATTGCGATTGATATCTCAGTACCATTTCCAAAAACCAACGACAACAACAAATACATGTTGGTTATCATGGATTACTTCAGCAAGTGAGTGGAAGTCCTTCCAATTCCAAACCAAGAAGAAACAACCGTCATTGAGCAGCTTATCAATAATTGGATCAGCAGATATGGAGTTCCCTGTGAGCTGCATTCCGATCAAGGCCGAAACTTCGAATCACAGATATTTCAAGGCATCTGTGCGGCACTGGGCGTAAGAAAACCAGGACCACACCCTTACATCCGCAGCCAGATGGAATGGTCGAAAGGTTCAACCGAACAATAAAAGAGCATTTATCGAAGGTCGTTAGTGATCACCAACGAGATTGGGACAAATATGTACAAATCTTCCTCATGAGTTATAGATCGGCTAATCACCATACGACAGGCCATTCTCCAGCAAGATTTATATTTGGACGAGAGATACGATTACCAGCCGATCTGCGATTCGGAATACCTCCAGACGCCATAGATAAGACCGAAGACTACGTAGCCGAATGGAGAAATCGCTTCAATGAGATTCATCATTTGGGTCGAAAGCAAATCAAGGTATCAAGTGACAGGATGAAAACAAGGTACGACGTTCGAGCCAACGCATCCGGATTTAATGCAGGCGATAACGTGTGACTTTATAACCCTCATCGGAAAAAAGGAAGGTCACCTAAGTTGCAGCAACATTGGGAAGGACCGTATAAGATTCTCACAAGAATTAACGACGTTGTCTATAGGATTCAGCGAAGGCCGAACGCCAAGATGAAAGTGGTACATCGTGACCGATTGGCGACTTTTGTTAACCCAGGAGAACAGCGAACTTAGTTCGGGACGAACTAATCTAGGCGGAGGGTAGTGTGACGCATATGACAATCAGTACTAGAATATTCGAGAAAGTCCGAAACAAAGTACTAGACTATTCTAGAAAGTACTAGAAAACTGGAGACTATGAACAGTAGCACATTCGAGAAAGTCGGAAACAAAGTACTAGAATATTCTAGAAAGTACTAGAAAACTGGAGACTATGAACAGTAGCACATTCAAGGCTATGGAAGGGACGGAAACGAAACGCCGAATCAGAATAAGGAAATGGTATAAATACGTCGCACGCAGATCAGGAAGATAAGTAAGCAGTCAAAGACGCGATAAGTACGGAAGCGATAAGTCAAGAAATCGTTAAGTGTACGGTAAAACTAACGGTTGTTATTAACGGACTAATAAAGTGTTACATTAATTCAAAATCGATTTAACGGCTCTTATTTGTTAAAAATAATTATTCCGGCGAACCCTACGTTCGCTATAATATTAATATAAAAAAAAACATCCAAATATAAAAATTCGAAACCTACATTATGTTGCAATAATTTGTAGTAGTAGTACTTTAATTTAAATGGTTAGTGCTTATTAACTATTACTTTTTTTGCTAAAGTGCTTGGCCCTGCTGCTACCGTCACTTTGCCGACACTGCCTTTTTATTTAATGCATTTTTTTTTCTTTTGGATTTTCTTTGACTCTTGGTCTCGCGGTCTTGTGTTGCAATAATTTAAAAAACCATTTATATGGTTAAGTATCAAAACTTATTGCTCCGTGAAGCTCTCTGTGCTATGGAGAGATTGACAGATAAATGGTATTGCCAACCTTAATATAATAAACCAGGTACATGACCCCATTTTCTTGTTATTGTATTCAATTGGTTGTTTTGTTTTACAGATCTTTCTCTTCGACTCTTGCTCCCAAAATCATGTGTTGCAATAATTAAAAAATCATTTACATGGTTAAGTATTAAAACTTATTGCAGCGTCAAGCTCGCCGTCTTATAGAGAAATTGACAGCTAAATGGTACTGCCAATCTTAGCATTATAAACCATTATATATTATAAGAACGGATCAAAAAATATACCAATATTAGAGATACCTCTCTGTTCACACATTATACAGAAAGTTCTATTAACAGAAATGTGGGAACGTATTTAGGAATTTAAAATAACAAATCAACTTAATTCTTCAACCCGGTATTTTTGAAATACGGTGCCCGTTGGGTGTCAAAAATTTAATTTGAATGAATAAAGAACCCATAAAAAAGTATTGTGCGCAGCTATAATTTTTCATCTATGTCATTTATATTTCACTGTTATTCTGTCAAACGAATTTTGGTTTTCTCTGTCGACTTATAAATCACATCTTGATTGAATTATTTAAATTGTGTTAAATTTAAATTGTTAAGTTTTATGTATTCAGTTTTCTGATGCAAAATACTTGTAGGTTAATTGAGTACAATTGTTAATTGGGTTTTAGTTGAATTTATTTTGTTTATTTACGTAGGATTCTTTCGAAGATGAATGTCTTAAATTGGCTTAGTCGGAGGGAAGATGGTAGGCCTCCTAAATTTGGAGAAGGAGATGCCCTTATGAAACGTATCTACAATTCCTTGAATGTAATTAGTAGTTGGAATGAAGCGCCATCCAGCGGAGCAGCTGGGTCAGAATATGGAGCTGTCTTTAATGTCGAATTTTGTCCTGGAAGGTTAGTTAATATGCAAACAACCTCACTGTGAATATTTATCATTCATCCGGTATAGAAATGTTCTCGGAGCCGCCTGCGAAAAGAAGACGGTCGTTCTATTTGATGTAATTTCACAACAGGAAGCACATGTAATAAAGAATGCTCATGATCAATGTGTGAACTGTATTAGGTAACATTGTACATTAATAAACTCATTATGTTCTTATAAGTTTATTCCACCTTAAGATTTATAGAAAACTACACATTTGCAACTTGTTCAGATGACGCCACAGTTGCTCTTTGGGATATGCGATATCTTAAGAAAACATGCCACATGTTGGGCGGGCACAACAATTGGGTAAAAAATGTTGAGTACTCACGTAAAGATAAGCTTCTTGTGACTTCTGGTTTGGACGGATGCGTATTAACGTGGGACATACATTCTCAAACAAATGGGCACATAAACCATCAGCAAGTTCTAAGCACCACGGGTTTAATGCGATGTCGACTATCGCCGACAGGAGACAAGATGGTACTATGCACTACAGGTGGATATTTGATGATAATCCACGAGTTGGATCTGTCAACTTTGTTAAGAGATCTGTCTGGTTTCAAAGTAAGTCTCAGAACATGAGAGACGTATAATGTAAACACTTTTTTTAGCCTTCCTTATATCGACTGATGCAAATCGGTAACCAGTTCCTGCCCCTCGCCGCACAATATGACTATGTGCTTACAAAGCAACAAAAGAAAAACAGAGTAGAGTTCGTGACTGATTTTCCGTGTGGTGACGATGCTGAAATTTTAGTCGCTTTGCAGGTAAAGTCAAAACAAACGCTCTGCTTTTCGCTAGAACCGAAATATTTATAATCACTTATTACATTTCCAGGTGCATCCAAGTGGCCAATCGTTTATAAGTCGCAACATAGCTTACGATGAACAAACCGAATGGACTTGTATACATGATTTTAACGAAGAATCTCGAGATATTGAAGTACCACAAAAGAGAAAAAGAAAATTAAAGTCTGTCGATAAAAAAACTTCTTCCCCAAGAAACGAGACCGTCAGAACAAATTCCACCGAAACAGAAAATACGGACGATGGTCCATCAACTTCAGCTGGAATACTACCAAATAGAACAGGAAATTTTATCATTGAATATGAACTGAATGTCAGCGATAATGATGGAAGGAATAATTCGGCGAGGTCGTCAAGAACACGCAATACTAACGGCAATAGATCGCGCAGTAACAGAAACGCCAATAATCAGAGGGTTGTTTGGCACAGGACTTTAAATTTGCCCACCATAGAATCCATACCAGATATATGGGCGGCGGAAATTACTGTTGAAGAAAGAGAAAGCAGGCAAAACCGCGGCAGATCAATGAATTCGGTCAGGGGATATGACTACGTTTATGCTGTTAGCAGTGGCCTAATTCCAATTCAATCCATGGCTACTGAAAGTAACGGAGGCGAGGACAACATAGAAAATGAAAAACATATAATTCAAAATGCAAGCAAACTAATGTACTATACGCAAGAAACAATGTGTGCCAGCAGTTATATTAAAGAACCTTCGTTTTCAGCAGATGGCAGAATAATATGTTCTCCGCACGAAAACGGCGTGCGTTTGTTTGCTTTCAATGATTCCTGCTCAGAACATCCCGATCGACATACGTGTCAAGAACTGAAAAAAGCACCTCAGAAGTTAGTGCACCTCAAGACTATGAATTGCCATTCAGATGCTGTACTATGCTCATCATTTTGCCCGTCACAGCCAGTCTTGGTCACGGGTTGCAGACGAGGCAAAATTGCGTGGCACTATCCAAACATATAAAAAGTGAGCTAGATCTCGAAATGATCCTCCCGAACAACGCTGGAACTTTCAAGGACTGACCAATAAGATTCACTACTTTTTTCTGCTTTTATAGATTAAGTTAAACCGTATTTGAAGTGTACAATATTATTTTAGCAATATATATATATGTACGATCTGCAATTAATTGGAGTATTTACTTGAAAATAAAATATTTCACAGCCCAACTCTGTAAGCTGTAATAGTCAACAGTAACAGGTGGCAGAACTTTACATGCAAGTAGGAACCAAGATAAAATTTATTTTCTAAACTTCTCAGGACCTACAGGCTTTCTTATTAAGACGGTTGCGTACCCACAAACTGGATTATGCGACTATGTCAAGGGAAAACTGAACTGTAAACAAATCGTTACCGCCTAATCGGGTTCGCCCGCCAAACACTCAACATTCAACTAGTAACGGCATTTTGTAAGATCAGGGGTTACACTAATAATAATATAAACGCCGTCCACCAATATTTCCAAACAGAGAAACGTGATCCATTTCCCTAAACGAGCCTCCTTCTACATTAATCGCGTAACTTCACTTTCTTCTGTTTCGAATGTGACAGCATCTCCTCGTGGCATGTGTTGCTTGCGATCAAACGCTTAAGCGAGTTTTTCAGCCATATCTCCGAGGATCTCAAATTATATAAAAAAACGGTCTACTAGAGTTCACTAGACTTGACGAAGTATTTAAATCAGCTGAGGAAGTGGCCTCCGCTTCTGAACGCTATGCCAGTTCGTTAAAAACCCATCACAATTGGGTTGAAACCCTAATTACCTCTAGCGCCAACTCATTGAAAGCCAACTTAGAACAATGTATCAACAATGCGATTCGTGGCCTTAGGACAGACATTGGAACCCAAATCAGCGCCTCAGATTTAATAGGAAGCATAAATGCCTTATCAAAAAAATTGATCTCTCCCTATAATGCTCTTCTCTCGAACCCACACCATTGTCTAGGGGAACCCTTAATATCCGTACTATTGCCTCTGGCCGACAAAATGAATAACATGGGAAACGATCTCACTCTTATACGAGTCCTGGTCAGCGAACAAACTGATGTGATTAAATTAATGTCAGTCCGTACAGTTGGAGATCAGGAAGGGGTCTCTGTCGGGTCAAACGACGCTTCATTACATGCCGAGGTCCAATCTGCTTGCAGTTTTACTACAGATACACCGATCCTCAATTTTCCTCTCATGGGTAATGGGGATGTGGCGTTTCTAACTGATACACACACAATACACAAGCAAATAGTTAAGAACGCCGAACGAAAATCGAATAAGAAAATGCATCAGAGCCGTATACCATAGCGATAACATAACAATTCCACATCAGAATTCGTCCACGCGGCCAGTAGCCTGACGTGTTACGCATTGGTTCAATTTTTGGTGATTCTAACTGGCATAGCGTCAGTTCGAATCACACGTTCTTCACTATCATCCCAAACGCCACAGGGATCCCGCCTTGGTTGAAACTAGGCCTGAGAAGACTGAGCCCCCTCACCACCCCCGCCCTCTCTATTCACCGCCTCAGATCAACTTGGTCCCTTGAAGAGTGGAATGACAGGATCCCTAAATTAAGTAAAAACATCTCTGATTTTACTATCACCGGGATCCCTACAAACCCTGATTCTTCCTTGATATCCAACATCTTCCTAAAATATTACACAATCACCATAAACGCCAACAAGATCCCAAACCAGGCCTCCAACTCATGTTGTTTTTACATCTCCCCTCTCTATGAATGGGTATTCCATCACCAAAGAGGTGACGCTCTTAAACTGGGTTAATTTTCCATTTTCAAAAACGATAGTACCTTCAACACTTCATCATCATCATCGGCACTACAACCGGGATCCGGTCTTGGCCTTATTTAACAAATCTCTCCACCGGTCCCGATTTCGAGCCGATATCATCCAGCTTGGCACTCCCAAGCTCTGGGCGTCCTGGTCTACGCCATCCCTCCATCGCAGACAAGGTCTGCCACGCTGTCTCCTTCTATACATGTTGCCACAAAGGACTTTCCGGGCAGGTTCCTCTTCGCTCATTCGAGTTGGTGTCTCGCCCACCGGAATCGGCCGTCTTCGATTTTTCTTACAACATTAGCTTCAAGGTAGATTGCGTACAACTCATGGTTGTAGCGTCTCCGGTATCGTCCACCCTCACATACGGGGCCAACAATCCTTCTTAAGGCCTTCCTCTCGAAC
Source organism: Microdon myrmicae (assembly GCA_963931805.1). Classification (NCBI taxonomy): domain Eukaryota; kingdom Metazoa; phylum Arthropoda; class Insecta; order Diptera; family Syrphidae; genus Microdon; species Microdon myrmicae. The sequence continues at coordinate 25,559,145 of OZ007499.1, forward strand.
GCGGCTAAGAGTTTAGAGTGCCTTTTATTGAGCACCCAGGTCTCGGATCTATACATGAGTACTGGTAAGACCATAGTCTTGTACAGTAGTAGCTTGGATGCTCTGGATAAATTTCGGGATTTAAAGACTCTTGATAGACCATAGTAGGCTTTGTTGGATTTGATCAGCCGTTCGCGTATTTCTTCTTCCATATTGTTATCGGCTGATACTATTGACCCAAGATAGTTAAAGGATCGCAATACTTCAAATTCGTGCTCCGCTACCCTGATAGTGGGAGCAACGTTAGGTCTTCTCTTCGCAGAAGTTGCCACCATGTACTTAGTTTTTCCCTCATTAATGTGCAGTCCCAGTTTTTGTGCTGCCTGTTGGATCTGGGTGAAGGATTATCATACAGCCGATTCGGCTCTATTTACTTTTCTCTATTTCACAGACAAGGCTTTTTTCCCAGTGTTACGGATCGACCTTGAGTTCAGGTCCCCCCAACATCCATTAATCGCCTTTCGTTAGTTTCCCCTCTTTAGCTCTAAACGGAGAACAATTCTCCAAATAGTTAATTTGCATAAACTACTTTATGCAAATTCTACTTGGCAGAGAAAATTATAAAAACCGGCGTTGGCGCCAAATAATTAAAAAAAGCGAAAACGGCGAAAATAAATATTGAATTGACATTCGACGTTAAACTACGCACGAGGTCGCACAACGGTCTATCCAAATCACAATCGACTAGTTCACCAACAGAGTATTAGTGTCGCCAAGAGTAGACAATAGCATTGCTGGTAAAACCGGGTCAAGTGGAGTTACAATACCTTCTAGTACATCATTATTAGGAGTGACCGATAAGGCGAGCAAAACTACGGCTGAACAGGGGACCAGCCAATCAACGCCCCCTGCACCCAGTCGCCGAACAACCGACAGCTGACAAACAGCTTCTCCAGCGACCGCTCAACGGTCTATATAAGTAAGTCCACTTAAACAAAATATTCAATTATAAAAATTATTACTATATTCAAATAAAACTTTAATATATATTGTACTTTAATATATATAAATTGTTAATAACACCATAACACCAGGCACTTTCTTCAACACTTCCCTTATTCATAAAAATAGCCCCATCCCCCTTACGGTAATCCAACACTCCTCATCAACATGGATTTTTACCACGTCACAGCCGATCCTACAAACCCACTACTACGCCCTACCCCACTCCCACCCCTAAATCTATCAACCGACCAATGCATATCTCCAATCTCGATGGCACTCATCGTACTGCCCGCTCCAAACTCCAAACGCTCCCTCATCCCCAAGCTACCCCCGCCCCCGCTCATCCCATACACCCCTCGCCACAATAGCATCAAACAAATATCCCAATTTAATCAAAACCCATTCTATTAACCCACCACACCAGTCATTTTCCAAGTCCTTTTACTCTCCCAGTTCTACCCAACTATTTACCGCACCATATAATTCTAGCCATTCGTCGCCGCCCCCCACTTGGAAACCGTTTCCCCCGCCACCCCTAGCTCCCGTTCTCAACCCGTTTTTGATCCCGTCTTACCTGCCACGCACCGTCCACACTTAGAGACCGAAGGACATATGAAACTATTCGTCTCTTTCTAGCGTAACTCTACGACAAGTCTGACTCTGTCTAAACTAAAACTAGTGTCAAACTCTCTATTCAACTGACGTTCCGAGTCTCCACAAATTATTCGTAAAATTCCACGTAATTTTCAATTTTCCCCTCATAATGAATGACCTAAAAGCGACGAATAACCTAAAAGTTTCCGACCACTACGTTCACCCCAGAACGTTATCACATCTTCAACGTAGTAAAGCCGTCCTCAACGAGTTTTTTTCGTTCCTAAAACCCCCCTTCCCCTACCCCCCCCCCCCCCCCCCCCCCCCCCCCCCCCCCCCCCCCCCCAAAACCGACAGTATAACTGCCCTTACCCTCTATTATCAGAACGTAAGAGGTCTCACTCAAAGACCCAATCCATTCTGAAAAACTCCCATGGCCTACCTGTCGACATTTTCACTTTAAGTTGAACGAACTTAATCCCCAGCATTCATAACCTGCAATTGTTTCTCCCCACGTTCACCATCATCCGCGATGACCTCCTCAACCATACTACTGACTTTTCCCCCAGCCGAGGACTGCTGATCGCTGTCCATAACAGCCTCGAGTCGTCACTTGTCGCTTTCCCCACCCCATTCAAGCTGGACTTCGTGACTGTCAAAATCACTCTTCCTCGGAAATCAATCTTTGTAATGTGCTTCAATATCTGTCATCTCAGCCCATTGAAGTTTACGAGCTATCTCTTAATGCTATAGAACATATAATCGAGCTGAGTAATAGCGAGGACGACATCATCATCTTCGGAGATTTTAATCTTCCATAACTCGATTGGACTTTATTTGACGACCATTCACACTTCACTTCCCACCTCACCCGGCCAAGGAATGTCTCATCATTGATTGACTAGATGATTCTTGTCTCTGTCAGATCAGCAACGTTCGAAACCTTTTAGGTAGGCAGCTTGATATAATCTTTACAACAGACCCTAACAATACACCTATCTCACCAAGCCTGTAGCGTTCTATGAACGCACAACTCCGCGCAGGTAAGGTTCCTACCTTCAAGGAACTTACTTACCTGAGAACGTTGCACGCGCCCACAGACGCGTGTCCCAAAGTCCCGCCATAGGGCCTGCAACTTGCAGCCAACGTTGAGCCCGACACCAAAAAGCAAGGAACTGAAGCTTTTAATGTCAAGCTCAACAATCATAATTCATCATACCTGAAACAAAGGAAAACATTCATGCATCCGATCTTCAAAGACCGAAATCCGCCGCACTCCAGCACTGCACAATCGAAAATCCTGAATATCTACACGATGTTACAAGGATTTGTTATTAGTTTAGATTAGTTGAAATTAGCCGACCAACGGATGCACGTGCGGGTGGTCTGCCACAAAGACCACCAAATCCATCGGCAGACAAAAGAAACGGCAACCGTAATTATCTCAACGAGATAATTCAAAAAATGTATGAGGTTTAAAACCTACAAGGGAACTACTCCTATCCCACGATTCCTTTGTAGAATTTCACACCCTCAAAAGGATCTAATGTATTTCGGTGTGTTTACAAAGGCAAATAAACCCACGGACTATACGTCCTAACAATCATCTCCGTCCTGCGCGCCAGATGTGCCATCACCGAGGGTGATGATGATGTATGTGTTGATCCCTTTCAGACATCCAAATTACCCCGGGGAATAAATAACATGCTGCTAACAGAGATTCGGAAATTCTGTTAGCAGATCTAAGGAGAATAGTTGTCTGCACAGATAAAAATACAATCTGTATCGGGGTATTTTTCGGATAGGAAAATTTCAGTCTAATTTGGATAGTCATCGCGACGAGGAACAGCAAGAACCCCACCGAGGAGGTTGTTAGCGAGGCAACGAGAACCCAACGAGAAGGCCGGTCCGCATATTGAATTGATAAAAAAAAAAGTAACGTCAAGTGTGTGATCGGGCGTGCGAAATTAGTAAAATATGCCGAGTGATTTGTCCGGCCACGAACACCTAACAAGTAAACTTTTTATGATATTGTCGCTCAATAGTGTTAAGCAATAAAAATAAAACAACAGGTTAAGGACAAATATCCTTGTGTTTCATGTGTTCAGCGCATCATTCGCTCCGGTTCCGTTTTGTGTTTTAGAATATTTTGCGCACAGTGTTCGGCGGAACACTGCCTCAACTTCGACATAGACACCAACATCCGCTAAAACCCCTTCGTTGTTAGGTCTATAGACCACCACCACCACCTCCCCCCATTCTTGTGATCTTCTTCCGAGTCCAGTAGCTACCGTCGGCTCCACCTCCCAGTCACTACGCAGCGATTTCCGTAAAGCAAATTTTCGCCTCATCAACGAGCACCTAGGCCGCCTTTCATTAAACTATAATCACCTATCCATTGAAGATGCCATTGTAGCGATTCTAACAGATACACACACAATTCACAAGCAAAAATAGTGAAGAACACCGAACGAAAAATCGAATAAGAAAAATACATCAGAACCGTATACCAAGCGATAAATAAAAAAAATAATTCACATTAGTGGAATATAGTCGAGTTTGGAAATCAAATTCTAAACACGGTCAGTAGCCTGATGTGTAACGCTTAGGTAAAATTTGTTTCGTGATTCGAGCTGTCATAGCGTCAGTTCGAATCACACGATCTTCTTCACTATTATTTCAAACGCTATACCATCACTCACTTATATACCGAAATTCTTTACTCTATTTCCTTGTTCGTTCCCTACTCTAGACAAAAAACATCAACCTCTCCTCCTCTATGATACAATCACAACCTTCGTTCCCTGTGTAACAAAAGGAATATGTTATGGGTCATCTACTCTCGGAATCGAACTATACCTGACAACTTCAACTTTCTGGGCTGTTACTTCCAATTCACGGAACTTTTCAACACCCTTTATCGCAACTATCTTACCAAAACTCAGATCAATCTCAAAAATGATACCAAAACCATCTTCCAGTTCGTCAAACATAAACGTGGATCCGATGGTTAAACTCTCATACCTGATCCGATCCTGTTACTATTACTAACCTCTTCGCCACTCACTTCAATCAGTCATTCACTAATAACTTCGTCGTTCCTGACTCGTCATACTTCAACTACCTACCGTACTTTTCCCTCGGGGGTCTTCTCCACAACTCCTTTGACCCGACCTTAATTGAATCCATGCTACTGCAACTCAAAGATGAGTTTACATCGGGCCCTGATTGTATCCCTGCAATTCTGCTCAAGAAATGCTCTTCCATTCTCTCTGCTTCCTTCACACTGATCTTCAATCTCTCACTCTTTCAATGCGTATTCCCCCACATTTGGAAGTTCTCCTTCATAACCCCCATTCACAAGAAGGGCCCCAAAAACGATCTCGCGAACTACCACCCCATCGCTAAACTGTCCCACTTACCCGAGACTCTCGGAAGCATACTATACGAATCTTTTAGTTTTCATTGCAATTTTTTTATTTCATCAAGGCTACATGGTTTTCTCAATGGCCGATCAACTACAACCAATCTCGCTGAGTTCATTTCTTTTACACTCTCAACAGTAGAGCACAGTAACGAGGTCGATGTGGTCTCAACCAACATCAGTAAAGCATTCAAAAAATTCCCCCTTAGGCTTCGAACCTGGATTGCTGAAATGGATTTCTTCCTATCTAAAGGATATACTTTATTCCGTTCGGTTCAGGTCCATGATATTCAACCCCTTCCTTGCCGCCTATGGGGTCCCTCAAGGTAGCCGCCTGGGCCCTCCCCTATTTTTACTTGCCACACATTGACAAGTAAAGAATGTCATACAAGGTACAGAAGATTCCAGAGGTATCATCGCTCACGAAGAGGAAGGTCCTGTCACACGTCTCCAGGCTGATACATTAGGCTTGGCCGCTCCAGTGGTGGTGCCAGCCAAGCTGGTATTGCAAAAATTGTGGCTTAGAGGTGTCGATTGGGATGACCCCCTGGGTGAAGAGATTCGGGGGGAATGCAAGGAGTACTTCGAGGGATTGCAGGCGCTGGAGTCGGTGAAGATCCCACGTTGGTAAGGACATCCGAAGCCCCTTCAGTTACATGGGTTTTCGGACACAAGCGAGAAGGCGTATGGAGCGATCCTCTACCTCGGATTTGAGGAGGACGGGGCTTCCCAGGTGCGTATCATCATGGCAAAGGCAAAATTGGCCCCAGTTAAGCAGGTGGCCCTCCCATGACTCGAGTTATGTGGCGCCCATCTCTTGGCTCGGCTTTTATCGTTCGTAAGGAGGGCGCTTCAACTTGGCGAGGTTCAATGCTTCGCATATACCGATTCTACTATAGTTCTACAATGGCTATCGGATCATCCCAGGCGATGGAAGACATTCATCGCGAATCGTACGTCGTACATTTTGGAAAGGTTGCCAAGAGGCCAGTGGCATCATGTACCGACGCATCAAATCCAGCGGATTACCTGTCAAGGGGGCTTAGCGCAAAGGAGCTTGCCGGAGCAGATCTGTGGTAGCGAGGACCCACTTTTCTGCGAAACAAGGAGCTGAGGTTGCCCCGGACGCCCACTTACCAATTCCGAGAGGCGGACACCATGCTTCGTGATCCAGCAAGAGGAGCCGTTCATAACAAGGAGATTCTCCAGCTTCACTCGAACGGTACGAAGAGTAGCGTGGCTGAATCGGTTCATCGACAACAGTAGCTGCAAAATGGACGGCAGGTCAGCCAGGCGGTCGGGCGTTCTCGATGCTGAGGAAGTGAGGGTGGCCACACGCATCATATTGCGAGCGGCTCAGACCGAATCGTTCGAGACGGACCTAACGGCCATTAGAGTCGGGAGACAATTATCAAGACGAAGCGAACTGGTTGCGCTCAACCCATTCATCGATGACCAGGGTATTCTCAGGGTGGGCGGAAGACTAGAAGCAGCAAGGATGAAATACGAACGTCAACATCCACCAATCTTACATCGGCAACATCACCTGGCAAAGATCATCGTAAGGGATTTGCACTTGAGACTGATGCACGCTGGAAGCCGGTTACTGCTCGCCAGAGTGAACTCTCGGTACTGGATCATAGGGAGTCGAGGACTAGTGAAGTACAACACCACCAAAAGCACATCCATTAAAGCCGTATACCATAGCAATAATATACCATTTTCCACATTAGTCGAATGTATTTGAGTTTAGAAATCGAATTCATATACGCGGCGGTGGCCTGATGGGTTGAGCTTTGGTTCTATATTTTAGTGATTCTAGCCGTGATAGCGTCGGTTCGAATCACTCGCTCTTCACTATCGTCGCAAACGCTATAAACTTACCCCCAACTAGTTTAAATACTGTGACGTCCAACCATTTTCCAACATTCTATGTTTTTCCAACGAACAACCGGAAAGAAATACTCTACCTCTAACCCATAGCTGACTTCACTCCACATCCTGTAATTCTTATATCCCCTCAATTATAAAACTTTGTTTGGTTGATAGCTCATTTTATATTAATCAGACTAAGTTAGGTTAAGTTATATTTATAATTAGGGTTAGGTTTAGATTAAGTAAAGTAAAAATAACAAATTCCTGGTTTTCTGACCTTTCCAGACGAAACCCTACTAAATGTATAAATACACATCTATCCTGTAACTCTTAAAACATTGTTTGGAAAACGTATGTATTATTATAATAATTACATGTAAACAGTTTGTAACATTAAAGTGTAACCCCTAATGTTAACATTTAATATTTTATGGTTATTAAAATGTAACACCTGAGCGTAACCCTAGATATTAACATTTATTATTTAGTTATCGGGCAGCTAATGGCCAAAATGTCGTATTATTGTTGTTGTTAGTTTTTTATTATAGGCCCCACGTTGGGCGCCAAGATGTTGTATAATATTTTATTGGTCATACAACATTTAATTTTAATATTTATTCTTGAGAATTAAGGGTTGCTTACTTGCGTCTTTGGTCAGCGGGCTTCCTTCTGGTTTGGATTGTTACTCAACCGGAGACTTTTCTTCCTTTGTTGTGACTTCTTTGATTGTCTTCTTGCGACTTAGGTCAGCGAGCTTCCTTCTGGGTTGGGTTGTTTGTAGCAATTAAAACAGAGCCTTTTCTTTTACTTGCACTTAAATTTTATTGTTTAAAACCAACACTTTTTAATTCTAGTCTTTACAACAGTTCACTACATTACGTAATTCACTAGTCAAAACAAGAGTGATTTACTTTTATTCCATAGCAAGAAGACCCGCTGTTCTTATGCTAGGCCACAGTCTTTTGCTTGGATTTTACTCTGTTCTACACTGCAAAGAAACTCACTTGCACTACCCTTTAAATACAATTTTAATTGGGGAGTTAATGCAGACGGAGCATTTTTCTCACCCAGCGCGTTTAGCCTATTTGGGGGTTATTTGCCTGTCACTCGCAATTTGCAATTTTCGATAATCGTTAAATTTTCCTTGCAAAAAATGCAACGGTATAGATTAAACAGTTATTCGACTCGTAGCGGCAAGGACCGAACCAATTACAGTACATTGTGGCGGTTCTTTAATACATTCCCAAAGAACCGCCCATCCTCTTAAATTAACCTGCAATTAGGGGCAGCGTAAACTCCCCTGCAGCATCACACCTGAAAGTTAAACCTTATCAGCATGCACATCAAACAAATCATTTCATTCATTCGTACATGGACCGTGCCAGACAATTGGCTCGGCTTGTCAGCAATTATAAAAGATAAATACTCGCTGGCCAGCGTAATTGTTGACATAGCTGTAGTCGGTATTCTTGCTACGGTTCAGGTGTGTATATAGCTCCAATCCCAAGGTTTGCAACACTTGCAACCAATTTCCCTTATCGGTTATCTACCGATCATGGGATTTGGGCACTAATATGATTGACGTTAGACAATCATACCCTAGATCATGCCTAACGATGATCCGGCCTGTTAAATAAACAAACACGATGTGCATATCATCGTGACCCTTGAAATAGCGTTTTTGTGTATCTTAAAGCAAAAACCTATTTCGTTCTCAGGCGCAGGTCATCAAAGATTTATGGCCCCCAAAATAGCGTTTCTGTTTATTTAAGACACAGAAACCTATTTCTCCTTTCGGTGATTTTTCGCCATCGCTTATCCCAACGACGCCTGCAGCCCCTGATACCAATTCCCTTTCATCGGTTATCAACCGATCATGGAATTTGAGCATGGATATAATCATTGTTTGGACAATCTTACCCATACCATGCCCTATGATGACCAACCACCAAATCAAAGCAAACACCACTACATTGACCTGAAGGGATATAGGAAGAATCTATCTTTATGGCGGCTGGTGGAGGCTGATCTCGACGAATATAGTAGAGTCAGATCTTAACATCCAGAGGGTGCGCACCTACTTTAAGGAATCAACGCGGATAGTCATGGTGTTCCTTTTTTTCTTTTTTCACGAAGTCGAGTCTTTTCATGTGCGTCTTTTTGTCATACCGTGTATCACCAGTGTTTGATTTCTGTAGCGAGTCAGTTGCGTAATAGAACCGTAATTTAATAACATTTTCGAAAACAAGGTGTTTCCCATTAACGTTTAGTACAGTTGCATAGAACGAACTGTATCACACTAACTTTGAAGTGTTATAAAACGAGTGTCGATTGATCCGTGCTTTAATACACATGTAATAGTAGACCTAAGTGCAATGTCCAACAAAACGTTAAATAAAAAGAACGTATTAAAAACACCACATCAGTGAATTTTTATTTTTACTCTTCTTTGGATTCCTGGATATTTGGTGGTCGTGTTCGTCGGAATAACTTTTAGAGAACGGAACCAGTGACAATCAGTGGTGTTGTTAGTGAATCAGCGCCGTACGCCGGTGCACCCTACTACAATAACCCACAACATTGCTCCACGTACAAATCGTATCATCCAATTAATTGCGACTCACTGTTGTGTTCGCTACTTTCGCCGAGCTCAGCATTTCACTGACGTTCAACTACTTCGTAGTCGCTGGCCTTTGATAATGCCGCTTGTGCTCGTATATCGTGTATCACACTTGTAAACATGTGTACTCGTAAACTGAGACCGTGTAGGATCTTCGTAATACGAAGCAGAATGCAGTGGCCTTGGGAAGTGGGTCAAGTGTTTGGCTTTGGCATGGATGGGCAATTATCGCAACGTATGCGATATGAATTAATTGCCCATGGGGAAGGCTTTGCTTCCGAATGAATGCGAATTTCAATTGTTTGCATTGCATGCAAAATACTTTGAGGATTTGTCATATGCGAGTTTCAATTGCTGAAAGGGCGAGTATTGCATTATATGCAGAATACTTTGAAGATTGTTTATATAGATGGAATCATAGGAATTGATGATTGTTTATATAGATGGAACATAGGATGATGGATCATAAGATGATGGAATCTTAATTGTTTGAGAGGGGGTGTAAAGCGAGGTGTAACAAGGTGTTACAAAATTAATTTTAAGTCACTGTATCACTTAAATGTACAAATTAAAATTATGGTTAATAAATACAATTTTAAAAAAAAGAAAAAAATGGGAGTTGGATTGTGTACAAGTCAAGCAGCCAAACTCTGCTCATCCAATTGCAAGGAGATCTTATTCAGTAGTTGTATTGTATTTAAAATTTAATAAAACTTTCCAAACGAGTAAAACGAGTTTACACCTCTAAATGTCTAAATTTACAGAAAATGTAAATATCCGCTGAATAAAAACATAAAAACATAATGAAACACCGTGAATTATGTCTATTTTTACAATCACAACTTTATTTTTGAATAAATTATACAAATTTAAATATTTTAACATATATAGTTGAATGTGGCATTATTCTAAGTGGAATGGCAGTGGAAGAGATTATATATTTATAATGTTGCATACTTGTAAAAATTGGGTGCCACTATTTAATTTACAGATACTAATGCGAGTATCTCTTCATCAAAATAGGTTTTTATTCAATAAAGTTTTTAAAGAAAATTTCAAACTGCACTTCCATAAGTTCAATTACCTTTGTATAAATTAATTAATAATTTGTTGAAGATAATTTCATATTACCTAATGACTAATGAATTGTAAATATATAGCCTAGACAAATTATCGTTAAAGCATAAAGAAGATTTCGAATATATTTTTCTTTTGCAAAATGGTACTTTGTGAAGAGATAGCAAATAAATGCCTTTAATTAAAATATAAAATAAAACGCTACAATGTTGAATAGATTTAAGGGAACAAATATGCGCTTATAGATGTTAATTCGGCATTTCATCAGAAATTAAATAATTACAAAGTGTATTATGCAAACACGTACAAATGATGAAGAAAAATATCCACAAAAGAACAAATATCTTAACAAGCGAGCGAAAGTTTGATCATTTTTATAAGGCCGCCAAAGTGATAGTTATTATTTCCTGACCCTTGCGAAGACAGCCAGTGAATAAACATCTACTATTTGACGCAGTCTTTAAATTGCGAGCAGTGCTTTCTTATAAATGAGCATCCATCTGTGAACCGCTTGTTGAAACGACGTGAAATCAATCCAGTTTTGCGATATATGATGAAAAATCGATCACATACAATAATATTCCATAAAAACGGTTTTCGACAAAAAATGATAATGATCCACAAACGGTGACAAAGCCGGAATTAACTATAATACAAGGAAGGTACTACTCTGTCTTTGATAGGATCACAAGGATATCATCCACTATGAGCTATGCTCGCCTGATTGATTCTAATCTCTACTGCCAGAAAATAATGCGGTTAAAGCATGAAATTGAACAAAAGAAGCCGGAATTTATGAAGAGGAAATGTGTTGTGTTTCGTAATGACAACATTAAGCCGCACACATCTTTGATGACCAGGAAAAAATTAGAGGTCTTGCCTGAGAAGTTTTGATGCATCCACCATATAGTCCTGACATTGCTGCATCAGATTATCATTTACTCAGATCTCTGCAACACATTCTTGCTGGTATAAAGAACAGAGAACATCTGTCATCAAAGATAAAACCCTGGTTTCCTACAATAAACGAATAATAGTTGTAGCCGAAGAATGATAAAGGTGAACGAGAAGAATGGACAATATATGGATAAATAACACTATTTTTGAAAAAAAAAAACAGTCTCGGTTATTACATAAAACATTACATTATTATTCCTAAAACCATATGAATGAGCTTAACGTTTAGTTAAAAAGGATATATTATATTGTGACGAATTTACGAACATTAAGCACGCCATCTAGTGCGAGATAGGCGACATAGAGAAGCAGGCAAACTGACAGCGGAATAAAAAGTCAGTCAAGAGTCAAGAAGGAGAAAACTGACAGTGTAACACGAGGGTCGATGTTGAAGAATAAGTGTAATTAACACGTGTAAAATAATAAGTGTAAATAAGTAAATCCATTAACGTAGGGAGAACGAACTTTTGGAATTTGATTTGGATTATTTCGCAATCCAGAGATCGGACCTAGGAAGCCGCTAGTCGTGAAATCGAAGATCGGTAACAACTGGTGTCAGAGGTGGGATTGCTGAATAATCATAAATCATGGCGAGGCTTGCTGAGAATACCCCACTTAAGGGAAGAATTGGAGTCTCGAAGACTGCTGGTGACAGGGAATAAGGCAGATCTACGAGCACGATTGCGTAAAGCAATGGAGAGTGAGGGCATCGACGTTGATAACCACGAGTTTTGTCATGATGCTTCAGGAGCCTCATCTAAAGTCAAAGAGCAATTGGTAGAGCCGCAGCTAGCTCCAGCATTCGACATGAATGTGCTTTTAGCAACAATGGCGCAACAGTCCTCACGTATGGAAGAGCAGCTGGCATAACAGTCCTCACGTATGGAGAACCAGCTGGCACAACACACTTCACAACTGCACGAAAAACGATCGCGCATCGAAGGGAATCCCGCCGGACTGCAGGCGAGGCAAGATGAAATGGAGGATGAATTACATAAAGTTACACAAAAATACGCAAAATTAGAATCCGAGATATTGAGGTTGGATCCGGAAGATACAGTTCAGTGGACCAGGTACACCCGTTAGTACAACGAAATTGAAAGCGCCAACGTTTGACGGAACTGTACCGTTTAACATTTTTAAACTGCAGTTCGAGACCACAGTGCGAACCAATCACCGGTCTACGGCAGACAAAATAAAATCTGTAAGAGATTGGCCTCGACCCAAAAATGTTGATGAAGTGCGAAGCTTCCTTGGGCTCTGTACGTATTACCGACGCTTTGTACCCGGGTTTGCCAATGTTGCACGAAGCTTACACAATTTGACGAAGAAAAATTGCAAATTTGTGTGGAAAGAGGAGGAAGAAATTGCCTAAAAAGGACAGCTACCCACTGCCACGAATAGACGACACCTTGGACACAATATCCGGTGCGAAATGGTTTTCAACGCTGGATTTACAAAGTGGTTATTGGCAAGTGGAGATCGAGAAAGGCGACCACGAGAAAACTGCTTTTAGCATCGGAGACGGATTGTGGCAATTCTCTGTGATGCCATTCGGATTATGCAACGCGCCAGCAATTTTTGAGCGGTTAATGGAACACGTGCTACAAGGGCTTCACTGGAAAACGTGTTTGGTGTATCTGGATGACATCATTGCCATGGGCAATAGTTTCGACGACCACCTGAAAAACTTAGACCAAGTCCTTCAACGAATTTCTTTGGCCAATTACGGTTGAACCCGAAGAAATGTAATTTGTTTAAAACCGAAGTAACTTATTTGGGACACAAAATCACTACCGGAGGAATTCAGACAGATGAAGGCAAAATAAAATCGGTAAGAGATTGGCCTCGACCCGAAAATGTTCATGAAGTGCGAAGTTTCGTTTTTTACACAATTTGACGAAGAAAATGCATTTCAGCAGTTGAAGGAATTACTTTGTACAGCGCCAATGTTGGCCTATCCAGTTCCTGGCGAAAAGTTCATTCTGGACACAGATGCTAGTGCACATGGAATAGGAGGTGTACTCTCACAGATCATCGATGGTCAGGAAAAAGTAATTGGGTACTATAGCAGAGTCCTTGGAAAGCCGGAAAGGAACTACTGCGTCACAAGGCGAGAACTCTTGACAGTCGTCGAATGTGTAAAACATTTTCACAAATACATGTATGGCCAGCACTTCCTTCTGAGGACAGATCATGTAGTACTCAGATGGCTACTCCAGTTTAAAAATCCGGAAGGGCAGATTGCGCGATGGATAGAAAAGTTGGAGAATTACGATTGCGAAATACAACATCGGAAAGGTGGACAACATGGAAATGCCGATGCACTATCTCGACGCATTGGAGAGTAAGCATTGCTCTAAGGCTGAGAGATGCGACGGTATAGTCGACATTCGATTAACAAACCTGCAGCCTGGCGATGAATGGGAATCCGGCGCTTCAAGGAAAAGCCAACTGGAGGATACAGACTTGGCCAAGGTCATTAGAGCGAAGGAAATGGGTAAAAGACCAACCAAAGAAGAAATTGCATCAGAGAGTCCATTGGCCAAGGCGTATTGGGTGCAATGGAATAGGTTTAAATTGATAAACGGAGTGCTGCATCGTTCATGGGAAAGCAAGGATGGTAAACACATCGACGATTTGATTGACCTACCAAGGTCTAGAATAACAGCCGTGTTGGAAGAGTTCCACCACGGGACAAGTGGAGGACATTTGGGTGTTACGAAAACCCTGAAAAAAAAACAACGGATTTACTGGGCGAATTGTCGAGAATCTGCGCGCAGTGCATGGCAGCTAAGGGTCCGAAAGCTAGAAGCAGAGGAAGACTGCAGCAGTACAACACAGGAGCGTCATTCGAAGGCGTTGCAATGGATGTAGCTGGTCCATTTCCCACTAGTGACTCCGGGAACAAATATGTGTTGGGGATTATGGACTATTTCAGTAAGTGGCCAGAACTATACGCTATACCAAATCAGGAGGCTAAAACTGTGGCCGAAACTGTTGTGCAGAATTGGGTCACGCGATTTGGTATACCAATCCAGTTGCATTCAGATCAAGGGAGGAACTTTGAGTCCGCTATATTTCGAGAAATGTGCTCACTATTGGGTATCAAGAAGACTCGAACAACGGCTTTACACCCACAATCGGGTGGCATGGTAGAAAGGTTTAACCGCACATTAGAGGAACATCTGCGAAAAGTATTAGACAAACGTCAGCGGGATTGGGACAAGCACATTCAAATGTTTTTGTTAGCTTACCGATCAGCAGTCCATGACACTACCGGCCAGTCACCTGCGGCAATTATTTTTGGTACAGAATTGAGACTCCCATCAGATCTAAAATTTGGAAGAAACAACGAGCTTACTGAAACTGGAGGCAGCTACTGGGAAATGCTCCAGGCCGAAATGGACGACATACACCAACACGTGAGGCAGCGAACACAGCTGATGAGCAATAAAATGAAGGATCGATATGACCGAGCTATGAATTCTGATGGACTTCAAGAAGGCGACTTGGTGTGGCTGTACAACCCGCAACGGAAAAAGGGTATGTCTCCAAAACTGCAGACATCGTGGGAAGAGCCATACAAAGTCTTAAAGCGACTGAACGATGTTGTGTATCGCATACAATCCTATACGCAGATACGAGGTAAAATAAAAGTCCTCCATTTGGAGAGACTAGCCTCGTATGGATCAAAGAATTTTGTGTCTGATCAGGACGATCAGACTTAAGTGGAGGGCAGTGTGACGAATTTACGAACATTAGGCACGCCATCTAGTGCGAGATAGACGACATAGAGAAGCAGGCAAACTGACAGCGGAATAATAAGAGTCAGTCAAGAGTCAAGAACGAGAAAACTGACAGCGTAACACGAGGGTCGATGTTGAAGAATAAGTGTAATTAACACGTGTAAAATAATAAGTGTAAATAAGTAAATCCATTAAAGTAAGGAGAACGAACTTTTGGAATTTGATTTGGATTATTTCGCAATCCAGAGATCGGACCTAGGAAGCCGCTAGACGTGAAATCGAAGATTCGTCACAATATGTATTGTTATGAAAGAAACTACGTCGCAGGAAAAAATTGTAAACATTTTAATAGATGGCTTTAGCGGTAAGGGGTAGATAGATTATATGTATCATTCGATGAACTTGGACACGCGTCCACATAATGTCATGCAAGCATTAATCGATATGTCTGCTTAATAAAGTAATTTTCCTATGAAATTGTCAGTATGAGCCAAATTCGCCCTATTTGTGGTAGATTTTAACGTTCCACTTCAATATGAAGAAAGGCTAGTCGAATACTCTCAAAGATTTATGATGAGACGGCTATTAATGAAAGGACGATAAGTGAATAACTTCAATGCTTCAAAAACGGTGGTTGTGACCGTGAAGACCGGCGGAACGATGGTATAGAGAACAAAGCAAATTTGGGGGCATTTCTTGATCGTGTCATAGAGAGAATTGGGGCAACTTCTTGATTGTGTTATAGAGAACAAAGCAAAATTAAAAGCATTTCTTGATCGTGTCATAGAGAGAATTGGGTCATTTATTGATTGTGTCAAAGAGAACAAAGCAAAATTAAAAGCATTTCATGATCGTGCCAAAGGGAGAATTGGGGCCATTTCTTGATTGTGTCATAGAGAACGAAACAAAATTAGGAGCATTTCTTGATCGTGTCAAAGTTAAAAAAATCGGCCCGATCGTTGGAAATGCCTCAACATATCATTTCAAAACGGCTCGAAACTATGCGAATGGTTCAAAAGAAAAAAAAATTAGGTCCCGTACTAGTTTGAGCCGAGAGATAATAAACGGTTTCTATTTGGTTATGAACAACTGTTTGAAAACAAAGACGAAGGAATTTCCGCATCGCGTTATGACTAGGGATGGTAATTGGTTACTTACGATAACGCTAAGCGCAAACAATAATGGGAAGTTTGGGACCATGTTTCCACATCAGCAGCGAAGGCAGCTCAATGTAGCGTAAGGGCAATTAAAACTGGCTGAAACAATCACAGGCGATCGATATAGAAGTATATTGACGCATTTGAGGTGAACAATAAAAACCAAATGGCCACAATACAGCGAGAGACCCAATAAAGTGATTTTACAGCAAGACAATGCTTGATTCCGTGTTGCGATAGACATACTTGAAAACATAAGAATGAGAAGCTTCACCTTATCTGCTGCATTCTTCAGACGTTGCTTCTTCTCTGACCATCAGTTATTTCGATCAATCCCTCAATGCCTAGCTAACCAGAACGTATGAATCGTGCTCACCTCAAGGATGATTCGTTTTTTGGACACGGGATTATATGTTGCCAGAAATATAGCAGAAAGTGGCGGCCAACGATGGACAAAACTTTGATTCATAAATGTATAATAAGTTTTTTACAAAACAGCTTATAATTTCGAGAAAATCTAGGGAGCATACTTGTACACCTAATATAACTACTGAATCAAATTTCGTAAGCATCTATTCGATCAGATGAACAAAAAACGAATGAAATAAATGATTTGATATGTTTAGAGGGGTTCTTTGAAAGTTTGGTTGTGAAAACTGTGCCAGCGTATATTTCGTGGGATTATTTTGCGTGGCACACGCAATTTCGAATAGGAATAAATAGCGGTAAATATTAAATTAGGGAAACTTTCTATAGAAGGTGTGGGAGCGAACATACAGGGCAAAGTTATTGATTGCTTTCAACCCGGAGAAGGCCAGGGCGATACTTGTCCCTGTTCAATTCAAGTTGGGATGCAGTCTCCACGTGACACCTATGGATAGCTACTTTGGTACCCGCCAAGTAGTGAACCAATGCATGCAGAGACATCCTGAGAAAGGTTGGCGCAGGGTTAATAGTTAATATACTTGCCCGAAAAAACAAAATATGATGGCAAATTTATCAAGCCTCTGATATGGACCGGATACACGACGACGACCACGGAAACGAAATTGGCTAAACGATATGAGAATTTTCTTATGGAACATCCGCTTACTATACAGAGCTCGAGCTACACAGCAGCTAGCCGGTTCCCTGTCCGAATATAAGACTGACATAACAGCATTATAAGAAATAAGATGAACGGGGAGTGGTGTTATTCAAAGAAACGAGTATGACATTTATTACAGTTCGCACACAAAACACCATGTGCTCGGGGTTTCTAGTCAGCCGAAAACTGAAGCCTGTCATTATCGGCTTTAATGCAAGAAACGAAAGGCTATGCACTCTTCGCGTGCGAGGTAAGTTTAAGAACATAAGCCTCTTAAACGTTCACGAACCTACAGAGGGGTTGTCCAAGGACGAAAAAGAAGAATTCTACGAGAACGTCGAACGGGCCCCCAATGTCCGCCCACGATACGATGTGAAAATCGTTCTTGCTGATTTGAATGCCAAAGGTTGTCGGGAGCCAGTTTTCAGGCACTACGCAGGTTCCCATAGTTTACATGAGAACACAATGACAATAAACTACGAGTCATCGAACTGGCAGAATCAAAGAACTTGGTCGTTGTGGGTATCAGGTTTCCACGTAAAGATATCCACAAACCCACCTGGGTATCACCTGATGGAGCCACTTGCAACCAAAATGGCCACGTGTTGATAGGTCGCCGCCACTCCTCGAGCCTGGTATAGCGTTTGCGATGATAGTGAAGAACGTGTGATTCGAACTGATGCTATGACAGTTAGAATAATCAAAAAATGCTTAACATATCAGGTTACTGGCCGCGTGTATGAAGTCGATTTCTAAACTCAAGTACACTCAACTGATGTGGAATGGTTATGTTATCGCTATGGTATACGGCTCTGATGCATTTTCTTATTCGATTTTCGTTCGGTGTGCATCACCATTTGCTTGTGTATTGTGTGTGAATCTGTTAGAAACGCCACAACGGTACGACTGTACCGAAGTGCCAACGTCAACTCGGACCACTATCTTGTTGGTACAGTTTTCCGAGCGCGGATTACCTTACGGAGACGTATTGATCGGATCAACAAGACTGTCTTAAGCAATGAGAATACCAGCAACACATTTGGGCATGCGTTAAGACTCACCCTCGAAGAGCTTGATCGGAGGAGAGTATGTCCTGGGGCCAGAATGCTGGGCGTAGAAGAGAATTCGACACACCTTAAGAATATTGTCATTAGTACTGCCAACTCCATCTTAGACAGTACCCCTAGAGATCGGAGCGACTGGTTTGATGATGAGTGCAAACTAGCGACTGAACGTAAGAATGCTGCATGCCGAGCAATGCAGTAGTCTCATAGGACGCGGGTACGCGGGGAAAATACAAAAAGCTCAGAAGATCTGAAAAAAGACCACTGACAAAAGAAAAGTGCCTGGGATAAAAATCGACTTTGTGAAATAGAGAAAAGTAGAGAGTTAGGTCCACACCAGGCGCGAAAGTTCTACCAAATAATCCCCAATATGACGCGCTACACACCACGCTGCACTTACTGCAAGGATAAAGAGGGTAATCTGATCACCGATCCTGAAGGCATTCTGGATCGATGGGAAGTGGACTTCAATAAGTCGCTAAATGGTCAGTTCACAGAAGAATTGGAGGCTCCATCCACGCAAAATGAAGACGAAATGCTGCCGCCACTAAGCATTGAGGAAACAGTTAAAGCCATAAGACAGCTCAAATCGAATAAAGCCCCCGGAGCTGATAGCATACCAGTTGAGCTGATCAAACAAGGAGGGACAGCGTTATATCACGCAATTCCTGAGATCGTGGTGCACGTATGGGAGCAAGAGGAGATGCCGGAAGATTGTCGTCGCGAAATACTTTGCCCCATACATAAGAAGGGAGATATCGCACTGTGCAGCAACTATATATATATTGCTGAGTACCGCCGATAAGATACTCTCCTCTATCCTACAAGATCAGATAGCCCCATACGCTAAAGTCATCATTGGTCAATATCAATATCATGGCTTCATCCCAGGGAAATCAACAATTGGTTAGATATTCACCCTTAGGCAGGCGATGGAAAAATGTTTGGAATTTAAGATTCCATTATATGATCTATTCATAGACTTTAAGGCCGCTTATGATAGCATAGTCAGGGTAGAACTATATAATGCCATGAGGGAGTTCGGCATTCCAAACAAATTGATACGACTTTGTAGGTTGACAATGGCCAACCTAACTACTCAAGTAAAAACAGCGGGATTGGTGTCCAAACCCATAAACATCTTTAATGGACTCCGACAAGGGGGCGGTTTGGCCTGCCTCCTCTTCAATCTGACTTTGGAGAAAGCAATCCGTGACTCTGGCGTTAAAACTAGAGGGACTATTGTCACCAAGTCCAGCCAGATACTAGCTTACGCAGACGACATCGACGTAATCGGTAGAACCGAATCGGCGGTACAGGACTCCTCCCCCCAGATCGAGCAGGCGGCACAAAAACTGGGACTGCACATTAATGAGGGAAAAACTAAGTACATCATAAGTAAGAAGATTACACCCCATATAAAATATGTGAAATTTATTAATGACCGAATGTCGGTGCTAAAAATACAGAGCCCATGGTACAATTATGTATTTATAAACGTATACGCCGCTACAGAATCTGGACGAAGAAACGAAGGACACATTCTACGAGACCCTAGAGGAAGTTTTGATGGCATTTCATCATTCGATGTTAAAATCCTCCTCGGGGGCCTCAATGCGAAAATTGGAAAGGAAGATATCTTCCTATCAACTATAGGTAAAGAAAGCCTACACGACGTTTCAAATGATAATGGAATTCGAATTATTGAGTTCACAGCGTCAAAAGCACAAGGAAATTCATAAAGCCACATGGATATCACCCGACGGTGCGAAGAGAAGACCTAACGTTGGTCACACACTCGAGGTAGCGGAGTACGAATTTGAAGTAGTGGAATCCTTTAACTATTTTGGGTCAATAGTATCAGCCGATAACAATATAGAAGAAGAAATACGTGAACGGCTGATCAAATCCAACAAAGTGTACTATGGTCTATCAAAGCTCTTTAAATCCCGAAATTTATCAAGAACATCCAAGCTACTACTGTACAAGACCATGCTCTTACCAGTACACATGTATGGATCCGAGACCTGGGTGCTCAATAAAAGGCACTCTGAACTCTTAGCTCCTCGATAGTATAGTGGTTAGTATACCCGCCTGTCACGCGGGAGACCGGAGTTCGACTCCCCGTCGGGGAGCCTCTGGTGCAAGACTAATGACCTTGCCCAAAAAAAAAAACAAATCATTATGGAAAATTTTACAAGTCTCAGGACTAGCTAAATGAGGCCAAGACCGGCTCACGGTTGTAGTGCCGATGATGATGATGATGATGAATTGAATTGTTGGCCCCGTATGTGAGGGAGGACGATTCCCGAGACGCTACAACCATGAGTTATACGCGATCTACCTTGAAGCTAATGTTGTAAGAAAAATCAAGCTCGGTAGACTCCGGTGGGCGGGACACCTAGCTCGAATGAGCGAAGAGGAGCCTGCCTAGAAAGTCCTTTGTTACAGGATGTATGGAAGGAGACAGCGCGGCAGACCTTGTCTGCGATGGAGGGATGGCGTAGACCAGGACGCCCAGAGCCTGGGAGTGCCAAACTGGTTGACGTCGGCTCGAAATCGGGACCGGTGAAGAGATTTGCTAAATAAGGCCAAGACTGGATCCCGGTTGTAGTGCCAATGATGATGATGAAACTGTTCATAATATGGTATTGCGTAACACTTTTCTGCATACCATACTTTAAAATAAATACCAAAAACCGCTAATATTTTTAAATTAATAATTTTAATTCCCTCGTAATATACGAAACGCGGGCCTTCTCTACCTTCCTCCCCACCACACCTTTTACGGCTTCAATAAACCCCTATCGCGTATGGTAACAAATGTCAACACTAAGTCCACCTCGTTTGATTTCAAACGCCCACATTGTTAAGCACGGCTTCCTCTACCTTTCTCACTATCCGCCTCCACTACCCGATACTTCTCTTGCCTTCATTGTGTAGTTTTTACTGTAGGATAAGCTTAGTTAATGTAACATATTGTGACGCATATGATAATCAGTACTAGAATATTCTAGAAAGTCCGAAACAAAGTACTAGAATATTCTAGAAAGTACTGAAAAACTGAAGACTATGAACAATAGAAAATTCGAGGCTATGGAACGGGCGGAAACGAAACACCGAATCAGAAGGAGGAAAAACGGTATAAATACGTCGCACGCAGCTCGGGAAGAAAGATAAGTAAGAAGTAAGCAGAGTAAGCAAGCGATAAGTAAGGAAGTGATAAGTCAAGAAATCGTTAAGTGTACGGTAAAAGTAACGGTTGTTATTAACGGACTAATAAAGTGTTACATTAATTCAAAATTGATTTAACGGCTCTTATTTATTAAAAATAATTAATCCAGCGAACCCTAAGCTTGCTGCAATATGTTAGATTGTATGAATTTATTTTGTATAAGCTTGTAGTAAGCCAATAAATTGGGGCGATGGCCCTACAAAACCACACTTAATGGGTAGATGTGAAATTTTAACATTCTTTGTCTTAAGGATGATCTAGGCGATAATAAAAATATAAATGTAGATAATAAAAATAATAAAAATATAAATGTAGATTTTCCAATAAGACATATCCTTAGAGGTAAATATGATGAGAATATGGGACTATGGAAGAAAGTCCAAAATCGTTTATTGGAGGGGTTAACAACATCACTGAGAATCATCAGATCGCGAAGACTCAGACGGGCCGTAGTGAAAATGGGTAATAACGGAAACGTCCCTAGAAATCTTGACGGAAGACCAATCGTAAAGAGACCTGCAGGAAAACGGCAACAGAGAGGGAAGCACAACGTCAGGCGTGGACTTGAGGATAGTGGATAAAGTTGTATTAGATGCTACCTGTTTAAAATAATTATAAAAAATTAATTGATATTACAAATGTTAAGAAGAAAATAAAATAAAAGGCATATGCCGTTGTTTAAAATATCATTATATAATACCATCACACTGCGTTCGCACTATTATTCTCCTTTACTGAGGTCCTTATTTGTTTTAAATAGACTTAATTATAATATAATTACAAAATTTTAAGTAAACACATTACTTATTCTTGATAAATTTAAGTACAGCATCATCTCCTCTTATATTCTTTGAAAGTTACATAAGATTACACTTTCTCCACAATTTAAGGAAGATAAGAATTAAAGTAGTTTGGCGGATTTTTATTTATTAACAATAGTAACATTCAAGGCTTTGAATTAAAAAGAAATTAACACTTAGGCTGCAGTGCAATAAAAGTAAAAAAAAAAAAAAAAAAAAAAAAAAAAAAAAAAAAAAAAAAAAAAATGAACAAAATCGTTGCTAATACAAATTTATCTTAACGCATTTTATACGGTATACATTTTACTTTGCTTCTATATATGTATCTTTCGATTGTTACATTAAAACGTTAAAACGGAAGTAACACAGATTTTCATTAAAAATTCTTTTTTAAATATTATGTTCGTTCTAAATAATAAAAAACTTTTTTTTATGCTCTAGACTATATAAAAAAATGGAAGTATAATAATAATTTGATTTTATAAATCCAAATAATAAGCTAAATTCGAAATGACAAAAGTGATACATTCCTTTTTAATAAATTTGACTGCGATCTCGATTGTAGATTATTCCCAATTGTGCTGTTATTATCTAAGTTCAAATCCTTCATTGGAACTACTTCCGGCAACAATTGTCTGATGTGAGATGGTGAACGACGAATATTGTGCTGCCGCCTGGAATTGATTATTTGTTATTCGTTTTGTTGCGTAAGTCAATATTTAGTTAGCTAATGTTTTTCTGTATTATAAAACTGCACAGTTTTCACATTAAAATTAGGCATATGGATAACCTTGGGGAGTAGTTAATAAGCAGAATTCAACGAAATTAAATGGTCAACTACTTCCTTTCGTTGCAGTCTATAGACATTCAAGACACATCTAAGAAAATAAGTTATCTTTTTAGAGCTAAAAGAAATTTTACTTCAGCCCAAATTTTTCTTCCATACTAAACAACCCGCATAATAGAAAAAACAACAGTAACATTATCACAAGAGATTACTACTGATTAAGTTGATTTCTTCCTATCTTAACGATCGAACCTACCGTGTCAGATTTAGATCCACCCTCTCCAATCCTTTTCTTCCCACGTCAGGGGTTCCTCAAGGCAGTCATCTTGGACCCCTCCTATTCATTCTTACTATTAATGATATAGACTCCAGTATCAGGTACTCCTCCATCTCTCTATACGTGAACAACACTAGACTCTTCAAGATGATCCGCTCTTCTGTCAACTCCTCACTTCTCCTAATGGATTTCGACAGCTTTTCAACTTGGTGCCAAAATAACTGCCTCGAAATAAATATTGCCAAATGTCATTCAATTACCTTCTCCCGTAAACGACCCCCCTCACCGCTACGTTCATATGTCTTACTCCACCCACAGATAACACCTGTACAAACGATTCGTGACCTTGGCATCTTATGTGGTAGGGAGTTTAACTTCATCCCACATATTGATGACATTATTCTCAAGGCCACCTCTTTTCTTGGTTTTGTGAACCGCTTGTCGAAAGATTTCTCTAAACCCTACGTTTCCAGATCGCCCTATATAGCCTTTGTTCGCCCCCTTCTTGAATATGCTAGTCAGTTTTGGTCTCCTCACTACTCGTCCCATATTCGCAGGGCGTGCTACGTCGTTTTTTGCGTTTTGCCCTCAGAGGAGTGAATTGGGAAAATCCTCAAATTCTATCCCCATACACGAGCCGTCTTCACCCAATTAGCCTTAACACACAGGAAGAGCGCAGAATTCATCCCGACATCCTCTTCATCCACCGTCTACTCTCAGGTTCAATCAACTGCCCAAGCCTGCTATCTTCCACCACATTTCCCAATAATCCCCGAAACCTGCAAAACCTTGGACTCTTCTATTTGCCCGCCCATCACATGTCTATAGCGTTGAGCAAGAATAGTGAAGACGGTGATTTAAACATTTTGTTGGAAGTGGGTGGCAAGTCAATAAATAAGAACAACGGTTAATACACGTGGATGTATAAATATATGTATTTGTCTTATTATGAATGTAAACGTCTGTCTTGTATGGATAGTGCTATGCAACTGACGCAACTCTGTTTCCCGCCATTGGCTTGGTGGTAACGAAGCGCGATAGTTCTACTTGTCGGTAAGGTCGACGTCTCTATCTGTCGGTAAGGTCTCTATCTCTACAACCTCCCCCTCGGAAAGATCTCCTCCAGAGCTTGGATCTTTTCGCATGGATAGCCCTTGAAGCATCTTGGACCGGTGAATCTCATGTTGATTCCTTCCGAGTGATTTTGTCGCAATATCTGCCGTATTTTGATCCGTAGTCACGTATTTCAGTTTGATTCTTCCATTTGCAACATTTTCCCTCACGTAGTGGTGTTTGATTGCGATATGCTTCGTTCGGCTCTTGCTGATGTAACTCTCTGTGTGTGCTATCGCAGATTGACTATCGCTCAGAATGATCTTCTGATCCCTGGCGAGTTCGTTCAGTCCAACTGAGTTCAGCAAATTTCTCATCCATATGACTTCCCTTGCACAATCCGCTAAAGCCGTATATTCTGCCTCCATTGTGCTCAAAGCGACTGAAGTTTGTTTCGTGCTTCTCCAAAGTATTGGTGCTCCTCCCAATATCACCACGTATCCACTGATACTCTTCCTGTCCAATGTTGATGTGGCCCAATCTGCGTCACTGTACGCCATCAACTCCTTTCCTGTGGTTTTGTAAATCAATTCCAACTTTTTGGTTTCTTTCAGGTATCTCAGTACTCGCATCGCAGCACTCCAATGTTGTTCGTTGTGTCGAGTACAAAACTGAGCCAATTTATCTACGTGAAATGCTACGTCCGGTCGTGTTCGTTGAGAGATGTACAGAAGTCCTCCGATGAGTTCTTGGTACGACCAATCGCTTTCACTTTCCTCATCCTGTTCCTCCAGGAATGTTGGTCTCACTTCCATAGGTGTTTGGAATCCTTTGGCGTTGTGTAGTCCAAACCGCTCTACTAATTTATCAATGTAGTTTTCCTGCGAAAGTGATATGCTTCCCTCTCGATTTTCGTGAAAATCTACTCCCACTAGGTTTGTCAACTTCCCCAAGTGTTTGACATCAAAGCATTTGTTTAACAAGTCTCCTACGTGTTTCCTGGTAGCCTCGTTTTCGACAATTGTCACCATATCGTCGACGTAAACTGTCAGCAATGCTCGTCCTTTGGTAGTCTTTAGTTCGTAAACGCACGGGTCTACCTTGTTTCTGATGAATCCCTTTTCAGTCAGTGTTTCGTTCATGTGCTCGTTCCAGCACCTTCCACTTTGTTTCAATCCGTAGATTGATTTCTTCAACCAACACACTTTATTTTCGTCACCCTTTTTGACGAAGCCCTCTGGTTGTAAAATGTATACATCTCGTTCTAGCTTGCTGTGGAGATAAGCGCTCTTTACGTCGTATTGGTCAATAATCCAGCGCTTTTTAACTCCAGCCGCTATCAGCAAGCGTATTGTCTCGAAGTTTGATACGGGTGCGTATACTTCGTCGTAATCTATGCCTTTTCTTTGCGAACATCCTTTAGCCACAAGTCTCGCTTTCCACCTCAGTGCGTCACCCACTGTTTTCTTTGCGTAAACCCATCTGCACTTTATCGGTGTCACTCCGCTTGGCGGATCCACAAGTTTCCAAGAATTGTATTTTATCAGTGAGTCATATTCACCGTTCATCGCTTCCTGCCAGTGTACTGATTCTGGAGATTCAATTGCTTCTAGATAAGACGATGGTATCCCCTTTCCGTTGACGGTTGATAGGTTCGCTTTGTAGTCTGGGGTTTCTCTGTTCAGCTTTGTCCTTATCTGTTTCCGAAGTTCTCCCGGATCAGGTTCTAATGCTGGGCGTACGGTTTCCGCTCCGTCCGTTTCCTCTGCATTATCAGCAATCTCGATTTCTGAATAGTTTTGGTCTCTTATTCGTGGCCTCAAATTCATTTTGTGCGATACTCGTTCTTTTTCGTGTTCGGGACCTTTCCTTGGTCTTCCTCGCCTTGTTCGTGTCGCTCGCCCCTCGCTATTGATTTCGATCACGTTCGGTGTTGACGGTACTGGTTCGTTATCGTCTTCGTCCAGCTGTATTACCTCCGTTGTAGATGATTCCGCGACTGTGTCCTCCTCATCTACGTCGAGTTCTCCTTCACTCTCATTTTCCCTTGGCTCCTCGGTTTGGACTGTTTCTGGGCAGTTTTCTTTTTTTCCCTCGTCCGGGTTAGCTACTTTGGACTCGTCGTGGTAGTGTGCTTCCTTGAAGACGCAGTCTCTCGATTCCTCGATCCGTTGTTCGTCTTCTAGCCACACGCGGTATCCACGCCCCCTCTTAGCGTAACCAATGAGTCTTCCTCTCTTCGCTCTGGGGCTGAGTTTGGATTTTCTCTTTGCTTTGGGTATGTGGACGAATACCTCACATCCAATCTCACGGAAGTAACTCACGTTCGGCTTCTTCCCAGTCCAAATTTCGTAGGGCGTCCTCTGGTTGTCGTGAGAATTTGTAACTCTGTTTCTTATGTATACAGCTGTGTCCGCCAGTTCAGCCCATGCCGCCTTTGGCAATCCTGTGTCGTGTAGCGTTGCTCGTAATAGGTCAAGTATCGTCCTATTGAGCCTCTTTGCTACTCCGTTTTGCTGTGGTGTATGTATCATCGTTGTCTCATGGATGATACCTTTTTCCTGACAATATTGTTTCCAAATGTTTGAACAAAACTCTAGACCATTGTCAGTTCTAAGTCGCTTTAACTTCTTGTTCGTCTGGTTTTCCTCTTCAGTTAACCATTTCTTGAATTTCACAAAAGCTTGGCTTTTGTATTGTAGGAAACTCACGTATGCGTATCTGCTTGCATCGTCTATGATGCTCATCATGTATCTGTTTCCTCTCCAACTTGCTTCATCCAGTGGTCCCATCAAATCTGCATGTACCAGGTCGATTATGAGGTTTGTCTTGCCATTTTTGTCCCTTGCCAAATTGCGTTTCGGGAATGGTTGTCTGGTCGATTTGCCGGCTAAGCAATCATCGCATTGCGTCGGATTCTCATTGCTTACTTTCATACCGATCACCACTTCTTTCTTGGTCATCTCCAGAATTTTGTTTTTGCTCACGTGCATCATTCTCCGGTGCCATTTGTCAAGTGCTAAGGGTTTCACGTTGACTTCCTTTGATATGGCATTCAACGATGCGCTTTTTCGTCCTGGTTCAGTGTCCACTGTGTACAGCCTTCCCTGTAGTCGTGCCCTGATCAGTGACTTGCCTTCTTTGCTCAGAATGGAACATCCGTCTTCGTCGAAGATGACTTTCTTCTCATTTTCGATTAGACTTTTCACTGACAGGATACCATAGTCCAGTCCCGGAGCTAAAATTGTGTTTCTAGCTTCGAACTCAGTGATCTCAGTAGGAGCATTCTTTATCCTTATGCTCGCGGTTCCTCGACCCAAAGTTGGCGTTGTACTCCCGTCCGCCATTGTGATTTCATCATTGTCACTCTTACTTACTTATGAGAAATAATTCTCGTTCGGTGTCATGTGGTGCGTCGCGCCGGAGTCAATGATCCAGCTGTCTCGCCCTATCCCCATTGGGCCGCATGACGTTCTTAATACCACTATGTTCGAGTTTGCAGACTCGTTTTGCTTTTTCTTTCGTTCTGGACAGAATCTAGCAATATGTCCAGGTTTCTGGCACACATAACATACAGTTTTCGGGTTGGCTTTCTTCTTATCAAACGGTTCCTTATTCTTCTCATGCTTCTTTTGCTAAAGGCCATTAATACCGTTTCTTTATTTGCACCGCTTTCTCGGCGTCTTGCTTCCTCAGCAAGTAGCCTCATTTTTACAGTTGCACTCTTGAACTCATCTGCGGGAAGATTACACAAATTCGACGCTACGTTGTCGTAATCGGTGGATAAGCCGCACAGTATTATCATCGCGATGTCGCTGTCGTCTATGACATCTCCAACACTAGACAAATCGCCTATAGTTTTGTTGATCTGTCCCAAGTAATTCTCCATGTTTCCACTGTCGCTCATCTTGTGATTGTAGAGTTCTCTTCTCAGTTGCACTGTGCGAAACTTGCTGTCCCTCGGTGCGTAGAGGTTCTGCAGTTCGTCCCAGACTTCCTTCGCCGATCCTTTGTTGCGAATGTGCATTTGCTGTTCGTCGCAAATCGCAAGCGCAATCTTGGTGTGAGCCCTGCTCTGTCTGGATACGTATTGCTTCTTTTGAGTTTCGGTTGCATTGTCCGCTGGTGAGTCTTCTCCTGGTTCTATAACGGACCATAAATCAGCTTCCATCAGTGTCATCTGCATCTGATATGACCAGGTGGCGTAATTCGATCCAATTAATTTATCGATCGAAGACTTCTGATCCGTTCCCATCTTGTTCGTAATATTCTCATCGATACCTTTTCGATTGTATTACGGAGCGCTGGAACCTTTCACTCACTATCACCAAAAAAACGATTCGTCTGTTGAATGCCACGCGTGTAACTGCTTTACTTGCGTATCTCTGGGCCCATAACCATTGTTGGAAGTGGGTGGCAAGTCAATAAATAAGAACAACGGTTAATACACGTGGATGTATAAATATATGTATTTGTCTTATTATGAATGTAAACGTCTGTCTTGTATGGATAGTGCTATGCAACTGACGCAACTCCGTTTCCCGCCATTGGCTTGGTGGTAACGAAGCGCGATAGTTCTACTTGTCGGTAAGGTCGACGTCTCTATCTGTCGGTAAGGTCGCTATCTCTACACATTTGATGAAACCGGTGAGAAGCGAAGCAATGAAGCCCCAGGCTACTGGCCGCGTGTACGAATTCGATTTCTAAACTCAAATTCACTCAGCTGTGTTGTTAGGTTATCGCTATAGTATGCGTCTCTGATGCTTTTTGCTTATGCGAATTTCCTTTCGGTGTTCTTCACTATTTGCTTGCATATTGTGTGTGTATCTGTTAGAAACGTCACACGTCCTACGGCTCTAATGGACCCATTTCGCGAATGCAGGGGTGGGCAAACTCTTACCACACCTTCCTTGACTTCAATCTCACCTCTCCCGCTCTCAAACGGCATCTCCTCTCTTACCCCTTCTGACCACACCCCACTCGACGCCCACACTCTCCCGAACTCCCACTCATACCCTAGCATCCGGCTTATCCCCGCCCTTCTCTGCCCGACCACTTATACTATTATTATATCCATCTTTGTTTAGTTCCCCATTCCACAGTTTTTAAGTTACTTCAAAGTTAATCCCCCACCCCCAACCCACATGCCTAAGTTTTTAAATTAGTTCGTAATTCTATTTATAAGTTTATATGTTTATACCACTTGTACTAAGCTAAATTACTGAGATTTCTGCCCTCACTTCATTCATTCATTCATTTATTCATTCATTCATTCATTCGTTCATTCATTCATTCATTCGTTCATTCATTCATTCATTCTTATGTTTTGCCCTCCGTGAACTGCGACGGGAGAACGCTTCGCTTCTACCTCTTCGTATAATTCGCCTGTGGGGGTAGAGGTTTGAATGCCAAACATGGGCACGCGGTTCACTACACCCACCAACGCTGTTACGCTGAAGACAAGTCACAAAAATAAATCACAAAATTCCAGGAAAATATAAACGCTGGTGATGGTTTGTTGTCTAAGGTTCTTTTTATTATTTGCAATTTTTGATATATACACTGCGATACTAATTGGTTAATTGGTAATCACTATATTCTTCACGTGGGCTTGGATGTGGTGATTTTGTAATCCAATGTTCTTATTATTACTTGCAATTTTTGGTATATACACTACGATACTAACTGGTTAATTAATAGTCACTATTTGTGGAGATGAGCCGAGGATTCACTCGGAATAAGGGTTTTACTAGTAAGATAAATCAATTGCACGCGCGAAGAGAAAGTGTTCGATTTTTGTGGAATGGAATTTTACTAGCTTAGCTTGGTAGTAACTAACTTGACGGCGCGATGGTTGCGACTCGAATTCTTTTGCGCAAACCCACTACGTGGTGAAGGATGAAATCTGACTGATCCCAATTAGGGATGGAAATTGGGATTTGGGATTGTGCACCTCAAGCAACCAATCATGATCATTCTTACACCTGTGGTCTCTCATGTTCCCCGCCTATCGAGGTGAATAAACCCTTCGGTTAATTTGATAGTCGACGGACAAGAAAGAATGAGAGAATCAGAACGTAAAGTGCAATGATCTCGGGGTGGCTTGCTTTGTGTGCGTGTACCGATGCAGCCTCTGAGGATGGCCCACTGACCTAATTCGGTGACTGTGGTGATCTCAGAGTGCAATGAACTACGGGAAGATGAAAATGGGAAGGAGGGGAAAATAGTTTGTGCTATTCATCTGCAAAAAGAGATCATCGATCCCCAGCGAATAGAGTGTCTGGGGGAAGTCAAAGGGACGCTAAATTCGGCTAGGGAAATATCGGGTTTTCCAATAGGGACTTGACAACTTTTTTTTTTAAATAAAACGCAAACCATTTGAGATATTTCAAAAACTTTTTGATCGGCTTGATGTACAATCAAAACATTTATGAATGGAACTCGACTTCGTTCATATGGCCACCGCGGGCACGTTTGCAGCGGTCGATTCTTTGGACCCAATTTTCGATGACTCGGCCACACATTTCGGCCGAAACGGCCACTATTTCGCGTTCAATGTTGGCTCTGAGCTCTTCCAACGTCGTCGGCCTGTTGGCATAGACCAATGACTTGACGTAGCCCCAAAGAAAATAGTCTAAAGGCGTTAAATCGCACGAACGAAGCGGCCAACCGACTGGCCCATTTCTTGAGATAACACGCTCATCAAACTTACTCTTCAATAAATCGATTGTATCGTGTGCTATGTGGCTTGTGGCACCGTCCTGTTGACTCCTCTCGCCCAAGTCCATATCTTCCAATTCGGGCCAAAAATAAACGGTAATCATGGCGCGATAACGATGGCCATTCACAGTAACGTGACGATCGTTATCGTCGACGAAAAAATATGGCCCAATGACGCCGCCGGCATGAAAACCGCACCATGGTGGATGAAGTGGTGATTCATGAAGCACATGTGGATTTTCACCCGACCAATAACGCATGTTTTGCTTATTGACGAACCCATTGAGCCAAAAATGAGCTTCGTCACTGAAGATGATTTTGCGATGAAATTCATCATCTTGGCGCATCTTTTCCAGAGCCCAATCGGAGAACGTACGTCGCTTCAAATGGTCCATCGGCTTCAATTCTTGAGTCCGCCGTGGAATTGACTGATTTGAATCGTTTGCTACGAACGTCTGAACGGCAACGTTATTTTCAACACTTCGACCAACCCGTTGTCTCACTGGCACGGCAACATCACCCAACGAATATGTAGACTCAAATGTTTGCACTAAACTTGTTATGGCCTGTCTACTAGGGCGAGAATTACGAGCGAAAATTGGAGTTAACGCTCTTAAAGTTGCGGTCACCGACTCCAAATTTCGACAGTAAATTTTATAATTTCCAGACGTTGTTCGTTCGTGTACTTAACCATGATGAAAATGTTGAGTTTACTGAATACATTGGCAGTGACATTTTGATGATTAGTGAAGGGGTGCGTTCACGAATTAAATTCAAAGTTGTCAAGTCCCTATTGGAAAACCCGATATTACCGTGGGAAACTCGCTAAGTAATTCGGTAATTACCCAAGCCGTTGCACGATGCTGCAACCGCGTCGTTTGGGTCGACTTGGTTGTTGCTAACCAACATGAATTGCAATTTCCGGTGGAAATCTCATGGGTTAGGGGAATGGAGTTGCCGTATGGCAAAAGAGAGCTGAATCCTATTATGCATTAATTGCATAGAATAATGAATTCAGCTATGCGTCCTTTTGGAAAATATCTTCCACAGGTGAAATAGCTGAACGGTGGGTTGGTTCTCCATGTAATATAGAGAACCCCCACAGAATACCGTACTCAAAGCGATATTCTCTTCATCCTCCGTCTATTCTCAGGTTCGGTTGGGTGTGCGAAACTTCTCCACCGTATCTCCTTTAGCACAAACTCTCGCAAATTACACCACAACTCATACGGCTCTAATAAGCCTATTTGCAGAATGCTACGGAATGCTAACTCAAAGTCAACCTCTTTCAACTTTAACCTTAACACTTTTGCTTTCAAACTCCGTCTCCTAATTAAGGTCTCCTAATCTCATTGTCCGTTGTTATCATGCAGTTTGGCAACTGACATAGATCATTTTTCGATCTCATGCACAAGAATTGTTCGGGATTCAACATATATTTAAATAGGACAGGTCTAGTGCCTGCTTTAAGTTACAATGGTGCCATTCTCTTAAGTGCTGTATTTAACGACTTAAGTGTCATCTGTGGCAGGAAGCTGAACTTTACGTTATACTGCCAGCAAATGATGCACAAAACAAATCGAATGCTTTTTTCCATAACGCGTAGACCTAAAGTGTTCTCCAGCCTCTAGGTCCCTATGTATGGAATTCATTAAGTTAATTATTGTGTACGGAAGTCATTTATGTCCGCCATACCGTGATATGCATATTAGCCGGATCGAATCCATCTTTTATTCGATTTACTTATAATAATATTACTTCTCCTGAACGAATAGGCAATTACTGATTGTCATGCAAAATGTGAGCCACAAATTATCCCGATACGCTATTCCTTTCCCAACTGAATGATAATATTGACTGTGGCCAATACTACTTCAAGCTATCTCTTGCAACCGTTCTTTGGAAATATTTAACATCCAACATTCAAAAACCCATTAAAAGCCATATTTACTTATTTACTTCTGATCTAAGTCCTTTAAGCTAAGAATTATTGCAAGCTTCATGTAAGTTTCTTTTTTTTTTTGTTGACACTAACGCGCGCACAAAAGGGGATTTTGAAGTACCCTTAAATGTCAGAGCCCGGTGCGAGCGGATGGAGAGGAAGTGGATAAAGCAATGAGGTGTCGATGTATATTGGTCTTGAATATCTGGACATCACAACGGCCAGGAAACACATGATCAGGCAGAACAATCCACATTCGTGTGGTTCGGCTAAAGAATGACTATGATGATGTTTATTTGTGCGCCTAAAGTCCACTTTCAATGTGAACTGATGCGTATTCACAGATTGACGAGTATCGCGGGAAAATGTCTGAAGGGGCGGATTTCATTCAGCAAGTTCAGTTGAGCAACGACCGTGGCAATACCTATAGAAAAGAGATAGGCATGATATGTTGCGCCTGTGTTCTAATGACGGAATTGATCGACTTACGGCTGGGTCCCCAATAAGTTTCACTGCTCGTTTTTGCATCCTGTCGGGCACGTGTAGTGCAGTTTTGGATGAGCCTGACCAAATATGGGAGTTGAACTCCATTTTTAGACGAATATACGCCTTGTAAGAGCTCCACGATAGTATGGTGGTTAGTATACCCGCCTTTCCCCGGGTTCGATTCCCCGTCGGGGAGCCTCTGGCGTAAGACTAATGACCTTGCCCGGAAAAAAACAAATCATAATGGAAAATTTAACAAGCCTCAGGACTTGCTAAATAAGGGCAAGAGCGGTTCCCGGTTGTAGTGCCGATGATGATGATGATACGCCTTGTAAATAGTGGCCAGGTTCAATTACGTGGTCATTCCAGATAAGAGTCGAATTAATTCGAGTGCCAAGGATTGATAATTCCTTGGCTTCGTGGATGCAAGTGGCGTTCATAGACAGTATATTTACTTTGAAGTTCACCTTTGACGACAAGAGGCAGCACTGAGTTTTTAGGGCATTGAATTCTACTCGGTTAGATAATCCCCACTGATATATCTGGTTGAGGCCTGAATTCAATGTATCAAGCATAAGTTGCTGGTTCGTAGTGACGTTCGAAGAGTTTGGACGGGAGCGTTCGTATGAGTATGAGAAACTCAACGTGCTATCATCAGCAAACGAGTGAATTGGGTTGTGAGTAATTGACAAGAGATCATTTATAAAGATGAGGAAGAGAGTGGATGAGAGTACCGAACCCTGGGGAACACCTGCATTAATTTGATGGGAGACAGATTTGACACCATCAAGAATCACTTGGATTGAACGGCCAGAAAGATAGTCCCTTGTCCATTGGATCAGGGAGTTGTCCACTCCATAGGAATGCAATTTTGACAAAAGGGCTTGATGCCAAACTCTGTCGAAGGCTTTTGAAAAATGCAATGCGACTACCATGCTTTCGCCGAGGTAGTGGATGGAATGGCTCCACTTTTTGGTAAGGTACGCCATCAGGTCTCCTGTGGACCTGTTGCTACGAAAGCCATATTGGCGGTCATTGAAGAGGTCATTTGATTCCAGATATTTCGAAAGTTGACGGTTGATAACAGATTCGATTACCTTGGAGAGAATAGAAGTTAGTGCTATGGGTCGATAAAAAGAGAGGGATGATTTGTCACTCTTTTTGGGAATTGGCTGAATGTTCGCTGACTTCCATCTATTTGGAAAATGGCCAGTAGAATAAGACAAATGGAAGAGTTTCCGCAGTGGTTTGGCGAGTGAAGAGGAACATCTCTTCAAAAGGATTGGGGGAATGCCATCCGGACCAGCGGATTTGTTTGCGTTTTGTTCAGCGAATTCAAACCTCGATCCCGGCCTTTTGGACCCACCTGTGATCTCGCCGGTACAGTCTTCCATGTGGGATGTGAGATTTCGTCCGCGCACTATTCGACGCATTCTACGTGAACTGGACTGTAGGAAGGCAACCGGCCCGGACGGAATACCAGCAATATTCCTTATGAACTGTGCTCCAGAACTATCGCCGGTTCTTGGCAGAATCTTCCGCTTATCTTATGCACGGAGGACCTTACCTGCCTGCTGGAAAATCGCTCGAGTTCAGCCAATCCCAAAGGCGGGAAAAAAGTGTCTCCCACAAAATTACCGTCCGATAGCATTACTGTCTATTTTATCTAAGGTGATGGAAAAAGTCATCAATACAGAGTTAATTAAGCATTTGCAGTGCAACGGACTTCTGAATGATCGTCAATACGGATTTCGTGGCAGGCGGTCCACAGGAGACCTTTTGACACTTATAACCGATATATGGATATCTGCGATTGAACGGCATGGTGAGTCAAGGGCGGTCGCATTGGATATCTCCAAGGCTTTTGACCGCGTCTGGCACGGGGCATTGCTGAGCAAACTTCGTTCATATGGACTTTCCCAACAGCTTTGCGGCTGGACGAGGAGCTTCCTCGAGAATCGATCGATCCGGGTTGTTGTGGACGACGAGTGTTCGGATCTGCATCCTGTTAATTCAGGGGTGCCACAAGGTTCTATTTTGGCTCCAACCTTGTTCTTGCTTCACATAAATGATTTGTTGGAGACAACGGATAACAAAGTGTTCAGTTTTGCGGATGATAGTACGCTTGTTTCCTCCTTTTCGAGTGATCGGCCGATTGGTGCATCAACGTCGCACCAGTTGAGATGTAGACAGATTGACTCTCTGAATCAGGATCTGGATAAAGTCCTGCAGTGGGGAAGGGCCAATCTTGTCGACTTCAACGCAACGAAGACCCAGTATACTCGTACAACATTCACAAAGAAAAGTGGATCATCGGTTCCACAGCTGATAGTGAATGGCCAGGCCATCGAATCTGGGGAAAGTTTGAAATTGCTCGGCGTCACGGTCTGTGGGAATGTATCATGGCATAAACACGTATCGGGTATCGCCAGATCAGCCTCAGGAAAACTGAGCTATCTTTTTAGAGCCAAGAAATATTTTACTCCGGCCCAACTTCTTCTCCTATATAAATCCCAAATTAGACCCGCGCTCGAATCTTGCTCTCATGTTTGGAACTCGGCTCCTAAACATAACCTCGACCTACTTGAGAGCGTACAGAGACGAGCGATCCGCCTGATCGGGGACTCGGCGCTGACGTCGGGACTACAGTCGCTATCACATCGAAGGCGCGTAGCCGACCTCTGTCTGTTTTACAGATATTATCACGGGTGCTGTTCTTCGGATATTCTTGGCATTGTTCCACGCAATTCGGTTCATATGCGCTCCACAAGACAATCCGACGGATCGCACCCGTTTGTGGTTCATCTCCCGACGGCGCAAACATCCCTGTATCAGAACTCGTTCCGTTACAGAGCGGGGAAGCTGTGGAACTGCCTTTGTTCCCGGAGCGTTACAACCTGCAACTGTTCAAAAAGAACTGCAACAGTTATTTGATGGCATCTCGGGGCGCCCACTCGGCGTTATAGGTTCACCTCTCCCGAGAGAAGTCTAATAATAAAAAAAAAAAAAAAAATATATATATATATATATATATATATATATATATATATATATATATATATATATATTCGGTTAAGGGTGAGATTCGGCCAGTGGTGCATGCTCTCTTGATTAAGGGATGCGTTTCCTATTACAAGAGAAACGTGAAGTCTCTCTTTGGGGTAGGTAACCGGATCTCATAGAGAAGATCATGGCGGTATGTATGTGTAAACATTGGTTTTCTCATGGGACAAGGCCATGAGAAAGAAGCTGAAAAATCGTAAGGAAATAATGGGCATCAATGAGTTATGAGTTCGGCTAAGTAAACAAGCTGTATCTCATTGGGTGTTAATGGATTTTTGTTTGCTCATGTCGCGAGATCATGAGAAACGGATCCAGAAATATTGAAAGGCATCGGGATCGTGTAGATCATTGTTTAATGGTGTGTATTGCAACTGTATAGATAGACCGCAATGCATCATGCAAATTGTGTTAATTGAGGTTTTAACATACACGCTGGATATTGGACGTTTATGGCATCGCTGCCAAGGGTGAGAACAACATTCTTATTTGCATTTGGTTGTGCTATAGGATTTGGGTGCACATGAAGGACAAAATTGCTTAACAAACAATGGTGCCGGAATAGTTTTCCTAATCCTGATACATGTATGCAGACGAAGTATTTTCCAACGAATTCTAATGACGTATTGGATGTGTGAACAAAGTCTTTCAGGAATTTGATGTTGTTCTTTAAGGAAAGTAAATTTGATGCATTGAATTACGAATGCTAAGAAATCTTTGTTGGGAAAATGTTGCCGATGCGTTGATGCATGGAAAAATGCCCCTGTTGGTGAAATTCCTTTCAGGAACCTCTAGAACCATTGGGAGCATTGACTATCCTTGGACAGGGAAATGTTTCTAGGTGCTAATGGAATTGAATCAGCGGAATACAATGGAGTTTGAGGAGCCTCAGCACAGGAAGCTTGGGGGTAATTGGGCAAGTAGACAGTGGCGTTTGGCGGAACCGCCACAGAACTGATCTGGTATCAGGCAGCGTTGAGTTGGCTGCAAAATATGCAGCAATTAGATTCGCCTTCTCTATTGCAGTGGTGACTGGTTTGTCATCGACTATAAGCGATGGAATGGATGAAGAGACTGAGTTTTGAATGTTTTTCACGAATGCCCAGAAGTTTCTACTACCTGTGGGACTGTGTAGTATTTTTTGTCTCATTCTCTGGTCATGCAAGAACTTGGCGGGTTGAATATACGTATTGCAGTCATTCGTAGCTCTCTTAAATCTTTTCCGGTTTCCTCAGTGTTGTTTGATATATACAACCGGAAGCTCAACTCTTTAGCCTTAATGGGGTCTCTGCACCCGGAATCGAATCACATATTTTTCTTGGGTGTGATACTCTTTACTCTGTGTGGAATAAAGGTCCGCATGCCAAGTAGTATCGTGTCTGTCAATGTGTCCACTATAGAATCAACATCGTTATGGAGGAAAAATAACGACCAATTGAACCTCCTTTCTCCTGGCTTTCTCGTAGAACCATATTGTTCTTTTGGGAGCTTTCTCATTAACGTTACTGTTGGTTAGAGCAAATTTAGCTGACACGACGCAGTTGTCTGAAGTGCCTAAGGGCGAAGAAACTTCAATTGTGTAATTGTTTGGGTGGGAGGTGAGAAACAGGTCCAGTGTGTTGGCGAAATGACCATATATATCTGGTACACCGTGTTGGCTCATTGATAAGTTGAGTTAATCTATTTGAATCAGCAAAAAGCTGGACATATTGACCTTCAGGTGTTGTGTGCCCGGAGTGACAGAAGCCACTGAAAATTATGCACATTAAAATCACCCGCAACAAGAATTTTAGTGTGCGGATGCAGGGGCAAGATCCCATCGATAGAATCAGACAGAACATCAAATTGGTTAAAGGATGCGTTTCTATCCAAGTTTGGGCTTCTGTAAAGAAAACAATAATGTATGATATGCTTACAAACGTGTAGTTTTAGACAAGAGAAATTAAATTCTGGGTTGGAACAGAGCCCATATTGTGGCAGAAGCTGATAAGCAATATCATTTCGTATGTATGTGGCTATACCACGATGTGGAAAGAACAGTGGCACTAAGTTATATCCAGGTAGATTAAAATCGGAAATATCTGTATTAGTAATTACCTGGGTTTCGCTAAGTGCAAGGATAGTTGGTTTCTGGTTGAAAACATGGGCAGACATAGAAGAGAAATTGCATCTCAAGCCGCGAATGTTACACAAATCAACGCAAATTTCCCGCTCCATTGAAATGTCCCTACACAGAACACCAATACCGCCTCGGGAAAGGATGCAAGTCGGGACCAGCAATAGATAAGCGAAAGCAACCACTACAGGTGTTATGCCCTTGTAGTAGGTGCCTCACTAGTCCGTGCCGAAATCCAGGTCACATCCCTTCCATGATGAACATTATGCCACTCAGACACAAAAAACTCTCCAAAGATTATAATCAATCGAGAATATCGATGCCTGAGGGACGCAAACAGCGGTGCGAAAAAAAGGAAAACAGACACAAAGGATGGAAAGGGTAGAGGGTTTTCCCGCACTGAAAACTTTGCACTGCACTCGGACGCGTGTGTGAAGATCCGTTTGTTTGTTTAGGATCCCACTGTAAGACTTCGCGCCCGAACTAATAGAGCAATTTGGTATCTTATGTGTATCTAAGATTGCAATAAGTAAACGTTTGAATAAAATATGTAAAGTTTAATAAGAGAACAAAAAGAAGAGTTATGAAAACTCAAGCCAATCGCTACATGAAGTGAAATAACGAAACGGTATACTCGTAAAACATGAACTTGAGAATTTGGGAATAATTCTTTCGATTATGCTTTACAAATCATTAACTATAAAATTCGAAACTGTGAAGGCGAACCTACTTAATTATGTGCAGTTATAAGCTAACACAAAACAATTATAAAAAAACAAATAAATCACTGTTCTCTATATTATGACGAAACAAAAACAAAAGAAAGGGCCTTTTAAAATTTATACTCACCGTTTAATTCGGTTTGCCCTAAAACAGGCACAATGGCATGAACATAGTGATCCATTTTCTGCATTTATTGATTGTGAATCATGTCCAATGTATCCACTCAATATTGAACCATTCGCTGTTATAACATCACCTTCTAAACGCACAGCCACTTGCAGAGCCTGAAAATATTCAAAAACCGAAAGGAAGAAGCGAACGAAACAAAATCTATTGGGAATAACGGATGATATAAAACAACAAAACCAAAATAAAAAATTAATAAATAATATAAATGCTAAGCATTTAATCTAAGTAACCAAATGATAAAGAAGAAATAAATTCCGATATAAATTTAAATAAAAAATCAAAAGTTAATTATTTAATCACATTCACCTCCGATGTCAACGGGTTGGAAGTCTTCATAAACTTTAGTATTGTAAATTATAAAAAATTTAAGTCGAAAATAAACAGGTAAGTGAATAAATACATTGTACAGTGGAAGGTATTAGACGCCTTATATTACTACGAACTTAGGTTTAGTTTTAAATCTCAATTTAAGAATAATATCTCTTAAAGCAGTCTGATTCCTCAAACATGGAAAGTTTACTTTATAAAACAACTTCAAAACGACATAAAGAAGAGTTTATGATATTGTGTTTTTTCTTACTCATAATCTACAGGAAAGAACATTCTAGGAAATGGCATACAAAACAATGTAGAGTCATTCCGTTCTATTAAAAAATTGTGTAGGCAAACTATTAAATATACTTTGTAGTTAAAAACAGAAGCAGCGCTTTGAGCAATGGAGCAAAAACTACTATCTTAATATCAAGCAATTGTTGCATAGAACCTATTCGAATTCATACTAAAATTTAAATTCCTAATTGATTAAACTCCCTTTTTATATATATTTTGCTCTTGTGTGATTATTTCGCCGAGGATGGTATCTCGCCCATCTAAGTTTAGGATTATACCGATTCTATGTGGATGATATGGTAAGTCTAATTCTACACAAATCGTCTTTGATTTTAAACAACTGAACTTTATGTAAATAAACGTGCGGTGGGAATCCGGTAAGGGAAAGATTAAAAAACACCCGAATCCTCTGGGATAACTGACTCCGGAGGCAAATTCGTCATTTTCACCGGGAACTACTTGCAAGTAATTTAATAAGAAACTAAATAACAAACAACTCGTCTCGGCTCGTCCAAAACTTCCAACGTTCAAGTTTACTATTTTTACTATTTATTGGCCTGTAGGAACCCAAAAGTTCATGACCTCACCGACTCGACTCCGCCATTGTTCCCTGTCCTGTGCGCTCTCCTTCCACGTTCGACAATCCGATCAGATCTCCTCGAGGTCCAATCTAACATTGTCCTCCCATCTCCGTCACGGCCGCCCTGTCGGTCTCTTTCCCGTTGGCTTACCGTCAAGAATTCTATGCACGGTCCTATCGTTGCCCACTCGCGCCACGTGTCCGGCCCATCTTAATCTTCGCGACTTGATTAAGCTCACTATTGTAGGTTTGCGGTATAGCTTTTCCAATTCGTGGTTGTGCAGTTTTTTTTCGGGATTCCCAGCTCAACTACAATATGGTAGAGTCTTTGCCTTGCGACTGAGTCGTAGGCTTTTTTGAAGTCAACGAACAGTTGGTGAACTGTCTCTCCATATTCCCACTTCTTTTCCAGTAGTTGCCTTATTGTGAACATTTGGTCGCTCGTTGCCCGGTTCCTACGGAATCCACATTGGTAGTCTCCCAATATGTCTTCTGCGTACGGTGTGATTCTCGCCAGTATGACATTTGTTAGTATTTTATATGTGGTTGGGAGCAATGATATTCCTCTGTAATTTTCGTAGTCAGATCTGTCACCTTTTTTGAAAATGGGGACGACTATTGAGGTTTTCCATTCTTCCGGAATGATTTCCATATCCCATATTGTTTTAACTAGTTGGAAGATCTTTCGAGCGGTTGCCTCTCCTCCACGTTTCACAAGCTCTGCCGGTATGCAGTCGAGTCCGGGAGCTTTGTTGTTTTTCAATCGGTTTATTGCGTCTACAACTTCGTCGAAAGAGGGCTCTGAGGCTCGGCTGTATGTACGTCTGGTGCGTTTATTTGTGGTTGATCGGTGCGCACATTGAGCAGGTTCTTGTCACGATATTGTTTGTTTCTGTTGCCAGACAGCCGTTTGAATTTATGCCGACATACATGCCTCTGATATTCTTTGCTCTGGTATTTGCTAGGATTTTTTCGATTCTAGTCTTCTCCCATTCGCTTTTTTGCGTTTGAAAAGTCTCATTGTCTCTTTCCGAATTGTCGCGTATCTTTCTGCGTTGACTTCATCATATCTTTCTAAGTGGATCACTCTAAGGCGTTTACGTTGTTCTGAGAAAGGTTGACGCAAGGGTAATAACCTTGCCCGGAAAAATGAATTATTATGGCAAATTTAACAAGCCTCGGATATGGACCGGATGCACGACAACGACCACGGAAATGAAAATGGTTAATCGATTTACGATTTTTTTCATGGAACGTCCGCTCACTATACAGAGCTCGAGCTGCATAGCAGCAAGCCGTGCCCTGTGCAAATATAGGTCTGACATAACAGCATTACAAGAAATAAGAGGGACGGGGTGTGGTGTTATTCAAAGAAAAGAGTATGACATTTATTACAGCTGTAATGCAAAACACCATGTGTTTTCTAATCAGCCAAAAACTGAACCCTGCCATCATCGGCTTTAAAGCAATAAACAAAAGGCTATGCACTCTTCGCGTGCGAGACAAGTTTAAGAACATAAGCCTCATAAACGTTCACGGACCGACAGAGGGGTCACCTAAGGACGAAAAAGAACAATTCTACGAGAACGTCGAACGGGCCCCCAATGCCCGCCCAAGATACGATGTGAAAATCGTTCTTGGTGATTTGAATGCAAAAATAGGTCAGGAGCCGGTTTTCAGGCACTACACAGGTTCCCATAGTTTGCATGAGAACACTAATGACAATTGACTACGAGTCATCGAACTGGCAGCATCGAGAAACTCGGTCGTTGCAAGTACCAGGCTTCCGCGTAAAGATATCCACAAAGCCACCTGGGTATCACCTGATGGAGCCACTCACAGCCAAATTGACCA
Source organism: Microdon myrmicae (assembly GCA_963931805.1). Taxonomy (NCBI): domain Eukaryota; kingdom Metazoa; phylum Arthropoda; class Insecta; order Diptera; family Syrphidae; genus Microdon; species Microdon myrmicae. Next base: position 25,602,164 of record OZ007499.1, read on the forward strand.
CGTGTTGATAGATCGTCGCCACTGCTGGAGCCTGATGGGGGTACGAACGTACCGAGGTGACAACGTCGACTCGGATCACTATCTTGTTGGTACAGTTGCCTTACGGAGACGTATTGCATCCGCGGATCAGGTTCGAATCAACACGGCTGCCTTACGCAATGAGAATAACAGTAACACCTTTGGTCATGCATTAAGACTCGCCCTCGAAGAGCTCGACGGAGAGAGAGTAAGTCCTGGGGCCAGAATGCCGGGCGTAGAAGAGAAAAAGACACGCCTTAAGAATACTGTCAACTCCATCTTAGGCAGTAGTCGTAGAGATCGGAGCGACTGGTTTGATGATGAGTGCAAACTTGCGACTGAACGCAAGAATGCTGCATACCGGACAATGCAGCAGTCTCATAGGACGCGGGTGCGCGAGGAGAAATACAAAGAGCTCAGAAAATCTGAAAAAGACTTCACAGACAAAATAAAAGTGCCTGGGAGAAAAAACTTGTCTGTGAAATAGAGAAAAGTAGAGAGCGAGTTGTACCAAATAATCCGCAATATGACGTAGTACACACCACGGTGCACTTACTGCAAGGATAAAGAGGGTAATCTGATCACCGATCCCGAAGGCATTCTGGAGCGATGAGAAGTGTACTTGAGTTTAGAAATCGAATTCGTACACATGGCGTTGGCCTGGTGGGTTGCGCTTTGGTTCAATTTTTGGTGATTCTAACTGTCATAGCGTCAGTTCGACGTTCTTCACTATCATTCCAAACGCTATAGTCTCATTGAGGAAACAGTAAAAGCCAAAAGAGAGCTCAAATCAAATAAATCCCCCGGAGCTGATGGCATACCAGCTAAGCTGATCAAACAAGGAGGGACAGCGTTACATCACGCAATTCATGAGATCGTGGTGCACGTATGGGAGCAAGAGGAGATGTCGGAAGATTGGCGTCGTGGTATAATTTGCCCCATACATAAGAAGGCTCCTCGATAGTATAGTGGTTAGTATACCCGCCTGTCACCCGGGAGACCGGGGTTCGATTCCCCGTCGGGGAGCCCCTGGCGCAAGACTAATGACCTTGCCCAGACAAAATAAATCATTATGGAAAATTTAACAAGCCTCAGGACTTGCCAAATAAGGCCAAGACCGGTTCCCGATTGTAGTGCCGATGATGTTGATAAGAAGGGAGATATCAGACTGTGCAGCAACTATAGGGGTATAGCATTGTTGAGTACCGCCTATAAGATGCTCTCCACTATCCTACAAAATCGGATAGCCCCATACGCTAAAGCCATCATTGGTCAATATCAGTGTGGCTTCATCCCAGGCAAATCAGCAATTGATCAGATTTCACACTTAGGCAGGCGATGTAAAAATGTCAGGAATTTAAGATTCCATTATATCATCTATTTATAGACTTTAAGGCCGCCTACCACAGCATAGCCAGGGTAGAACTATATATTGCCATCAGAGAGATCGGCATTCCAAACAAATTGATATGACTTTGAAGGTTGATCATGACCAACGTAAAAAGGCATTCTGGAGCGACGGGAAGTGCACTTCAATGTATTGCTAAATGGTCAGCTGACAGAAGAATTGGAGGCTCCACCAATGCAAGATCAAGACCAAATGCTACCACCACCAAGCATTGAGGAAATATTAAAAGCCATAAGACAACTCAAATCAAATAAAGCTCCCGGAGCTGATGGCATACCAGCTGAGCTGATCAAACAAGGAGGGACAGCGTTACATCACGCAATTCATGAGATCGTGGTGCACATATGGGAGCAAGAGGAGTTGCCGGAAGATTGGCGTCGTGGTATAATTTTCTTAAAAATAAGAAGGGAAATATCACACTGTGCAGCAACTACCATATAGGGGTATAACCTTGCTGAGTACCGCCTATAAGATACTCTCCACTATCCTAAAAGATCGGACAGCCCCATACGCTAAAGCCATCATTGGTCAATATCAGTGTGGCTTCATCCCAGGCAAATCAGCGATTGATCAAATATTCACCCTTAGGCAGGCGATGGAAAAATGTCAGGAATTTAAGATTCCATTATATCATCTATTTATAGACTTTAAGGCCGCCTACCACAGCATAGCCAGGGTAGAACTATATATTGCCATGAGAGAGTTCGACATTCCAAACAAATTGATACGACTTTGTAGGTTAACAATGACCAATGTAACTAGTCAAGTAAAAATAGGCGGATTGCTGTCCAAACCAATAAACATATTTAATGAACTCGGACAAGGGGACGGTCTGGCCTGCCTCCTCTTCAACCTGGCGTTGGAGAAAACAATCCGTGACTCTGGCGTTACAACTACAGAGAGTATTGTCACCAAGTCCAGCCAGATACTTGCCTACGCAGATGACATCGACATCATCGGTAGAACCGAATCAGCTGTACAGGAATCCTTCACCCAGATCGAGCAGCCGGCACGAAAACTGGGACTGCACATTAACGAGGGAAAAACTAAGTACATGGTGGCAACTTCTGCGAAGAGAAGACCTAACGTTGGTCAAACTATCAGGGTAGTCGAGCACGAATTTGAAGTAGTGCAATCCTTTAACTAGCTTGGGTCAATAGTATCAGCCGATAACAATATGGAAGAAGAAATACGCGAGCGGCTGACCAAATCCAACAAAGCCTACTATGGTCTATCAAAGCTCTTTAAATCCCGAAATTTATCCAGAACATCCAAGCTACTACTGTACAAGACCATGGTCTTACCAGTGCTCATGTATTGAGCCGAGACGTGGGTGCACAATGAAATACACTATGAACTCTTAGCCGCGTTCGAGAGGAAGGTCTTAAGGAGAACTGTTGGCCCCGTATGTGAATCGCTACAACCATGAGTTGGGCGCAATCTACCGTGACGCTAATGTTGTAAGAAAAGTCAAGATCGGTAGACTCCGGTGGGCGAGATACCTAGCTCGAATGAGCGAAGAGGAGCCTACTCGGAAGGCTCTTTGTGGCAGGAGGCAGCGCGACAGACCTTGTCTGCGATGGAGGGATGGCTTAGACCAGGACGCCCAGAGCCTGGGAGTGCCAAACTGGATGACATCGGCTCGAAATCGGGACCGGTGGAGAGATTTGTTAAATAAGGCCAAGACCGGATCCCGGTTGTTGTGCGGATGATGATGATGAAGCTCCGTTCACTGTGGTTTACATTTTAAACCAGATTTTAATTAACCATAACAATTGTACTGAACGATATTTCCATCTTAAATTAAGTAGGTATTCTGGTCTAGAAATTTGAAAAAATCATTTTTTTTATATTTTCAAAGCTTAACCCTCTAAGAATATGTCTTTAAGAGGATTTTAGAAAATTCAAATTATTTTCGGAGGTATGGCCGTTTTGCTGACGCGCCGTATAAACCAGCTCGGCCGGAACGAATCGAACAAAAGTCATTAGGGACTTTCTGTTAACCTGCGACCCTGTTTCCTCGTAAAACCTTTATATATATATATATATATTGAAATACAATAACCGAAGGTAACCGTTATGTATTTTTAAATTATCTTTTATATTTAGTGTGGGCTTACATCCACTTGCGAACAGTTGAATTCTAACCTTCAAGCCAAGTGAACGCATGTGCTGTGAGTAAAATAAAAATATTTCCAGTGATTTCAAGTGAAATGGATCGAAAATCTTCATTGAAAAGGATTATGGGAGTCAAAATTGGTCCAGAAGCTTATTCATTCGGGTTGACCGCTCAGAGATACGAGCGTCTAACACATCAAAGGAGGCCAGAACTGCTCGGTTGGAAGAGAGAAGCGCGAAAGATGCTTATTTCGAAGTCGAGGAAGGTCCAATGTATGCAGCAGGAATGGCAGATTGAATAAATGTAAGCCTAAAATATCATTTCATGACTTAGACCGCGAAAAACTTTACGTGAAACTATAAACGCGTTTTTCACGAAACTGTCTTTTTTAAAACAATACCCACGATTTTTCAAGTTCTACTGAACCGTTTCACTTCAAATTTAGTATATGTCTTCTTTATAGGCTTTTCTATTGCATGAACTATCCTCACCCCCAAATTTCAATGTTAACTATTTTTAAAAAATTCGAAAAACTAAAAAAAATGTGGTACAAAAATAAATTTTTTTTTCAAGCAGTCGCCATTTTTTTTTAAATTTTTTTAGTTCCAACGATAGAGGCATTTCTGTAAATTAATAATCTTTTTTTTTTCAGATTGCTAGGAGGGCTGAATCGTGGTTATGGTCGCGTGCCAACTTTTTGAGATTCCCCACTTCATCAGCTGCTAACTTTTTGAATTTTGAATTTTTTACTTTCAATTTGGTTTACTGTATTCTTGAAATATTAATAAACATCCTATAAAAAAATGAATAGTAAAAATATTGGATGCTTTTTTTTTTTTTTACAGCTCCCGCTTGGTAGAAACCTTGACGTAGTGCGGGGGCTTAAACTACGATGAATCGCTCAGGCTATGCTGACGGAAGCATACGCTTCCAGTAGGGCCACCCATGTCAGACAGGCTAGCGAGGAGTAACACACAAAGATCTACCGCCCCTAATCCAGGGTGTTACGCGTCACCGTGCCCATTGGATGGTTTGCGGCCAGGGGTATACCGGCTGTATTATAACGGCGCCTCTCTAACACCGGGTCGAATCAGAGCAGTAAGCAGACCTTACCATATCAAAGAGGGCTCTGATATGGCGGACCATTTGAAACCCCAGAGTGATCCAATGAAATGAATGATCAATACACAAAAAACAATTTCACAAAAAAACCGGTAGGCGTAGGTGTGATGAGCCAACACTACCATAAGGGAACAAATCATCAGGAAAACACCGACTAGGCAAAAAGAAGACGTAGGGAAAAACGTAAAAAGCGGGATATACGCGTAGGCACGTGGAATGTTCGAACGTTATATAAACCAGGCGCGATACAGACGGTCGTAGAAAACAGGAAACAATATAAAATGGACATCGTCGCGCTTCAGGAAGTCCGACTCCCACATCAGGTAATCGAAACCAACGGATTTACACTGTGTGTAGAGGTACCGATACACATAACCTCGGAACCGGCTTCATCATAAGCAAGAAGATTACGCCCCATGTAAAAGATGTGAAATTTATTAATGACCGAATGTCTGTGCTAAAAATGCAGGGCCGATGGTACAATTATGTATTTATAAACGTACACGCCCCAACAGAATCTGCGGACGAAGAAACGAAGGACACGTTCTACGAGACCCTAGAGGATGTATTTCATGGGATCTCATCATTCGATGTTAAAATCCTCCTCGGGGACTTCAATGCGAAAATTGGAAAGGAAAATATCTTCCAACAACTATAGGTAAAGAAAGTCTACACGACGTTTCAAATGATAATGGAATTCGAATTATCACGTTCGCAGCGTCCAAAGATCTGTTAGTAAAAAGCACGATGTTCAAGCACAAGGAAATTCATAAAGCCACATGGATATCACCCGACGGCTTAACGCGTAACCAAATAGACCACTTCCTCATAGACAAAAGACACCACTCGAATATCCTTGACGTAAGATCATATAGAGGAGCAGATTGCGACTCCGATCATCTTCTAGTGATTGGCAAAATCAGGAGTCGCCTCGCAGCAATCCCACATGGGCAGTCACGGGAGACAAGCAAAAAGTTCGACACTGAAAGACCTACGCAAAAGGGCTGAATATCAAGACGAACTAACGAATAGATTTAGCATTCTAGAGAATGTGAGCAGTGAGGAAGAGGAAGCTAATAGTGTGAACACTAAATGGACATCGATCAGAGACACAATCAAACTAACAGCCCAAAAGGTATTAGGATTTAAGAAAACAATTAAGTCCAAACCTTGGTTTGATGATGAGTGCAGGGCGAAGATCGAAGAACGTAAACGTCTCAGAGTGATCCACTTAGAAAGATATGATGAAGTCAACGCAGAAAGATACGCGACAATTCGGAGAGAGACAATGAAGCTCTTCAAACGCAAAAAACGCGAATGGGAGAAGACTCGGATCGAAAAAATCCTAGAAAATTCTAGGGCAAAGAACATCAGGGGTATGTATGTCGGCATAAATTCAATTAGAAATGGCTACCGAGGAAGAGCCAAAATAATTCAAGACGCAAACGGCTGTCTGGTCACAGAAACAAACAATGTCGTGACAAGATGGAAGCAGTACTTTGAAAACCTGCTCATTGTACGCACCCATCAACCACAGATAAATGCACCAAGCGTACATACAGCCGAGCCTCAAATCGCAGAGCTGTCTCTCAACGAAGTTGTAGACGCAATAAATCGATTGAAAAACAACAAGGCTCCCGGAGTCGACTGCTTACCGGCAGAGCTTGTGAAGCATGGAGGAGAGGCAACCGCTCGAAAGATCCACCAGCTCATCCAAACAATATGGGATAAGGAAGTCACTCCGGAAGAATGGAAAACCTCAATAGTCATCTCCATTAACAAAAAAGGCGACAGATCTGACTGCGAAAATTACAGAGGAATATCATTGCTCCCAACCGCATACAAAATATTAACAAATGTCATTCTGGCGAGAATCACACCGTACGCAGAAGAGATACTGGGAGACTACCAATGTGGATTCCGTAGGAACCGGTCAACAAGCGACCAAATGTTCACAATAAGACAACTGCGGGAAAAGAAGTGGGAATACGGAGAGACGGTTCACCAACTGTTCGTTGACTACAAAAAAGCCTACGACTCAGTCGCAAGGCAGAGACTCTACCATATTCTAGTTGAGCTGGGAGTCCCAAAAAAATATGCCGCCCTCATTCAAATTTGCATGAACGAAAACAAAGGGCGAGTCAGAATAGAAAACCACCTCTCAGAACCATTTGAAATCCGGGACGGACTAAAGCAGGGAGATGGTCTATCACCGTGTCTCTTTAACCTTGTGCTCGAGTATGTCATCAGAAAGGTACAAGACGACAACATGGCCGGATCATCCCTGAACGGGGTCACACAAGTGCTTGCATATGCGGATGACATCGCCGTTCTGGGCGATAATTTAGAGAGTTAGTAAAAACTGTGAAATCATTATGCAAGCCTAGAAATAAATGAAGACAAAACAAAATACATGATTACGGCGAGAGCAGGTGGATCTCAGATAACACATATAAACGTCAGAGGTAAGATATTTGAAAAAGTTAAAGAATTTAAATATCTGGGAACGATACTGACGGCCAGTAACGAAATGTCGAAGGAAATTAACAAGAGACTGCATTCCGGCAACGCGAGTTGGCACGCAGTAAGTAAACTGCTGAAATCCAGACTGCTATCACGTAACATAAAGCTCCGTGTCTATAGAACCATAATCATGCCGATTGTTCTATATGGATGCGAAACATGGGCTCTCACAAAACGGGAAGAAAACAAATTCCGTGTATTCGAGAATAAAGTTTTGAGGGGCATCTTTGGAGGTAAATATGACGAGGAGGCAGGACAATGGAGGAGACTCCATAACCACGAATTGGAAGAGCTATATCGCAAACCTACAATAGTGAGAGTAATCAAGTCGCGAAGATTAAGATGGGCCGGACACGTGGCGCGAATGGGGAATGATAGGACCGTGCATAGAATTCTTGACGGTAGACCAACGGGAAAGAGACCGGTAGGACGGCCGGGACGGAGATGGGAGGACAATGTTAGGTTTGACCTTGAGGAGATCGAATCGAATGGTCAAGCGTGGAAGGAGAGTGCCCAGGACAGGGAACGATGGCGAAGCCGAGTCGGTGAGGTCATGAACTTCCGGGTTCCTACAGGCCAATAAATAATAACAATTTTTTTTTACAGCACTTCAAAAATTGCGTTAAATTCGTGCGTCTAGGCCAGAATACCCCCTTAAATTGTTAATAAGCACAACACTTCTCCACTCCACCTGGTCTTAACGAAATCACTTAACAGCAAGAGAATCAATTATAAATAGACAATTAGAAGAATTATATTAAAGATTAATTAGTTTGTAGCAGCGTGTTTTTATATGGAGAATACAAGAATTGTACTGAGCAAGACAATATCGCCCTTCGCCCAGAGCAGAGTCCGGCTGTGGAAGTACGATACGCTAACCGAGTAAATCGTTTGGCCGGCCAGCGCCGGAATACCACAAATCCACAAAGGAGCTGAGGAAGCTGAGACGTCGTCGGAGAAGGCACCATCCGCAGAGCAGTAGCACTACTCGTTTACATCCTGTATTCTAACTTCAGCGGGGTATTGAGACTCATTTACCTTGGCAATAAGCATTCGAAGGAAATAGCTTTAATAGTAGCCAAGAAAAATATATTATCGTCTACACGCGGCCGTGGTCGGATGTGTTCTGCCTTTGATCTTAAGTTTTGCTGAGATTCTAACTGTCATAGCATTGATTCCATTGGCACGCTCAAAACAGACCCATAAATTGTCAAAAACTTAAAGCGATAGCTAGAGTAATAGTGATAATTTGAAAAAAAAACCATTTACTCCTTTTATGGTCGTAAAATAAAAAAAAGGAATTACAGACTTTTTAAAAGAGTGGTTGAATTAGGAGACCTGTTTAGTTACATTTTTTTATGGAAACAAGCCAGTGAAAGTTCCTTCATGTACGATTGTCTACAATTTTGGGAGCTTAGAAGAAAACAACTTGAAAGCGAACCTAAGTTTGTAGGCCAAAGAAACTGTAGTGGAAGTAGTAACGCGGCTCTTAGACTACTTGCCTTTATCTAATTCACTCCACAGATATGATAAAACACAACTTTAGTTGCTAAATCAATTAATATTTGTTGTTTTCCGTTTTTTTTTTTTATCAATCTTGACTTACAAAAATTTCAAAATCTTCTTTCTATTATCTAGCGAATAAATATTTGTAGTAGTAAATTAATCTCATATTAAGGACACTTTTTTATCTATCTTAAAGTAGTTTACTTTGCTTGGAAAGAATGTGTTTTTGAGAAAAATTTATGAAACAAAAATTCAATCGAGCAGTTTATTATAAGTAAAATATTAAAATTTGAAAATGCACTTCATGGATACCAAAAGTTAGAAAAAAAAACTATCAAAGTATTAAAATAAATTTTTTGTTTTGTTCGATTAATAAAATTGTATAAATCAGGAACTCAGCGGGCATAAAAATGTATAATTAAAAGAAAAAGAAATACTCAACATAGCCGGTAAATAGCAATAATGAAACTTACTTGCATTGCTTGTGCCTCGTCTCTTCGTTCATCTTCGGTATTCATTGTTACAAATCTAAGTACTAAGAGATTTAAGGAGGCAGCTACTATTGCTAATCCAAACAAAATGAAGATTAATGCAAACATCACATATTCCGGTTTCTTATTAAGAGCATTGTCTTTCTGTAAAGCTACCATATCTCCAAAACCTTAAATACATTCATAGGTAAAAATGGGGTACGATAAAAAGAAATAGGTAATTTACCTATAGTTGTGAGGGTAATAAAACAGTAATATACTGAATCAAAGTAGCTCCAGCCCTCGAATTTCGAGAATGCTGCAGCACCTCCAGCTATCGTTAGTGAACTTAATGTTGTTACAACACAAATTAAATCTACTTCAGAGGCTGCAGTCCGTTTACAGCGAAGTGATATCCTCACTGATTGTATAACAAAGCTTAAAAAGTAACAAACATAAATATGATTTCGATAAAGTAATTTATTGGATATACCTGCTCAGTCTATTCACTCTTTCTCCAATGCTTTGGAACATAACAAGACCAAGTGGTATGCCGACGATTGCGTAACACATCGTAAACAGCTTCCCACCGATCGTGCTAGGGGTTGAGTGGCCATAACCGATCGTTGTAAGGACAGTAGTGGCATAGTAAAATGCGCCCGTAAACTTCCATTGTTGACCGGCTTTGTGAGGTTCTGATTTTAGCACAACAGTCTCCATTACTTTAAAATCCTCTTGAGTTATATTGTATTTCCGGATAATCATATTTTCAACAGCTAAATAATATCAATAATAATCAGATATTAGTGCCAAACTTTAAAATTAAGAAACACTGTCTCTCTTTTATAATTATATGTAACTTAAATTTTTGTTAACAAGGTCTAATAAAAGGAACACAAAAATAAGCGATGTCTTAGCAAAACTTTCCTTTAATTTTCCTTAATATTAAATTAAATCTTCATACGTGAAGTACTCCTTACCTTGTAATGCCTCCCACCGCTTCTTTTCTGTTTCCGATTCAAGAGCATCAAAAACTGCAGCACCAACTAGCAAGTATGTAAATGTGCACACGATTAGAGATATCGTGCGAACATTTTGTTTCTTCATTCTTCATTTAGGCAATATTTAAGAGGATTTATTTGGCGCATAATTAAATTTGTAGATCATTTTATATTATAAGACGATTCATTTTCATTTGCATCTGCATCCCTCATATCTGTTCTCACCACAACAGGATTAAAGTTTCAGTAAGTTAAATATGTAATTATTTTAATGTTATGTTATGTTATATACACTTTTATAACCAGCATCGTTTGAATTTGCAGTAATAATTGTTATGCTAATTAAATTTCCTTACAAACAACACATTTATTTCATTAAAATATAGCTTAACGAACAGCTACTTATAGCCATATTCACTGCTTAGTTTTGTAGTAAAATAGCCCTTGAGCACTTACTTGACTAACAAGTACTTGTAAGGTAGTTATGTCAAGCGATGCGGTAATTTTTTTCATACCAGGATACCAAGCCTATTGCATCCTGACAGCTGTCAAATAATTCATTTGTAGTAATTGCCCACGTTAAAAAAAAACTAATATTAAATGATATTTATTATCTTCGTGAGATTATCTAAAAGACGTCGCCATATAAATTTTCTTTCACAAGTAAGGACTCTTTGTTTACAATCATTCACGTTGGGACACATTCTAAAATACGCATTTCTAATGGGTATTAGTAAATCTTATAGTTGAAAACAGCCACTCGTGGAAAATCACTCCATTTGCGAATAGTCGAGTATATGAGATTAATCAGTATTAACACTTTGCTAAGAAATATTGGTCAGCGTACTTTAATACACTTTTTGCAGAAACAGATACTTAATCACATTAAAAGTATAAACACATTCTTTCCAATTTGGGTTTTTCTGCTCTGTAACTCAAAGCACAAACAATTTGAGAGCAAACAAAACATTCTTCGTCATATGAAGATGAAAGTTATTAAAACACTGACTACACTATTTCCAGCAGGATATATTATTTTGTTCATCCTTACCACCAGTATAGTAACACTCCTTGCAACGGTCTAGTATAACAAAACCTAGACACCAACCATACCCTTCGAATAAAGTCAACGCAAAAAGCTTCGAACATTGTTATTCGTGTACAAATTATTAGACATCAGATACACTAAATTAAAGCTTTTTTCCTTGTTGGGTGGGCAATGCATTTATTCATTTTTTTTTTGGGTGGGAAAAATAAAATTCACTTTTGTGAATCGATCTCGTAGAAAGGTCATTTGCGAATGGTCGGCGACAATCGACATTCCACCGTGCGACAAGAATATGATATTGTAGCGAGCTTAAGGTTCGCTGGATTAATTATTTTTAATAAATAAGAGCCGTTAAATTGGTTTTGAATTAATCTAACACTTTATTAGTCCGTTAATAACAACCGTTACTTTTACCGTACACTTAACGATTTCTTGACCTATCACTTCTGCACTTATCGCCTCTTTTACTGCTTACTTCTTACTTTTTACTTACTTCCATAATCTGTGTGCGACGTATTTATACTGTAGCGAGCTTAGGGTTCACTGGATTAATTATTTTGAATAAATAAGAGCCGTTAAATCGATTTTGAATTAATATAACACTTTATTAGTCCGTTAATCACAACCGTTACTTTTACCGTACACAACGAAGTCTTGACTTATCGCTTCCGTACTTATCGCGTATTTTACTTCTTACTTATCGCTTGCTTCTCACTCGAGACTTACTACTTTCTACTTGTCCCCATCAGCTGTGTGCGACGTATTTATACCAGTTCCCCACATTCTGATTCGGTATTTCGTTTCCGTCCGTTCCATAATCTTGAATGTTCTATTATCCATAGTCTCCAGTTTTCCAGTACTTTGTTTTGGACTTTCCCGAATATTCCAGTACTGACTGTCATATGCGTCACACTACCCTCCGCCTAGATGAGTTCGTCCCGAACTAAGTTCACTGGTCTTCTGGGTTAACAAAAGTCGCCAGTCGGTCACGATGTACCACTTTCATTTTGGCGTTCGGCCTTCGCTGAATCCTATAGACAACGTCGTTAATTCTTGTGAGAATCTTATATGGTCCTTCCCAATGTTGCTGTAACTTCGGAGACCTCCCCTTTTGCCGATGAGGGTTATAAAGCCATACGTTATCGCATGCATTAAATCCGGATGCGTTGGCTCGAACGTCGTACCTTGTTTTCATCCTATCACTTGATACCTTGATTTGCTTTCGAACCAAATGATGAATCTCATCGAGGCGATTTCTCCATTCGGCAATGTAGTCTTCGGTCTTATCTATGGCGTCTGGAGGTATTCCGAATCGCAGATCGGCTGGTAATCGTATCTCCCGTCCAAATATAATTCTTGCTGGAGAATGGCCTGCCGTATCGTGATTAGCCGACCTATAGCCCATGAGAAATGTTTGTACATATTTGTCCCAATCTCGTTGGTGATCACTAACGACCTTCGATAAATACTCTTTTAATGTTCGGTTGAACCTTTCGACCATTCCGTCTGACTGCGGATGTAAGGGTGTGGTCCTGGCTTTCCTTACGCCCAGTGCCTTGAAATATCTGTGATTCGAAATTTCGGCCTTCATCGGAATGAGGCTCACACGGAACTCCATAGCTGCTGATCCAATTATTGATAAGCTGCTCAATGATGGTTGTTGCTTCTTGGTTTGGAATTGGAAGGACTTCCACCCACTTGCTGAAGTAATCCATGATAACCAACATGTATTTGTTGTTGTCGTTGGTGTTTGGAAATGGTCCTGAGATATCAATCGCAATTCTCTCGAAAGGGACACCCACGTTGTACTGCTTCATAGCACTCCTTGGTTTTGCTGTTGGTCCTTTGGTCGCAGTGCAAGTTGTGCACTTCCTACACCAAGACTCGACGTCATCTCTCGTGTGAAGCCAGTAGAATCGAGATTTTAATTTTGAAAGTGTCTTATTAACTCCCAGATGTCCACCGGAGGCCCCGCCGTGCATTTCTGTTAGTACATCCTTCACCTTAGATGGTGGGACTAGAATCTGCATTTAATGGGATTTTCCGTCCGCGGCTTCCCATTTACGCTTAAGAATACCATCTTCCACCAGCAAGGAATTGCACTGTGCCCAATATGCCTTAAATGTTCCACTCTTGTCGGAAATATCGTTCCAAGTTGGCCGCTCGTTCTTTTCTTTGTGTTCCAGGATTAGCGTCATATCTTCATCCTGAAGTTGAGCTGTGCGTATAGTATCACTCGTCCACCCATCTAGTACTTCTACTTGTACATTTCGCAGATCGTACGCCTCTTCTTTCTCTTCCGCTTTATGACAATGTTTACAATCTGGCTTACATGGTCTTCTTGGTAGAGCATCAGCATTATTATGCACCTTCCCTTGCTGAATTGAGCTTATCATTGATACGGGTGCACATTCTGCGGTTAACTCTCCTTTTCTTATTGCGACCGGCTCCTCGGACATATTTAGTACTCTGACAGGTACAATGTGCTTCTTCACCTCAGGTCGGTCGTTGATAGTCTGTGGGGGTTTTCAGGGCCCGAAGACCCTCGCATCATCTTAACCCCCATAAAAATCCTATAAACTCCTTAGCTGCCCTTAATTCGAGCCCTTGGCAAAATTACACAACCTCGCCACAGCATTCATCACCACCCTAAAATCCTGAAAACAATTCGACATAAATATTCCGTAATAGCTGAGGAGCTTTTCCCTAGATTCGACAGGATGTGTTTATCTTTTTGGCCATAGATCGATCGGCCGATCTTTCTATTTTCTAATGCAGAGTAGCCATCGTAGGTTCCCTGCAAATGACCTTATGTTATTTTAAACAACACACATGTCACCACATCGACCGATAGGATGTTCTAATGATCAGAACAATGTGTACCCAAACACCGTATCAATGTCCATTATCTTCCAAAATATTGGCTGGGCTGTTGGCCGGCTTGCACATCTGCAAACCAGATGTCTAATAGCCATGTAATAGGACATAACGAGTGTGATAATTAAAGATCAGTCTCGATGGCGGGCGATCTTCTGCCGATTTAACATCACAGAAGAATATAACACCGTCGCCTTTATTATCCCTTACACACCACCCATAAAACTTTTCTGTCTAGTTAATGTAGACAGAAGATATGATTTTCGACTGCGCGGCAATTTCTACCCAAATTATGTGGCCGAAAAGATACACACACAATAGAGTACCCTTGAGTGTCTGTTAACATCATAGGAAACTATTTCTATGATTTATGACCGCCATTACTGCCAGCCGCAACACTCGTACCTCTAGTCGACCAGATGTGCATTAGTATTTTCCGTGTGCATCTGTAATTATTAGCATCGTCACCACTTCCAGTGTGTGGGATAATTTACAATCGCAAAACATCGAATATACACATGACTCAATTTGACTACACACAACTCCATTTATTCGACTCCTCCTTCTCGACGTTTTTTCGGCTACACGCCACCCACACTCAACTCCCCGTGACACATTCAAACCTTTCGACTCGACATTACGCGACCCAACCTCGCTCGACACATTTCAACCCCTTTCTGGCCCTCTTTAAATATTGGCATACAACGCCCTCTATTCTAACCCCTTCTATTGGCCTCTTCCCAAGATATTGGCGCACAATGCCATCACACATCGCTGACTCGACTAGACTCCACAAGCCTCAACACAACCTCGACCCCTCTCATTATTTTGGCGCAACAATGCCCATCACCAACTGACTCCACACGACCCAGCTCGCTTTTCCTCGTCTCTTCGCAACCCTCTCAATTTAACTCCTTCAAACCGGCTCCTTATGTAACAATAGCTGTTCCGCGCAGCACATAATCAATAGGACGTCTGGTTTCGTCTCGCTCGAACATTTCGACCCCTTTCTGGTCTTCCTTAATACAGGCAAAATTCACCTCTGCCCACCTGTTTTTTCAAGGCCCTTTTACAAATATTGGCGCACACGCTCGCCACTGCTCAACACCCATTTTCTGCAAACCGGCCCCTTAGGTAACAACAGCTACTACGGGTAGCATATGACTATAGGACGCCCGGTTTTGTCTCGCGTGAAACATCTCAACCTTTTCTTTTTTTTTCTGAAGGTTGGCGCTCACGCTCACCAACCATAGCCTTCACACAACCCCATGCAACCCTTCTCGACTCTGCTTGACCTCTAACAACTTTTTCTGTCCCAGTTATCACGCGACACCGTTCATCAATGCTCGACCTTTCTACCCGATTTCAGCAAGCCAGCTCCCCCCGTTACCACAGCTACTACGCGTAGCAACACCCGGCAGGACACCTGGTTTTGCCTCTTTATTTAAACGTCAGGACCTTCGTCCTTAGATCTTTTAACGTCTCCCAAATGTCTCAGCAACACCGGTCCACAAATCAAACCAATACCACCGGACTGAGACATTATACCTGGTTCCCCAATCTTTAGCCACCATGGCTCACCTTTAGCGGCAACTAAAGGCTATGCACGCCCCTCTACGCCGCCTCAAGTACCTAGGTGCATAATACTTCGGAGCGCACATCTAATAACCCTAGGGCGCCCTGGGGTTGGACACAATCAACCACCCACCAGGAGCCTCCTAACCAAAGCCCCCTATTTTTTTTAACAAGCGCGACGGCCGGCACCTCATAGCAAGTTTCCATTCGGTCGAGCTCGCAGCTACCGCTACATTGGCACCAATGTACCGGTCCTCCCTCGATAGGTAAAACGTGCAATTGAGGGCCCGCCCTCCCCTACCAGTCCCAGCGGCAAACGTATGGACAAAAGACACCCGCTCTGGACTTGGTCCCTTTCCATCCCGCACACGGCAACCCGTCACTGCGGATGTGAATTACCCAGGGATAAGTTCCCCTCCATCTCGCACACGCCATTTCGTCACTGCGGATGTGAGCGGATTTCCGATGGGTTCCGACCTATTCGGACGATAAGCCTGTGGGTCCATGAGACCCATAACAGGCCTATGGACCACGCCGCAATCCTTTGCCCTTGATGGCATCAAGCGGTAACAACTGTGTCCATCTTATCGACAAAGGCCCAAACAATAACCAGGAACTGGTCACCACGATAGTCCCTTTACATTACCACAGCGCATTCCGAAGCAAGCTCCCTATCATCACAGCACCCACCATCGAGCATTCTTCCGCCCCTACCTTTTTTTTCGTGACTACGTCACTGGGAGGGGAGTACTGTGGCGGTTCTGCCAGATCCCACGGCTCGCCTTCCTGAAAAAACCCCCATAACCACAACCCGATCTGCACCAGCTTTCGCTAATGCAATTCGCATTAGCATCTTAAATGCTTCACGCATCAAACAGATCCAATTATTATAACCCAAAAGTACCTGCAAAAGAATTCTTACCTTTTCAAGCATTCCTTCGCTTACAAATCCCCTGTAAGAGTTCTTAATTCCCTCATCATAAATTTCCTGAAAAGAAAAACCCCGGTTCACATATCATGTAACCATTCCAGCCAGGAATAATTAGCATTGCGTCGCCTATTCCCAGCTTCATTCATGTATACGATAAACTTCTTTATGTATACATTTAGCTGGCGACGTTTTTCTTCCAGCAATAAAATTCTCTGACTCGCACAATGTGCAAACCAAAGCAAATACGCATCTCGCGTCTTAAACCTATTAGCACCATGTGCATCGGCATTGCGGCTATCGTAACAGCTACAATGCATACCATAGACAATTCATATCGTTTAGGTTTTCGAATCACATTTTCTATTTAATGAGCGGCTGCTATTTATCTAGCCAACCCTCATTACCGAACTATGCATTAGGTCATATTTCCCTTGTCCTTTGATTCGCCGAATCTTGTCCCTTACGAACTAGATGCATAAACAATACAAAGCCATTAGCATCCGACGAGATGCGATTCGTTTGTTTCAACAAACACACATCTCTTGGATGCCCATTATGCCCCGTCCTTGAGTTTCAGGTTTATTTCTATGGCCTTGTTTATGAAAAATAAACCAATGTGATCTTCACTCACACATACCATCATGACCACGATGTGCGAGTGAGCTCTGAACGAGCAAAATATCGTGGAGTCTTATCCTAACCACTGAAGGTATCGGTCGAGCCGTCATCATCCCTTGTTGGGTGTGCACGAAAGTGTACACCCCTGAGTGTGCCCCTTCGCGGAGTCCAGTGTGCTAATGTACAATTGCTGATTTTTTTACGGTGTGTTTCAGTGTGTAGTATTTTCAAAGTTATAATTAAAGTAATAAAAAAAACGGTGATCACCAATAGACAGTGTGTTTCATTTCCCGGCAGCGGTTCCTGGATGTGTTTTCTTAATCGTCGTTTCCCTAGTGTTTTACCCAAAGTTGTGGACTAACGTGGCGGCGTTTCGTTCTTTTACTCGGCGAACAATTTCCCGGAGGAATATTAAAATAATGTTGGAGGAGGAAGTAGAACTCGCACCCATGCCGGTGCCATGACATCCTCCCCACAATGCTATGTCTTCATTTGGAGGGATTTGGATAATCTCTAGGTTCCTTAAGTTGTTTTCTCGCATGTACGAAATTTGAAAATAGTCCAGCCTGTAGATTTTCAGCTCTGGGCAAATCCTGATAATCTCCGACGGTAGTTCTTCGCTGGTCCGAGTAGGGTCAATGTGCCTAATGATGAATTTTGTTGGTTTGTGCTGATGATGTTGGAAGGTAAAAAATTGGTGTAGTTACACAAGTTTTCTCGTGATCAACCAGAGTTGTGGTTGCAATAGAGACAGAGGAGCCGTTAGTGTTTGTGGTGAAGTTGCGGTCTCCAAGGGCATTTTCTACTATTATGATTATTTGGTTGATACTGGTCACATTTTTTATGTAGATTGGTGGTGGTCTAACATTTTTATGTTGGGCAGGCGGGGGACTCGGTGCTGGCTTGGCTTGTTTGGTGGATTCCTTACATGTTTTAATTAAAAATGTAAATTGTTTGTAACGTATGTGTTGAATTTTTTAATTGTTTAAATGTTTTATCATCATCATCATCATCGGCACTACAACCGGGATCCGATCTTAGCCTTATTTCATCATCATCATCATCGGCACTACAACCGGGAGCCGGTCTTGGCCTTATTTAGTAAGTAAAATTTGTTACATTTTCCATAATAATTTGTTTTTCCGGACAAGGTTATTAACCTTGCGCCAATTAAATGTTGTATAGGTTATGTATTTTTGTATGTGTTTAATGTCTTCTCGCTGGGATAAAGGTGGTGGGGGAGTTACTACGTAACAAGCCCCACACAACATACGTAATGCTCACCCGTTCTACATTCTCCGCACCACACCGCTTAGAGCCGACATACAATAATAAAAGCTAAATAATTAAATTGTCAATTAACTTTATTGTAAATAAATTTTGCATTTCGTCGCAATGCGTTTTGGATCTTATATTTCAATTTACTTAATTGATTAATTAGTTTTCCTTATTATAATGTATTTGTTTCGTTAGTTCGTTCTATATCTATACACACACAAAAGTAATCTTGTTCGCTCTTTAATCCCTTGTCCGGAGTCCCCATATTGAAGTCCTTCTGGTACCAACAGTCGGTCTAGCCACTGAGCTGTGAATGAATTTGTTGATAGCTATATCTGGAAAACTCTGTTCAAGCATCTCCAAGGAGTCATCTGAGAGCATACCAAATACATCGAAAAATTTCAACGATGGAATGCGACTTATTTCCCTATAAATATAACAGCTTATGCATTAAATTAAATATAAAAATGTGTTAAAAGTCACTTACATGAAGGCTGGCGCTAACATCCGATAGCACCTCGAGAGCGATAGATATTCTAGATTTTTAAATTTTGATAGGTAATTAAATGCCCTTATTGTTAGTCCAGAACAATCTGAAGCATCTAATTCAAGCAGATTTGGGCATCTTTTTGACAATATTGATACATCTGAAAATTGAGTTAATAAGATACCAATTATTGCACACTATATTTTATGTCTCCCCCGCTTGGTAGAAACCTTGACGTGGTGCGGGGGCTTAAACTACGATGAATCGCTTAGGCTATGCTGACGGAAGCATACGCTTCCAGTAGGGCCACCCATGTCAGACAGGCTAGCGAGGAGTAACACACAAAGATCTACCGCCCCTAATCCAGGGTGTTACGCGTCACCGTGCCCATTGGATGGTTTGCAGCCAGGGGTATACCGGCTGTATTATAACGGCGCCTCTCTGACACCGGGTCGAATCAGAGCAGTAAGCAGACCTTACCATATCAAAGAGGGGCTCTGATATGGCGGACCATTTGAAACCCCAGAGTGATCCAATGAAATGAATGATCAATACACAAAAAACAATCTCACAAAAAACCCGGTAGGCGTAGGTGTGATGAGCCAACACTACCATAAGGGAACAAATCATCAGGAAAACACCGACTCGGCAAAAAGAAGACGTAGGGAAAAACGGAAAAAGCGGGATATACGCGTCGGGACGTGGAATGTTCGAACGTTATATAAACCAGGCGCGATACAGACGGTCGTAGAAAACGCGAAACAATATAAAATGGACATCGTCGCGCTCCAGGAAGTTCGACTCCCACATCAAGTAATCGAAACCAACGGGTTTACACTGGTGTGTGGAGGTACCGATACACATAACCTCGGAACTGGCTTCATCATAAGCAAGAAGATTACGCCCCATGTAAAAGATGTGCAATTCATTAATGACCGAATGTCTGTGCTAAAAATACAGGGCCGATGGTACAATTATGTATTTATAAACGTACACGCCCCAACAGAATCTGCGGACGAAGAAACGAAGGACACGTTCTACGAGACCCTAGAGGATGTATTTCATGGGATCTCATCATTCGATGTTAAAATCCTCCTCGGGGACCTCAATGCGAAAATTGGAAAGGAAGATATCTTCCAACCAACTATAGGTAAAGAAAGCCTACACGACGTGTCAAATGATAATGGAATTCGAATTATCACGTTCGCAGCGTCAAAAGATCTGTTAGTAAAAAGCACGATGTTCAAGCACAAGGAAATTCATAAAGCCACATGGATATCACCCGACGGCGTAACGCGTAACCAAATAGACCACTTCCTCATAGACAAAAGACACCACTCGAATATCCTTGACGTAAGAGCATATAGAGGAGCAGATTGCGACTCCGATCATCTTCTAGTGATTGGCAAAATCAGGAGTCGCCTCGCAGCAATCCCACATGGGCAGTCACGGGAGACAAGCAAAAAGTTCGACACTGATAAACTGAAAGACCTACGCAAAAGGGCTGAATATCAAGACGAGCTAACGAATAGATTTAGCATTCTAGAGAATGTGAGCAGTGAGGAAGAGGAAGCTAATAGTGTGAACACTAAATGGACATCGATCAGAGACACAATCAAACTAACAGCCCAAAAGGTATTAGGATTTAAGAAAACAATTAAGTCCAAACCTTGGTTTGACGATGAGTGCAGGGCGAAGATCGAAGAACGTAAACGCCTCAGAGTGATCCACTTAGAAAGATATGAAGTCAACGCAGAAAGATACGCGACAATTCGGAGAGAGACAATGAGGCTCTTCAAACACAAAAAACGCGAATGGGAGAAGACTAGGATCGAAAAAATCCTAGAAAATTCTAGGGCAAAGAACATCAGAGGTATGTATGTCGGCATAAATTCAATTAGAAATGGCTACCGAGGAAGAGCCAAAATAATTCGAGACGCAAACGGCTGTCTGGTCACAGAAACAAACAATGTCGTGACAAGATGGAAGCAGTACTTTGAAAACCTGCTCAATGTGGGCACCCATCAACCACAAATAAACGCACCAGACAGCCGAGCCTCAGATCCCCGAACCCTCTTTCGACGAAGTTGTAGACGCAATAAATCGATTAAAAAACAACACGGTTCCCGGAGTCGACTACATACCGGCAGAGCTTGTGAAGCATGGAGAGAGGCAACCGCTCGAAAGATCCACCAGCTCATCCAAACAATATGGGATAAGGAAGTCACTCCGGAAGAATGGAAAACCTCAATAGTCATCCCCATTTTCAAAAAAGGCGACAGATCTGACTGTGAAAACTACAGAGGAATATCATTGCTCCCAACCGTATACAAAATATTAACAAATGTCATTCTGGCGAGAATCACACCTTACGCAGAAGAGATACTGGGAGACTACCAATGTGGATTCCGTAGGAACCGGTCAACAAGCGACCAAATGTTCACAATAAGACAACTGCTGGAAAAGAAGTGCGAATACGGAGAGACGGTTCACCAACTGTTCGTTGACTTCAAAAAAGCCTACGACTCAGTCGCAAGGCAGAGACTCTACCATATTCTAGTTGAGCTGGGAGTCCCAAAAAAATATGCCGCGCTCATTCAAATTTGCATGAACGAAAACAAAGGGCGAGTTAGAATAGAAAACCACCTCTCAGAACCATTTGAAATCCGGGACGGACTAAAGCAGGGAGATGGTCTATCACCGTGTCTCTTTAACCTTGTGCTCGAGTATGTCATCAGAAAGGTACAAGACGACAACATGGCCGGATCATCCCTGAACGGGGTCACACAAGTGCTCGCATATGCGGATGACATCGCCGTTCTGGGCGATAATCTAGAGACTGTTAGTAAAAACTGTGAAATCATCATGCAAGCGGCAGAAGAGGTGGGCCTAGAAATAAATGAAGACAAAACAAAATACATGATTACGGCGAGAGCAGGTGGGTCTCAGAGAACACATATAAACGTCAGAGGTAAGATCTTTGAAAAAGTTAAAGAATTTAAATATCTGGGAACGATACTGACGGCCAGTAACGAAATGTCGAAGGAAATTAACAAGAGACTGCATTCCGGCAACGCGAGTTGGCATGCAGTCAGTAAACTGCTGAAATCCAGACTGCTATCACGTAACATAAAGATCCGTGTCTATAGAACCATAATCATGCCAATTGTTCTATATGGATGCGAAACATGGGCTCTCACAAAACGGGAAGAAAACAAATTCCGCGTATTCGAGAATAAAGTTTTGAGAGGCATCTTTGGAGGTAAATATGACGAGGAGGCAGGACAATGGAGGAGACTCCATAACCACGAATTGGAAGAACTATATCACAAACCTACAATAGTGAGAGTAATCAAGTCGCGAAGATTAAGATGGGCCGGACACGTGGCGCGAATGGGGAACGATAGGACCGTGCATAGAATTCTTGACGGTAGACCAACGGGAAAGAGACCGGTAGGACGGCCGCGACGGAGATGGGAGGACAATGTTAGGTTTGACCTTGAGGAGATCGGATCGAATGGTCAAGCGTGGAAGGAGAGTGCCCAGGACAGGGAAGGATGGCGAAGCCGAGTCGGTGAGGTCATGAACTTCCGGGTTCCTACAGGCCAATAAATAATAATAATAATAATAATATATTTTATGTCTATGCTAAAGTACGAAGTGAAGAGTCGTTAACTCTACAAAGATTACACAAAGTTTTGAAAATATATTTGCTAGATTTTTTTAAGTTACTCATCCACGAAAGGAATTGTTAGATACTTTTCAAAGTCCACGCAAAACGGGTCATGCGAGCCGAAGAAGGTGAAGTGTCGATGCACATGGACTCGCGGGAGAACCCATGATCACCAGTATAGTAATAACGGAGTCCAACAGAATAATTTTTCCGTAATTATTAGTTTGGCTAAAATTTCGATCCGGGCGCAATCTCCGGTTGACAGTTTTCGTATCTAAAAACTTGAAGATTAACGACGCCATTTTCGAGTGGTCTTCAGCAATGTTTTGGTAACATTTGTAGAACAGGACAAAGTTGGAATTCGCTGTCTGTAGGGCGTCCTAAATACCTTGCTATATTTTCTGCTGCTTAGGGTGTAGATTCATTTCAATTAAGGATTGCCAAGGATTGAGTTGTAAAGTATTTTTGGAGGCATTGAATTCTATTTGCTTAAGTAAATCTGCATTAGGGTATTTTATTTTATTGAGATCGGATTTGGTTGCTGGGAAAACAGTTTTGTGGTAATTAAAAAGATCGAATGTTTCCAGAAATCGATTATTTATATACCAAGGTTTTCTTAATCTAAGTTCAAAGTAAAGTTATCGTCGAGGGTGGATAGGAAGAGTGAAATACTACTTATGCTTAAAGGCTTAAAAGTTCCGAGACTTTTAATGAAAACAGTAGTTTTCTGGGCAAAGTTATATTTATTCCAACATTATCCTCTCTCTCTCCCGCTCGCGTCAAACTGCAATCTATCCCTTGCACAAGGTCTATTCCCCGACTTTTCGAAATCCTCTTATATAATCATCATCATCGGCACTACAACCGCGAACCGGTCTTGGCCTTATTTAGCAAGTCCTGAGGCTTGTTAAATTTTCCATAATGATTTATTTTTTTCTGGGCAAGGTCATTAGTCTTGCGCCAGGGGCTCCCCGACGGGGAATCGAACCCCGGTCTCCCGGGTGACAGGCGGGTGTACTAACCACTATACTATCGAGGAGCCCTCTTATATAACCCCCATACATAAAAGGGGAAAAAACGATATATCCAATTATCGTCCCATTGCCAAGCTTTCGCACATTCCCAAACTGTTCGAAGGCCTTCTATATGAGGCGTTATGTTTTCGCTGCGCACCCATCATTTCTCCGAACCAGCACGGCTTCCTCTCAGGCAGGTCCATTACTACTAACCTTGTCGAATTCACACCCCACACACTCCTTGCCCTAGAAAACCACGATGAGATTGATGTAGTTGCTACCGACTTTAGCAAGGCCTTCGACAAAATCTCCCATAACCTCATTCTCTTCAAGCTATCTTCCCTAGGTTACGAACCCCTGCTGATTAAGTGGGTCTCATCCTATCTCAGTTATCGAGCCTGCCGCGTGCGATTTAGATCCACCCTCTCCGATCCTTTTTTTCTCAACCTCAGGTGTCCCCCAGGGCAGTCATCACGGCCCTCTCCTATTTATCCTAACCATAAACGACATAGGCCCTTGCATTAATCACTCCATCTCGCTTTAGGCGGATGATTCCAAAATTTTCAAGACAACCCGCTCTCCCCTGGACTCCTCACTTCCCCAATCGGATCTTGACAGTTTCTCGACTTGGTGCCAAAATAATTGCCTAGAAATGAATATCGCCAAATATCACACAATCACCTTCTCTCGGAAGCGTTCCCCCACTCACCCACGCTCCTATCTCTTACTGAACCAACCGATAACATCGGTTGAATTGATTCGCGATATGGGCGTCCTATGCGACAAGGAGCTCAAATTATCCACAAGTCCAGCGCCGCCCTTGGGTTTGTCAAACGCTGGTCGAAGGAACTCCCTAACCCCTATGTCACCCGATCACTCTACACAACCTTTGTCCGGCCACTACTCGAATACGCTAGTCAGGTCTGGTCCCCATATCAAGTGACTCACATTTGCAGGATTGAGGGTGTTCAACGTCGTTTCTGGCGCTTTGCCCTCCGCGGACTAAACTGGGAAAATCCGCTGACTCTACTACCATACACAAGCCGGCTCCCTCTAATCAATGTAAACACACTTGAAGAGTGCAGAATCCATGCCGACATCATCTTCTGTCTGGCTCAATCAATTGCCCAAGCTTGCTCTCCACTTTAACATTTCATACAAACCCCCGTAACGTACGTAACCCTCGACTTGGCGAGTTGTTCTCCGTTTAGAGGTAAAGAGGCGAAACTAACGAAAGGGGATTAGTAGTGGATGTTGGGGGGACCTGGACTCAAGGTCGGCCCGTAACACCCTCAAACTAGTTCTCCCCTACACCCCCGCCCACTAATCCACGCCCCTGTAACAGTCGGTACACATGCTCTCCACTGTCGCACAAAGGCCGCGTTTACCACCCCCACATACACTCGCTCTTCCCTGGCCTCCTACCTCCCCTATCGTCCAGTAGGAAGTCTTCAACTTCCTGGTTTTCTTCTCCTTTTTTTCGATTGAATAATGTCTTAACCACTACTCTAGATTTTAAGATAGTCTGTAAGGTTTTATGTTAAGTTAATTTAAGCTTGCATTAAGCTAAATAAAAATGGGGGTTCCTAGTATAGCGATTTTCCAACATTTCGATGCCCTTTCTGTAGTATAAAACGTCCAAGTCTTCGAAACACTTCTCGATTTTCGTCCTGACTTTATTCGATATGAATCTCTTTCCCTGCAGCCACCGCTTGAGGTTTGGGAATAGATAATAGCCGCTGGGCGCCAAGCCTGGAGAATACGGTGGGTGAGCAACCAATTCAAATCGTACTCGGTCCAATTTGGTCATCGCTTTCAAGAACGTGTGTGATGATGATGCGTTATCGTGATGGTACAGAAGTTGTTTCTTCACCATATGGGGCCGTTTCTTCTTTATTTCGTCGTTCATTCTAGCCGAATGCTGCATAATACTCTCCTGTGATTGCTCTTCCCTTCTGAAGGTATAATGAAGATTATCCCACGTTCATCCCAACAAAAACAGAGGCCATAACTTTACAGGCCGAGCGTTGGTCTTTTGGTCTGTGTTTGTGGCTTTTCAGCTACTCTGCAGACTGCCTATTGAACTCAAGCGTATGGTAATCGTCATAAAACGTCAAAAAGAGGTCCACTTGATTATTCTGCAACAACGCCAAACCGGCCGTGGAATCATCAACGCACTGTTGTTTTCCGTCGACGGCCATCAAACGCGCCACCCATCGCGCCGATAGCTTTTTCATCTCCAAAAGATGGTGCAAAATCTATCCCGCCCGTTCTTTGGAGATGCCCACGATCTCATCTATCTCGCCCAACTTCACTTTACAATCACTGAAAACGATTCGATGCACTTGCTTTACGATTTCCGCATTCATAGCCTCTTTTGCCCTTCCAGAGCAAGGTGCGTTTTCGACGCTTGTACGACCCATTTTAAATTCACTAAACCATCGATAAACTGTTATTCTGGAAGGAGCAGATGTGGGATAACATTTCTGCAACCATTGCAATGATTGTTCAGAAGTTTTTCCCGTCAAAAAACAATGTTTGATCAAGATGCGATATTCCTGTTTTTCTATTATTTTTTTTTTTTTACGAAGGTGAAAGAAGCGTCATTTAAACGACTGCAGCTTGTGAACGAATAGTCGAAGTGTCACGAAACTTCATACATAAACTAGTGACAGATGAGCCTCTCGTAATGTGTCATGTTCATTTTCTAGTGGCACCATCTGTTGAAAAATCCTGGGACTTTTCAGCCCATGTAGTAAAAGTTCGCTTTTTTAGGCAATCAGTTGTACATTTCCATTTTCCATTTAAGGCGAATAGAAAAGCTTTCAGAGTAGTTTACCGAACTAAAAAGAAAAATCTCCAACATTATTGTTGCGGATTCGCAAATGAATATACTGGAAGAATCTAGTACGTTCACTTCTGCTTGTCAAATGGCGACTGTCATCCGCCAGCTGACTACGGGTCATCGAGAGGGGACGCCACCTAAGCGTCGCCGGATTTGAAAAAGCCCAACAGTCGCTTCGTTCAGTCTATATTCAACCGCCAACACGTACACACAGCCAAGAATACCACCGTTCGAGATTCCAACGTTGGGTTTGCCAACTGATACCGAACTGTTTCCATTGCCTTTTCTTCTCGCAATTTACAGTAGCGGCTTTTGCTTCCGATACGTGTGTTGTGTTGTGCAGCCAACCCAACAACTGATGCAAGACAAAACAAGGGTAGTAATTGCATACATTAATTTGCGAAATTAGGACGCGAAAGTGCACACAATTATATAAGGAATTCCGTCGTGACCACCGCCTTTAAATGTTCAGATTTTAGAGTGCTGGGGCAACAACACAAGTGAATTAAGCTTGTGGACAGCTCCTTACGCCGAAGTAGAGATCAAACTGGCGTCGTTGGTCGCGATGTAAACTAAGTGATTAATGACTTGGCTCATAGCTTATGTACAGTTCTTTAAGCCGGAGTAGAGGTTGATCTGGTATCGCTGGTCACGATATCTTCAAATTGCTGATCTGTGATTGGACTCATAAGCAGACGCAGCACAGAAATTGCACTTCAAATCATAGATGTTGCCCTGGTCGACGCGAAACTTTCGTCCCATTGCCATGGACCGGCACAAAAAAATGGCACTTGGGTTTGGAATATATGCTGAAGGCCACAGTGGATGAATCAAAGGAATTTCAGTGCATTACTTTCCTGAGTTGGGGTTCTCTAAATGAAATCTAGTTCATAGTACAGTTGTGAACATGAAGTTTCAGTTTAAAGACTACATTATGGAAGAAAACAGTAAGCAATATCATTATTTAAGTTCGTCTCTCGTGAGTACGCTTGTTTCCTTCTTTTCGAGTGTTCGGCCGATTGGTGCACCTACGTCGCATCAGCTGAGATGTAGACAAATTGACTCTCTGAATCAGGATCTAGCTAGGGTCCTGCAGTGGGGAAGGGTCAATCTCGTCGACTTCAATGCAGCGAAAACACAATATACAACATTCACAAAGAAAAGTGGATCATCGGTTCCACAGCTGATGATGAATGGCCGGGACCTCGAGGCTGATGAAAGTTTGAAATTGTTCGGCGTCACGGTCTGTGGGAATGTATAATGGCATAAGCACGTGTCGAGTATCGCAAGGTCAGCCTCAGGAAAACTGGGCTATCTTTTTAGAGCCAAGAAATATTTTACTCCGGCCCATCTTCTTCTCCTATATAAATCCCAAATTAGACCCGCGGTCGAATATTGCTCTCATGTTTGAAGCTCGGCTCCTAAATATACCCTCGACCTACTTGAGAGCAGACAGAGACGAGCGATCCACCTGATCGGGGACCCGGTGCTGACGTCGGGACTACAGTCGCTATCACATCGAAGGCGCGTAGCCGACCTCTGTCTGTTTTACAGATATTATCACGGGTACTGTTCTTCGAAGTTTCATGGTATTATTCCACGCAATTCGGCTTATATGCACTCCACAAGACAATCCGACGGATCGCACCCGTTTCTGGTTCATCTCCCGACGGCGCGAACATCCCTGCATCAGAACTCGCTCTGGTACAGAGCGGGGAAACTGTGGAACTCCCCTCCCACGCGAGTGTTCCCGGAGCAACTGTTCAAAAAGAACTGGAACAATTATTTGATGGTATCTCGGGGCGCCCAATCGGCGCTATAGGCTCGCCTCTCCCGAGAGAAGTCTAATAAAATAAAAAATAAATAAAAAAGTATATGGACTTTATAGTCTGTTTGTGTATTTATAAAGAATTTGTTTCTTGTTTTGCTGAAAAAATGATACGAGTATATAACTATGATACTGTTAGCGACGCGTCACTACATGCCCATCCGATACATTGCGGCGCCGCTCGACAAGTAATTACCTGACTCATGGGAAGACGTCACGTCGAAGAAAAGAAAACCAGCAATCAATTACCACCAGACGCTGGATCATAAAAAACAATATTGTGCGGATACTCAGGTAGACGCTGCATTAAGGCAAAATTATGTCGATTCCCAGGAGACACTAATTACTCAAGCACTAATTCCTTGAGCTCCAGTTACTCGATTCTTGGGAAGACGCGATCGACACAATAGCAGCACGTGCAGCAGCTACTCGCTGCACAATGGTACACGGCTTTAATCCAGTAAACAAAAGGCTATGCACTCTACACGTGCGAGTCAAGTTTAAGAACATAAGCCTCATAAACGTTAACGGACTTACAGAGGAGTCCCCTGACGACGAAAAAGAAGAATTCTACGAAAACCTCGAACGGGCCCTCAACGCCTGCCCAAGATATAATGTGAAAATCGTTCTTGATGATTTGAATGCAAAAATAGGTCGGGAGCCGGTTTTCAGGCACTACACAGGTTCCCATAGTTTGCATGAAAACACTAATGACAATGTACTACGAGTCATCGAACTGGCAGCATCGACAAACTTGCTCGTTGCAAGTACCAGGTTTTCGCGTAAAGATATCCACAAAGCCACCTGGGTATCACCTGATGGAGCCACTTGCAACCAAATTGACCACGTGTTCATAGATCGCCGCCACTCCTCGAGCCTGATGACGGTACGAACGTACCAAGGTGCCAACGTCGACTCGGATCACTATCTTGTTGGTGCAGTTTTCCGAGCGCGGATTACCTTACGGAGACGTATTGCATCCGCGGATCAGGTTCGAATCAACACAGCTGGCTTACGCAATGAGAATACCAGTAACAGACAAAAGAAAAGTGCCTGGGGAAAAACATTGTCTGTGAAATAGAGAAAAGTAGAGAGCGAGTACCACACCAAGCGCGGAAGTTCTACCAAATAATCCGCAGTATGACGCGGTACACATCACGCTGCACTTACTGCAAGGATAAAGAGGGTAATCTGATCACCGATCCTGAAGGCATTCTTGAGCGATGGGAAATGCACGTTAATGAATTGCTAAATGGTCAGCTCACAAAAAGACTGTAGGCTCCACCAATGCAAGATCAAGACCATATGGTTTTGTGGCGTTTCTAACAGATACACACAATACACAAGGAAATAGTGAAGAATACCGAACGAAAATCGAATAATAAAATGCATCAGAGCCGTATACCATAGCGATAACATAACAATTCCACATCAGTTGAGTATACTTGAGTTAAGAAATCGATTTCCTACACGCGGCAGTGGGCTCATGCGCTGAGCGTTGGTTCTATCTTTTAGTGATTCTAACCGTGATAGCGTCAGTTCGAATCACACGTTCTTCACTATCATCCCGAACGCTATAGTCTCATTGAGGAAACAATAAAAGCCATAAGAGAGCTCAAATCAAATAAAGACCCGGAGCTGATGGCACAGTGTGCAGCAACTATAGGGGTATAACATTGCTAAGTACCGCCTATAACATACTCTCCTCTATCCTACAAGTCCGGATAGCCCCATACGCTAAAGTCATCATTAGTCAATATCAGTGTGACTTCATCCCAGGCAAATCAGCGATTGATGAGATTTTCACCTTTATGCAGGCTATGGAAAAATGTCTGGAATTTAAGATTCCATTATATCATCTATTCATAGACTTTAAGGCCGCCTACGACAGCATAACCAGAGTAGAACTATATAATGCCATCAGAGAGATCGGCATTCCAAACAAATTGATATGACTTTGTAGGTTGATCATGACCAACGTAAAAAGGCATTCTGGAGCGACGGGAAGTGCACTTCAATGTATTGCTAAATGGTCAGCTGACAGAAGAATTGGAGGCTCCACCAATGCAAGATCAAGACCAAATGCTGCCGCCACCCAGCATTGAGTAAATATTAAAAGCCATAAGACAACTCAAATCAAATAAAGCTCCCGGAGCTGATGGCATACCAGCTGAGCTGATCAAACAAGGAGGGACAGCGTTACATCACGCAATTCATGAGATCGTGGTGCACATATGGGAGCAAGAGGAGTTGCCGGAAGATTGGCGTCGTGGTATAATTTTCTTAAAAATAAGAAGGGAAATATCACACTGTGCAGCAACTACCATATAGGGGTATAACCTTGCTGAGTACCGCCTATAAGATATTCTCCACTATCCTACAAGATCGGACAGCCCCATACGCTAAAGCCATCATTGGTCAATATCAGTGTGGCTTCATCCCAGGCAAATCAGCGATTGATCAGATATTCACCCTTAGGCAGGCGATGGAAAAATGTCTGAATTTTTTAAATAAGGCCGAGACCGGATCCCGGTTGTAGTGCCGATGATGATGATGATGAAATCACAAAAACACTATCAATACCCTTAGTAACCAACACGAAAAAAGAAAGAAAGTATTTAAAATTCAAATTCGTCATGAAATTTTAATAGATATTGTCTATTAAAATCTATTTTGAACAGAAAAAGAATATGTTAGCTAACTTACGTGTATCCAAAAACGATCTCCGGCAACCAGCCACGTTTAACCGCATAATATTACTACTGATACCTCGAACTAATACTGTAACACCGTCGAAATCCAGGTTTGTCCAAGAAATGTTAAGACTGTTGAGATTCTTCAGTTCACCTATAAAATTTCGAATACCCCACTCGCGCAAGCCCCAAACCATTGTTAGATTCAATGTTTCCAACTGTAAATTTCTAGAAATCTCGATACACACATCATCGTTGACCTGAACATGTTCTAAGCTCAACTTCTTCAACTGCCTACAACGTGACAGAAACACCTGCAACGACTCAGCCGAAATGTTGGCCATACTTAAGTCCAAATATTGGATTCGGCATTCAAATTCTGGATATGATAGAAGGAATTCCGGTTCGATAACGGGCTCAATTATCTAAAGTAGAAAGTATCAAGTTTTACTCGGCAACTGCACACATAAGAAATTCTTAATACTTACCCTCGCCTGAGCAAGACGCAATATAACTATTCCTCGTTGCATAATTTCCGCTATACACCCTGCCTTCAATGCTTTGCCGCCTAAATCCATTCTTATCCATAAAGATTCATCCCGTGCACAGCGGTTAAACCGCCGGTTAACATAACTGCATCGTAAAAGTGCTTTTTTCGGAAGGTATTGAAAAATGTGTAATATTATTTCATCCGATAAATGTGAGAAATAATCCTTTCCTGGCATTTCATTTCTAAATAGGAAAAATAAATCATTCGCATCTCTGCTTTGATCTGTTATTTTAGAATTTCTTGGCGTTGTAACACTAGTACTAGAAGACGCAGATGTAGTCAATGTGGAAATATCTGATTGTGTGGCACTTCCGGAACTCGTAGTAGGTGTTACTGCTGTGCAAGATTGTACTTTACGTGGACTCTTATGGTTATGATTACATGCGACAGTAGTCAAGGGGCTGCGAGATTTTGAAGAATTAATATGATTCCCGTCTCCACAACTAAACTTTGTGTCTTGCAACTCTGTAGTCTTCTCGGTGGTATTATTGTTGTCAACGATTTTATTGTAAGAACTTGAGAATGAGCTATTGTCTTTTATTTCCAGGTCAGAGTTTAATTTTTGGTTACACTGTTGGGTTCCAAAATGAGTTTGGGTATCATTTGACGTAATGTCATTGGAATTTTCATCACTGGGACTGACGTTCAGTCCGATCGCAGACATGGGAGATGTCGACTCTTCGGAATCTAACATAGCAACGCCCATTTCTTCAAATACTTGCGGAGCAGTCTCAATAATTGATTTCGGGTTTGAAGAAAGAACTAATGTTTTGATGCGTTTCCTGGAAAATAGGTAAAAAATAAATTTTAAAATAATGAAAAGAAATATCCTAACCTCAGAGCTGACCTTGGCAGACTAACTGTCTTATGAATGGACACAGAACAAATAAATGAATGAGTCATTTAAAAACCCTATGCACACATCTGTAAACTTTCGCCTCACATCGTTGAAATAAAGAACCAAAAGAACCCAATTACTTGCAGATGCAATTGTAATACCAATGGTTACGCACCTTGCCGTTAGCGTTAGGTTACGTATTTTGATATCAACATAAATATATTCATCACAATCGGCACTACAACCGGCGTCCGGTCTTGGCCTTATTTAAGAATACTCTCCACCGGTCCCGATTTCTAGCCGATGTCATCCAGTTTGGTACTCCCAGGCTCTGGGCGTCCTGGTCTACGCCATCCTTCCATCGCAGATAAGGTCTGCCGCGCTGACTCCTTCCATACATCCTGTCACAAAGGACTCTCCGGGCAGGCTCCTCTTCGCTCATTCGACCTAGGTGTCCCACCCACCGGAGTCTATCGAGCCTGATTTTTCTTACAACATTAGCTTCAAGGTAGATTACGTACAACTCATGGTTGTAGCGTCTCCGGAATTGTCCTCCCTCACATACTGGGCCAACAATTCTCCTTAAGACCTTCCTCTCGAACGCGGCTAAGAGTTCAGAATGCCTTTTATTGAGCACCCAGGTCTCGGATCAATACATGAGTACTGGTAAGACCATGGTCTTGTACAGTAGTAGCTTGGATGTTCTGGATAAATTTCGGGATTTAAAGAGCCTTGATAGACCATAGTAGGCTTTGTTGGATTTAATCAGCCGTTCGCGTATTTCTTCTTCCATATTGTTATCGGCTGATACTATTGACCCAAGCTAGTTAAAGGATTGCACTACTTCAAATTCGTGCTCCACTACCCTGATAGTTTGACCAACGTTAGGTCTTCTCTTCGCAGAAGTTGCCACCATGTACTTGGTTTTTCCCTCATTAATGTGCAGTCCCAGTTTTTGTGCCGCCTGCCCGATCTGGGTGAAGGATTCCTGTACCGCCGATTCGGTTCTACCGATGATGTCGATGTCATCTGCGTAGGCAAGTATCTGGCTGGACTTGCTGACAATAGTCCCTCTTGTTGTAACGCCAGAGTCACGGATTGCTTTCTCCAACGCCAGGTTGAAGAGGAGGCAGGCCAGACCGTCCCCTTGTCGGAGTCCATTAAATATGTTTATTGGTTTGGACAGCAATCCCGCTACTTTTACTTGACTAGTTACGTTGGTCATGGTCAACCTACAAAGTCGTATCAATTTATTTGGAATGCCGAATTCTCTCATGGCGTTATATAGTTCTACCCTGGCTGTGCTGTCGTAGGCGGCCTTGAAGTCTATAAACAGATGATATAGTGGAATCTTAAATTCCAGACATTGTTCGCACTCATCCCCCCAACCTCACAAGTAACGGTGCAAAAACTGCCGTAGTTGAGATTTGTTATTCTTCCGCATCCACCGTACGCTCCTGACATTTCCCCAACGGACTACCATCTTTTCCGCAATTTGGATGATGACTTGTGAGGTTGTCATGCAGAGGAATCGGGCCGTGCCTCATAACCAACGCAGGTTGCTTTTCAGCCAATTTGGTATGCATATGTCGATTTCCTCACAATATTTGACAGCGTTTATAGTCTCCTGATTGAAGAAATGAAAATTGGATTGGTCCTTTCGATGTCCACCAAATTGCAACCATAATCGTTTTGGGTGAAGATCGGGCCTGGGGGTGTGTTTAGGTTTTTTACCTGGATTCAACCACTGCCCGGGTCTTTTATGGTTATTATACAGAATCCACTATTCATCACGGTTTTTGGGAGTCATTCAATTCATGAGGTACCCCCTTATCGAATTTTTTTTACCTTTCCTATGAGAGAGAGGTGTCGAGTTATTGTCACTGTTGATACTCCCATGCTTTGTGCAATCTCCTGCACCGATTTCGTTGGGTCCTCATCCACCGTTGCTCTTAAAACATCGTCAACTAACATTTCCGGATTCCCGCGTGGTTCATTTTCTCCCGAACGGAACTTTCCAAACTAACTTCGTATAGTGGGTTCGTTTACCACTACATCCTAAAGTGCGTCATTAATGTTTTTCATGGCCAATGACGCATTATGTTCCATTTTAAAATCATAAAGGAAGAGGGTTCGAATTTGAACTGCCGTCAGCATGGTAAAATATTCCTAGAAAAAAAAATGAATGTACTTGTAAACGAACCCTGAAATTCACACCTCAAGCACACGTACCACTTTACTTTATAAAAAAAAGAAAATTTAACGACTGAGCGAAAATCGGATATTTCATGTGGTACAAGCCAATAGTATCATCTACCAGGCACGTGGGCCGAATTTACCTTTCCGCCCAGCTAAAGGGGGCACCAGACAGCCGAGCCTCAGATCCCCGAACCCTCTTTCGACGAAGTTGTAGACGCAATAAATCGATTAAAAAACAACACGGTTCCCGGAGTCGACTACATACCGGCAGAGCTTGTGAAGCATGGAGAGAGGCAACCGCTCGAAAGATCCACCAGCTCATCCAAACAATATGGGATAAGGAAGTCACTCCGGAAGAATGGAAAACCCCAATAGTCGTTCCCATTTTCAAAAAAGGCAACAGATCTGATTGCGAAAATTACAGAGAAATATCATTGCTCTCAACCGCATACAAAATATTAACAAATGTCATTCTGATGAGAATCACACCATACGCAGAAGAGATACTGGGAGACTACTATGGGGGAGAAGTATTATGCCGAACACGGGCACACGGTTCACTTCTTCCCCATCCGACTGTCACTAAAGCCGGCAAGAGTCAATCGCCAAACGAATGAACGAAACGCCGCCACATTTGTTCACAACGAACAAAACGAACACCAAAGCACGGAACGAACAACACACCGTCCACTAGAACTGATTAATTGAAATACACTTTTGTTTATTCTGGAAAGTTCTTTTATTGTTAGATTCACAACGAAATTTACTACAGGGTTCTTTATTGAATAAGTTATTTAATTGTATTACGTTTGTGGAGACATCAGCAACGACGATGGCGACCAGTGCAAAGAGTGCACCGATCAACAGCAATTCAGGGTTCATTGTTTTACAATAAAGTTACTTTACTCACTTAAATTCTTTTTCACTAACTAGAACTAACCATGGAACAAACTCGCCAAACAATTGAAAACCGACAAGTTCAAAAATACCCCTCACGACTCCGGTATTTTTACGAGTCTCCGCAGCGGCGGAGAGCGGGAGTGACGCGTGACCATGGCGGTCAGTGGTTGGAAATTGACTCACCGAGGATAGAACTCTGACATGAATTCCATCCTAGGTTAGGGTTAAGAAAAGGGAAGAGAGAGAAAAACTTTTCTCTTAAGGGTGTGGCCGCAACAAAAATGCACTCTTTAGTGCAGTGTTGTGTGCATGGTTCTTTCATGGATGAGAACGAACCTAGAACAAAGAAAGGGCATAAAGTGCATTCATAGGATACGATTTCGGTAAAGCAAATAAAACCGAACTCGTCGGATGCTAATGGGTTTGCTTATGCATCGTTCGGTAATGAGGGTCATCTAAATAAATAGCAGCCGCTCATTAAACGAAAAAAATGTTTCGATATGAATTGTTTATGGTATAGCAGGAAACCTATGTAGGAACAGCGTTCTTCTGTTTGCACATGGTGCCAGTTAGAGAATTTTATTGCTGGGAGAAAAAGGTCGCCGGCCAATGTGTACGTAAAGAAATTTATCGTACACATGGCGAAGTTGGAAAATAGACGGCGCAATATTTATGGTCCCTGTCATGACGGTTACATTGTATACAAACCGAATCATTTTGTTTACAGGAATTTGTCTGGTACCGAAGGTGCCAAATTGGTTTGGAATCCCAGATAAGCAAAGAAAGAAATCTTACGGAAAAGTGTATGCGAAGGGATGCATGAAAAAGTAAGTTTACTTTACAGGGATTTTACGATTATAGCTTTGATCTAATTAATGCATGAAGCATTTTCAGGTACTTAATGCGATTGCATTAGCAAAAACTTATGCGACTTGGGATGAGGTTTTGGGGGTTTTTAGGTAAGTGTACAGTGGGGTTTGGCGGCAACGCCACACTACCAATGTGGATTCCGTAAGAACCGGTCAACAAACGACCAAATGTTCACAATAAGACAACTGCTGGAAAAGAAGTGGGAATACGCAGAGACGGTTCACCAACTGTTCGTTGACTTCAAAAAAGCCTACGGCTCAGTCGCAAGGCATAGACTCTACCATATTCTAGTTGAGCTGGGAGTCTCGAAAAAATATGCCGCCCTCATTCAAATTTGCATGAACGAAAACAAAGGGCGAGTTAGAATAGAAAACCACCTCTCATTTTTGACATTTGAAATCCGGGACGGACTAAAACAGGGCGATGGCCTCTCACCATGTCTCTTTAACCATGTCCTCGAGTATGTCATCAGAAAGGTACAAGACGACATGGCCGGATCATCCCTGAACGGGATCACACAAGTGCTCGCATATGCGGATGGCATCGCCGTTCTGGGCGATAATCTAGAGACTGTTAGTAAAAACTGTGAAATCATCATGCAAGCGGCAGAAGAGGTGGGCCTAGAAATAAATGAAGACAAAACAAAATACATGATTACGGTGAGACCAAGTGGACCTCAGGGAACACATATAAACGTCAGAGGTAAGATATTTCAAAACGTTAAAGGATTTAAATATCTGGGAACGATACTGACGGCCAGTAATGAATGTCGAAGGAAATTAACAAAAGACTTCATTCCGGCAACGCTGGTTGGCACGCAGTCAGTAAACTGCTGAAATCCAGACTGCTATCACGTAACATAAAGTTCCGTATCTATAGAACCATAATCATGTCGATTGTTCTATATGGATGCGAAACATGGGCTCTTACAAAACGGGAAGAAAACAAATTCCGCGTATTCGAGAATAAAGTTGAGGGGTATCTTTGGAGGTAAATATGACGAGGAGGCAGGACAATGGAGGAAACTCCATAACCACGAATTGGAAGAGCTATATCGCAAACCTACAATAGTGAGAGTAATCACGTCGCGAAGATTAAGATAGGCCGGACACGTGGCGCGAATGGGCAACGATAGGACCGTGCATAGAATTCTTGACGGTAGACCAACGGGAACGAGACCGGTCGGACGCCCGCGACGGAGATGGGAGGACAATGTTAGGTTTGACCTTGGGGAGGTCGGATCGAATGGTCAAGCGTGGAAGGAGAGTGCACAGAACTGGGAACGATGGCGGAGTCGAGTCGGCGAGATCATGAACTTCCGGGTTCCTACAGGCCAATAAATAATAATAACAATAATAATAATTATCGAAAGGACTATTGTGGGAACAGAAGTTAATATCTAAACCAAACAACCGACACTGTTCCTACAAGGAAATAAAACCATGTAAATATCGCAGCCGAAGATAATGGCTTCGGCCGAGGAAATCACAGGGGCCATAAACCACACGCGGGTAATGTACACAAAGGGATACCGCAGATGTGTGAAAATCATGACGATCCTCGACATATCTCTGGCCACAAGGGCAGCAACGTTCGCGTCGGTGTGTATAGGGTGCACCCACAGAGTATTCCTACAAACAATACGAAATCGTAGGACAAATGAGGGAGCGATCTCCTGGAGGAATCCCTTGACAAAGAGAGGACACCAAGGGATAAGAGAACGGAATAAAAAGGAAGAACAAACGGGTGAGTTTCTCATCCCTGGAGAAAAATTCGTTTAACCAGTTCAGTGATAACAGCCGCGGGGAAGATATCTGCGATAAATCGAAAAAATGGGTGAGTGTGTCGGCGGGAGTATCGTATAAAAAGTGTCAAGAAAATTAATAAAAGAAAACTAAGTGTGTCGCCGCGAACCCTTTTTTAAATTTAATAATAAATACGGCATATCGCCAGTTTGGAAAAAAAGTGACTTTTATTCGCAAGCAGTGTTCGGCGGAACACCAGCATCAGTAAATAAAAATCCGCCAAAGGGTGAATGATAAGATATGCAAAACTTTCAACCCCGCCGCAGGCGTACCACACGGCTTCATTAGAGACCCCATCCCATTTAATATCTACACCTGTGGATGGGAGAGTACACCAGATATGTTATGCGGAAGACGTCCTATTGTACACGTCATTCAAAAACCACAAATTCGCAAAAAATCTACTCAACCGTCACCTGGAAGAACTGTATCAGTAGTACAACATCATCATCATCATCGGCACTACAACCGGGAGCCGGTCTTGGCCTTATTTAGCAAGTCCTGAGGATGGTCTAATTTTCCATAATGATTTGTTTTTTCCGGGCAAGGTCATTAGTCTTGCACCAGAGGCTCCCCGACGGGGAATCGAACCCCGGTCTCCCGCGTGACAGGCGGGTATACTAACCACTATACTATCGAGGAGCCTAATCAATATTACAGTCGATGGACAATACGACTTAACCCATCCAAAGCAGTAGCTATAATTCTGAGTAGTAAACACTCTCAAGCTATTTTTCAATATTTACAGAATATTCGAATACAAATGGGAGAGACTACGATTAGACCACAATACAGGATGAAATATCTTGGGGTCATTTTTACCCCAAAAATGAATTTCATCAAACATGTGGCCCACATTCTTAGCCGCACAACATCTTAAAGTGGACCAACAAAGTTGACACCAAAGTTAAGCTTCTCTGCTATAAGCAGATAATCGGATCTGGAATATCGTACGCCTTCCTCATATGGTCCTGAATATCTTCGGCCCAAATGGAAAGACTTCGAGTTTTCGAAAGGAAACTCCTCAGAAGATGCACCTATCACTCTAGAAGGCCTGACGGTCACCACTACCCGAACTCTCGCCTATACGAAGGCACCTCCATCACCTCAATCGACGAGTACTTGTTAGAATTAGCACACAAGAACCTCGAAACCATTCAGAAAGGCCAAAAGAACAAGAGGGATCTTTCTACTGTTATGGAATGTTTACTAACATGTGATTAATATGGATGTTATTCGAACAGGTGGTTTTATTGTATTTCTCGCAACGTGTCTTCATCAATAAATGTTTTGCTTTTTTTAATGATAAATTTGAATTAACTTCATATGTACATCGGAATTCAGTCAGATTCGATTTTGATGCTATCCTTCCTAAGCAACTGTACAGAAATGGATCAACTCGTAATTCACCTTATAATTCTCCATACACCTCTCTCTCCCTCTCCCCCTCTGTCTTTCTTTCTTTGCAGTTAGGTTACAATTGGCCAAATTGGAAAGAGGGGGGAGGCGAGGTTGGAGGGTGAAGAGGCTCTAAAGGGTGGTACCGGGAAGGGCAATATTATGAAAAACGAGGCCACGCCCGGACGCTATCATAATATTCAAAACCGGAGAAAAAACATAAGCGGATATATTGAAGTTCATGAAGGCGAAGCCCGAACTAAATGAACTCGGAAATAGCGTGAAGTTCGAAAGACTGCAAAAGGGGAATTGCTGCTAGAACTGAAACGCCGACCAGAGGCCACCACCGAGATACTAAAAGCAAAAGTACAAGTATTAAAGGAAGATGCCAATGTAAAAACAGTGTCACAGGAAATTACAGTCGAGTGTCGTGATTTGGACGGGGTTACCACTGTAAAGGCAGTCCTGACAGCCATTGCTATAGAGTTCCCTGCACTGAACGCGATCCCAAAGGAAGCAGTTAAGAGTTTAAGAAGGAAACCAGTTGGCACGCAGGCTGCCGCTTACCAAGAGAAAAGGGTAGCATGTTACTGGCTACAGGTTTCCTACGGGTTGGATGGGTGAGATGCAGGCAACGAGAACACATTACACCCACACGATGTTTTAGATGTTGGCAATACGGTCATGTGGCGAAATCCTGCAAATCCGAAGAAGATCGTTCGGAAAACTGTTTGAAATGCGATGAAAAAGGCCACAAAGCAATGGGTTGTAAAGCACAACCCAAATGCATGTTCTACATGTGAAGAAGACAGCAGCGGAACAGTGGGCATCTGGACAGCTGGAAATTCCCCCAATGAATACAGAAGTGTGCAGCGGCAGGAAGGCTTCGCCTATGCTAAAATCAGAGGAATTCATTTCTACTGTTGTTCCGCTCCGCCAAGGTAGGAAATAGAAGAAATGGTTTTTGCTTTTCAAATGCTTTTTGGACATGGTAACACAAGAAGCTAGAGATAAGAGCCCGCTTATAGTTTCTGGAGATTTCAAAGCTTGGGCAGTAGAGCGGAAAAGCACAAGGACCAACAGTAGAGGCCAGACACTACTCGAAGCCCTCGCAGTCCTAGATATAGTGTTACTTAATGATGGTGCTGATTACACCTTCATAAACGAGAAAGGTCAGTCCAAATTCGAAATCACATTTGCCAGCTCCATGTTGGCAAGAAGTATGGAGTGGCCAGTTTTGGACACCTACACCCATAGTGACCACCGAACCGTGGTATGAAATATTACCACACGGAGGATTCATCACTGGCAACCCACAGCTGCATGCAGAATTCATCAACAAACGGAAGGAGTTGAGGAATGTAATCCGAAAAGTAAATATGTGGCATTCTGTTCACTAAGGGATGAATTAAATAACAACCCATGGGGCAGCTCTTACAGGATAGTCATGAAAACACTACAAAAGTAGTCAATTGCAAAAAAGGAAAGGTGACATGGCCAGAATCGTTGCTGTCCTCTTCCCGCAGTGTGATGAGGTGAGAGTGCAAGAGGAGTGGAGTATCACTGAAGGAGAGATACCTCCCGTGACCACCGAAGAGGTACTCTTGGCTGAAAGGGTTGTTAAAAAACACAAGACCCAGGTACTGGATGGTATTTCTAACGCTGTAGTGAAGACTGCTTCGACAAAAAAGCCGGAAGTCTACAACAATCTCTTCACAACCTGCCTTCAAACAGGACAATTTCCTAAACGATGAAAAAAACAGTGGCTTGTCCTTATACCAAAAGGAGTCAATAATCTAGAGGCGCCGTCGTCTTATCGCCCGCTGTGCATGCTGGACACAACAGGAAAACTGCTTGAGCGAGTAGTTGCCACTCCCCTGGAATAATTCACTGAAGGGACATCGGGGCTCTCTGAATGGCAGTATGGGTTCCGGAAAGGTAGATCAACCGGTAAAGCACTATCTGTGGTGTGCGACATCGCTCGCAACGCGGTAGCAGGAGCACGATGGCTAGGAGGCACGAACAAATATTGTCGCGTCGTGACACTAGATGTTAAAATGCATGTAACTATGTGAACTGGAATCGGATTCTAGAAGCGTTGGACGATCTGCAAGTCTCGCGTACGTATACTAGCAAACTGTCTCTCGGATAGAAGATTGCTCTATGACACAGATGGGGGTCCACAGGAATATAAAATAACAGCGAGTGTGTGGCGTTTCTAACAGATACACACACAATATACAAGCAAATAGTGAAGAACACCGAAAAAAAAATCGAATAAGAAAACGCATCGGCCGTATACCAAGCAATAACACGGCGATTCCACATCAGTTGAATGTAATTGAGTTTAGAAAACAAACTCGTACACGTGGTAGTGGCCTGATGTGTGGAGCATTGGTTCAATTTTTAGTGATTCGGACCGTCATAGCGTCAGTTCGAATCACACGTTCTTCACTACCGTCGCAAACGCTATAGGTGTACCTCAGGGATCTGTATTAGGTCCGCTGTTATGGAAAATCATGTATGATGGTGTGCTCAGGGTCAATGTACCAGATGGGGTTAGAATCATTGGGTAGGCAGATGATTTGGAGATAGTGGCCGCAGCTTAACATCTAGATGACCTAGAGAATATTTGCTCCCAAACAATCCAGACCATTAAATGCTGGATAGATATGCCCGGACTGAAACTAGCTGGACATAAGCCGGAGGCACTTTTAATAAGCAGCCGCAAGAAAGTTGAACACCTTAATTTGGAAATAGAGGACAAACAATCAGATTCAGCCCCTATATTAAATATCTTGGTGTTATAATACTCGACAACAGGTTGAACTTCAAGGAACATCTGAGAAAAACGAGTGAAGAAACGGCAAGAGTATGCAAAGTTTTGGCGAGACTCCTACCCAATGTTGGAGGACCACGGCCAAATCAAAGGAAACTGATAACCAATATCAACACCCCCCTGCCGGAGCCGCACAGTATAAGTCCTACATGAGGGGAGTGAACTCAGCACATAGTATACCCGCCTGTCACCCGGGAGACCGGGGTTCGATTCCCCGTCGGGGAGCCTCTGGCGCAAGACTAATGACCTTGCCCAGAAAAAATAAATCATTATGGAAAATTTAACAAGCCTCAGGACTTGCTAAATAAGGCCAAGACCGGTTCCCGGTTGTAGTGCCGATGATGATGATGATGATGATACCTGATATAGAAACATGGGTGAAAAGAAAACTGAATTACCACCTGACCCGGCTAATATCAGGTAATGGGTGCTTTCGGCAATACCTGCAGAGGTATAAGCATGTGAATCACCCATACTGCTTGTATTGCGAAAGCAAAACAGGAAATGCGTCCTACATTTAAGGACGCCAAACAATAAGAATATGAATCGAATGGAAGACGACAGTCACTTGATTTGCAAGGAATAGGAAGATTCTTGTGTCATTTAGGAGGGACGTCGGATCTAATCCAATCTCTGCTTATCAGGAACCCCAGAACGTTTCCCCCCACCATTGTTCAGGGGCGTTCAACCTGATTTTACTTTTATAGAGAACCCAGAGCACTTCCTCCCAGTAGCGGTAAGAGGTGCTCGAAATCAATCCCTCTTCGACTAGAAATACGACAGGCGTTTCCACCAACCGTGGCAGGAAACGCCTCGCCAGAGAAAGAAAAATATAGATACCACGGCATATCGAGTCGGTGAAGTCGACGATAGGGTTTCAAAGGAAGGCTTTCGGCCAATCAGTACAGTTCACTACATCGTCGAGAATTTGCAGACCCACTCAGAGCCAGCCATCCGTTCCACTAATCCATGAAAACATCTAACGCATACGGAGACGGTACCTTGATATTGACTTGCCAGATTCTGTTCCGAAGATATGAGTCGAAGTTGAAACCAGAAGCGGTTTACCTAACCGAAATTGATTCGAGCGATATGAAAGTACATCTGTGGCGTTTCTAACAGATACACACACAATACACAAGCAAATAGTGAAGAACACCGAACGAAAATCGAATAAGACAATGCATCAGAGCCGTATACCATAGCGATAACATAACAATTCCACATCAGTTGAATGTACTTGAGTTTAAAAATCGAATTCGTTCACACAGCCAGTGGCCTGATGTGTTACGCATTGGTTCAATTTGTGGTGATTCCAGCTGTCATAGCGTCAGTTCGAATCACACGTTCTTCACTATCACACAAACGCTATACATCCTTCACTAATGGGACATGGAACCGTTTGAAGGCGATTGCAACAGCTTGATTACATTTCTCGCTTCGATTCCAAATAATTTAATCGAGGAAAATTTATCCAACTGTATATTTGTTTGCAATTTATAAGCGGCAGAAAAACGATCCGTTTCTCAAGCGAATAGGCAAAGGTGACGAAAAGTGGATCAAATGAATAACATATTCCGTAAAGGTTCATGGACACGCATTGGAAAGCTCTGAATGGCACCCGAAGGCGCTGATCTTCATCCACAGAAGTGTTTGCTATTCAAATGTTGGAATTAGCGTGTTGTGATGTTTTACGAATGGTTTCTCATGCAAAAAAACGATCGATGCGAATTTCTACCGCATACAACTAACGAAATTGAAGAGAGGCATTGCAAGAGAAATGCC
Source organism: Microdon myrmicae (assembly GCA_963931805.1). NCBI lineage: Eukaryota > Metazoa > Arthropoda > Insecta > Diptera > Syrphidae > Microdon > Microdon myrmicae. The sequence goes on from OZ007499.1 coordinate 25,646,384, forward strand.
CGGTACTGGTCAATCGTATGGTGCTATAGTATGTCGGTGAAGCGAACCGTCAAAGAAACTGGTGAGGAGCAAAGCACTAACTCATCAGATCATTGGAAGCGTTTCCCGACTGCCACTTGCTGCTATGGAATGCTATGCCTATTTTTAATACGGCTCTAATGATTTAATTTTCGTCTTTCTTTGACCTGTTCCCATGGTTTGTGTATTCGTGTGCATTTATTGGAAATGCCTGTGTCGTATTCCATTATTGCAACATCAGACTAGGGATTGCAATGATCACTCAGCAAAAATTAGTGGCATTTGGCTGAGACGTTTTACTCCACCGAGCGTATTTGCAGATCTGTACACCGCTCCTTGCACGGGTCCAACAGAAAATCGTTCATTGATCAAACAACTATAAAAACGTACTTGAAGCATTTTTTTTTCATTTCTAGGCCCAAAACCTTCCATGAACGGGCTATTGAAATTGCAGGGAAGATAGAGAGTTAGAAGATTATAATAAACAAATTCAGAAAAAGGTGCAATAACTATCCTGTTGAACAGATTCTAAAAAGAAGGCATATACAAATTGCCGTAATAACTATTGTATTGCTGTAAAAATGCATACCGGTTCAAGGAAATTCAAAGAATAAATGGCATGCATTAAATAGTATAATAAAGATATTGTTTCTTAAAAAAAAAAGTTCTCTAGTTGTTGGTCTAATTTTTAGTCACGAGTAGCTGACCACCCAGCAGGAGATGAAACGCATCATGGAACCTGTCCACATACAGCAAGGGATGAAACGTATCCAGGGAAGCCGAACACCTACAGTAGGGGATGAAAAGTATCATAGGGAAGCCGAACACCTACAGCAGGGGATGAAACATATACGCATACATTAGCAGACACAATAAAAAAATGTATACCCAAAGTTGTTCTATTGTTTTATTTAGCTCATTGCTTGGTTTCATGAACCTCTCAGGGCGTTATCCTAATTCTGCCTAAACAAAATAACTATTGAAGCACTACATATTTAGTAAACACTATAGACGTTCATTGCATAGCAATTAACTTAAACTCAATACTTCACAAAGTGGATTTGGAACGAACAGGTAGAATAAAGTAAAATAGGAGTCTCGACTTACTTTGAAAATCACTTAGTTTTTGGGTAATACCATACGATTGATCCTTAGAATACGAATGCAATTACCTCCTTTACTTGCATATATTTCGCTTGCAACTGCATACAAAGCCAATACATAGTATTAAAAAGAAACACAAATTCGATGCCAATAAATAAAGTCGTGGGTGAGTATACCGTCTAGTTTTCTCAGAAAAACATTGCGGAAAATATTGGGTCAATTAACCAAGCATACCGTCGTTTATTTTTGCCGCATAGTTCTTGTATTCCGATATGGCGGAATAATTAAACAGCCAACATATTTTACCTAACTCGATACATATTATTCGTTTATTTACCTTTTTTTATGCTACGCACTTTGTTGATAAAGGTGTTAATCAAATATCTTTCAGGTCACCACAATTTGATATAAAAAGCCATAACAATCTCAACTATAATAAATTTGTTTACTTTACAAATACGGAATTGCTACTTAATATACACTTGAAACTAAGGACAAATTGATAGTTCAAGGATTTTCATAACCAAGTTATAAAATAAACTGAATTTAAAATGGAACACTAACACTTATTTATAATGTGCAACAGAGAGTTGTTTTCTATAATCCAATCCTCTAACGAAATCAAACACTTTGTTATAACGCTACCGTAACGTCGCACCGCCTTTTTTGACAACATTAAAAGAAAATGACGTATGTGGTAACTTCCCTTAAAAACTGACCATTGCGCTTTACTGCCAATCCTTGGATAGTGAAGGAATCAGTGTTAAAACGGTATGCTCCTCGTAAAATATTGTAGCGAAGGAAGGTTCACTTACCGTTTTTTATGATAGACGTTTTCATTATTTTTTCCAACTTTCAACTTTTTTGCACTCATACTTTATAAAAATAACAAAAAATATTTATGAAGGTATGTTTGGTAAATGTCACTGTTAACAAACAAATTTTTAAGGATAATACAAAATGATAACAAAATGTTGTTTCTATAAATGAAACTTACTGTATGAAATTGTTTTGACAATATCCGTTATGGCGGAACAAGTTTCATGTCATGAAGTGATGCCAAACCTAAAAAAAAAATGAAATAAATTATTTAATGAAGATGATTTTAAAAGGCATTAGACTTCGATTGAGAAAAACAAAACAAAAAAAACGTTCAGTAATTTTTGTAGTAAAAAAAATAAAAAAATACAGTACTTTAAAAGTATTGTTAATATCATTATGTTTTCAGATAATACCAGCTATAATCATTCAGCATAACGGTTTAGTTCATAAACAATGATCGGATTCGGATTTTTAATGCATAATTTTGAAGACGATTACGACGAACGTTTTAATCGTATGAGATAAGACAAACCTAAATTTTGAGGGCCGATGTTGATTTTGAATAAAACACAAATTATTTAGGAAATTATTGTCATTTCTTTATATTATGATAATATTGGTATGGTTCAATTATGTATGGAACAAAATATCGCCCAAATGGCCGCCGCGACCTCGGCGGCACACCTCCATCCGATGTTCCAAATTTTCGATGACGCTGAGGCATAATTGAGGTTCTATGCCGTTAATGTGCCGAATTATCTCATCCTTTAGCTCTTGAATTGTTGCTGGCTTATCGACGTAAACCTTTTCTTTCAAATAACTCCAAAGAAAGAAGTCCAACGGTGTCAAATCACATGATCTTGGCGGCCAATTGACATCGCCACCACGTGAGATAACACGGCCATTGAATTTGTCGCGCAAAAGAGCCATTGTTTCATTAGCTGTGTGGTAAGTGGCACCGTCCTGTTGAAACCACATATCGTCCGCATCCATATCTTCCAATTCGGGCCATAAAAAGTTCGTTATCATCTCACGATAGCGAACACAATTCACAGTAACTGCCTGACCGGCCTCATTTCGGAAAAAATACGGCCCGATGATGCCGCCAGCCCATAAACCGCACCAAACAGTGACTCTTTGTAGGTGCATTGGTTTTTCGACAATCACTCTTGGATTATCATTCGCCCAAATGCGATAATTCTGCTTATTGACGAATCCACTGAGGTGAAAATGTGCCTCATCACTGAATATGATTTTCATCAAAAATTGATCATCCGCTGTTGCCATTTCTTGCCACCATTCTGACCATTGACGACGCTTGAAATTCAAATTGAGTTAGTCTGAAATTGAGAAATGTCAAATGAAATGCAGAAAAAAACTTAACGTTTAGGTGTGGTTTACATTCAACATCGGCCCTTAAAATTTAACCACCCATTATTTTCTATATTGAACCGTTGAATGCACGGGATTTTCCACCAACTTCGTCCTCACAGTTTAAGTTTAAGTAATGATATCCACTGTGGAACTATATTTCCATAGATTTTATTCAATAGCAGGTATGACGAAAGTTCCCAATCCTGAATCGTTCCAATTAATTGAGGGGATGGGAGCGAACACACAGCGCAAAGTTTCTGATAGTTTTCAACCCGGCGAAGGCCAGGACCATCCGTGTCCCTATTCAATCCAAGTTGACATGCAATCTCCACGTAACACTCCTGGATAGCTACTTTGGCACCCGCCAAGTGGTGAACCAATGCATGCAGCGAGATTCTGAGTAAGGTTGGCGCAAGGCTAATAACCTTACCCGTAAAAACAAATTATTATGTAAAATTTAACAAGCCTCGGATATGGACCCGATACATGACGAAGACCATCATCATCATCATCGGGACTACAACCGGGATCTGGTCTTAGCCTTATTTAGCAAGTCTATCCACCGGTATACGGTCCTTATCCGAAACTTGTTAAACTTGTTGCCTTGCGCCAACCTTTCTCAGGATGAGATCCATATTACTCATCGTCATCATCATCATCGGCATTACAACCGGGAAGCGGCCTTGGTCTTATTTAGCAAGTCCTGAGGCTTGTTAAATTTTCCATAAAGATCTGTTTTTCCCGGGCAAGGTCTTTAGTCTTGCGCCAGAGGCTCCTCGACGGGGAATCGAACCCCGGTCTCCTGCGTGATGGTGGGGGTGGGGGTATAATAACCACTATACTATCGAGGAGATCCATATTAATAGTTTCTATTTAATCCAAGGTTATGGAGTCAACTATTCCTCGGCGTTCTATCGACACAGCACTAGTTTTCGTATAGACTAGAGCATGTTATGCTTAATTTGACAATTTGAATTGGAATATAGTTTATATATTTAGTTGTGAGTTAAAAGCACCCAGTCGCAGCACACAACAGCAGCAGAACCACCAGCAGCTGTCAAGCAGCTTCTCCAGCGACCGCTTAACGGTCTATCCAAGTAAGTCCCTTTTAACTTACAATTAAATATATAAACTATATTCCAATTCAAATTGTCAAATTAATCATAACAATTTTGGGTCAGTCGGGAACTACCAGCTGAGATTTGTATCGAATCCGGCGGGGATACAAAGCCAGTGGTGGAAGAGCCCCGATAGTCTAACGTCCCTACGCCGACTAGCGGAACTAGCGGCTAGGAGAGATACAAGAATAAGCCGTTATAACAAAATAATAAAATAAATAAAAATATTGTTTCTCTTTCCAATTATGGAATTATTATTTCCAATTACGTTTCGTTTTCCAATTACAGGAAAGAGGAAGAACTCAACGTTGGGAAGAAAATTTAGAGATAACCATACCCAAATATTTTCCGTTGTTTTAGTGTTCTCTTTGCAGATTTTTATCTTCTTCTTTCTTTTTATTTATCTAGATTGGGTCTTGTCTCTCATCGTTGGGTTGTTCAATTAAATTGATCCTTGCCTCTCATCGTTGGGACGTTTATTTGAATAAATTTAATCCCTCATCGTTGGACCGTTCGTTCCACTATCGTGTTATCGTTCATCATCATCATCATCATCATCGGCACTATAACCGGGAACCGGTCTTGGCCTTATTTAGCAAGTCCTGAGGCTTGTTAAATTTTCCATAATGATTTGTTTTTTTCGGACAAGGCCATTAGTCTACTAGCCACTATCGTGTTATCGTTCGCTACGGGTTAATAGCGAACCACGGTCAGAATAATCCGGGTAGTCCCTCCATACGCAAAGAATTAAACGCGCGTAAGCATTAACGTTGATGCAGACGAGGAGCCACACGAAATATCTATCCGCGGAAATTATATCGGTAGAACACGTCGCCGCTATGTTGGGTGCGGAGAAAATTCTGGACCTAGTCCAAG